>CM028136.1:410462500-411662500 GCA_016271365.2 Neoceratodus forsteri
TATGGAAGATGATCTAGGGGTTTGGTGGGAAGGGATGAAGGCTGACCTGAAATTTTTTTTTAGGTCAACCTCATTCCAAAAACATAATACACAGTATACAGAGGACTTGAGCCTTCAGGCACAACTGGAAAAGGCTTTGACTCAAATGAATTTGGGGACTGGAGATTTCAGTTCCCAAATCTCTAACATCAAAGACCATATGAGAGCCATGCAATATGACACAAGCAAATCATTACTACTAGAGCATCACAGTAGAACACAGAGGACAAAGATGACTGGGAATGCTTTTGAAAGTTGCAAGGATTGAGTGTTTCATAGGCACCTCACAATTGTTACCAATAAGGAGGGACTTAACGGTTTCTGACATAGAGGGTATATTGGCTGTAGTGCAGTCGCATTTACTTGATATGTTTGGTTTACGGGAACCTCAACTCTTGACTAATACATTCCTGTCTTCTAAAGACATCCCATGGATACTTTAGGAAGACCTCCTTACCATATCAGGGCCCATTATTCTTGAGGAAGTTGCAACTGCTATTAAGCTTTTACGTCATGATGCAGTCCCTGTTCTTGATGGACATACTGCTGAATTTATAAACATTTTTCTGATACACTGGCAGAAATACTTGCCATGATATTTAACTGGATGCTGAATGAGGGAAATATTTCCCTTCCTTTTTGTGAAGCATTTCCGATCGTGAATTGGTTGACTTGGGCATGTCAGGTGGGATGGTAGGATATCTGTTATCACTTGACCAGGAGAAGGCTTTTGATAGTCTCACTTCAAAATCTTTTTTAGTGTATTACTACATTACAGTCTCCCCCAGACTTTTTGTACATGGCTACACAAGTGATGTGCATCAGCCAGTCTCATACCTTTAAGTTACATTGTGGTAATGGGATCCATATCAAAACAGGTGTAACACAAAGTTGTCCACTTAGTCCGCTATTTTATACCTTCTGTATTGACCCTCTCATTAGGAAAATTGTTTCACACACACTCAGATTTATGGTATAGGCACTCCTGATGGTAGTGACAGTGTAAAAATAGCAGTACACACAGATGTCACACTTTTTGTGAAAGATTATCAGCCAGGATTTCTGACATTGGAAGGCTTTCATTCCTTTGCACCTATATCTGGAGCCTCTCTGAACCTTAATAAATGTCAGGGACTGGTCATCGGTTCAGCGACGGACTGCCCGGATGATATTGGAGGGGTTACCATTAGGTTCACACTCATTAAACTTCTAGGTATTAACTTTGGTTGTGGAGACATTGCTCAATTGAATTGGGAGGAGAAGTTGACTTACTGTGACAGGAAAATACAACTTTGCAAGAATTGGCAATAGTCTAAAAAGAAAGGGTGTCGATTTCCAAAATGTTTGTTCTGTCCATTTTTTCCTATCTCAGTGTAATATATCCTATCCCTAAACCTCTAGAAGTATGTTTACTAAACCTTTTCTGTCAACTGATTTGGGGGAACAGATTGAACCCCATAAAGAGGAATATTCTTTATCTACCTATTTGTTTGGGGGGTATAAATATGTTGAATCTCCTAGTGTGTGGTTCTGCATTTTGGAAATAGTAATCCTAAAAATACCTATTGGTTAAATAACAAACAAATTCAATTCTCTGAATGTGAAAGAGATTTGGGGATTCTGATAAATACTAAATTATCTGCCAACTCACATTGTAATAGAGTGGCTAATACTGCTAACATTATGTTGAAGCAGATAAATAAAACTTTTGTAAACAAATCTGAACAATGTTTGGTCACCTTGTATAGATCATATGTCAGACCCTATCTGGATTATGGTTCTCCATACTGGAATCCATATCTCAAGAGAGATATTTATAGAGTGGAACAGGTACAGAGAAGATTGACTAGGATGATACCTAGACTAAAAAAAGACTCATAACATACGATTGGCTAAGACAGGACTACACTCGCTCGAACAAAGAAGATTAAGAGGGGATTTATTATTTTTATTCAATATTCTAAAATGTCCAATACAGATGAAACAATGTGGATTGTCATATGCCAAAAAACGCATAGTTGGTAGATTACATAACAAACAACTAAGTGTTGAACGGGTAAATACAAATAAAAGAGACAACTTTTTCAGTGTCAGGGCACCACAGAAATGGAATTCACTTCCTGAATATATAGTTAACTCAAAAACTACTGAATCCTTTAAAAACAAATTAGATATCTGGTTAATAAATAAATTAAGGAAATTGACCTACTATTGTAGGGGACAATCTCGATGGGCCGTGATGGCCTTCTTTTGTCCAGTATATCCAGTATATCCAGTATTATTTTTCTATGTATTTGGTGAGAAATGTTAGTTGCTTCCTCATGCAGGAACCCAGGTTTTGGCACCCCTGGGTGACATAACAGATGACTCATTTAGTCACAGAATGGAATACCAATGTCACTGCCATCAGGAGAACTCTGAGTACTCCATTCTTTGTCTCCATTACTATGGAAAAATTAGGAGATGGAGGATTGTGCTGCCACAACTTTCTCATTCCTCTTGGAAGGGCCTTTATGACACTATTATGTTGCATAATTTTAAGGAACAAGTCCTTTATCTAGGTATTCTCCTGCAGGATCACATATGGGTACATTCCTACTTAATGAATAGGAGGATGCCCTCAAAGATGTGGGATGTGTTGTGGCTTAGCTGTCATGAATGACTTAGCATAAAGGCAAGCGCTAAGCATAAATGTTTAGCAGACTGATACTGTCCCCGTCTGGGTTGTGAGACATATATGGAAACTATGGGACACTGTTTGGTAGGTTGCCCATATATTAGGAGTTTTTGGGATACATTAGCAAGACACTGGGGAGATCCGGCCTGGGCTGCTCTTACATATGCAGACAGAATACTTGGTAGGTTACCCACTCACAAATGGCATGACATTAGTACAGTCATAATATTTTTTTGACCATTAAGTTTTTCCTTTGGCACGCCAGATGTGTGCTTCTTTTTCAGCAACAGGTTCTACTGCCATTTACCCTGATACACATCATTGAGAAAGAACTGACTTCCTTTTACTGGTCAGAAGGCCTCAGGCTGCCACAGTACAGTGTAGTTAATAGATGGCAATATTTTGCATCTGTTATTTTGCATTAATTCAAGGATGTATTTTTTCTTCTATCTTCTCTGTGCTTCTTAGAATATTTTTTTTATTTACATTTCTTATGGTTATTTATTGTCTGTTACCTGAAAGCCTGGTATCTCTAAGTTGTGGGCATTTCTTTTTTTTTCTTTTTAATACTTTACTTTGATTGTGACGTTTCATCAGATTGAGGCAGTATTTTTATGTTGCTTGTTTCTTTTCCTATTCCCATATTTTCATGTCAAGCTTATTTGCTTGATTATATTCCTCACTATTTTCTTTGTTGTATTTGCTTAGCTTTTTGCTTTATATTCAGATTTTATTTAGTATTCCTACTATTGTATTATTGTCTATGTACGATGTTTTGTTGGATCTTACTGTCAATAAAAATTCTCCTACTCTTGTGAAGAGTGCCTTGGGTTCTTTTACTTCTACCAGGACACCCACAATGACAGCACCAGAGCTGGGCAGAAGGGACCTCAGTTTAACATCTCATCCAAAGGTGGCACACCCCAACAGTACAATACAACCCTAGTACTGCACTTGGGTTAATGGTATGAGTACAATCCTTGCGAGGGATGAGAACCCATGACTGTCTGGACCCAGAGGCAGATGTGCTAGCAACTGAGCCATGCTGACACCATGTAGCAGACAGTAGCTGGGAGCTGAAAGCATATAAGTGGGTTAAGCAAGTAGCAGTTTGAGTGAGCAGTTCAAGCAGTCAAATAATGACAAGCCTATAAGCAGATTAAGCACATAGCAGATCACATGAGCTTTTTAAGCAATCAAACACAATCTCTCTCTCTCTCTCTCTCTCTCTCTCCTGTTGGGCTTGCTTCTCAGTGTCAGGTGATGTGCACAGCAGCTGTAGGCTCCTTGAAGCAGCTCAGTCAGGAAGACTGGCAAAGGCAACACTTGAGACACAGGTAGATGTTATTTGTTGGCTACAGTGGACTAAAGTGTTGAAGGAATTGCCATGAGTCTGCCACACTCCAGCAGATTCCAACTACAACTTTGTTGCCCCAGTTAGTGCCACCTCAAAGACTCAGCTATGTCTAAACTGGGTGCTTTTTATATCCCAGGTTGACTCTGCCTGACCAAGTACTGGGGGAAGGGGCTACAGTTGTCAGATTTAACGTCACCTAGGAAAAGCTGATGAAGGTAGCCAGAGGTGAGCTGAGTACAGTAATTGTTGATGATTAATGTGCAAAACAGCAAACAATAGCCAGGAGCTGAACGTTATAAATGAGTTAGGCAAATAGTAGTTCATATGAGCAGTGCTAATAGGCAAATAATGGCAAACTTAGAAGTGGATTAAGCAAGTAGCAGTTTGTACGACCACTTCTAGGTGGGCAGTAGGCCCTTATCTGTGGTCAACATCTATGTATCTATGTAACAGGCAAATGATGACAAGTACAGTAGAAAACTAATGTCTCTTGCATATTTACAGGTACACTTATTTTGTAGTACTCAACTGACAGTCAATAGCAGCACATACATATAGAATAATGCATGGGGAAGTGTGGTTTATAAGGAGTTTATGCACACCCAAGGTGTGTGATGCCCCATAAACCCTGAGGACGAAGCCCGAGGGGTTTATATGGGCACCACATACCGAGGGTGTGCATAAAATCCCCCTTAAACACACTTTTCCCATATTTTATTTTTTTATATTTACTGGTTTTATGGAATTTGTTGAGGGCTGTGGTTCCAAGATCGATGATTTTGCCTCATTTCGAAGGGCTAGTCTTCTGTATCCAGGTGACTGGTCGATGAAGAAGCTAAGGGAGAGAGGTAAAAGAGCAGTTTTAGGTGTGGAAAGTTGGTGGATCTGAGCGATGACTTTAGAATACGATGCTGTTGCCTTATTGATTTGATTTGAAAGAATGTACCTCTTTTTTTATGCGTTTTTTTACCGCTTTATGAGGTTCTGTAAGACCATCGACAAGTTTGTCTCTCGTGCTGACTGTTTAAAAGTGTAGCGCTAGTGGACGTCCAGCACGAGGACAGCTTCGGCAATGGCTTTTACAGGTGCTCCTCCAGTTTTATTGTTGCCGTGGTTTATGGAGCTCTGTAATTCACATATGCGAATTATGTAGCTGTTGAGCACCCACTGGCAGTGGTTAATTGATACTAACTAGCAAATATCATATGATTATTCCACAACGCCTTTTTCTTATGGGCTTGCTAATTGGTGTAAGGTGAAGTACACACCAACTGTAGGCTCCTAGAAGCAGCTCAGTCAGGAACAGCATCAAAGGCAAACCTTAGTGCACAGTTAGATGTTGAGTGTAGACTACAGTGGACTAAAGGGTAGAAGGAGTAGGCATGAGTCTGCCACACTCCAGCAGACTCCAACTACCTCTCTGCCACCCCACTGTGCTGCTGCCACAAAAATGCCATCACGTCTACACCAAATGATTTTTAAATCCTGGGTTGACTCTGCCTTGACTGCACTGCCACCAAGGTCAGGCACATTGGAGTACTGCGGGGGTGGGCTACAGTGGCCAGTATTAATGGCACCTGGAAGCAGCTGATGAAGGTTGCTAGAGGTGAGCTGAGCCCAGCAGTTGTTATTGATAAATGTGCACAGTAGCAGAAAATGGCCGGAAGTTGAAAGCTTATACATGAGTTACTGTAGGCAAATAGCAGTTCATATGAGCAGTTCTAGCAGGCAAAAAATGGTAAACTTATAAGTGGTTAAGCAAGTAGCAGTTTGTATAAGCAGTTCAAGCAGGCAAACAATGGCAAGCACCACAGAAAACGATGTCTCTTGCATAATTACACTTATTTTGCAGTACTCAGCTGACATAGAAACATAGACAATGACAGCAGTAAAAGACAAAAGGTCCATCTACTCTGCCCATGGTGCCCTATCTAACCTCAGGGCCTATTGTCCATCCAGGGTTCTAGCCCTCCCCATCCACCCCCATTCACTTCCCAGTTTCTGTCATCCTGAGCAGCCACTATACCTTTCACTCTGTCACAGTCACCCTTGAAACCATTAATGGTTTTAGCACACATCACCTCAGCTGGTGAGCTGTTTCATGGTTCCACCACTCTTTCTGTAAAATAATACTTCCTCATGTCTCTTATGAACCTCCCTCCTGTCAGTTTCCACTCATGTCCTTGTGACCTTGAACTGTTACTCATGATACATAATTCCCCACAGTCCACCTTGTTTATTCCTTTCAGGAACTTGAAAGTCTCTATCATATCCTCCCCCCTCCCTTCTGGTCTCCAGTGAGTACATGTTCGGTGCCTTGAGGCCATCCTTATTAGACCTGCTCTGTTGGCACAAAATTATCTTGTCACCCTTTGCTGCATCGTCTCCAATCTGTCCTTATCTTTCCTGAAGTGAAGACTCCAGAACTGTACACAGTACTGCAGGTGAGGCCTCACCAAAGATCTATAAAGGGACATAATTACCTCTTTCCTTCTCCTGTCATTACCCATCCCAATACACTGCAGCATTCTGTTTGCCTTGCTATAGGCCCTGTTGCACTGGCTTGATTGTTTGAGGGTGTCACTGATGATAGCTCCAAGATCTTGTTCTTTAGCCGTAGTGCTGAGTTTTACCTTACCCATCCAGTACTCAGTCCTGGGTTCATGTTCACTAAGTGCATCGCCTTACACATTTTGGCATTTATTTTCAACTGCCAAATCTTAAACCACACCTTTAGACATTTCAGGTCACCCTGCAGTTCCCTGATTTCCTTGTCACTATCCCACTTCCCACAGAGCTTTGTGTAATCTGCATGGAGACACATCCTACCCCCTATTCCCTGTCCAAGTCGCTGATTAACATATTTAAGAGGACCAGGACCAGGACAGATCCCTGTGGTACCCCACACATGGCAGCTCTTTCTACTGACCTGACCCCAATTACCTCAACCCTCTGCTGCCTCCCCCTTAGCCAGTTGCCTACCCATCTTAATATGTCCCGAGCCATGCCCAGATCCTCCATCTTCTTCAGCAATCATCTGTGAGGCACCTAGTCAAAAGTCTTGCTGAAGTCAAAATTGAGTAAATCCATAGCATGGTCCCTATCCAGTGCCCTTGTCACCCAGTCAAAGAAGACTCTCAGGTTAATTTGACAAGACTCACTGCTCTGAACCCATGCTAATTACTATCCTGGAGACTGACCAGTGCTCTCCAGGTACTCCACAAGGTCCTCTTTGACTAATGACTACATCATCTTCCCTACAACTGAGGTTAGACTGACACATTTGTAGTTTCCTGCCTTTTTCCTTGTCCCCCCACCATGGAGTGGAACTACATCCACCCCTCCAGTCCTTTGGTACTACCCTTGTAGGTAATGAGCTACTGAATAGCCCTACCAGGGGTTTAGCCAGTTCTACTGCCAGTTCCCTGAGCACCCTTGGATGCATCCCATCTGGTTCTGTGGCCTTATCTATCTTTAGGGCAGCAAGCCCTTTCCAGACGGTTTTGCTTGTAAACTCAAAGCTTTACTTTTCCCTCTGCAAAGTGAATGCTAATCAATTTTTTCACTTTTCCACAACATAGTCATATGTCACTTTCTATGTGCAACAACCCACTCCAGGGATTGTGGGTTGTGCTTGATAAACCATGGTTATGGGCATTTGTAACCACTCAGTTAACCTCATGATTCTTACATCGTAACATGTTTTTTCAGCACAACCCACACCCAATTGTGTTTTCATGCTAACTTAATCATTCATTTAAGCAATCCACCTGAGAAATTAATTTATAAAATTGCTTGGAAAAGAACTGGGTCCTGATTGGCTAGGACCTGTGCATTTAGAGAGCACAATGCATAGGTAAAAAAGTGCTGCTAATGAAGACACAGCACACTAATAATTGATGTCTGTTTTGAAAATTCCTGATTACCATTACAAACTCTTGCTACTGTGAATGCCCTTTACTAATGTACTTACTCTAAATATCTCTGCACCACTACGGTGTATAGTCCAAACAAATCTGTATGTATAGCAATTACAAGCTATCTGCTTCTCTCAAAGTATATGTATAAGTGTTTCCCCTCCTCCAGGACACACCTGGAAATGAGTCCCTGTTCAGTGTGCTTTTCCTGGTAACCAAATGTTTAAATAAATAAATAAATAAATAAATAAACATGGCTGCCATCTTTACTCACTGAAAAAAAAAGAAAAATCATCTAGGCCCTAAGAATTAAACCTTACAGTATTATGATAATATGTATATTTAAGGGATATGTAATGGGGCTACTGGAAATATCAGCGATATTTCCAGATGCCCTGTTGCATATCTCATTAATACAATGACGTTTTGTTGTTGGTTTAATATTTTTTTTTTATTTATATTTTAAATCTCTTTCTTCCCTGGTGCTGTTGTAGCATGCTGTTGCTAGTAGGTAGGGATGGTAGTCTGGTTGGTAGGGTCCCTACATGCTGGTGTTGTTAACATGTAATTTGATTGGCTGCAGTTCTGTGTCAGCAGGCTGATCAGGGTTTTTCAACATGGCTGCGGATCTCCAGTTTAGCAAGGGAGACAGATTGTGGTGCAGCAGTTTCTTTTTTTGTTTTACTGGTCCTGTTTTACTTTTTAAAATGTTTTCTATCTGGTTGATGCTGCATTTGGAGATGGTACAGGCTGCAGAGGATGTCCTTTCTGGGTATCGATGAGTGAGTGGATGGTGGGGTTAGCATTGGGGGGAGGTATTGATTGCCTTGCATTGTTTTTTACTGTTAATAGTTTTTTTGCAGTTTGTTTTTTATAGGGAAGCTGGGAGAAAATAAAGATAGCGAGAGAGACAGAAAGAGAAAAAAATGTACCTATCACTGTGAATGCAGCTTTCACAGTGAAGAGGTACATATTTGCAGCCAGCGTGTGAGTGTAGTAGTGCACTTAAGTGCAGTGTGTGCCTCTGCTGAGTACTTTTGTTTTATTTTTTTTTTTATTTTTGTTATCTGGTTGATCCTGCTTTTTGCTCCTGGGAGCTTCTTTTAGACAGCAGAGGAGGTAGTTGTGACCGGGTACCACAGTGTGAGAGGTATGGAATGGATGTTGGGGTCTGAAGGGATGGAGGTATTGAGTGATCAGTTTCTTTTTTATGTGGCATTTGTTTACATTTTGTAAGGCAAGTGTAAGGGGGAAAAAATGAATCTCTCGGTGTGAATGCCGGTTTCACACTGAGGAGGTTCTGAATTAGAGCTGTGTCATGATTGAGTGAATAAAATTTGGGGTGTTTAGAGAGGGTGACTTGTTTCTAAGGGCTGTATCTGGTGCTGGAGAAAGTGAAAGTGTTCTGTTGTCAGAGAGAATGAAACTGCCAGTGGGAGCTGGCATGCAACAGAGCAGGTGAATGCTGATTGTGCTGCTTGTGCTGCCAGCTCCCACCAATCAAAAATGGTGTGAGGTGCTGTGGTGAAGTGCAGATAGTGCCTGGCTATTACCTACAGTGAGGATAAATGTTATATTCTCACTGTAGATCTGACCAGACAAAAGTACTGCTGTTATTTGCCACTTTTCATCCTCACTCCCATTGCACATATATATATATATATATATACACAGTATATATATATATGGGATACAAGTTGGGCAGGAGTGGAATATGGAAAATAATCTCACTCCTGCAGAGTGAGCTCAGGCTATTTCATGAGTGCCGACAGATCATGTCACTTTAAATGATGCTGGTGCTGTGGTAGTGTCTGTGTGTGTGTGTGTGTGTGTGTGTGTGTGTGTGTGTGAACTTTGATGAATGGGTTGTTGTAGTGAGCTGTTGTTGGTTGGTGTGGGTCTTGATTAGGTGTGCTGTGTTTTGGTAATTGGTTGCCTGAGGGACGTTCTGTTCTGTGACAATGAAGAAGATGGTAATGATTTCTTTTGGCAGGTTTGTGTCTTCATGTTTGGCTGCTTAAGATTTATTTAAACATTTCAGGCATCATCTGTTTGATTCAGTAATGTACTAAACTAGGATTTTGAAATACAGCACAAGAGATTTGGAGATTGTTACATTTAGAAGGAGTGCTGCAGCTGACTGTCATTATCTATCTTAATTGTGTTAATTACAGTGTAGGGCCTGTTTTAGAACTCAACAAATTACAGGGGTGTTTCTTAGTGTTTTCAGATGCAGGTGAGTGATGTCAGCAGAGTAGGTATAAATGGTATTTATTTTAACTCTGCTGATGTCATCAGGATTTATCACTCCAGTGAAAATAACATGGCTTATTTCACTGGAATTGGTCTCACCTCATGGTATAATATATATATATATATATATATATATATATATATATATATATGTCCTGAATATATAGACATTTTAAACTCCCTCAAAATAAGTACCTCGGGATTTGGCTTGAATGTCATCTTGATTTCTAGGTTCATATTGATACCATATACCAGAAGCTTCACCCCAAGTTTGATGAATTTTACAGGAGAAAAACAAGTATCCCACTTCCTATCTGCTGTGAAATTGCTTTAAAGATGACTCTCACTATGTTTGATTATGGTGACATAGTCTGTAGCGGTGGTGATCTCAAATCCTCCCATGCTAGATTGGACACCTATTTCACTCTTTTTGTCATTTTGCTTTAGACTGTTCCCCACATACCAACCATTGCTCACTCTACTCTACTCTTTCACTACCATCTCACTACCATCTCTCAATGACAGGCACCTTTCCCATTGTGCCACCATTGTGCCACCTTTATATCTAAATTCTGGTTTGGTTCCCTTCCCTCCTACCTTATATCTCTCTTATCCTCTCCCTCAGCTTCCTCTTACCCTCTATGCAATAATACTTCTCTTATTATTCCTTCTAGAAAATCTACTTTTGGTCAATCTGCTTTCTTGTACCCCTTTTCTAAACTTTGGTCCTCCCTTCCCTTGGCAATTCTCTTTGTTTATTCGGTTTTCTCCTTAAAATCTCTCCTTTCTTCTCCCCCTGCAATTGTCCTTAACTCTCTTCCTCAGCCCCCAACTAGTCCATCTGTGCAATTTGGTTTCTTTCATCACCTGAAAATATGATATCCTGATTTGTCTTCAGTTTTGATTGTACTCCTTGATATATAGTATTTACTGTATATGATTTTTTCCCCATCCCCTACCCCTAGGACACATCTGGAAATGAGTTGTTAGCAGCACAATATTATTTTTCTGGTGAAACATTTGAAATAAATACATAAATAAACAAATAAATAAATGCAGAGTAGTCCAGGATTTTGTAAATCAAAAAACAAATTCAAATCAACCACACCTTTTCCCATCCTTAGTTTTGATGACATCAGGGACTGCTCAAGCTTTGCTCTCAAGGGCCTTAGAATGTTATCAGAATCCCTCAACAGAATCACTGCCTTGTTGCACATGGTTGCCCATACATTATTCTCTATGTGTTATGTGTAGCATGGCAAGTTCCTACTGTAATTTTTTACTGTTGTTGTTGTTCTTTGGAATAAATGGTTGGGGTAGTAAAAGATAGTGACAGGATGTTCCCCCTCCTTCCATGGCTAGGGATCCCTAAATCAACAGAATGAAACTAAAACAGAAAAATGAAATAAAGTGATAATATAGAAGCTGCCAAATTTAATCTACCTATCTTTCTGTCCATTCTTAGTCCTTCTATCCTATCCTTTGACCCTCTCATCCATCTTTATATTTAGTTTTTGAGACAGCCACTCAGAAATAACCTCCCTTTCTTTGGCCTTTTATCTTCTGCCATCCCTTTTCCTTGTCTTTTGGCATTCTAGCCTCTAACTTTTGTTTTCTTTACCATAAAAAGTAATGTTGATTTGGGCTAAAACTGCCCTTGTATGAGAAGGCAGAGTTGAAGGAATAAATTCCTTTTGCGGTACCTCTGCCTTTCCTTAGCTAAAGCATGTGCCTTGCTGCATGCAGCCCTGTTGCAGTCTGTCTTTTATTGTCTGTAAACCTTTTTTGTTACATTAAAACAGACCGAAAACAAACACTGTCTGGAATACTTTATGTCCGCAGTGTCTGTAACAAAACATTACAAACAGCACTGGTACAGAATAGATAACATTCTGTCTAAGAAATAAGAGCCTAATAAAATGCAGCCCTAAAGCCCGCTAAGCAGATAAAACCTGCTACAATACAGATTCACAATGTTCCTGTCATCCTCTTCAGATAGATGGTACGGCAGAATTAAAACTACGTTGTACTTTACAGTAGATACAGGCTACACACATGGAAGGCCCTGGCCTGCTATTGGATTCTCTTTTCCTTTCCTGACATAGTTCTATATGGCCAGCCCTTACCTGCCCATGTTATCCGAAAGCAGTCAGAGTGGGTGGAGTTATACAAATGAGGAGGTGGAGCCATAGCAGTCTCTCACCTCCATTAAGTGTTTTACTATTGTAAGCCTCTTCTGCACAATATATTCTGCAACAATACTCATCATAGATACAGTCATGGTGATATTCATGACTACATGGAATGCATTCTGATTCATGGCATTATGCCAGCATTATTGTTAATGACTGTGATGGGCAGATCACCTGATTACTGAGACATAGAATAAAAAGCCCTTATGGCAGGATTAGGGTCAGTCTGAGCTCAAAGCTGAAGGAGAAAGGATGGGTCCTGGAACCTAGACTCAAGGAAGAAGAATGCTGTGAACTCCTAGTCTGTGAGTAAACTGAGCCACTGTTTACTTACCTGAGATGCCAGAGTGGTTTACTCAGAGTCCTTGGAGTGATTTGGAGATCTACATATTTGGACTAAATTTGCTGAATTCTGAGTTTAATGATCTTGTGAGCTGCCTATCCGATTCTGTACATAAATGTTTAACTGTTTATGTCTTATGTGACTTTTAACAAAACCATCTTGTCTCACCTAGTTCCTCTGTTTACCCACCAATCTCCCACAGTGCATACTGTGAATGTTATAGGACACAAACGTTTGAAGCTCAGAAGTCCTAACCAATGACCTGGGCTTGAAGGCTTACATACTATAACATATTATGCATAGTACATAGATACATAGAATGTGATGACAGTTAAGGGCCTCTGAGACACCCCTCCAGTCTTCTCATTTTTTTTTTAATTTTATTATTAGTAGCTGTATTATTTTTATACCATCTGCCCTACCCCCCAGAATTCTCTTGTGGCTATCACAGGCAATTAGAATCCATTTATTTATTTAATTAATTAAAGATTTGGTAGCTGGGAAAGGTACATTGAGCCAGGTCTCATTTCCAGGTGTGACCCTCAAGTTACCCAGCTTGCCCACTAGTTGCCCCCACTACCTTCTCTGGAAGTCTATTCCAGGTATCCACCACCCTTTCTGTGAAAAAGTACTTCCTCACATCCCTACTGAATTTACCCCCTCCAACTTCATATTGTGCCTCCTTGTTTTAGAGCACCTTTTCCTCTGAAAGATACTCTCCTACTGTACCTTATTAACTCCTGTAAGGTTCTTAATATCCCCTCTCCCCATTTTCTCCTCTAGGGTGTACATAGTTAGCTCCTAAAAGCTTTCCTCAAAGGATTTTGATGCAGACCCTGCACCATTTTGGTAGCCCTCCTCTGGACTGCATCTACTCTGTCTGTGCCTTTTCTGATATGTGGTATACAAAACTGTAAATAGCACTCAACTTACAAGCAATGTATATAGCAGCAGAATCACCTCTCTGTTTCTGCTGGAGATACACCTACCTATTCACCCCAGCATCCCACTAGCTTTCCTAATTGCTTCATCACACTGCCTGGCCACCTTTAGGTCATCCAGTATGAGAACCCCTAGATCTCTTTCCTGCCTGGTCTTTTTCAGTATTACTCCACCCATCTTGTCCCTGGTTCAAATGGTCTAGATGCATTATTTTGCACTTTTCTGCATTAAAACCCAGCTGCCATACCCTTGATCACTCTTCCAGTCTATTTAGATCTGTGCACATTCTATCCACCCCCAGGTGTGTCCACTCTGTTACAGATCTTGGTGTTATTTGCAAAGCGGCAGACTTCCCTTCCAGTTGTTCCACTATATTGTTTATAAAGATGTAGAAGAAGATCAGTCCCAACACTGATCCCTTAGGAACCCACTGGTTACCCTCCCTTCCTTTGAGCACACTACATTCACCACTACCCTCTGTGTCCAATCTGCCAACTAGGTTCCTATCCAGGTTACCACCTTATTATCTACCCCATGCTACCCAACTTGACCACCAGTCTCATGTTTGAAACAGTGTCAAAAGCCTTGCTGAAATCCAGGTAAGCCATGTCTACCACACCTCCCTGATATAGCTCCTTGGTCACCCAGTCAAATAAGTCTATCATATTTGTTTTACATGCTCCTCCCTCTGTGAAACCATGCTGCCTTGGATCCTGAAATCTACTGGATACAATATTTTTTACACAATCCTTTCCATCAGTAGTGTTTCCATCAACTTTGAAACCATCAATGTCAGGCTGACAGGCCTATAATTGCTATCCTCTTCCCTGCTACAACTTTTGTGAAGTGGGACCACATTTGCCCTTCTCCAGTCCTCTGGGACCACACCAGTCTCCAGCAATCTGTTTAAAAGGTCTATCAGAGGTGCAGCCAGTAGCTCCCTAAGTTCTCTCAGTACCCTGGGATGTGCCCCATCTGGCCCCACATCTTTGTCTACTTTCAGGTTATCAAGTGCTTTCCAGACTCTCCCTACTAGAAATGTACTACTGTATATTTCTCACACCTCTTAGCTTCTGATGCCTATTTTTGGTCTATCCCATTCCCCTTCTACTGTTAAAACTGAGCAGAAGTATTTGCTCATAATATTTGCATTTTCTTGATCCTCCTCTGTGCAGTCCCACCCATCTGTACAATCCCTCCCTTTGTCTTCCTTTTTCACTAACATACAGTACATATAGAATATCATAGTAGGCAGTACCAATCTATCCAATTTGTCCAGATCTATGAGGGCCAATTCAGCTACACACATTATTTCCTTATGTTAGCTTCAAACTGATTAAACTTTCTTGCCATTCAGTTTTTTTTTTTACGCATATCCTATTAGACCTCCTTTTTTGCTTTATACCCTACCCATACTGCCTCATAATCATGATGACATTTGTAACAATCACATCTTTTTAAAACAACGTGCATGTTCTAAGAGTGCAGAGTATCCCTTGAGCATGTAGTTTAATAGAATGTAATCAACAATGCTCTTTCTGTCTTTGGATCCCTTCCTTTATGCAAACTTTGAAGTACCTTTTTATGAGATTCAGCTGCATGCACTTACTAGACCACAGCAAAATTAAATGTCCAACAAATACTCATTGTTCTATTAATTGCTCCCTTCCATTATTTTTACATCTTCCAACCTGCTCACAATCCCACCCTTGAGAAAGTAGAGCATGCAACTTTAAAAATACATTCACTTCCAAATGCATAGTCTGGTCTTTATATTACAACACTCTCAGGAAAGGTTTATTGAGTAAAAAGGGGCCCAGATTCTTCACTATTCTTTTTTCAAATTCTTGCTACTAATTTCTTAGTGATTAGTGTATTATTTGTGTTTTAATCAAGTGTGTTGAAGTTTGTGTAACTATATAAGATAAACATGTTTCCATTTTTTCTGACAAGTAGTTATTTTCTGGTTAGTAATATTCCCAGTTTTTTATGTCCTTCCTTAGTTGTTGCTCACTAAGTGCAGTGTTTAATTATAGGTTGCTATTTATAGAAACGTGTGTGGTTTCATATTGTTTTTATGGGATGTGTGTTTTTACATTGCAATAAAAAAATGTTTTCTTAGTTACTGTATTTTGATATCTGTGATAACAAATTCTGGTCAGAGCCAATATGGCTGTGGAGAGCTTTTAGGAGTGGCAAGAGTGTGGAAAAGAGGATGCAGTGCTTTTGCTGCAGCCGTAAGTAATACTGCAGCAATTACAGTACTGTGCGTGCATGATACTCGCACATGTGCAGTTTGCCCTGTAGTCAGCCCTACTCAACTTGGCGGTGCTGACATAACTATGTATGCATGATAGTCATGCATGTGCAGTTTAAGCCATTGTTACAATGTTGCACATGGTGGCCGTTACTGCTGCAGTTGTGGAATGGAAATGTAGTGTGCTGGAAAGTGGGTATGTTTATGCAACCCATGGAGGGGAAGGGTTGCATAAATAGAATCAGTGGAAATTATGTCGGAGCATTGTGGCAGCACATCAGACAGTGGTCCAGTTACATGCTTCCACAGTGCTCTTATACAAATCTGATGGTGGCATAACATCCATGGAGCCTGGCCCATGCAGCCATACAATTCAGAATTAGGACTCTATTAACAAACTAGAGATCTGGTCTGGGACTTACTCGTCATCACAGTCACTTTCTCATTCTTTTCTAAGCAGTAATTTCTGGTGAATGTGCCTTAACCATATTGATCTCAGTGCTGGTAGACTACTTCTGGTTTTCCCATGATTGTATTAGGTGAGGGTAGTAGCACTCTTGAAGTGGTAGCTGCCGGTGGTGGCATGCTCTGGAAAAAAGTGGTCCCCATGCTCATCTGCGCATTTTAGAAATGATGCCTTTCCTTGTTTTTGCTGTAAAGAAACTGACCCCTTTAACACAAAAACAAGGAGTCAGTTATGGCCTCTACCACCCCCCCCTTTTCACTTCAAGTGAGGAATGTGATTATGTGTTTGCATCAGATGTACAGTGGCAGCCATAGATGCATAATGTTGTTAAACAGTAATCAACTGTATGTAAAAGCTTTTTTTAAATGTGTGCTTTCTTAATGTTGTCAGTACCACTCCACCCATTTGTACTCTGTCCCTGGATTTCTGTGCTCCAAGTGCATTGTTTTACATTTTTGTGTTTAGATCAAAAAGGCCTTTCAAATGAGCGTAGCCACTAATCTAAATTTTTTATAGTTTTATACGTTTCCTTGCATGAGCTCAAGAAACATCTTGTAGTAGAACAACATTTCAGAGGTATGTCAAGGATGAGTCCAATGCACAGTAATCTACAGTGGGCTTGTCCCTGGCAGACCAGTGAGCATGCAACCAAACTCTGACACTAGTCACAGTTTCACAGCTGGAAGCCATTCTCTAGTTGAAAGAAATGAAACACTCTAATGAGAGCACTTCATTCCTTTCATTCATCCCTTTACTGATCTTACCATTTATCGCCCCACCCACCCTGCAGATGTCCAGGTACCCAATCATACACTGCATGCCCCTCTCTCTGTGCCATAAACAGTAAACAGTCCTAGCAGCAAAGAACAAGTAAATATAATTTATCCTCCCCTCGACAGATGTCCATGTTGAACTTGTTTGTGTATCTGTTTGAATGAGAGTGCGTGTTCCTGTCCCTGAGCTCCTCTCTCTCTCTGGTGCTTCATCTGTGTCATAATGCCCAGCCTGAGCAGTGCTCTCTGTGATGATACCCACTGACCCACCCTGCAGATTGGAATGAGAGTGCTGAGAAGTGAGACAGCATTGCCTGCAGAGCTGTTGCTTAACTCTGGACTGTGGGGAGAGGGAGACATGGGCTGCAGGGACAAACGCTGATAAGGAGAGGCAGCAGCACCCCCCCAAAAGAGAGTGCAGGATTGAAAGAAGTGGTGAGTGGCATCAGTGTCATGGATAGAGCAGAGAGAGAGTCCCCAAACAATGACAGCAACATTCTGAAATGTGTTGAGTAAGTGGAATGAGAGTGATCACCAGATGACAGTCTGTCACTATCCAGCACCACTTGGCAGTGTGAAATTGGGGGCAGTGCAATGTGGTGACCATAATCACAATGACCAGTGGCTCCCAGACCTGCAACTGAACAAACATTCATTTCAATGGGTGGCCCTTCACCTAGCAGTGTCTACTACCCCCCACCCCCCCGAGACAGACACTGCAACAGCAAGAGCCACTTCCAGTGTGGCATATATGTGCAGGTGCAATCCGTTCCAGTCAGAGATGGTGTCAACCCCCCCCCTTAAAACAAAGAAGTGGAGTGGAGTACAGTGTGCGCCTGAGCTCAGTTGCCATCCATTTTATTGCCACTCACTCTTCCAGCACCTTGCTGTCAGTCTAACTCTCTGTTTGTCTTTCTGAAGCCCAGTGGAAGTGGACAGCACATACAGAGAGGCAGAGAAAGTGGCAGCAAGAGTGCCATAATGGGGCAAAGAGCAGTGCTGCAGAGTTTTCCTTTCATCGTGGTGGAGTGGAGGTCAGAGAGAGAGAGAGAGAGAGAGAGAGACCAGGAGAGACAGTGTAAAACAAACTTGGTGTATCTATTTCACCACTGCACAAGAGAAGCACCCAAACAGAAATACAGACAGATACGTGGGTCACATATTTGCCCCTTCACATTGACTAGCACAGTGTAAGGTGGGCACTGGATGGGCACCCCTGGGCAGTTGCTGCCCCCTACATGTCCAGCTCACACCAGCACATATGGAACAATCTGCAGTAGCTAGAGACTGATGTAAGTTACTCATCTTCCCCTCCACACCCATCCCACTCCACACAGGTTGGCACAGTGACAAGGTGCCGTCCAGGTGGGAAGCCCAAGACAAATAGTGGACTGCGGCCTGGTAGAAGTTGATGATTGGTGCCCCTTCCACAACCATTCCACCACTGCACATTGGCTGCCCCAGCAAGAGATAGAAATGTGAGCTGCACATTTGCCACCCCACACCTGTTTCTATATATCCTGGTGGGCTCCAGGTGGGTGGAAATGGGGCTGCAGTCTAGATCCACTGGGTAGCCCGAGGCCATTAGCACCCAACACACCATTGTGCATCTTTACAAATGTGAAGCATTTTCTCCTTCCATTCCAGCTCCTGCACATGAGGAGCACTCTGCAGGAGCCAGTGAAAGATGTGGTTCACACATCTGTCCATCTTCACCCATCTGAGTTCCATGAAAGCTGCAACTGGCATTGGGTGAGCTCCAGGCAGGTGGCTCTGGGACAGTGATTACCCATCCCCCACCCCACCTCCACACAAGAGTAGCACCTGGCATCAGCCATAGATAGAAATGCAAGTTGCACATCTGCCCCATCATATCCGTCCCTGCTCCACCAGGGCTAGCATGAAGGTTGAAGTGGGCTTTTGGTGACTGGCACTTCCTCACCCTATGCCACACCTCTACACTTGCAGAACACTCTGCTTCAGCCAGAGGCTCTGCCACCTAATGTGCTCTGCCCATGGAGAGCACTCTGAGGTACTGAGGTAAAAAATGTGGATCCTGTATCTGCCCTTTCAGAATTGTTCCCACTCTGCTGGGTGGGTGGGGGGCAGGATGCAGTGGGTGCTTCTGCATGACTCTTGCACCTGCATTTATCAATCCAATACTTTACAGCAGCCAGAGAAGAGATGTGGGTTGCACATCTGCACCATCATAAACTGCTCCCATTTTAAACAGTTTCACACACAGGCTGGAGTGGGGTCTAGGATGGTGGCCCCTAAGTGACTGCCCCCCCATCCCACCTCCACACATGGGCAGCGATCCTCCCCCTCCATTACACATTTGCACATAGAGAGCACTCCTCCCCCTCCATGCCTTCTTTGCATATAGGGAGCAATTCTCCTACTCCAGCTCTCTTCCACATGGTGCACATAGTGTCTTATGTAATCATATCTGATCTCAATCCTTGTGAATTAAACATTGTACATATTCTGTCAGGGAAGGACTCCTTAGATTTTCCAGGGTTAGGCTGTGGCAGTCTGGGGACAGGGAATTCTTGGTGGCCGTGCCTACCCTGTGGAACTACTTTCATGCCTATTTAAAGGAGGTTGTCTCATTAGAAGCATGTAAGAAGGGCCTAAAAACATAACTGTTCCAGCAAGCTTTTATTAATTAATTGTTTGATGTTAGTGGGCTTGATACACGCATTTAAATCTGCTTCTAGTTGAATTTTACATACATTTTTGGTGTATGATTTTATATTGTTGTCTGCTGTTTGTGTTGTACAGTGCCCAGAGTCCCAGGAAATGGGCACTTTTATAAATCAATATCTATCTATCTTATCTATCTATTTAGCTATTGCATATACTAATGTAAAGAAAATTGCTTTATTTTAATTTATACTATGTGTCCTTACTTTTTGTATCTCACACCATGTATTGTCTATCATTGCTTCTACAAATGACCTCCTTGCAAATGAGCTTTCTCAATGGATGTTATCCCTTCACAATAAACTTGAACATGAAGAGCACTCTTCCCTCCATTCCATCTCCACACATAGGTATCATTACTCCAGCTCCATCCCACCTACATACATTGTGAGCACAGATCCCCTGACCACCCCCCAGTGTTTCTCCCACTACATTTCACCTCCCCTACATGGAAAGCATTTCTACCACTGCATCCCACATCCAACACATAGGGGGTACTCAAACACTCATTCCCCTCCATTCAACCTCCACACATGGGGAGCTTTCCTCCCACTTCATATCAGCTCTGTACATGAGGACCAATCCACTCATTCATCCCAGTGTCCCTACATGGGGAGCATTGCTCCGCACCAATCCCACTCCTACACATGGGGACATCTCAACACATTTGCATCACCCCTCCTCTGCCACCATCCCACCTCTGCAAATAGAGAGTACTCCTAACTCCATTCCACTTTTGCACATGGGACCACTCTGCAACAGCCACAGACAAAGATGTCAGTCAGGCATCTGCCTTTCCACACCTATTCCTACTCCAAACGTTGGGCAGAACATTGGTGGGGTTGAAATGTAATGAGTGGGTTGCCCTGGGAGATGGTGCCAATACCCCTCCTCACCTCTCTGAATGAGAGAAGTCCTTTCCCCTGAATCAGTCTTTATTCTTTTCTCCACTCACCACTTTTCTGCTGATTACCCACCTGTTGACTTGCCTTAAGAGTCACTCCCCACCCCCAAGACAGGACTACAGGCCACTAGGCCAGGGCAGATTTTTCCTCAACCTCTCCTGTCTGCTCTTCAGACCACACCACCTGTCCAGCCAGCGTTCAGCACAGTCAGGAAGATGCACTGTGTGTTACTTGCAGCTCTGCCCCAGATGAGTCTATTTTTTCTGCGGTAGACCATACTTCAAGTTCTCCCACAGTTCAACTGAGGCAAGAGAAGAGCAGAACACAGTCCTACTCTACCACCATGACAGTCAATGTGACACCACAACTTGCTTGGCACTGTACAGATGATGCAGCACAGCAGCGTGCTCACTAATCTGGCTCACCAGGCTTCTTCTGCTCTGTTTGTTGATGAACTCTCTATCACCCCTAGCCACTAATGATCAGTTGCATGCACACTGTGTTACAGCTAACTCCAGCCACTATGGAGACTTCTGAGACACTGAGTGTTTTAGCAGCTGAGCCTAAGTCAACTCAAAAATAAAATACAGGAATTTTAAAATTTCTGAGATAATTTCGGGGGGGGGTGAACACCATGAGCACACCCCCCACCTACACCCATGCAATCCACAACAGTTGAAACACATACAGTCCTTACACTAAATGGCACTACTCCCAGCCCAGCTATCCCCCTCCACCTGCCCCGGCACACAAATGAACACCAACTTCTACCCCTCCCACTTTCTTTGCAAGTAGAAAGAATCTTTCACTCTCAAGTGGTCAGTCCTCTGCAAGTAGCAGATTTAGGAGTCCGGGGCTGCAGTCAGATCTGTTGCTGTAATGGAGCTTGAGCCTGCCTGATTACAACAGGACAGCTAAACTGAGTCCCCTTAATCCCTACAGATGGAGAGCTGCTGCACAGATGATTGCTACAGCCGCTCAGGTACCACCAGGGATTTAAAACAAGAGCTGGACTATGGCAGGAAGCCTACAATCTGCCTCCTCCTCCTCCTATACTGACTCCTTGTAGCACTTCCCCAGCTCCTTCTCTGCTACCAGTGCCCATCAGCAGACAGTAGTGTCTGTGGGTGGCCCCTGCTGGATTGCACGCACGAGCTCCTCGACTTGTTACTAGCCCTGCAGCTAATACTCTCTTTTGACTTTGTTCTGTGTCTGGTTGCATTTGCTTGTTTCCAAACATCCAATAAACTTTTTTTTCTATTGTCTACTTAGACGCAGAATATTAAATATATTAACATAAAATATAATTACTTTGAAGAAGGCAGAAGCCTTTATTATGGCTTGGCTTCAATGCATGGTTAGAGAACGCTGAAATCTCATCTTGATTGTTTTTCTTCCTCATTGCTATTTTGTATTTTCAGGTGAAATCAAATATAATAAAATACAATTTTTTTTTGAGAAGATAGAAGCTTTTATTACAACTCTTTTTGGTTTGATCCATGCACACTGAAGCGTTGAAGCAGTGAGATCATCACAATTTTGGCAGTCTTGCACCATTCCTCTGATCCTAAAAATATGTATCACAATGGTTGTATAATTGTAGGTCTATATTCAAATGTGTTTAATTCATTATAATTACACACTAAGAAGAATGGTCTTAATGAGTGTATTTAGGGTTTCATAATTTGACCTTTTGCAATTTGTAATGACCTCTCAACCCTGAAGCCATCAATTTGTTTTATTTAAACATTTCTTTGATCAGTTCATCAACAGTCCAAACAGATTTAGAATAAAATTACCTTAGAAAAAAAAACTGTATAAACTTTGAGTTCAATTTTGAGCAAAAATTAACTTCTTTCTAAGTTGAAAATGCATAGGGGATTAGTTGTACATACTTTTGTCTTTCTCCGCACTTTTACTTTGGAAATTTGTAAAAAAATATGAAAAAATAACACTCAACAAAGATTTAGAATAAAATAACTTCAGAACAAAACTGCATAAACTTTGGGTTTGATTTTGCACAAATATTAACTTCTCTCTGAGTTGAAAATGCATGTGAGATTAGTTGTACATACTTTTCTATTTCTCCAAACTTTAACTGGAAATTTGTACAAAAAAATTTAAAAAATAACACTTGACCTTTTGCACAGGTCTTGACCTCCTGTAAAGGGAATGGTTTAAAACTTGTTTAGGAGTAATTCAAGAGCTTTCACACTGTCAAAATTTAGTAAACTATACCTTTAAAGCATTTTAATAGTAGAAGTTGCCAAAGGGGACTTAATAAAATAAAACAATTAGTGGTGCAACATAGATGCCTAAAAGGTATCAAACCATTTGCTTCTAAAAGTTCCACAGACAGCCATATCTTCTTTATGTGATGGAGCATTACTTTCTTCTGTGTTTTCCTTCTTTCTCCTATCTGGTCAGTGTCAGCTTCACAAACAGATATTGCTGGCTAATAATTACTAAAATTAATCTACTGCTTTTTCCTGAAAAGATTTAACATGATCCCATCCTGAAAAGATCTAATATGGCCCCGAAATGCTGATCATTTCAATATGTTTTTTTCTTCATATTAAGAACTAAAGAATTCCACTGAAGTGTTCTACATTCCTAGAATAACTACAGGATCTGCTGTTAAATTAGGCATGACATATGTTTTGGTCTCAGTGTAGTGGTTTTAGAAACATGCCGTCAGAAATTCAATAAGAGTTATGCCAAACAAATGTAAATATCTCTAAAAGTATAGGAGTTACTCATAACTCATCAGTATGAAAGTTGTTCAGGGCAAAATATCTTTCAAATGATCCTGTTCATTAATCTGCACTAATTATATTTTTTAAACTATGGCCATCTGTTTACCTGAATTTTCATTTTTCTTCATAATTTTCACCTTTTGGACAGCTATATTTAAAAAAAATGTAACAAATTCAGATTAGTGACTGCCCTCATTTGAAAGGTCATTTTGTCCTGAACAACTTTCATGTTGGTTTTATATTGGTAACTTGTATACTTTCTGAGATATTTACATTTGATTGGCATGACCGCTACTGTTATCACTTAGAGAGAGAAAAATTAGGTTGTTTGGAAGACCGTATTCTACAAAATATAAAGAATTCAGCTTAGTGACTACCCTCATATGAAAGGTCTCTTTGCCCTGAATAACTTTCATATGGTTGTTTTTGTGCACCTTGAATAGTTTTAAAGATGTTTAGATTTGTTTGGAAGATATGCACATTCTCTCAGAGAATAGCAGCTTTGAAATCTGTATCCATCATTCTAAACAGAAAGAAGTGAGTATTTTTTTAACTGCTACTGGGATTTGCAGTGTTATGGAAGGATAAACTGAAAGCTACTAAAAAATGTGTTCCACGGAAACCCCTTTTTAAGCTAAAATGATATGGCTGTAGGCTCCACCCACAGCCATAAAAAGAACTCTGCCCACAGCCTTGCTGTCTTGGAGTCTGATCCTATCGGATCTTAGACACTAAGCAGGATCAAGAATGGTTTGTGGCTGGATAGGAGACTGCCAATAAACACCAAGTGCTGCTAAATGTGGTGTTGGTAGCTTTGTGGGGGACATTCTCCCCTTGGTTACAAGTATCCACACTTTTATCCCAGCATAATACCACAGGACAGTGGGCTGACATAAGGTGTCTCTTTTGATTGAGATGTTAAACCAAGATCCCATTTACCTATTCTGGAGGTTGTTCAGTTGGGCATGAAGGATTACATGGCATTTCTTAAAAAGAGTATGGGAATTTCCACAGTGTCCTGGCCAAATTTTGCTATGTTACTAAAATCAACAACAGCTTAACCTGGTTCAATATCAATCAGTACTTCCTGTGTGCTCCTCCAACCCCCACTGGGACAAGGATAAACAGGAAAATATTTTCATGCCCTCTTCTATGTCAACAATAACAAATAAATAAAATAATTTCTTATTTTTTTCCTGAACTGTAGTATTCCATATGAGACCCTACCATTTTATCCTATACAAACAAGATCTTAGAACCTCTCAGAATTCATTGTACTCTCAGGCCCAGATATTCAGACTTTGCTGGACACTGGCGCAAGTGGGGGCACAGTGCATCTGAGATGCGTTGGGGCAAAGACAGGGAGTTATTCAAAGATGATGCACAATGGTGCATCACCAATGAATATGGCACAGAATGTGCATGGTGCAAATACAATGTGCCAGAGCATTCCTCAGACAGGGAGGACCAGGACTGCTCCAGTGCACCTGTCATTGCGCAGGGTGTAGCACCCATGATACTCAGAAGTGGGCATGCAAATGGGGCCATAATATATGCATGGTGCAAATGGGGCCATTTGCATGTCATTATGGCCCCATTTGCATGCGTTGGACAGGGCATCACAGTGAAATGTGCCTGATGCCCTGTCTAGCTGCTGTCATCAGGGGTTGGGTTCCTGGTGGGCTATTGCAAACCCCTCCCATACGCCAGATTGTGGGCTTCTGTATTAGGAAATATTAACCTGTTGGTCTAATGAATCCCACCCCATATGCCCGATAGCGGGCTGTTGTAACTGTAAAGAGTAACCTGGTGGTCTAGTGGATCCCACCCTGTATGCCCTATCATGGGCTGTTGTAATCATAAAGAGTAACCTGGTGGTCTAGTGGTTCCCTCCTCATATGCCCAATCGTGGGCTGTTGTAATTAACATGGTGGTCCAGTGGTACCCCTCCCACCCACCCACAGGGCCCCAATACCAAGCACCCCATCATCGGGTGGGCAGGCACTCCCCCGCATACCACCCCATCCTCTGATTGAATTACAGCATACATTATGATCTGTATGCCTATTGGTCCACAGTGTGAACCAATGTGCTAGCAGACCATACTGTACTAGCAGGACCAAATATGGAATGAATGCATTCATTCACATATCTGATCCTGTGTAGTACAGTATGGCCTGCAAGCCTATTGGTCCACACTGTGGACCAATAGGCATACATATTATACTGTACGCTGTCATTCAACTGGTGGGCCAGTCGATGGATTCTGGAAAGTCAGTACACTGTAGAACTGATGAATGTGGGGCACCTGAGTCCTGGACGTCCATTCTGGCGGAACAACAAAGTCACTGCAATGGCTGGAGTGGCAGCACTGGCTACCACTGCTCTGCTTTCCATTTGATAGGCATGGGCACATTTGCAGGGAGGCTTTTGTATTGTGGCCAATAGCACAACGGGACAGGCACTTGAATTATTACCCCATCTTGGCACACATAATTCACACTGTGAAAGGTTTCACATCCCTCTCCATCCACTATTCGAACAGTGTCCTGCCTCTTTTCCACTGGCTGTATTTTTCATTAAACATTCTGTTCCTGGCATGCTTGTTTGCACCAGGATGCACACATTTCATTGCTTCAGCCCAAATCCAGGATTTACTGCTGTTCTCAATCTCTTCCCAGACTTTCCAAGGAAAGGTAGGAAAGGACATCCCACAGATTTTGTTCACCTTCCTATGAACCAGTCTCTCCTCTTTACCAGCTTTGGTCAACTTGAGACCTCTGGCCTGGCTTGGGGGCAGTCAGTCCTGGTTCTACCAGCTACGCATTCTCAATGACACAATAAATGGATCCCTGACTTCTTCTTGCACAGCCAGGGTAGTGGCAGCACCACTCTCTTCCATGCATTTCTCTGAGGCAAGAGCTTGAGGCTGTGTACCCATTCCTTTTTCACACGGCCACATAGGTTCCCCCTCTTCTTCTTCCTCACTGAGAATCTGTGCCCAGGAGTGAACAGTCATCCTCACTCCTGAGACTATCCACTCTTCGCTGTGCACGGAGGTCGATACCTCCCATTCAAAGGCCTCCCTCATCTTGTCTTCTCCTATGAGACTTGGGCTAGGCCCCCCTCTCCAAAGGTCATCTGATGCTCTTCCTGAATTGTCTCTCTGTGATCCAGAATCTGAAACATCAGCACATTGTTCTGTCTGCAAATCTGCACCCTCTAGCTTTGTGCCACACTCCCCTGAGGGGCCTTCTCCAACAGGTTCCACCTGGTGCCGTGTGCAGCCATCTGCAGATTCTTGAACTTTTGTCCATGTGGGAGCCAAATGAATCTTGAGCACTTTAAATAAACCATATTTCTCGAGGCATCCAGAACAGTGAGGTACCATGAAGACATCTCTTCCAGCATTTAAGCATATTAAGCACACTTGCACTGGATATCCAGGAATCGCCACATGAGGAGGCAGTTGTCCTCCATAGAAACACCTCTCAGTGTCCCTTAACTTGTCTACGTCTGTCAGTCTTGGAGGCCTCGGGACAGAAGCGGGTTGGCAGTCCTGCTGATCGTCCCTCCGAACACCACACTCACAATCCAGTCGATCGAGATGCGGGTTGAGCCTGATTTTAGATAGAAAAGTCTGAGTTTTAAGCTTTTACAGTACTTTCAGTCACTGCGACGCTCCTCCGGTAAGCCAGTACACGCACTCCACTCACAATCCCTCTCGAATGCTGGGCAGTCGCTGTAGAGCTGGCTTTGGGGCGGGACTGATTGCAGTCTCACCAATCACACGATACCATGCAAATGAGCCTCTTTCCCTCGCGAGTGCTCTTCTCCTCACGACGATTGTCGAGCAGGCAAATTTAAACTGCAAAACCACTTTGTTTTTCCCTGAATTGACTCCACAGCAGGAGCCCATTTCAACTATTTATCATGGCCATTAACACAGCAAGTCTCTCCATTCACTAGAAAGCATTTCCAACATCCAGGGCACAATTTTCCTTTTGCTACCCCTAGTCTTGCACACTTTTATTTGTCACAACAATTTTTTAAAAGCTGGCAAAACGCTGTAAATTTTTGATGCAGGACTAGGGCATACTCTCTCAGGCTTTACTTCTCCTTGGTAAACAGTTGGCATTTAACAACAGCACATGGACAACAGCACACAGCAACACATTAGTTAACCCTGCTTCAGCTTTTTTGGGCTACCCACTGCCAGATAACCAAAATGCTAGCCCTTTTCCCAAGCACCTTTCCTTCCAAAATTTAAATCCAAAGCTATGCCTCCATTTTGCAACCCCCACCCCCATCATTTTGCAAATGACAGGTGGTATGCTGTTTGAATCTGACAGCAGTACCAGGTGGGGACTGGGTTCAGGGAGGAATAGGTCACTCGGCACAAGGGCTAGGTTTGGTTACTCTGCACAGGGGTACCAAAGTAACTCCAATCACAGGAAGCAATAACTGTAATGTCCAATACCAGGAATTGGATTCTAAAGTGTGGCTTTATTCACATCCAAGCAGAACAAGAAGCATAGATGGACCCCGATGGGGCTACACTCCTGGTAATGCAGATTAAGAGAATCAAGAACACTTCCTCAACACTTTTAGCCCTCAGGCTCTGAACCCACCTTGCACACAGCCCGGACTTGCACACTGCTTTGGGTACACAGCCCAAACTTGTACACAGTTCTGGGTTTTCCCTGGCTCAACTCCCTTGCCGGCCACTCAGACACCTTCCATATGTCATGGAAACATTTTCTGGTGGATCCCTAAGCCACCTAAGAGCACCTCAGCTCTATCAGGGAAACTTCCTTTTAATCCCACATCTGGGTACTTTCCTCAGGCACTGACCAAGTACCTGAGAGAAAGTAACATTGCCACAGAGCAAATCTGCAGAGGTGAATTTGGTTACTACTGATGGGGGGGTCTCCCACCTCTCACTTCCACAATTTATACCCAGACATTTCTCTTGACAGTAAACACTTCATACTGTAAAGCTTGGCAATGTAGATTAAGGCTAAATGTATGTCACATTTCCTCTACTTGTCTTGCTTTCCCTTTGTGCTGGACTTGAACATACTTTTACTTGGCATAGCCCATTGCTCTAGGCCCCCCACTGCTTAAGCAGTCCAATCCCCACTTTACTTCACTCTTTGTGCTGGACTTGAACCTACTTGACTTAACCAGCAATGTCTATTACACTAGACCTCCTACATATTAAGTAGTCCAATCCCCACATTCCAACAGTTCAAGTGAAAAACATTGGTCCTCTGTCAGAGCAAACTCACCCTTTGGTTGCAGGTGCCCCACAGGCAATTCCTCCACAGGAATTTCTCTCTCAGAACTTCTGGTGCCGCAGCGCAACTTGAAATAGGCAGCTTCTTCTCTTAGCCGGAACCAGGAGGGTTGCCCTTGGAAGACAGGTAAACCTTTCCCCATCCCCTCAGGGAGGGGGCACTTGGACCAGTGACAGTGGTCTCCACCACTTCAGCAATAAGTTTCTGTGTCCCTCTTACGGTGGAAACACACACCTTCTTAACAGTAGCTCTAAAACAGAGCTTAAAGCTCTGAGAGCCTGCACACAGACTGCTGTACTACTGTCTCTCCCCAAGACTGCACACAGACTGTGTTCAAAATCCCCGACATTCTATCCTAACTTCCAACTGCAACACTCCAGTGTGGCTCATGCAGCTGCAAGAGTTCTATGGTGATGTCATCCCTCAGTCTCAGCTGAGACTGAGAACAGAGTGAGACAGTGTGAAATCCATTTAACTGGAGTTTCACAAGTTGCCTTCCCTGACTACCACTAGGTCTTACTGGGATTCTAGTAACCCTGGGTAACACGAGGGTTACAAAAGCATTCATAACATAATGGAGGGGGTTACCCATAATGATGGAAGGCACACATCAGCACGTCTCTCAGCCTCACAGTGGCCTTAGACTTTGAACGGGGTTGAAAATGCTAGAAACATTAATCTCAATTATAAGAGACAGAAAATGTTCTAAAGCCATCCACAGATCCTACTAAAGACCACAGAGCATCTAGTGGAAGGATATCAAACAATGCAGATAACAACAAAAATAAAAGACAGCTTTCACCCACAGTGTCTGGAATGAAAAAAAAAACACAAACAGAAACATATTGTGCCCCCCCCCAACAAAGGAAAGGACCAGGGACCACCAATTTCAGAACAGCCAATTCCCTCAGTAGAAGACATATAATAATAATAATAATAATAATAATAATAATAATAATATCTTTATTTATTGAGCACCTTTCAAATTATCAAGGCGCTGCCCCAGTTCTTATAAACAATTCATTAAAACACAGTATCAAAATCATAGTAAATCAGGAAAAGCCTTGTTCCACAGAAACATGTTTAGTGCCTGCTTAAAGCTCTCCATGGTCCTGCATTCCCAAAGCTGACAGGGCAGAGAAATGCAGAGGGCTGGGGCTGCAAACATAAATGCACAAGCCCCAGAAGAATTCAAAGTAACCCTCAGGATCTCCAGCAATCCCTCATCAGCCAAGCGGAGCTGTCACACAGGGATGTAAGGAATCAGAAGCTCTTTCAAGTAGTTGGAACCAAGTCTGTGTAGGGCTTTGTAGGTTAAAAAACCTACCTTAAAGGTGATCCACCACTGAATCGGCAGCCAGTGCAGATTGCGCAGCACTGGGGTAATATGAGATCTCCTAGATACCCCAGTCAATAAATGAGCAGCAGTGTTCTGCACTAGCTGCAAGCGGTGGATATCAACCCTAGGAAGCCCTAAGTAAAGGGAGTTGCAATAGTCAAGGCATGAGATCACAAAGGTGTGGACCGATACAGGCAGATCACTGGATGGAACAAGGTGTTTGATCCTGGCAATGTTCCTAAGATGATAAAAGGCTAACTTCATGACTGCCGACACCTGATAGTGGAGGGTCAACCTGTCGTCAAGTACCACTCCCAGGTCAAGCACCCATTCAGAGGTAAGGATCTGACTGCCCCTCCCAAGAATAAACTGGAGGGCAGATCAGTCCTCGACTTCTCTGTCCTACATCCTGGGTTCAACACCATAACCTCAGTTTTACCTGCGTTCAACTTTAACCCACTCGAATTCATCCAGTCTTGGATTTCAGTGAGGCAGCTGTTAAATGCTGAGAGATCACTAACCTGGTCTGTGGCAAAAGTCAGGTAGACTGGGTATCATCAGCATAGCAGTGAAACTTCAGCCCAAACCATCTTACAATGTCTCTGAAGGGTCGCATATACACTGCAAACAACATAGGGGACAGCACTGAGCCCTGAGGGACCCCAAAAGGCAGAGAGAAAGACTCGGAAGAAAAAATCTCTGAGACAACTCTCTGATGTGGTAATTTTTCCAGGCAATGTAGATCATGGAAAACCCTGCCATAGTGACTGTCACCTCATCTTAAGTACTATACCCTGTACAGGGAATAGGAAAGGAGAAGGAGGAGGAGGAAGAGAAGCAGGAACCACTAGAGCCTGCAGCATATCCAGTACAACCTAAGCAGTACTGGAAACACCTGTATGTCAACTAGTGACAGTAACCAGAAAATTGTTCAGATCATGGGACTAGTGGAAAGAGGTAAACCATCTTAGAGAGGGCATTCCCCTCCTCCAACCCTCCCCAACAAAGATAATGAAAAGAGATGCCTCACTTATGAGATGGGGAGGTCATCTGGAGCAGCTAACAGTGAATGGAGCATGGACCTCAGGGGAAAGAAGGGAACACATAAACCTCCTGGAACTCAGTGCGCATGTCCATGGAATCTCTCCTCACATCAGCAGAATAAATCAGTTATGACTAAGACTGGCAACACACCAACAATTCTCTACATAAACCAACCATAGGGTACCAAATCCTCGAAACTCTATTCAAAGGAAGTGAAAATACTCTATTGAAGCTAACATATTCACTAAATGTGCAGATATCATCAGTAAACCTGGTAGGCAAGGATAATGTACTAGCAGGTTAACTAAGCAGGATAACTTAGGGAAACAACAAGTTAATACAGTTACATACTGTGAAGTTATCTGACACAGATTCTGACACAGATTCTCTTCTCTCCCTCCTGCATTTTGATTAAAAAATACACAATATTGAAGCCACACCTGACTGTAAACTGCATGCACAGAACAGAAGCAGCATAATTTGTTATACTGCTTCTAATCAAGGCTGGCTTTTAATCAAAGGTGGCTTCTAATCGGTGGAATATGTTATCTCATAATGTATAGTCTCTTGCAACCTGTTTTTTTTAAAGCAGGGAAAGAGCCACAAAACTGGCTAAGGGATAATTACACAAGGGCCCAGATATTCAAACTGCGCCAGTCTGAGGCGCAAGCCCCTGCGCTGCTCAAAATAGTTGCGCAGGGGTGTGGCGGTGATATTCAAAGGAGTTGCGCTGTTGAGCAACTCCTTTGAATATGCGAGCCAGCTTGCTTGCGCGTAATTACGTGGTGCAGTGGAACTTCACGCTACCGTCAAGTTGCCAGAGTTGAGCATTAAACTTGCGGTGGCGCAAGCACCATTCGCCATCGCCAAATTTCCGATATTCAAAAGGTGACATGCAAATGGGGCCATAATTTATGCAAGGTGCAGGGGGCCATTGCATCTCTTCTGACCCCATTTGCATGCCATTTGCATGTAGGTGCGCCCGATCCCGAGAACTTGCTCCTGGCTACCCTGCCAGGCAGCAGCCGTCGAGGACCGACGCCTAATGCAGCCCAATCGCGGGCATCACAGTTACATGACCCCCACACATCACCCATAGCCCGATCGCGGGCAGCACCGTGCAGCAAGCCCCCCACACACATCACCCATAGCCCGATCGCGGGCAGAACCCGTACATGTCGCCCCCACATCACCCATAGCCCGATCGCGGGCAGAACCCGTACATGCTCGCCCCCCACACATCACCCATAGCCCGATCGCGGGCAGAACCATTACATCGCCCCCCACACATCACCCATAGCCCAATGCGGGCAGAATCCGTACATGTCGCCCCCAGTGCCCGATCGCGAGCAGAACCTGCATAAACCCCCAGTGCCCGATCGGCGGGCAGAACCTGCATAAACCCCCCAGTGCCCGATCGCGGGCAGAATGTAACCCTCCCCCAACCCGAATAACTCCCTGGTGGTCCAGTGGACCGTAAAGCCCGATCGCGGGCAGAATGTCACAGAACCCCCAAACATCTCCCTGGTGTCTAGTGTCCCCCACCCCACCCAGAGCCCCTCCACCCGCTCCCCCGCGGCGGTTGCGCATGCACAACTCTGCGCAACCCGACTGAATATCGGGTTGCGCGGAGTTATCATGGATCCTCCCCTCCTGTTGAGCATGCATTCATTTGCATTGCTCTCTAGCGCAACCTGGTGCCAGTGGGCGTAACTGCCTCCTGCTGGTATCGCAGAATAGCGCCTTTGGACTTACGCATGGGCGCAACCTGTTGCGCGTAAGCAACCCTTTTGAATATCTGGGCCAAGAGCTATAACTGCCACAGTGGCAGCAGAGGGGTGTACTCCTCCAAGAGGTCTGTAAAGCAGACACCCTGTCAATAGTTCACATCTTTAATTCTAACTTTTGCCTGTATATCCAGGTTAGAAAGTATGGCAGGTTTGAAGCATCAGTTCTTCAGAACTTTTTTCCTAAATAGATTCTAGAGCCCACCCCTTCCCCCAAGATACTGCTTGGAGTCTGCAAAATTGTAAGACATTACTAGAAAACCCTTGTTGCTATAAGAAAAAAAAATATTCATAGTAGTAATGATGTTTTCCCTGGAGAGTTTAGTAGTGACTCATACAAGCCTGTCCCCACCTCCCCTTATAGAATCTCAGTAAAGTGGATTTTTGAGAATTAATAAATGATCATTAATTGTAATGTGTCAGCATGTATTGTTAAACTTTGCAATTACTACAATTTCTGTAAGTGGAGTTAACATTCTTTTTTTCTAGTTATTATAGAGAAGGGTACTAATAATAGTCTAGATAGGTTGTCACTTCTCTCTTCTGGTCTTCAGCTACAAATCTGATCTTAGAACGCTTGGATGAACATGACTACATCTGCAGTGTTTGAATCTGAAAGATTATAAATTACATCTCCAGGGAAATATATCAGGGCTCAGATGATTGCAGAATTGTATGAACCACCAGTAAAACCTTTAGAAGAAACATCATTACTATGATGAGTATTTTTTATGTTTCCTAGCATGCACAGGCATGAAGTGAACATGTTAAAAGAGTAGGGGCTACAGAGGTGTAGCACTGTAACATCCAGTGCTGCTCAAGCTGCAGGAGGCTTGCCACTGACAGACGAGTGAAAAGCAGGATGATAGTGACAGTGTTCAGCCTGGCTGATGCGTGGAAACTTTTTGTAGATGAAAAGATGCTGCTTCACTTATCAGAATGCAACTCCATCCTTTCATTTTCAAAATATTGCCAAGCAGCCAACTGAGTGACATCCTGATCAGTGTGCTGCTTGCCCCAGATTTTGAAAGGTAGTGTCCAAACTCACCACCTGCTCACAATGTGATTTGTCTTACCATTCCAGTGATCTACAGTAGATGTTTACCACTGTGCTACAAGAATGTGCTAGATTATGTGAGTTTCTAAACATTTAGTGCCAACTTGCACAGCTATCACACAGTTCAATGGGCTTACACAACTTAGTGTAATGTTATGCTTGTGCAACTTGTTGATAAACCCTTGTGGCTGTTCTTGTCTCTATTCCACAAGAATACCACCCAGTAGGGTACCAAAGGCAAGGAACCGTTGAGGTGGGTTCCATCCCTAGAGGTGCCATGGGAGGGATTGCCCTAGAATAAAGGTACCTTAGGAAGGAGCCCCAAGGAGAGAGGCAAGCCACTGGAGGAGGAGGAGCAGATGGTGGGGCAAAGAAAAAATGCTTCTGAGTGAAGCTGGAAGGACTGCCTTATATAGCTCAGGCGGGGACATGGCTGGTTGCTTCAGCCCATTGAACCAATGATGAAACCTTTCAATTCAGCAGGTTTACTCAACTTAGTGTAGCGTTATGCTTGTGCAACTTGTTGATAAACCTTTGTGGCTTTTTGCCTCTCTGTTCCATGGGAATATCACATTGTAGGGGTACTGAAGGCAAGGAACCCTCAAGGAGGGATCCACCCCTACAGGTGCCATGGGAAGGATTTCCTTAAGCTAAAGGTTCCTTAGGAAGGAGCCATATAAAGAGTGTTGAGCAGCAAGCATTGCTTACAGAAGCTGAGGAGCACAAATTGACAGCAATTGGTGAGTTAACAACCATCAGTGACAAGCAGAAATGGGCATGGATTGAGAGCTTGTAGATATAGAAACTGAGCAGGAGAGCATGACTTCCTAAGGAGAGAGGGAATGGCAAAGGGAAGACACCATCCTACTCCATCCAACAGTGGAACCTGCCTAGGTAACCTAAGAATCTACTATGATATAAACTAACTAGGTATTATGACTTTTGGCATGGAGGAGGGGAAAAAAAAAAACTATGAGAAGAAAACCTCTTGGGATCCAATGCCTAGGTCACCTTCCCTCCAGGTTTGGGATATATTTAGTGATGGCTCTGCTGCTGTAATTTAGAAACCCAGTTCAGGGGCAGACTCAATTTGGAGGTAGGCTCTCACTCTATTCCTCTAATGGGATGCTTTGAGGAGCTGTGAGGAAACTCTGCAGCAAGAGGTCCCACATGGGAAGCTTTCCCCCAAGGCAGGAGGAGTAGAGGAACAACTGCTGAAGGCACTCAGATGACCCTCATGAAGCAACTGATGGGTCAAAGGCCACCAGTGATGATGAGCCTAAAAGCAGACCAGGTGAACCTTAGGTGGCTGTAGGGAGAATAGCTTATGAAGGTGCTGCTAAACCTGCTTGACAGCTAAAGGAGCAACCTTGGGGTTAAGGGCTCCACCCCTCAGCAGCTGAAGTCTTAAATTGTACTTCAAGAGGTGCCAGCAACTGGTTGGTTAACAGCCATTGGTGATAGCTAAAGCACCACCCGGAGTGAGGACATTCCCACTGGGGAGCAACTGGTGGGTGAATAGCCACCAGTTATGTAGATAAAAGGAGTTTTGCATGCTCAAGATGTGGACTTCGTGGGTGCAGAGAGAGACCATCAACTGCAGGGTCAGCCCTGAGCCATAGTAAATTATGGTTGTGGTCAGCATGCATCCATTTTTGAAAGCAGGCAACAGGTGACAAGTCAGGTATAGTGATAAGACCCACATGTAGGTCATACAGCATATATAAGACCCACACTTAGGTCAGCTACTTGTAAAGAGACCACCACGTAGGACTAAGTACAAGTGTGGTAAATAAGGAATGCAGGCAACCGGTGGGTTAACAGCCACCAGAGTAGTAAGTTAGCCTAGAATCTGGTACTATCACTTAGGTGTGTTACAACATGTATGTCACATGGGAATGCAAATCAATCAGTTCCATAAGGGAAGTCAAAATTAACATGAAATAAAGATTTCTCTTTACTATTAAATGTCATGAAATTTTCACATAGCTGCTCACAGGCACACCTGAATGAGAAATGGCATACGTGATTTAAACTGCTAAAGAAACAGGAGTAAATGGCTGCAGAGCAACAACAAAACTGCTAGTAAAGCAAGCAAGTGGGAATTGAAAATTTGGGAGTTGAAACTGCTGAGTGGAGCCAGATGTAAACCTTTAAGGAAGGATGTGCACAGGGAGATTGCTACAGACAGTAAAAACAAGTGGGAGCTGAATAGCACAGGTAACAACTCAATATGTTTAGATACGGTACACTGGTTGGAATTAGAACTTGACGCAACAATGCTAATACTACCTCCACCACCACTAACACCAGTAACACTAACACCATTGGCTGGGAAAACATCATCTCCTCCAACTATCAGTGAAGCTACTGATCAGGCTGTAAAAAACATTGCAGGAGAAATACCTTTCCTCACCTCAGCAATGCACTTCTCTGTCCGCATACTACTACCACGCCCACAGACCCTCTTACTGCCAACATTGCCATGGCCAGAAACAGCTTTGCTTGCACATCTCTTTGCAGGCATTTTGGGGGATCAACCACAAATATTATTACCAAATTCAGATTTTAATACATTCACTTTGTGACTGGAGGGCGCTACTTGCTAGCTGGATGTGAAGCAAAATAAACAACTGTGGTTTCAGCAACAGATAAGGGACTACTGTGTTGTGACACTGTCACAGAATTAAAACAAATTCAATAACCAGTGGTGCTGATGGGGACACGAAAACAATCCAGTCTGGAAAAAAAAACCTTTTCAACTTGGGGGGGGGGGGCAATGAAAACAGACAGTGCTGATTTTTATGGCACTACAAGCAGCAACAGTAACAACAGAGAACACTATCGCAGTACAAAATCAGGCAGCTGCAGTGGATAGCAGGTTTACACTGCTGCACTTAGTTGCACTTACACTGATCTATGTCATAAATTTTAAAAGGTGTATTATATTTGATGCACGCAACACTGCACACACAACACAGAACACTTTGTGTACAATGCTGAACGAGGAATGCGATGCAAATGCAGAAGTTCAGTGTACTCAGTGCCACCTAAATTTGTAAATTTGTAATTTAAACAACCTGACCTGATGAAATGCTGCACCACATTCACACAAGAAGCAGCAAGAAAATTTGTACTATCACTGACAATTTTACTATGTGTACAGTAACACAGTCAGTTATATAACAAAAATATTACCAAAACACAAAGAAATCACTAATTCTCCAACTTAAATCTACCTACACAGATACGCCCTTCCCCCACACAGCACACTTCACTGTCTTTCACCACACATGCTCAATGTTATAAATTTACATTCAAAATCCACGCACAAACAAAAATGCTTGATGATGTGAGCACAGGAGGGTTTCCTACAATCTATGAACTACAGTTGGATCCCCCCCAAAAAAAGCAAAAATGCTTTTTGAACAGCTTTTAAAAGATTCCTACAGACAGCTATCAGAGCACACTGGCTCCTACTCCTTCCTACTCATACTACCTCAAACTGAGGCTGTGCAGATCAATATAGAGCCCATGTGACCTGAACTCCCATGAATTACTGCAAAATCCTCCTTCGGAGCTCAAAAACAAGGCGAAGTGAGGTGAAGTGAACTGCCACCAATGTACTTCACCTTAAAAATTGAAAGAGAAGTGATCAGTGGAGGCAGAGTAATGCGAAGTAGCTGTTTTCAATGCACTTCACGTTCTTCATTATAAAATGAAGTACTCTGCTTAGCATTGCAGAGCACTCCGTGAATCCGCCTTTGCTCCGCGAATCACTTCGTGGAGCAGATTGAGCCCACTTTGCCCACCACTACTCCCAAGCATGTAACTTCTTTGGTTATTTCCCACAATGTGGCCTTAAGATATATATAAATTATGTTTACAGAGTAGTGCAAGTAAAGTTAGGGTTAAGTAAGGTCTGTAATGTTAAACCCCAATTTTTGCACCTTAATAACTTTGGCGGCAATCAACAAAACTGATTAAATTAAACAACATTTGGCATGTGGGGTTTAGGTGGCAGGTTCTCAAGACATGGGAAATTTTGTGATGTTTGCTTAACTGGATTTTGAGATCTGGCGTGCACAAAAGGACAAATTCCCCACTTTTTCTGCTTAGTTTAGTCATGTGTTTGCTGTCACCTACAGTCTAGTTGATACAGAATTTTGTTAAGAAACGTTCACGGTTAATTTATTTATTTATTTGGAAAGTACCTTTAAGCACAGGTGCTTGTTTACAATTGTTCCAGTTAGTCAGACAGTATGTTATGATACAGTGACAGTTACTTAAGCAATAACGCATGACAGGGTGTGTGTTGTGCTGGGTTGACGTCATGCCTGAAGTGATTAGGCACGAGACCTCAGGCCGAGTGTGACTAATCACCCCAGAAGCGATGTTATCCCAGAACAACACACACACCCTGGAGTGCATTATTGCTACTATACAATGGCTTGTTTATAATAATAATAAAAAAAAAAGATTGAAAAAGTACTTCATTTGCAGATTTTTAGTTGATTTTTCAATGTGGAGGTTTATGAAGTAAAAAAATAGTTCATTTTTGGCCAGTAGGTGGTGCTGCTGTTAAATAAGTGGGTCTGTGTTTTTATTTGACTGTTCCCTAGACACTCTCTTCTGTTTGTGCTGCAAGTCTGGTCCCCCATGCCCCATTACATTTTTCTTTTCTGTTGTTTCTGACTTTATTTCTCCTTTAAAGTCAAAACTTTAATTTAACCAGTCCTGCTGCCTATCTTGTGACCCAGTGTCTTGTACGAATGAAAATCGCAAATGACAAACAAGGGAGGAGCGGAGGAACAGTTCTGGTTTTCTGAAACAGATCGGGTAAGTGTTTGGTTGCCTCTCTGCAGGAAATACTCATTTTTATGTGGTTTGGCAGCAAACAAAGAAATGTATGATTTCAAACTAGCAAGTGGAAGTGGAGTTGCAGTTTGTGAGGTGACAGAGCACACGTGCACGTCTTTCTGAAGCCGCTCATACCGGAGTTTTATACTTTTTTACAGCCCTTTGTGTGGTTATTTGTGGAGAGCTGCTGTTTTGTGTGGAACTGAGCGGCATCAGTGAGCCGCGCAACCAGCTGTTACAGTCTCCGCGGGTGAAAAAAAAAGCAGACTCGCTGGCAGGGATAAGTGAAGCAGGCTGCCATGCAGTGATTCTGGTACCAGTTCATTCAGTCATTTGTGTACTGGGACTAGAGCCATGATGTTGTTCTGGAATAACATCACAGCTCCAGTCCCAGACAGACCAATCAGAGTTCAAGATTATTTTATGCCATTGTATAATTCATCAATTCCAGTGGAATATAGTCAGGACAAATCAACATGATGCTTAGAAATAGAAATAAAACTTATGCTTTTACCAAGTTCTACATTGCTAGTGCAAAATGATGGCTTCATCTGCATATTGGAGTACCTTGGCAGATGGGTAGGCCTCTGGTATTATGTCAATGAACATGCCAAATAGGAGGGGGCCAAGAATGGATCCCTGGGGCACACTTTTGGAGAAACTCTTGTCATGAAATAGAAAGCCATTGCTCAGTACACACTGGCAGCAGTCGGTGAGGTACCTTTAAAGCCAGGCTACAGTGCCCTATGACAGACCCAGGGAAAGGAACTTGTTAAGCATTAGTTTGTGGTTGTCAAGGTTGAAGGCCTTTGTTAGGTTGCTATATATGGCCCCTACCAGGATACGTTGTCATGGGCCTTATCAAAGTAGCTGATGTATTCTACCAGAGTAGTACTGGTACTCTGAAGCCTTCTAAATCCATTCTATTGTGCACACTGGACATCGTATTCTTCCAGATATGTAACAAGTTGGTCTGACACAATACTCACCAGAGCCTTGGACAAAGGGGAGAGTATTGAAACTGGCCATTAATTAGTACAGTTAGAGACATCACCATTTTGAAAAACAGGCATGCACAATGGTGTTTTCATTATCCCAGGGAAACTGGGAGTACCATAGAAAAAGTCGAATATTTTACATAAGAGGTGGGCAAGTTCCAGATGGGCCAGGGCTATTTCATATCGAGCATATACCCCCTCACCCCCACCCTGGTGTTGCTCATTACACTTTTGACATACTTTGGGGTATGTCTAGTAGAGACAGGACTGAAATGAAATTTAGGATGACCTCACTCTGGGTTTTGCCTGTTGAGGGCTTCAGTATCATCACTATCTCAAGACACCTGGGTGGGGTTAGCAGGTATAGTTTCATAGTTTCATAGATATTATATAAGTCCATCGGCATTAGACATAGTGACTTGCCACTTATCAGTGGATGTATACTGTCTTTTCTACTCCCATATACTTATTCAATTCCTTCTTGAACTATTCTAGTGTCCTACAAGCTACTATTAATTCAGGTAGTGTATTCCATGCGTTAACAACTCTCTGATGAAACCATACACTTCTTTTCTTTATTTTGTTTGTCTCACCCTTTAACTGAAGGGCATGAGATCTTATTTGCCTATAGGTTTCTTTCTCACATAGCCTGGAAATTAACCACAATTGTTCATCTTGAAATGTCCTATATGTATAACATAAGTCACCCCATAGCTTTCTATACTGGACAGAATAAAGTCCTAGATCTTCCAATCCCTCCTTATAAGCTTTATGTTTTGTTGATCTTATCTTTTTAGTGGCTTTTCTTTTAATCTTTTCCATCATTTTTGTACTACTTATATTGTGTATGGCTATAAAGGGTGCACAGTATTTCAGATGGGGCTGACCAGGACTGTATACAGAGGCACAATTACATCACTTCTCCTGCTTCTGATATTTCTCATTATACATGCTATAATTTTATTACACTTTTTAACAGTTTCCTTGATGTGACAATCAAAAGTTAATTTATTAGTATTGTGTGCCCCCCAGATCTTTCTCTGTATCCATTATCTTAAATCTTTTGTTGTTTAATGTATAATTGGCTAGTAAGTTATTCTGCCCCAGATGCATGACTCCACATTTTTGAATGTTAAATTATAGGTCATGATCGACTGCCCATATCCCCAATTAATCTATAGCGTGTTGTAGTGATTCTACTGCTTCCTTGTTATTTACAATCGCTCTCACCTTGGAGTCATCAGCATACTTACAAATCCGTGTATCTTTGGATGTTACCATTGTTGCTATATGGATATTAATTTCAATATCAGAAGCCCCAAAAAGGACCCCTGGGGGTACACTGCTGGTTACTTTCTCCCACCTGGAATGATATCCTCTTATGCATACCCACTGCTGTCTATTATCCAGCCATGATTCTATCCATGATAACAATCTGAGGTGTAGTTCTTGTTTAATCAGCTGTTCTATCATTGTATGATGTGAGATAGAGTCAAATGCTTTGGAACAATCAAAATATACATCTACTGGTAGTCCTTTATCGAGTGCTGAGCTTACCGGTTCAAAGAATTGCATTGGGTTGGTCATGCATGATCTTTCTTGTACAAAGCCATGTTGTGAAATGTCCAACTGTCCTTTTTCTACTATGTGTTGCTGTATTAGTTCCCTAAATATACCCTCCATTATCTTACCTACAATTGACATCAGACTAATCGGTTTATAATTTCTAATGTCATTTTTATCGTCCTTCTTATACATCAGTGTTACATTTGCCATTCTCCAGTCCTGTAGTGTCATACCTTCTTTCAAGAATTCATTAAACAACATACACAATGGTCCCGCTATCTCATCTACCAATTCCCTTATCAACCTAGGGTGCACCCCATCCGGACCCGGTGATTTACTAGTTTTGAACTGTTTCAACATTACATATATCTCTTTGACTGTAATCTTTTTTATATTTCCAATTTCTTTGAGGCCTATATTTCCTGGTAAGTTTAATTTATTTACTCTTTTAACTCTGTTTTTAAATAAACTAACAAAGTAATCGTTAACTTTGTTTAACATTTTTTTCATCAGTTATTACTCAACCCCATCTTTGTGCTGACCTATTGTGTTTTGACCTCTCTTTAAACCTCCAATATAATTTAAGAATTGTTTTTTGTTATCTAAGGTTTGGACTGCCATCCATTCATCATCTGCTTTGGCTTTTTTTATTAGTTTATTACATTCCTTATTCAAATTTTGGCACCTAACCCTCGTTTCTTCTGTTAATTGAACTTTATATTTTTTATAAGCCTTTCCTTTTTTCTAATTTTTTTCCTTATGCTTTTAGTGTACCATTTTGATATTCTTTTATTTGTACTCTATTTTCTTATTTCTGGAACAAAATTTGTCATACAGTGGTCCAATTTACTTTCCATTCTCTCCCATATTTGTTCCAGTGTTTTATTCTGCAAGTCTGATGCCCAGTCCCACAAACTCAGATATAGCTTCATTCCCCTATAGTTAGCTTTATTATAACATTTGAAAGTTGTAATTCATCCATATTGGTTGTTCTTGAGTTGCAATGTAGCTCTAATCATATTGTGGTCTCCACCTGCTAGTGGCACCATCATTTCCACACAGTGTATTTTATCCTTAAGGTTGGTTAATATTAAGTCCAGAGTTTGATTACCCCTTGTGGGTTTCTTAACCACCTGATCTAAGTTTTTATACAGTAGCATCTCCAAAAATTGTTTTTCATAAAGCGTTTCTCCTGTAAGTTTGTCCCAGTCTATGTGTGGGTAATTGAAGTTTCCTACCAATATGTATTCTCCATCTACCTCTAAATTGTCTGTTTGCCTTAAAAAGGCATCATGCTCCTCTGTGATTTGACTTGGAGGTCTATAACACACCCCATAACCATTTTTGTGTTGTTAAGATACAATTCTACCCAGATACATTCAGTCGGTGTTTCAGTGTTTTCAGTATCTATCTCATTTGCTCTTATGTCTTTGGAGATATATAGTGCTATACCCCCATCTCTTCTATTCTGTCTTTCCCTATGAAATACATTATATCAGTATATCATGTACAAGAGGACTGCGATTGAGCACTTTCAAAAAGGGTGACTCAATCACAGCACCTGTGTACAGGGCTACCCTGGCAGGGTAGTGATCGGATACAGGGGTAGGTGACTACGGGGACAGAATGTTGATATATATACACGCATGTTGGGGAGATGGATCATTTCATGCAATGGGTGGAAGGGGAGGGAGGGTATGTGAAGTGTAGTGAGGCGGTTGACTGCCGAGATGGCTATGTAGCATGGTGGGTAGTTGGCTGGCTGGGGTTGGGAGGGTGCTGGGTTCGATTCTGGGCACTATCATGTTTTTGCCTCAGGTTTGCATTTTTAATTTTTTTAAGTTTTACACCCCCAACATGCACCCCCCTGGAGTTGAGAATCCTTTAGTGGGGGGGTGGGGGGCACCAGTTTTCCAGTCACTGTGAGTGTACATCTCTGTAATTCATTTTTGATGATGTAGACTCACCCTAATGGTGATTGCTATTCTGCAATCACTGTTGTCTCATGGAACCCATTATATCCTGGTATCTCAATACCCCAATCATCCTTTCTAAACCAGGTCTCAGTTATTGCACACATTGAAATATTTTTTTTCCTTTAGTATGACTATTAGGATGGCTGAACTTAGGTCATAAAGGCTATGTTGAACTTGTTTACAATCTCTTTTGGTTCCAGGATCTCAATCCCATCAATTTTTAGCATTCTGAAGGGCAATTTTTCACCATTACCCAGGAGTTCTGCGATGTTTTCCCAGAATTTTTTCCTATTGCTCTAGTTTGGGGTTTTCTGGGCCTCGTAGAAATTAGATTTAGCCAGCCTAATCCTTCTAGTGCAACTATGTGGGGCTTCTTTGTACTTTTGTAGGTGCACTTGAGTACCGGTGTCTCTCACCAGAGACCACAGGTTTTCTCTTTCTCTCATGAGATCCAGGAGTACAGAAAAGATGCAACCTAATGGAGTACCTTGCACCTTACACTTTTTGAGGGGGGCAAATTTGTCACAGGCTGTAGAGAACTCTGTTACTAAAGGACACCTAAGCCATCTTCTTTTACACATTTTTTTTTTCAAATTACTCCATAGGCTTGTAAAGAAATGGCCATTGTTTACATTTATGCTGAAACTGCATTTATTAAAGTAGGATAAATATAGTTTCATAGCATCTGAAAATTGTAAACAAAGCCTCTTCTGATTAAACAAATTCTGGTCAGAGCCAACATGGCTGCATAAAGTCACTAAAGGGCCCCCACAGCCAGAGCAGCATGTAAGGAGTGCTCCATGAAGACAGAGCTCATGGTACAAAAGTGTGCTGTGTCTAAGATAGCCACTGTACTTCATACATGCACACTGAGGTGTGGCAGCCATCATAGGTATGGTGATAGTTTCTACACTGTGTTCTGTGCACATGTGTGAAACTGCACATGTGCATAATTAAATGCAGAAGCACCACATTAAAGTACTGCACTGGCAGGACCATTGCACTATACAGGGGAGCTCTGGCCATGGAGGGCAGGGGTGGACCGGACACCACATACCACCATTGACCTCAGTAGTGTGGGCACTGTAGGAGAAGATGGGGACTAATACTGCTCATGGTGCCTTCTCTCTTATAGAGTTATATAATAGCTAGGAAGAGGCTAGAGTGCAGATCGATGCTGGCTCTGTTGCAGTGGGTGAGAGCAAGAATGCTTTGGGGAGAACCCTTGTGGATCTGAGTGACAGAGAGCAAGTCATGGGAGCAGCCTACCTCTGGGTTCTTGCCAGAGCATTCTCACTCTCACCCATTGTGCACCATGTGGTTCCAGCTATTTTCCGGCAGCTCAATCCTCCAGTAATATGGCAGACCCACAGCTTCAATGGAGCCAGCATCAGTCCTGACTATAGCCTCTTCCTATCTACTATATAACTCTATGTCCTGTCCCCAACAGTGATCCCAAAATGCTAAATTAGGGAGCCCACCACCATGAACTATGCTTTAGAGACTGTATACAGTCTATACCAATGCAGAAAGAGTATAGCATGGCACTTACTCGCTCAGAGCAATCCAAGAATAATTTCAGAAGTCTTTATTCAAAACCACTGAATCAAAAATGACTTTATAGAACTAAAGACTCTAGAACTAACAGTACTGTAAGTGTGTGATAGTGATACAGTATTCTTTGTAGGCTTTATGTATTAAGTTTTAGTATGTAGAATAACTGGCTAAATCTTGTGTTAAATGTTAGTGCAAACAAACTGGTATAGCTTATTGGAATTTGGTTACTTTGTATATGTTACTAAAAGCATATTTAGTGGTTAATTTCTGTAGTTTTTTTCCTTACCCCTTTTAAAACCATGGGAACCTCCAAATGGCTGATTGCCTATATAAGATATTTTCACAGGGTTTAGTGGTTGTATTCATGAGAAACTGCAAATACTTTCTTTTGGTAATAAAGGAATTTTGCTTTGCAGCTAACAGTATCCTGCTGCCATTTTTATTTCTGCATTCTTGAGGCTGGGATTTATACTGTAGGACATGACAAAGTTGGGGGAAATGGAGTCTGGAGATTCGGGGATGAAGTGAGACCAAGAGGTAGAAATATGAGGAGGAAATTTTCAGTGAGTAAAAGAAAATGATACATTTACAGCTTGTGTAAGAAGGGGAATTTTGTGTACCCTGAGTGGTATATGTCTGGTGGTGTTACCATGCTTGTGAGTGTTTGTTAGGTGGTGAAATTATGGTAGCATTGAGGAAGGTTTACATGTCTGTGCTATCACTCTCCAAGTTCTCTTGCTTGCTGGCAGAGGAGAAGTAGTGGGAGAATGGATTGATTACTTCATGTGCTACGTTTTCATTGCCACAACTAGTGCTGGTTGTAACATTATGTCCTGATAAGGATATCATTCAAAAAGGCTTTTAGCAAATCAATTTTTAGGAAATGTCTTTCCCATTTTATAAATGCTGTTAAAGGGACACTGTCTGATTGAAACTGCACTTTTTATTTTATCTTTGTCCAGTGTTGTCTTGTAGACATGATGTGTCTTCTTGGTGACTCTTATTTGATTATGGGGTTTATTTTAAATTTGGGTGACCCCTGAAAATGTTATGTTTTTTCTTGTATTTTGGAGGGGTCACCCAAAAATTGAGGCTCTGCCCAGTTGCCTCCTTTTACCCAAGGAAACTGCAACTGATTCTTTAGCATGAGGGATGAATAGGTGCACTCTGGCAAGTGGGAGCAGCTTCCTTACTTCATGCAGACTGGGTGCTGTGAGTCTGACCAGACTTGAGCAACAGTGTGTGTTTTTTTTTTCAATAATGGCAGGCAGTAGATTCTCATCTGAGGTGAGACTGACAGAAATGGCTTGGGATCACAATCTCTTGTATTCTATTTCTTTCTGTCATGAAGTTAAATTAGTTGCTGTTCTGTTGGTTGCTGTTAGGAAAGACAGAGCTTTGCTTGTGATTCAATTACAGTGGAGCTTGTGCTTGTCTGACAACTAGTGTTTTCAAATGGTCGGAGGTTGAAATGGCATGAAATTCATGAATACATGATCGTAGTCATGTTTAGTGTGGTAGAAGGCTTGTTCTTAATTTGCTACTACTCATAGTGTGTTCTGGGGATAAAAAAATGAAATAGTTGTCATAACACAAACAACTCTTTCTGGCAGCTGTGACAGTGAGCTCATACTGTACCTCAGTTTGTTTTGTTGGGGGAAAAAAATTATAAAAGTCATATTGACAACAATAATTTTACTCTGACCGATGCGACAGTGAGGAAATATCACCATGATGATTGATTTTTTTTTGTATGTTACACAACAGTTTGTTTTGGTGTACAAACAAAAAACAATTAAAAAAGGGAACAAATGACAGCAGTATAGGATAGTGTATAAGCTAGCTGTCACATCTGCCAAAAAGAATTGTTTGTATCACGGCAATTGTTCTTTTTTTTTGTCCTCTCAACACAATATGAGTAGTAGCAAACTAAGAACAAGCTTTCAACCACACTAAACTTAAATAAAAACAATCATTTATTCAAGCATTTCATGTCATTTCATCCTCCGACCATTTGAAAACACTAGCTGTTAGACAAGCACAAGTTCCACTGTAACTGAATTACTGGCAAAGCTCCATCTTCCCTAACAGCAACTGACAGAAACGGCAACTACTTTAAATTCATCACAGCAAGACACAGCACACAAGAGATTGTGAGCCCAAGCCTTCTGTCAGTCTCACCTTGGATACAAAACTATTGCCTACCAGCACTGAAAAAACAATACACCGTAACACTATCTTCTATCACAACACTTGCAACACACCATCACTCAAGTACAGTCATACTCGGAGCACCCAGTCAGTGCGAAATAAAGAAAGCTGCTCCTGCTTTCCAGAGTGTACCTACTCATTCCCCATGCTATGGAAAGTGTGGCTGGATGTGTGGATGGGTCGTTGGAGGGAGAGCAGATTATAAATTAGATGTGTAGCTGTAAGGGAGACAAGGAAAACTAAGTAACTTCCATGTTTTGAGTGGTAAATTCCATTGTATACGGCAACTTCTGTGGGTGACTGAGAATTCCATGGTTTACTCTATGGGTGGCTGTGACCACAGAAAACTTGGAACCTCAAAGCACATATTGTAGTATACAGTTTTTATTGCTCTGCTCAAAACAGTGGTGGTGGTTGAAAAAGTGTGACATTATGTGTTATAGTGAGAAAGGGTCCCTACCACCATAGACAACTCTTATTACTCCAAAGAATTCTATGATCTGTACCACATTCTAGTTCCCAGTGAGCAAACTATGCATGTGTAAGCGGCAGTTGGGGTGCACTTTAACGTGGGTGCCCATTCTCTAATTCCTTGAAATTTTTACTTCTACAGTAATTTGACCCATTTTATGCAAAAGATAAAAACTATAGAAATGTTGACTTCTACAGTAATTTCAGCCCTTTTCAGCAAAAGATAACTAAATGTGGAAGTTCTGCATTAAAGTAGTGCAGGTGGAGTGAGCATGCAATGGAGAGGAACAGAGGGAAGGGGAGGACCAGACACCACACACCACCAATGACGTCAGCAGTGTAGATAACACACCACAACACTGTAGGAGAAGATGGGGATGAATTTCACTCGTGGTCCCTTCTCTTTCCTACTATGATCCCCAAATTCCTGTAGGGCTCTGCCTATGCAGCCATAAAAATGCTGCTCTCAGTATTCTAAGATGGCTTCTTTGATGATGTCATATATGAGAGAGATGCCAGCTGTGAAGATGTATTCTACCTCCACTAACAGTATTCAAATGTGAATAAAGTTAAAATGAAAAATTGATAGCATGGTACTGTGAGCATGAAAGTTGTTCAGCACAAAAACATCTACAAAATGAGTGGTATTTCATTTATAAATACCTTTTAGTTTTTTTTTTAAATTAGCAAAAAAGCAGCTGAAAACTTCAGCACAAAAATGTTTACACAATGAATGCTGTTTTATTTATAGACACCATTTATTTTAATTTTTCAAAATTAACAAAAAATAAAGCAGCAGAAAATTTTGTTTGTCAGTTTTTCAACAAACAAATGCAAACAACTTTAGAAGAAAAAATTATAGCATGGTACTGTGAACATGACATTTGTTCAGCACAAATACAGCTACAAAATGAGTGGTGTTTCCTTTATATGTATCTTTTAGATTGTTTATAGTTAGCAAAAAAACCTGCAGAAAATTCAAATGTTTTCACATTTTGAAGCAAACGAATGCAAATAGCTTTAAACCAAAAAAATGATAGCATGGTACTTTAAGCACAAAAGTTGTGCAGTACGAAAACATCTGCCAAATGAGTGCTGTTTCATTTGTAGATACCTTTAGATTTTTTGTAATGAGCAAAAAATGCAGAAAATAAAAATGTTTCACTTTTTTGGAGGTACAGTATGGCAAAAATGGAGTATGCTACCTCCCTACTGGAAATAGTGTTGATACTTTTTGTTCTCATGCTGACTGACCTGATGACATCACTTGTAGCTTCACCACTCATAATGTTGTTGGGTCAATTGGCACTTGAACAAAAAATATCAACAATATTACCAGTAGGGGGTAGCTTATTCCTTGTATATTCTTTGCAAAAAAAAAAAAAAAAACTCTGTTAATTCATCAGTTTGAGTTGCTATTAAAGCAGCAATAGTATGGAAATGTGATGTTACGATTTTCAACACTAACTCTACACCCCCCCCAAGCAGCCAAAGGGGGAATGGCAACAACGCAAGCAACCACAGACATCCATTATCTGGTAAGACAAATAACATACAACTCTTTTCAAATGACACAAGAGACATCCATCATCATGGTCCAGTGCTTCTGTAGCCATCGATACACATGCACACTTGCACACCACCTAGGAAGTGCAGTAAACAAATTCCCTTAAGGTCATACTGTAAATTGTAAGCAAGGAATAACACATGATAGGGTGTGTGGCAATGCTAAATTACTGTACATCCAAGGTGAGTGAGGCATGAGGCACAGCTGAATGTCTTCAACCACCTGGGAAGTGTGGTAAATGATTCTCATAGGATCACATTGTAAATTGTAAGTAAGTAATAACACACATCAGGTTATGCAACAATACTGAATTGCTATATGCCCCAGATGGGTTGTGATGCACGAGGCACAGCTGAGTGCCTTCAGCCCCCTAGGAAGTGTGATATAAAATTCCCATAGGATCACATTGTAAATTGTAAGTTAGCAATAACACACTGCAGGGTGTGTGACAATGCTAAATTGCTGCATGCCTAAAGTGGACTATAAGGCATAAGGTGCAGCTGGGTGCCTTTATCCACCTGGGAAGTACAGTATATAATTCGAATAAGATTATATTATACATTTTAAGTGATCAATACCACATGGCAGGGTATGTGGCAAGGTTAAATTGCTGTGGACCCAGGAGGGGTTGTGAGGCATGAGGTACAGCTGAGTGCCTTCAGCCACCTGGGAAGAGTAATATAAAATTCCTGTAGGATCACATTGTAAATTGTAAGTAAGCAATAACACATGACAAGGTGTGTGGTAATGCTAAATTAGTACATCCCTAGGTGAGTTGTGAAGTGGGTTGTGAGGTACAAGGTGCAGCTGAGTGCCATCAACCACCTGGGAAGTGCTGATGTCTTCACTCAGGTGTCAAAGGCACGTATGAAAGTGCATGCTAACAATGTGGGTAAGTCATCAGGTGGCTCTCTGAGGCACACCAGCACCTACCTTCTTTGCCTGGAAACAGAGGTAACATTCACACAGCTGAAGCCAAAAAAAAGGGAACAGCAGCAGAGTGAGATGTAAATCTGGGTAGTACGGTGAAGGTAGTTTTCATGTGCACTGACTAAATGCAAGGAAGAAAAGTAGATGTCCATAGGTGGCTGCATGAGAAATGCAGCATTCCCTAGAACACTTTGCCTGATAAAGTAAAGTGGGAATACAAGAATCTGTGGTTCTCGCTGTCACAGCCAGGCAGCATTGGCAGAGCAGAAGAAAATAGAAATGGAAACAGTAAGCATACAACAGTTTTGTACCCCTTTCCCCATTTGGAAGGCAGGAGGTGGGAGTTATTTGAAAAGTGAATTGTAGTTTGGTTAATTGGAGGAGGGCACAAGATCAAAAAATATCAACACTATTTCCTGTAGCCTATTCCATTTTTGCCATACCTCCAAAAAAGTTAAAAAAAAAATTATTTCCTGCTGATTATAAAAAAATCTAAAGGGTATATAAATGAAACACCACTCATTTGGTAAATATTTTTGTGCTAAACAGCTTTTGTGCCATATTACCATGATACTGTTTTTCATTTTAAAGGTATTTGCATTTGTCTGTTGCAAAAAAAAAAGTGAATAAATTGAAATTTCTGCTGTTTTTTGCTAATTATAAAAAAGTATATATATATATATATATATATATATATGTATATATGAAACATTACTCATTTAGTTGCTATTCTTCTGCTGAAGAAATGCTGTGCTCACAGTACCATGTTATCATTTTTTGTTTTAACATTATTTGTATATGTTTGTTGAAAAAGTGACAACTGAATTTGCTGCTTTTTTGCAAATATAAAAAAAAAACTAAAAGGTATATATAAATGAAACACCACTCATTTTGTGGATATTTTTATGCTGAACAATTGTCATGCTCTCAGTACCATGCTATCATTTTTCATTATAAAGTTCTTCACATTTGAATACGGTTAGCAGAGCTAGAACACATCTGCACAGCCAGTATCTCTCTCATGTATGACATCATCAAGGTAGCCATTTTAGGATACTGAGAGCAGGATTTTTTGGATCAGGAGAGGCTGTGTTTACATTTTTCAAATGCTATGAAACTGCATTTATCCTTCATTAATAAATGCGGTTTCAGTATACAGTAAATGAAAACAACAGCCTTTTCTTTACAAGTTTGTGGAGCAATATTAAAAAAAATGTGTAAACAGACGGTTTAGGTGTCCTTTAAGATGTCAAGAACAGCATTGATGTTGGGGATGTCATCTAAATAACTCAATCAATGTGGGCCACATGTGATTTACAGTCAGACACCTTATTTTTGCTTTGGACATGGCTGGTGATAAATTGGGGGGGGGGCTTGGACTGATTAACTGCCCACATGCATTACCCTGGGGAGTGGTTGCTGATGTTGTGTGGTAGTACTCCGACTTCTTTGACCCTGTCAGGTTGGTTAGCCATAATCAAATCAATTAGGGTCCTGATGCCAGTTTTGTAGTTTGCTCTTGTGCTTTCATTAACCAACTGGGAGATAAAAACTCTGGCAACCATGTCCCTGTGGCCTACACTGGTTTTGGAAGTCCAGTTGATTTTGAATTCCTCAGTGACAATAATTTCCCAGATTTGGTTCATTTTCTTAAAATTGGAGGAGAAGGACTTTAGGCCCATTTGGTGTTTTCCAGGTGAAACATAGATTGTCATAAAGATGATGGATTTGTGTCCCCTCCTCTGCAGGAGTTTAACTGCAATGCATTCACAATCCATAGCTGATCCATTCATTCCTAGTTTGAAGTCTTGCAAGTCCCACTCTAGGTAAATTAGGTAACCCCCTCCATGCTTGCTCACTCATCCCCTCTAAAGAGATTAAATCCTGGCAGGTAAAGAACAACATCAAAAATTTGAGGGTGAGCCCGGTTTTGGTCAGGGATATTATATCTGGTTACACTGATGCAACCCAGGCTTCAAATTGAACACATTTTGAAAGGTGGCCACCAATATTTAGGTAGACCATGTTTAGTTTCCCATGGCAAGCATGTCCTAATCCATGGTTGCCTTTTGGGTCAGGGTTTGGGTGAATATTACCAGGCAATAAGAGTAGGATTAGCATTAAGCTTTTTATGTCTCACTGGCCATTTCTCAGTCTCTGGTATTTCTTCCTGAGGGAGGATGGCTTACTGATGATCCTGGTGACATAATTGCTGTAACAGTCATTCTCCTAGTGTCACCAGCCTTTGTTGCACTGAGGAGACAGACTTTGGTTGGGGGCCTTGGGGGCTAATTGGCCATGCAAGAGAACCAGAGGCCCATGGGCACATCCAATTTCAAGGGGAAGAGGCAACCTCAGCTTCAGCTAGCTCACCAGACTTACAGTACCTTTTAGCAGGTAGTTCCCTGAGAAGTGTCAGTATTGTTAGTTATATTTTGCAATAATACTACACCCAGTGAAAGGAGGCTCAAATCTAGCATAAAGATGCATGGCAGTATTTAACAGATTCTATTTAGGATTACACAAGTATGAACACACTCCTACCAGGTCAGTATATCATATGCTTTGTGTCATACGACAAAACCGTGCAACGGGACCAGTGCGGTAGGGAAGAGCGAGATGGTACAAAACTGCAAAAGTGTGTATGCATGGTAGTGCACCCCTCTCACTCTCCCAGGCAGAGGATAAGACCTTTGATGGGACAGGGGGCAAGCAGGCAGCTGTAGTGGCTTGATGGGATGAGCCACTGGCAGCAAGGGAGGCAGGCAGTGTGTTTGTGACTGGGTTTCGATTCCTGGTCCCAGATGCATGGATTCTTTTTTTTGCACTTTGTGTGATATTAACTCTTCATCCCCTCACAGAGTTAGTTATTTTAGTTAGTGGGGTTGGGGTGCAGATCCGCATAATGGGTGTGTGGGGGGCAGAGCCCCCCATAAAACAAAGACTTATGCTGCACTGTATTGGCAGTGTGGTATATTGCTGTGGCATAACGTCTTGTGACATTGTGACCCCATGCCGAACACACTCTGGGGTAATAAACTTTAGCAGATAAAGAAAAAAATGATTCAACCCCAGGCTTGCATATAAGAAGCTACAGCAGCCAAACACAAAGCACCCCAGTAGGGTTATGGGATCCAGAACACCAGATGCTCTCTTTGGTTGGCTACTCCCAGTGGTGGAGTTCCTTAACAGTTAGGATTCTGGGAGGCTGTTTGAATACACCACTAGGGTGATCCTAGGGTGCTAATAACATCCTGGGAGAACAACATAGACTCACCAGCCAGACAGGACTAATCTTGGGAACCAGAAATTCCTGGGGGGTTGAGCTGTATATATACCCTATCCAGATAGAGTTTTTAGCCGTACTGGCTTGTGGCAGGGTTAGCACCAAGGAGTTGGGCTATTGCTTAGCAAATCAGAGACACATGGGTAGGGACTAGGCTCAAGCAGGGTGTACTCCAGGCTATTCAATGAATCAAGCTGTATTTTGTTAGAGCAGGGTGTACTCTAGGCTATAAAAATAGTTGGGAGGTAAACTTTTTTAGCCGTTTACCATTATCTTTAGTTCAGTGTCCAACTATGTCCATATTTAAAAAAAAAAACTTAAACATTTTTTTACTTAATAAAAGTGTGTAAATGTTTTTAATGTTCTGTTTTTATATTGTTGTAAATGTCTATTCCATGTTGATTTTGTTTTTTGTTTGGGAAAATGGGCAATTTTGCTCACATGCCTTTCTAGTATAAAATGAAGTGAAATTAGATGAAATTTAATAAAATAAAATGAAAAATAATCAAACTGCTTTAGGTTAGACCAGGGTGTACACTAGGCTAAACAATGAATTAGGATGCATTAGATTGTACCATGGCACACTGTAAGCTATATAATGAATCATACTGCAAAAGAATAGAGCAGTGTGAACTCAAGCCTAAACAATGAAACACGCAGCATTAAAGATATTAAGGCAAGCTATTATTAATACAACCATTCATTAATGCATTGTAGCAAATTAGCCTATTGCCACTCAGTTCAGTTATAAATGAAAGTTATTGGGTAGAAACTGGGGTTCTTGCAGTACATGCTATGTTTGTTTACTTGACAGTTCTAGTATCTGACAGACAGATTCAGGTAGTATACCTTTCTATATTTTTTTTAGTCTTTGGTAACCAGGTAAGGCCCACTAGGCACAAGTGCCTGTTTTCAGGGGTGACCTGGGAGCACTAGGCGGTTAAGTGACTTGCTCAGAGTCACACAGTATGCAAGTGGAGGTTGCGAGAATCAAACTCAGGTCTGGTTTGCTGGATGTACCAAGCTCATTCACACCTCATTCCTCTAACCTCTAGGCTATACTTCCAGCCCCTGGCAGATGGCTACCTCCCATTGTCTAACTCTCTCTGTCAGATACGGATGTCCTTTGTACTGTGGTTCTTAGCTCTCTAGACCACAGCACAGAGGACTGATGGTGGTATGTTTCTCTTACGGGGCAGGCAGAGGGCCATGACTGACTGTTCAGCTAGAGGGTGGCGTTACTGCTTGTATGGTGGCTGGTTTCTGGCAGGATGGAGGGAGAGCTGATGCAGCAGGACAAAAACTCTTGCAGCCCACTACTGCTAGGCTGAAGTTCTAGGAGTGGGGAATTGTGGCTTCAAGTGAGCTTTTTAGGAAGCTCTAGCAGATTCAAACAAACTCTGGTCAGTGCTGATATAGCTGTGGAGAGCTTTTAGGAGTGGCAAGAGCATTGAAAAGAATATGTGGTGCACTCACTACACTGGAGTCAGCAGTAACTAATACTATAGCAATTACAGTACTGCACATGCGTGATGCTCGTGCATGTGCTGTTTGCCCTAGAGTCAGCTGTGCACAACATGGCAGCACTGACATGACTACTTATGTGCAATACTCGCACATGCACAGTTTAAGTCAGCACTGCCATGTTGCACATAGCAGCCGTCATTTACTGCAATTTCGGAAAGGAAAAGTAGTGGGTCAGGAAGCAGCTGTGTTTATGTGGCCCATGGAGGTGAAGGGCTACATAAACAGAATCATTGGAAACTATGCCAGAGCACTATGGCAGCACACCAGACATCAGTCTGGTCACCTGTGTCCACAGTGCTCTTCTACAAATCTGATGATGGCATGACATCTGCAGAGCTTGACCCAGCAGCCATAAAATTAGACTCAAGAGGAGACTATTAACAAACTACAGAGATCTGGTCTGGGACTTGCTTGTCATCACAGTCACTTTCTCATTATTTTCAAAGCAGTAATTTTTTGGTAAATGTGCCTTAACCATATTGATCTCAATGCTGGTAGACTACTTCAGGTTTTCTCCTGATTGTAGTAGGCGTGGGTAGTAGTATTCTTGAAGTGATAGCTGGCTGACTGTCTCTCGTTTACTTGCAGCCCTCTACTCTGTTCTGGTGCTGTTTTTGTGTTCCTGGCTTCTTCTTCTTTGCTTAACTAAGAAATATTCACAGTGGTGCCTGTGCCTGTTGAGAAACATAAATCACTACTCTTAATAATTTATACACAGTAGTAGTATTACTTTCTTAAATGTCAGAAACAGAAGAGTGATTAAAGAGCATTCTGGGAGTTACCTACTTTTGACAAAACAATCCCACAGACAATATGTGATGGGTAGCTGTTATAGTTTCATGGTTCACACTGGTACTTTAACTACTAAGCTATAAGGGCTGGTCAGAGTTCTGTGACTTGCCTGTCTTTGGGCAAAATCATCATCTTCATCTTAGAGGTTGGTGGTAGTTGTACATATTATGGCACTGGCAGTTCCAGTAAACTCTTCCACAGTTACATTGTTCACTCCTTCTCATCACATTTCACTACTCATGGTGTATATTACTACTAAACAGTGGTTTAATTGTTTTGTTTTACAGATATGCTGATTAAAAGCAGTTCAAAATGATTTTTTTAACATACAGTTACCATAAAACAATAAAGGGTAGAAAAGGTTTGGATATGGATCTGAACCCTTGTTTGCTAATCAGAACTTTTTAGAACCACAGAATCTTTTGAGGTTCTCCCATCACTATTCCTCAGTCAGCTTGGGGAAAAGAGGTGGCAGTAGTGAGGGCATGTCTTAAGACAAGGTAACAACTGGCTAACAATACCAAGACTACAAGCTGAGGCTACTACGCAACTGCCAAAGGTATGTCTCTCCCCATCCCAAAAAGGCTTCACTGGGATGCAAGCCTTAACATGTTCTGCTTTCACAATTTCTTTTTTTTTTACTGGACTACACAAAACAAAAATGGCCTTGTAGTTGCATAGGAAAAGGCTGGTGACACTGTAGACAGGAGGCTACTACGCAACTGCCAAAGGGCTGCCCCTTCCCTCCAAAATGGGTTCACATGTGACACAAACCTTTACTGGCTCTGCTTTCACAGTTTGTTTTTAATTGAACTGAACAAAAGAAAAATGGTCCTGTGCATGTGTGGGAAATGACTGGTGATGCTAAAGACAGGGACTACTATGCAGCTGCCAAAAGGTTGTCCCTATCTCCCAAAAATATTTCACCCTTGAAGCAATCCTTTACCGGCTCTGCTTTCATAGTATTTTTTATTTGTTTGTTTGTTTATTTGTTAGAGAACACAAAACAAAAATGGTCCTGAACTTCCATGGGAAATGACTGATGATGCTAAAGATGGGGGCTACTATGCAACTGCCACAGTGATATCCCTTCCCTCCAAAAAGGGTTCACATCCTGACATATGATGCAAGCCATTACTGGCTTTGCTTTTGTAATTTATTCTTTTATTGGACTACACAATACAAAAATGACTGCATACGTGGGAAATGGCTAGCAATGCTGCAGACGGGCTACATTGCAACTGCCAAAGAGCTGTCCCTCCTCCCAAAACAGGATTCACCTACACACACACACACCCACACACACACACACACACACACACACACACACACACACACACACACAGTCTCTGTTGTAAAATAAAATGTAAACTTTTTTCTTCTTTTTCAGGTCTTTTTCTGTAAAATGGTACTATCTATTTTCTTTTCTTGTTTAAAGCCTTTTCTTACTTTCTGTAAACATTTTCTTGTTAAAGAAAAACTTTATTTTTCAAGTTTTATTATCTGCAGTTATGCGCTGCTGTTGTGCACTGTAAAAAAAAAGACAGTACTACTGTTTGTGCTGTGCACTTGTGTGCACACTGACAACACAGCCTCTAGTCTAAGCAGTCATACCCATCTCCCTCTTGCTTTTTCCTCACTTTCTTTCTCTTTTTTTTTTTTTTACTTTTAAATGTTCTTCTTCAAATTCTCTTCTGGGCTTTTTAGCATGCTAGAAAGTGAATGCCCCTCAACACACAGTCTGTGTGACATAGTTTCTCTTTTCTTTTTCCCCTATTCTTCTTTACTGTTCCTAATTTGCTTTCATAATAATTGTTTTTCTCAAACTCTTTAATGTTCTTCTGCAAATCTGCAGACTGTAAGTGTTCTGGCCTCTGCCCCCAACACACATAGTCTCTTCTCTAGTCAATGTTTTGTTATCTTTCTTCTCTATTTTGCAAAGTTTTCATTTTTTTTTTTTTAGTTAAAAAAAAAAAACAGCTTTTATTCCTCCTAGCCTGTCTGTCTGTCCCCAGCTACTCATTCCTTTCTTCTCCTTGCTTTGACCTGCTGCGTGCTGCTACAGACAAATGGCAGCAATCAGAAAATTCAGCTCCTTCCCCACTACTTATTGAGCTGGAATGGTATTGAGGCATAGGTGCCTGAATCTATGGGTGCAGGGGTGCTGTAGCTGCCCACTTTTGCCCACAAGCATTCAAAGTGCCCTTTTGCTTTCAAACACTATGGGCAGGATTCTCAAAGCACTTGTGCTCAGCACATCTCAGATGTCTTAGTGCAAATGAGATGTACCAAGCACCAACTGTGGTATTCACAGAAGATAAACTGGGTGATGCCCCTGGTGCATCCCCTCTGTGAATACCACAGTTGTGCACTGCCCAGAATGCATCAGCGCAACCCCCTGGTTGGGCTGGGAATCCAATGGGGCAGAGCATTGCATGATGTGCTGCACCCAAAGTTGCCATTCAGAGCCATCAACATGCAAATGGGGCCATTAGGCATGCAAGATACAATGGGGTCATTTGCATGTCATTATGGCCCCATTTGCACGCCCCATGCAGGGATGCACCCAGATGAATGTGCCAGTTTTCTTGCAAGGGCTGTGGTCCGCACACATAGCACCATGTAGACAAGAAGAACTCCCAGCCCTTCCCTGGTCTGACCACATCACATGGACAGACCAGGATGTATCCCTGGTGGTCCAGTGCGCCCCACCCGCTTCCCCGGTTACATGCTGCTCACTGTGGCAGAAGTCCCATAGGTAATGCAGATCCCCCTCCCTGCCTGAATCCCCTGTCACATGTCACTCTCTGCAGCAGTACAATATTACTGTCAGAACCCTCCCTCCCAGCCCAAATCCTCATTTGAATGCCACTGTCTGTTGTGGTACAGTATTACAATCAGAACCCCCCCTCCCAGCCTGATTCCCCATTTGAATGCCACTCTGCGCAGCAGTAGGAATGTAATAACAGAACCTCCCCACCCGACCCGATCACACCACCCACAGCACTCCTCGAGTCCCCCCAGCAGCCCAGCAGACCCTCCCACCCTCTCAGGTACCCCCAACGCACCCTGCTCCCCCCCGTCCTAGCATGGTCCCACTGTCAGCAGGCAGCTCAACTCACCTGCATACCGCCATGGCTGCCTGCTGACAGAGTTGTCTGTGAATGACATCTACTGTACACCCTGAAGCCCACTGGTAGACTCTGTCGACCAATGGACTTGCAGTGTGTACTATACTCTGTCATTCACAGATGTCCTGCTGCCTGCCTGGACTCAATCCAACTCAACTGACTGTCAGAGACTAAGAACTGGCAAACAACAGAGAACAGACACAGCTAGTTTGCAAAAGAAGTGGAGCCGCTGCTGCATTTTTCACCACGGGTGATCGAGATATGAAAACACCCACCAAGGAAGTGTCTGGAGATATTTGGCTGCATCAGCTGCTTCCAGGGCCAGGGTCACAAGTAGGCCAGCCAGTCAGCACAAGTCCATGACTGATGCCATGGGGACTAGACGTGGACACTTTCAACTCGGACCCACATGCACAGGCCAACCCCCCCACACCATGCACTCTCTCGGCAGAGCAACGCAGACTGAGGAACTATCATCCCAGTATTTGACTGGCACATGAGAAATGCCAGTGTTGTATGCTATAAATCACTGTGCAGACAGTTGAAGAAGAGTCTGCTACGGTGTTGGCAGGCAGTATTGCTGCTGCATGTGGGTTCCCCTGAGCCACTGGACCCAGAACACTTGCCCTGGCTCTCCTTCCCTGTCGGTACCCCTGCACATGGTACCTGTGGATAAACTGAGGGCTTTATCCATCACTTTTTACCAGCACTAAATTCATCAGAGTGGGTGGGTGGGGGGAAGCCTGCACTGTACCTGTCCCTGTGGATAAACAAAGACCTTTAGTTTACTGGGTAGTGCTGTCTGAGTTGAATACTTTATGAGCATTAAATAAATCAGCATGGAAAAGTCAGCAGTGAACCCAATTCTGTGGATAAACGAAGGTGTTGTAAGCCCCTACAAAGGCTGAATAGAAAAAATAGAAAAAACAGCAGAAGTAAATGGTATCAAATCCCAATAAATGTCCATAGGAACAAGGGTTAAACTTAGTTCTATCTGTAACGGGGAGGGATTGGTAGAGCTTTTGCAGAAGACAGAAAGAGTTGTCAGGAGCTTCTGACAGAGTTTTGAAAGGACACGCACACATTCTTCAGTGCCCATTTGCAGACATTTCTTTTATATTGCAATAAGCTTCCAGTTTGCAAATGCATTCCTTTTCATTACAATATAAAAAAATATACAGTATTCCTCCAGGGGTAACATTAGGAAGCATCTTTTGTCCCAGAGGGTGGTGGCTTTCTAAAATGACCTTCCAATAGGGACTATGGATACGAAGATAGTAGAGTGGTCCCAGTGTTGTCCACCCCTTAGCTTTTACCAGCATTGAATCCATCAGTGTGAGAACCTTGCACTGTTCCTGCACCACACTGTACCTACCCATGTGGATAAACAGAGGGTTGCAGCCTCTAGTGCTGTCAGTCTGCCACCTTTCATCAGCAGTAACTCTACAACAGTGCAGAAATCCTGGACTGTCTGTTCTACACTGTATCTGCCCCTGTGAATTTATAGAGGGCTTCAGTTTCCAGTGGTGCCAGACTCTTACTGTTCACCGGTCATACACTGTACCTGTCACTGTGGATAAACAAAAGGCTTTAGTCCCCATTGCTGACAGTCCCTCACCATTCACCAGACCTAAATGCAGACAGTGTGGAAATCAAGCACTGCCCTGCCCCCACACTGTTGCTGTCTTTGTGGATTGTCAGAGGGTTTCAAACTCAAGTGGTGTCAGTCCCTCACCTTTCACCAACACTAAACCCATCACAGTGTGGGTAAGTTTGCACTGAGCGTGCCCCACTTGGTACCTTTGGATAAACCAAGGGCTTTATCTCTCACTTTTGCCAGCACTAAATTCATCACAGTGGTGGGTGGGTGGGGAAGCCTGCAAGGTACTGGTCCCTGTGGTTAAATAAAGAGCTCTAGTTTACTGTGTAGTGCTGTCTGAGCTGTACCTTTTATGAGTATTAAATATATCAGAGTGGAAAAGCCAGCAGTGAACCTGATTCTGTGGATAAACATAGGTGTTGTAAGCCCCCACCTTTCACTAGCACTGGAGAGCAAACATACAAAGTTTGAATAAAAAAAAATATAAAAAAACAACAGAAGGAAATGGTCTCAAATCCCAATAAATGCCCACAGGAACAATGGTTAAAATTTAGTTCTGTCTGTAAGGGGGGAGGGAGTGGCAGAGCTTTTGCAGGAGACAAAATTGTCAGGAACTTCTGACAGTTCTGAAAAGACACACACACACACACACACACTCACACTCATACACATAGTCATTCTTCAGTACCAATTTGCACACATTTCTTTTATACTGCAATGAGTTTCCAGTTTGCAAATGCATTCTTTTTTATTACAATATAAAACAATACACAACATTCCTCCACAGTACTGAGAATCTTGGTTTTGAATTAAAGAGGCTGCGCTGTAGCTGGACTGTCTGTAATTTGACACTGTAGTCTTCTTAATGAGATGCTGAGAGCCTCCGAGCTTCAATAAGGGAAATGTACTTGTATACTTCTTCTTTTCAGCCATAAAAAAAGTAATTTTGGAGTTCCTCTAGAACCTTGCTGCATCCTCTGTTGGAAATTATACCAGAGAAAGACAAACAAGCTGAAAAAATAGTGTTGGAACTGGTCTGTTCAAAAGAGAGGAAGGGAGTATTTTGTTTAAACTGGTGTAGTGATTTCCATTTGCATAAGGATACACTGAAAACTCCAAATATTTGTGTTTCAATATCCCATTTTCCAGTTACAGCAAGATGGCTGTAGGCTCTACCCACAGCTGTAAAAAGCATACCTCTTCTAATTACACTCAAGACTGGCTGGCATTCAGCTAGTGGTCTGAGTTCCCATTCATCCATTGGTTGGTTCATTGCAGGATGGGGGAACATGATCAATGGTTGAAGGGCTGTGGGAGCAGGATAAGTGCTCTCTCGACCACTTACTGCTAGGGTAGAGTATCAGCAGTGAGGAACTGTGGCATCAGGTGAGCTTTTAAAAAGCTATGGCAGATTAAAGCATGCATCTTCTAAGCATGCTCATGATTGGCTGGCATTCAGCTACTGAGCAGGGTTACTGCCCCACCATTGGCTGGTTCCTAGATAGGGGAATGGTGATAATTGGAGGAAAGCCACTGGAGTAGGATATTGGCTCTCTTGACCCCTTATGGCTGGGCTGGAGTTCCAGGATTGGGGAATTGTGGCATCAGGTTAGCTTTTAAAAAAGCTCTGGCAGATTCAAGAAGCACACCTCTTCTGCACTCATGATTGGCCGACATTCAAATAGTTGGCAAAGTTACCCCTCATCTGTCAGCTGAATCCCAGTTGGATAGGTGTTGGCGATCTCTGGTGGGAGACCTGGAGGAGCATGACAAAGACTCTCTTGACCCCTTAATGCTTAGCTAGAGTTCCAGGAGTGGGGAACTGTGGCATCAGCTATGCTATTGAAAAAGCTCTGCCAGATTCAAAAAAAATGAACCTCTTTTGGCTTTACTCTTGATTGACTACTGTTCAGCTAGTGGGTGTAGTTATTGCTCGTCTGTCGGCTATTTCTTAACTGGATAGGGGAACAGCGATTGTTGGGTGGAGAGCTGCTGGAAAAAAAAGGCTTTCAGGGTCCCTTTCTGCCAGGCTGGTTTTCCAGGAGCTGGGAATTATGGCATCAGGTGAGCTTTTGAAAAACATTTGGCAGGTTAAAAACAGTGCTCCTCATCTGATTATGCTCTCCATTGACTGGCATTCAACTAGATAGCAGAGTTACCACTCATAGAATTTTTTTTTTTTATGGCAGATAAGGACCACTTGGCCCACCCAGTCTGCCCATTTCCCTACCTACTGGATAAGCTGCAGATCCTAGTTAACCAGCAGCCTACTTCTTCCTACTCCCACCCCCTAGAATGGCCTTATGACTGCCCCACGCATGCTTGAATTCCACCACTGTTTTTGAGTCCACAACCTCCTCCGAAGGCTGCTCCATGCATCCTCAACCTCTCTGTGAAAAATACTTCCTTAAATTACCTCTGAGCGCCTCCCATCTTCAAATTGTGCCCCTTATATTCTGCACACATCTTTTTGAAAGATGCTACCTCTTGGACTTTGTTGATTCCTTGAGGTACTTGAAAGTTTCTATCATGTCCCCCCTCCCTCCTTTCTCGAGGCTATACATATTAAGCTCCTTTAGTCTCTCTTCATATGTCTTCCGGTGCAGACCCTGCACCATTTTAGTTGCCCCTCCGACAGCTTCCATCCTGTTCTATGTCTTTGTGGAGATTGGTCTCCAGAACTGCACGCAGTACTCAGATGGGGTCTGACCAGCTGTCTGTACAGAGGATAATAACTTCCTGTTTTCTACTGGTGATGCCTCCCTATGCATCCCAGTATTCCCCAGCCCTCCTTGCTGCCCTCTCACATTGCTTTGCCCACCTTTAGGTCACCTGATATGACTACCCCAGGTCCCTTTCCATTTTGTTGTTGTTAGTATCTCACCCCCATTGTGTACTCTTCCCTGGGTTTTGTTTCCGGTGCATTACCTTGCACTTCTTAGCATTAAATCTACATTGCCATACATTTGACCATTCCTCTAACCTTGCCAAGTCCCTTCTCATCCTTTCCACCCCACCTTGTGCATCAACCCTGTTGCAGATCTTTGTGTCATCTGCAAAGAGACATACTTTTCCTTCCAGTCCTTCTGCAATGTCACTTATAAAGACATTGAAGAGGACCGGTCCTAATACTGAACCTTGAGGTACCCCACTAGTAACCCCCCTTTCTTCAGAGTGGACTCCATTTACTATTACTCTCTGTGTCCTTTTCTCCAGCCAATTCTTTACCCAGGCTGTCATCTTGGGACCCACTCCCAGGCTGGCTAACTTTGTATATTAATGTTTTGTGTGGGACTGTGTCAAATGCCTTGCTAAAGTCTAGGTAGGCCATGTCCACAGCCCCTCCCTGATCTACTACTTTGGTCACCCAGTCAAATAAATCTATCAGATTCATCTGGCATGACCTTCCCGCTGTGAATCAATGATGCCTTGGGTCCTGCGCCCCTCTGGCCTCTAGATACTCGACGATTCTTTCCTTCAGAAGTGATTCCATCATTTTCCCTATCACTGAGGTTAAACTAACAGGTTGGTAGTTTCCTGCTTCTGCCTTGCTCCCACTTTTGTGAAGGGGAATCACATCTGCCCTCCTCCAGTCCTCGGGTACCACCCCATCCTCCCATAATTTGTTAAAGAGGGTAGTCAGTGGTGTCACTAGTTCTACCCTTAGTTCTTTTAGAATTCTGGGATGAATCCCATCAGGCCCCATTGCTTTGTCCACCTTCAGTTTTAAGAGTTCTTTCATAACCCTTTCTTCTGTAGATGGGCTGGTATCAACTTCTGTATCCAGAGTACTTCTACTGTTTGTTTTAGGTACCTGCCTCTCTTCATTTGTAAATACTGAGCAAAAATATTTGTTTACTATCTCTGCCTTTTCACAGTCACCCTCTGCCCACCCTCCATCCCCTTTATTAAGCCTCATTATCCCTCCTTGGTTTTTCTTCGCTCCCTGATGTACCTATAAAAGGTTTTATCCCCCTTCTTAACTGAGTTGGCTATCTTTTCCTCGGTTTGAGCCTTTGCTGTTCTGACTGCCTTCCCAGCTTCCTTTTGCTTTAACTGATACAGTTCTCTGTCCTGCTCCTTCTGTGATTCCTTGTACTTCCTGAATGCTTCCTTTTTCTCTTGAACCTTCACTGCCACTTCCTTTGAAAACCATAGTGGTTTCTTGCATCATTTTGTTTTGTTTATTTGCTTCACACAAAGGCTCGTTACCTCTGTGATGGCAGTTTTTATTATTCCCCATTGTTCTTCCACCCCTCCTTCCTGCTCATTTGCTAGTGCATTCCTTAGGCACTCACCCATTTTGACAAAGTCAGCCCTCCTAAAGTCCAGTACTTTTGCCTTTGTATGGCTTGACTCTATTGCTGTGTTTATTGTGAACCATACTGTTCTATGGTCGCTAGTTCCCAGATGGCTACCCACTTCTACATCTGTGATCCTTTCTCCATCTCCATTTGAGAGAACCAGGTCTAAGATTGCTCCCTCTCGAGTGGGCTCCAATACTAGTTGTCTAAGGCATGCCCCCTGTAGGGCATCTAGAATAACTCCACTCTTAGAAGTAGCTGCTGCAACTGCACTCCAGTTAACATCTGGCATTATTCAGATCACCCATCAGCAATATCTCCCCTTTTTCTGCCATTCTAAGTATACTTTCTATCATTTCCTTGTCCATTTCCTCCCCCTGAGAAGGGGGTCTGTATACAACCCCTGTGCAGATTGTGGTGCCATTGCATGTCTCCAAATTTACCCACAGTGCTTCTTCTCCTCCTCCCTGTTTACCCTTTTGTTCTGTTGCTTTGATTCCTTTCCTTATGTAAAGAGCTACTCCTCCTCCTCTTTTACCCTCCCTGTCCCTCCTGTAGATAGTGTATCCTGGTATGTTTAAGTCCCAGTCATGGTTTTGTGTGTACCATGTTTCTGTGACTGCCAGATATCCAGATGTTCCTCCTCTATCAAGGCCACTAATTCAGGAAGCTTGTTACCCAGACTACGGGCATTGGTACTCATTGCTCTCCATTTTTTGATGGCTTTACCTTCTGTTGCAGCATCCGCCACTGACCTTTCTACCTCGGTCTTTTTCTCATTTAGTATCCTGTTTGTAGGGAGAGGCTGGGATTTTCCTGCTGCTTATCAGTGCCTCCCCCTTTGACTAGTTTAAAAGCTTGCCAATGAAACATTTAAACTGATTGCTCAAAAGACTTGCTCCCTTCCTGGACAGATGCAAACCATCCTGCCAGTATAGGCTGGTGTCCCTCCAGGTGGAACCCCAGTCCCCAATGAAGCCAAACTCATCAATGAGTTGGATCCCGGCTGAATTGGGGAACTACTTTAATTGGAGGGGAGAGCAGCTGGAGAAGGAAAAGGCTGCCTCAACCACATACAGCTGGGATAGAGTTCCAGCAGTGAGGAATTGTGGCATCAGGAGAGATTTTAAAAAAGCGCTGTCAGATTCTAAAAGCATGCCTCTTCTGGCTGCACTCATAATTGGCTGGTATTCAGCTAGTGGACGGAGTTATCCCTCACCCATCAGCTGGTTCCAGGATGATTACTAGAATGGTGATCATTTTGGGAGATATGTTGGAGCAGGACAAAGACTCTCTTGACCCCTTAATGCTTAGCTGGAGTTCCAAGAGTGGGGAATTGTGGCATATAGTAAGCTTTTAGGAAAGCTACATCTGATTCAAAAGAGCTCACTTCTTACAGCTGGGCTCATGACTGCCTGTGATTCAGCTAGAGGGCAGAGTTACAGCTCATTCACTGTCTGGTTCCCAGCTGGACAGGGGAACTGCAGTCATTTTGGGGGAGCTGCTGGAGCAGTACAAAGGCTCTCTTGACATCTTACTGTTAGGCTGGCATTCCAGGAGCAGGGAATTGTGGCATCAAGCCAGCTTTTAATAAAGCTCCAGCAGATTCAAAAAAGTGCACCTCTTTTGGCCATGCTTATGATTGGCTGGTGTTCAGCTAGGGGCTGAGTTACTGCTCATCTGTCAGCTACTTCCCAGCTGGATAGGGGAACAGCAATCATTTGGGGAAGGGAGAGCCACTGGAGCAAGACAAAGGCTTTCTGGACTGCTTGCTGCTGTGCTGTAGTTCCAGTAGTGGGGAATTGTGGCATGAGGTGAGCTGTTAAAAAAGCCTCTGGCAGATCAAAAACAGTGCACCTCCTTTGGTTGTGCTTTTCATTGGCTGGCATTCAGCTAGGTAGCAGAGTTACTGATCATCAATCAGTTGACTCCTGGTAGGATAGGGAACTGCCTTCATTGGAGAGGAGAGCAGCTGGAGCAGGACAAGGCTCTCTCCACCCCTTACAGTTGGGCTACAGTTCCAGAAGTGGGGAATTGTGGCATCAGGGGAGCTTTTAATAAAGCTCTTCAAGCCAGCCCAGTGGTGTGGAGGGCTGAGGCATCCTGTCTTACCTCCTGACATGCCAGCAACTTGTGTCTGAGGTGCAAGCAGGTCACCTGGGGTTAGCTGGGGAGGATGAGGGTTGAGTGTCCTAAGGACAGCTCTCCTTATATGGGGAGGGAGAGATCAGTGATCGGTGCTTGCCTTGATCCTAGTGGAGGCTGGGGCTGGCACAATGACATTGTACATGATGGGCAGAGGTGGGGCAAACACCTGGCATGCCGTGCCCAGGAGCATGTGAGACACCACCACTGGTATCACTGCACACCCTACCTCTGGGGGCAGAAAACTAGGAAAACATCTCTGATGGCTGGATGAAGGTGGGGTTCAGAGGTTCCACTCCCTGACCAGCTGAAGCACCAACCAGATCTGGATATGGTCTTCAATGGGGGCCTGGGGACACCCTGCTGATCCCGCCAAGGGGGGCAAGCCCTTGGGGAAGATGTTCAGCAAGAACCAGTGGACATCGGGGGTATGGGAGAGAATGTTGGCTGTCAGAGAGGGGAGAGAAACAGAATACAAAAAAAAAGGCTCTTGCAAATTTAAAAAAGCACACCTCTTCTGGCTGTGCACCTGATTGCCTGCCATTCAGCTAGTGGGAGAAGTTATTTCTCATCTGTCAGCTGGTTCCTAACTGTATGTAGAGATGCAGTGAAATTAAATTCAGCTGGTGAAGTGAATGCAAAGTAGCCACTTTGCATTGTCACTCTGCTACACGGAATGGCCAAAGCAAAAGGCTCACTTCACCTTCTAATTATTACTTTGCATTGTCATTCTGCCTTAACATAACATAAGGTGGAGTGACAACAATATTGGCAGCCCCTCACACACATAGTCACCAGAATTAATGTACATCCCCAAAATGCTACTGTCTTTTGTCCAGAAAATTCCCCATTGCTGATGAAGCAAAATGAGAGCTTAACGAGAAATGCAAAGTCTCCCAGAGTTAATGGCACACCCAGTCATGCATACAGTGGTAACACACAGACATCAGAATTAATGTGCATCCCCAAAATGCTGCTGTCTTGTGTCCAGAAAATTCCCCAGTGCTGATGAAGTGAAATGATAGCACAACAAGAAATGCAAAGTCTCCCAGAATTAATGGTGCACTCAGTAATGCTTGCAGTAGTCACACACAGTCACCAGAATTAATGTGCATCCCAAAATGCAACCGTCTTGTGTCCAGAAAATTCCTCAGTGCTGATGAAGTGAAATGATAGCACGATAAGAAATGCAAAGTCTCCCAGAATTAATGGCGCACTCAGTCATGCATGCAGTGGTCACACACAGTCACCAGAATTAATGTGCATCCTCAAAATGCTACTGTCTTGTGTCCAGAAAATTCTTCAGTGCTGATGAAGTGAAATGATAGCACAAGAAATGCAAATCTCCCAGAATTAATGGTGCACTCAGTCATGCGTGCAGTGGTCACACACAGTCACCAGAATTAATGTGCATCCCCAAAATGCTACTGTCTTGTGTTCAAAAAATGTCCCAGTGCTGACGAAGTGAAATGAGAGCATAACAAGAAATGCAAGGTCTCCCAGAATTAATGGTGTACTGCAAAGTGCAAATGCACAGACAGAATAAGATTGTGATGTACACTCAAGAGATACAGATGCAAAGGCACAACAACACCTAACCAGTGCTCACAAGTCACAAATCCAAATCTGGAAAAGAATCCCTTTTATCATTTGGGGGGTAGTGCATGGCATGGCAGTGACAGTCCACTACCAGTAAAGATACCACAAAGCAGTATAAAAATTCATGAAGGTGCGGTGGATCGCAGGTTCACACTGCTGCAAATACTCTGTGGCACAATAAAAGATGTCTGATTTAATGGCATGCACCACGTGCATGCAGACACACACACACACACACACGCACACACACTACAAGTAATGCGTATCAAATTGAAAATCTTTAGTAATATAACCAAATGCTTTAAACAAACTAAAATTATACACTGCTGCAGCACAACAATCTGCAAAAAAAACTCAAGAATTACTGAAAATATTACTGTGTGTACACTAACACAGTTGTACAAGAAAAAAATAACAAAAACAGAAAGACTGCATTTTTCTCCCAGTTAATCTACCTACACCACATACACCCCTCCCCCGAAGCACACTTCACAGTACACAGACTGACTGTTCTAAATTAACATTCAGAATCCACACACAAAATGATAAACACTCGATGATATGAGCACAGGGGGGTTTCCTACAATAGATGTACTAAATTCTGAGCAAAACAATGGCTCAAAATGGCTTTTTTAACAGCTTTTAGAGGATCTGAATTGCAGAACTCTGAGAGTAAACTGTCTCCATCTTCCACTACACACTCACTACACAGAACTGAGGCTGTGCAGAACAATCTAGAGCCCATGTGACCTGCAATCCCATGAAGCACTGCAAAATTCACCTTTGGAGCTCAGTTACAAGGCAAAGTGATGCGAAGTACATTGATTTCAATGTACTTGGCCTTAAAAATTGGTGGAGAAGTGGTTTGGAGAAGGAGGAATAATGCAAAGTCATTGGTTTCAATGGACTTTGCGTTCCTCATTAATAAGCGAAGTACTCCGCTTCGTGTTCAGGCACTTCACAGATTCCAAGTTACTCAGCGAATCACTCCATCGAGTTAATTTCAGCCACTTCGCCCATTACTAACTGTATGGTGGAGTAGAGATCACTGGGGGTAGAGCCACTGGAGAAGGCTAAAGGCTCTCTTGACCCCTTACTGCTCGGCTATAGTTCCAGGAGTGGGGGACAGTGGCACTAGCATCAGGTGATCCAGTGGTACCATGCTATCATTTTTCAGTTTAAAGCTATTTGGATTTGGTTGTTGCAAAAAGTGAAAAATAGATGAACTTTTTGCTGTTTTTTGCTAATTATAAAAAAACTAAAAGGCACATATAAATGAAATACTATTCCTTTTGTAGATATTTTTTGCTAAACAAATGTCATGCTCACAATGCCACGTTATCATGTTTTGTTTTAATATTATTTGCATTTGTTTGTTGAAAAAGTGAAAAATAATTGCATTTTCTGCTGTTTCTTTTACTAATTTTAAAAAAACTAAACAGTATCTATAAATGAAATACCAATCATTTTTAGATATTTTTATGCTGAACAACTTTTGTGTTCACAGTGCCATGCTACCATTTTTCTTTTTAAAGTTATTCACATTTGAATACAGTTAGCACAGTTAGAATACATCTGCACAGATGGGCATCTCTCTCCAATTACATCATCAAGGCAACCATTTTAGGATTCTTAGAGCAGGATTTTTGAATCAGGAGAGGCTGTGTTTACAATTTTCAAATGCCATGAAACTGCATTTATCCTGCTTTAATAAATACAGTTCCAGTATAAATGTAAACTACAGCCTTTCCTTTACAAGCCTACAGAGTCATTTTTTTGAAAAAACTAAATGTGTAAAAATAATGGTTTAGGAATCCTTTAAAAAAGCTCTGGCAGATTCAGAAAATGCATGCCTCTTGTGGCAGCACTCACAACTGGGTGGTGTTCAGCTAGTGGGAAGAGTTACTGCTTATCCATCATCATGTTTTCCAGCTGGATAGAGGAACAGCAATAATTGGGAAGGGGGGTGCTGCAGCAGGGCCAAGGATCTCTGGACTTCTTACTGCTGGCCTGGAGTTTCATGAGTATGAAACTGTGGCATCAGGTAAGCTTTTGAAAAGCTCTGTCAGATTCAAAAAAGTGCCCTCTTCTGGTCATGCTCATGATTGGCTAGCTTTCAGCTAGTGGATGGAGTTATTGCTCATCCGTCAGCTGGTTCCTGGATGGATAGGGGAATGGGATTTCTGTGGGGAGACCTGCTGGAGCAGGACAAAGGTCTCACAACACCTTATTGTTGGGCTAGAGTTCCAGCAGTGGGAACCTGGGCATCTGGTAAGCTTTTAAAAAAAACTCTGGTAGATTTAAAAAAGTATGTCTCCTCTGATCACGCTCACAACTGGCTGGTGTTCATCTAGTGGGCAGAGTTACCACTCATCCATTGGCAGGCTGAACAGAACAGTAGGGGGAAGACACTGGAGCAGGACAAAGGCTCTCTGACTCCCTTACAGCATGGCTGGAACTCCAGTTGGCATGGTTTCTATAAACTGTTTCTGTAGGGGTAAAGGGGCCTGTGCCAGCTGTGCGCCTTTGAAGGTTTTGTGAAAAAATGTTAATTAGTTTCAGAGTTATAAGCTGTTTAAATTTTACTTCTGAGCATGCACAGTAGGGTTTCAGGATAACTGTCTCTGATATAGCAAATACATTTACCTTTTGTGAGCCATTTTATTTTTGAAGAATCAGTGTTTTATATGTCATGAGAAAAATATTTCAGTCTTGATAGCTGCTATCTTGCATTTTTGTTAAACAAAAGAGATGGAAAATACATACTGTATAAGTGACGATTTTTCAAAAGAACAAACACCTGAACCTAGGTGAACAGGAATCATTTAGCAAGATTCTTGTGTTTGTATGTTTCTTTTTTTAAATCAGCCCAGAAATACCCTTTCTCACATCCTGAAACTCTTGGGAGGAAAGGTTAGCGAGGGGACCAATTTACAGGTCGTGAGCTGAGAAGTAGCATTTATCAGATGCAGTCAGAAGTGGAGTTATTAGTTGTGACCTGAGGTGCTTGTCTAAAATCTGGAAGGGGGACATGACAAGGTCAGAAAAGCTGTGGACTAGCATGGTAACTGGAGGGAAAGATTTTCTGCTTTTGTTTTTTTGTAGTTATTACTTAGTTAACCTCACTTTTTTAAGTTATTATAGGGTAGCTACTCAGGTCATGGGGAGAGGGCAAAAATCAAGTATATCAGATGCCGTTAGATGGTGTCAGGAGTGAAGCTATGTAGTTATGACCAGAGCTACTTTGCTGAAATCTGAAGGGGTTTGAAACAACATCATGAAGCTGTGAACTGGAGTGGTTCTTTTTTATTTAACTTCTATTTTACATGAACTTCTTGTGGTCTAGCTAGCTACTCAGGTTGGAGAGGGAGTGTAGAAGATGCAAGACTGTCATCAGGTTATGACCTCAAAGGTAGGAAGTCAGTGGTCAGAGTGTATGGTTGGCATTTTTCATTCCACTTTACTTGGGAGAAGGGGAAGGAGGGTAGAGAAGAACAGAAGACAAAAAACTGAACCAAAAAGGTATTTTGGATTGGTGGATTATGGTGGGTGCAGTGAGATTCTCAGTAGCAGAAGACAACAGAAATCGGGGGCTAAGGTTTTGTAATAGGAATGACTTTTGCTGGTATTTATAGGAGAAAAAATCCTCAAGACAATCTTCTAGAACATGCATGAACTGTGTTTGCAATTTTAAATGTATAATATGCATACCATAGTTTATGTCTTTGCTATTTTGGATACTTTTCTCCATATAAAATCCACAGAATGAAGACTCTGATATTTTTTTTATTTAACATTTTTTAAGTGGACTGGGGTACCCACTCCCCAGTACCACTCAATCACAATGCTCCCTTCCCTCCAGATCACTCCAACCTCCCACATACAAACAATAGGTGTCAACACTGGGGTGCCCACCCTGGTGCTGCTAAAGACTATCACAAAATCTGGGTGCTCAATCCCAAGTGTCAGTCTGGCCCGCCTGCAAAAAAAAGAAAAATGTCCATTACAGAGCATTCTTTTAAACCTGAAAGAAGAAAAGGGTCCCCTGTCGAGCTCTGAATCCACCAAACACACCCACCCCACCCACCCGACTGTCCTTTCAGCAGCCAAATTCCACCCCACCACACACCCTCACTCACCTAAAGAGTGTCCCCCATCATCGATCCAGTCTCTGATCCAAAAGACAGTCTCCTCCAGTAACTGCAACTGTGAAATAAAATAAAGAATTTTGGTAAGCCCCGTTAATGTTCTTCAATGCAATTTGAACCTTTACTCATAACTTTTGTCATTGTCATTTATTTTTTGGCCAGATTTTTAAAATAGTCTTTTTGGAACCTTACCATATGATCAAGATAGGGGAACGTTTTCAAATCTAGCCCAAAAGGTAAGTTTTTGCAGCTGCTTTGCAAAATTACTTTTCAGACAAGATTTGAACATTTTTCTCTACAGGGTGCATGTGGTGGAGTCATAACTATGTTGAAAATCTGGTGGAAAAATATGTTAAAATTGCCAGGTTATAAGTACGCATTGAAAATATTTCAATATTCACTTATAACATTGCTTATTTTCTATATTTGTCTGCCAAACATTCAACTTGGCCTTTTTGGGACCTCATCTTATGAGCAAGATAGGTGAAGTGTTTCTAATCTCAGCCAAAAGGTAATGTCACTGTCACTCTCCATTTGTCTGGATTTTGAAAATTTTCACCTAGCGGGTTTATGAGACATGGTTATAGGAGGACTATGTTCACAAAATGGGATAAAAATATTTTATAAAAACAATGAAGTTATGATTGTGTGTTGACATTTTTCCATGCTCACTCATAACTGGCCATTTTCAATATTTTGATTCCAGACATTCAACATAGCCTTTTTTTAACACCACTTCATGAACGTGACAGGTGTTGTTTTTCAAATCCTGGCCAAAACACCTATGGTGCAAAATGACATTTTGAGCAGTATTTTATAAATGCCATGGGCTGGATATTCAAACTGCACTATTCTGTGGTGCAAGCCCTTGCGCGGCACAAAATAGTTGTGCTGGGGTGTGGCCTGGGCGATATTCAACAGAGTTGCGCTATTGAGCAACCCTTGAATATCACCCCCGGCCACAGCCACTGTGCATGGCACAGTGGATCTTGTGCCACCGCAAGTGGTCAGAGTGGAACATTCTAGTTGCAGTGGCGCAAGTACCATTGTGCCACACGCAAATTTCCCATATTCAAAAGGTGACATGCAAATGGGGCCATAATTCAAGCAAGGTGCAGGGGGGGCCATTTGCATCTATTTATGGCCCCATTTGCATGCCATTATCATGCAGGTGCGTCGATTCCTGAGGACTTGCACATGGCGCCCTGCCAGGCAGCAGTCATCGGGGACCGACGCCCCCTGCAGCCCGATTGCGGGCAAAGTGTAAAATCCCGTCCCCGACTGGCTCGATCACGGGCATAAGTATACATAACCCCACACCAGCCCGATCGCGGCAAAAGTTTAAAGAAACCCACCCCACCAGCCCGATCGCAGGTAAAAGTGTAAAGTAACCCCCACCAGCCCGATCATGGGCAAAAGTGTAAAGTAACCCCCCACTAGCCTGATCGTGGGCTGCAAAGTGTTCAAACCCCCAAGAACACATCCCTGGTGGTCCAGTGGACCTCAAAGCCCTATCGAGGGCTGCAACTGTTCAAACACCCCCACAAGGACCACCTACCCTGTTGATCTAGTGGCCCCACCCACCCACTCATGAAGCCCACCACCCCGCTCCCCTGTCAGCCGGAGGCGGCAGCATCCCACTTCACCGCCACCTTGCGGCTTCACCGATTGACTGCCCGGTAGGCTGTACGCCCATTGGTGCAGAGCAAGAGCTAATGGGCATGCAGCCCATACCGCATAAGGCAGTCCAGATATGTCAGCCGGCGGGCGGCAGGGCAGCAGGTTGGTGGGATGCTGCCATCTGCCAGCTGACGGGGAGCAGGGTGGTGGGGCTTCATGGTGGGTGGGTTGGGGCCAGTAGATCACCAGGGTAGGTGGTCCTTGGGGGTGTTTGAACAGTTTGCAGCCCGCGATGGCTTCGCGTCCACTGGACCACCAGGGATGTGTTCTTGGGGGTTTGAACACTTAGCAGCCTGCATCGGGCTGGTGGGGGGGTTACTTTACACTTTTGCCCACGATTGGGCTGGTGAGGGGTTACTTTACACTTTTGCCCACGATCGGGCTAGTGGGGGTGGGGGTTTCAAAACTTATGCCCGCGATCGGGCCAGTCGGAGGGAGGGGATTTACACATTTGCCCATGATTGGGCCAGTCGGGCCGAGGGGGTTGCTATATGCCCGCGATTGGGCTGCAGGGGGGCACAGGAATTAGGTTGAGGGCCACCCACAGGTGGCAGCTGCTGTGTTGCACCCTGCAATGCGGCAGCTCACCTGTGGGTGGCCCTCGACTTACTCCTTTTTGGCTCAAAGTTGTGCAGGCGCAGGTTGGGGGTTGCACCTGCACAACTCTGCACAGCCCGCTGAATATCAGGCTATGCAGTTTATGCATGGTTCCTCCCCCTCCAGTTCAGCATGCCTTCATTAGCATTGCGCTGTTGCTCAGCTTGCCTTGGGGGGGTGCAACTGCCTCCTGCTGAATATGGCAGAATGGCGCAATTTCGGACTTGCGCAGGTGCAACCCTATTGCACATGGCGCAACCCTTTTGAATATCCAGCCCCATATGTCTTGTTTATAAGGGAGTCATAAAAGAACTCTGTTGAAAATTTGGGGTAAAATTAAAAAAAAAATATTAAGAAACATTGTGTACAGGGCCAGCCTTTGGCACAGAGGGTAGTGCTTTGTGATCCTGTGCTGGTGAGCTGAGTTCCATGGCAAGTCTAGTGCACTAGCTGGATGGGCCTAGGCGGGGGGGATGACACTGCCATGTGGCACCATTCTGAGCCTGGAAAGGGAAGGTGTGGAGTTGACTGCATGGGCCAAGTATGATGTAGTTAAGAGAACTCTTATCTTGCCTGAGGCCCTTCACTTTTGCATCCCTGGCTACCAAAGGGCCCTGCTCTTTGGTAACAGGTGGACTCTTTGCCCTGCATTTCTCTATCTATAGCAACATGTATTCACAGTGGCCAGAGGATCCTGTGCTTTGCAGCCCATCAGTCAGCACCATGAATTATGTGCATCTGTTGTTGATCAGAAGCATAAAGACTAGAGGGCCCAGCACTAACACTGGCAGATGGACTCTTCCCTTGGTGCAGGGCTCAGACAGCCCTGTACATCTGCTTCCATTCATGCAGGTTCCATCTGGACCTATATGAATGAGAATGTGATCCAATTATCTCAAAAAGAAAGGAAATTGTGACTTGCAGTGATGTTTCACCTAGTATGGCTGCTTAGATTTTGAGCTCTATCTTTGGCAGTTCAAACTTCTCCATTTAAAAATATTAAATTGCTTTAATACCCTTAAAACAACATCAGATGTGGGGAAAAAAAGATATAAGTAAAGCCAGGTAAACCAAAAACTACCTCCATGACTCAGGATGGCCAAGGTTCACATCCTGAAGTTTCTGACTCTGAATTGTCACAGGCCTCAGAGTCAGCATTATCAGTTTTAGACACATTTGCTAAAGCTAAAAGAACACTCAGAAATAAAGCTAAAGTGGACTTGATCTATAATGAAATATTAACTTTTTGGTCCAACATCAAAGGAGCAGTGAAGAAAATCCACAGGGACATCTCAGCTCTTGAACAGTGAGCTAATGATGTTGAACAGCAGGTGACCACCACAGAGAACCATATGGATGACCTGTGGGCCTCTATCAAAAATTATAGATACTGTACTCAGGTACACATTCTTGTCAGGAAGCAGGACTTTAACAATCAGGCACACCAGAAACATATGCGGCTGTATGGTTTCCCTGAAAATTCAGAAGGTGCAGACTTTCCAGCTTTTCTGGATGCCTTTCTATGCACAGCACTGACTGTTGAATATTCATATCGGGCACTCAACCTACCTCCCCCACAGTGCAGCCTGATCGATCACTGTACATTTTACAACTATGCCATGAAAGAAAAACTACTGTAGTTAGCCTGGCAAAAGTAAACAGTCCATCATGGACAAATCCTGATTTTTTTGACAATGACTATGCCCATGAGACCTTTAAACCCCATAGAGCATGCATCCCCATTCTACAAACTTTGAGGCAGCAGAAGTTAAAATTTTGCACACCCTAACTGGCAAAGTCAACTGTACGTTTCCCAAAGGTCCAAAAGAGTACTTTTTGGCTGGTGAAGCCACAGAGGACCTTAATGACCATAATATCACAGTCCCAGACAGAGAAACCCAGCACACTAAAAATATGCTGCAGCAGTCAAGATGGCAGTCCATTCCAGCAGGTAAACAAAGGCACTGACAGTTTGCGGCCACAATGGCATTTATATAAGCACAGTTGTGCTCTTTTCAGCAACTGATCACAGACATCTAAGAACTGTATGGGGGCTTCCTCAATTATTCCTTTTTTGTAGTGAAGAGGTGAGTGTTTATTTGATTGGGGGTAGAGAAATAAGGCCCTCAGTGGTGGCATGGCATTAACCTCAACCCTCCATCTATTAGAGGCTCTGTTATCTGACCTTAACAATGTATGAGCTGATAACAATATATTGTAAGTTACACTTTAGAACAGGTCTTTTTTAACTTGGGAAACATAGTTACAGTTGGTGATCCAATCCAAGGTGGATACATCTTTAATCAGGGCAGGCTCCATTTTCCAGCTGATCATATTCAGATACTGGCAGAAGCCTTGATGATGGGCTATGCAATTGGATGAAAAAATTTGTGGTTGCAAATTCACAAACACAGGGACCACTAGAATTTTGGGCTTGGTTACTCACTCACCTCCAATATTCAGTATGGTGTGTTCTCTAATTAAAGGGTGCCTCACTCTCCTCTCTGATGTCAACTGTTTTCTCTTCCCCCCCATGAGGTGACCTCACACCCAACTTCATCCTCCATCACAGAGGACAGTGTCAGAACACCTTCTTTATGGATCACTCCAGGTGCCCCACCTGTCTGTATCCTGCAGAGCCCTTGATGCAAAATTCAGGAAAAGTATGGATCACTCTAGGTGTCCCCATTGTCTGCTTTCTGCAAAGTCTTTGATGCAAAATTCAGAAAGGTTTTGAATGGATGATTGTTTTTGCACAGACTTTTGTCAGAAGCAGCACCAAGTAGGCAAATGAAAAAAGATCTTCCCCTTGTTCAAAAGGATGATGTCATACCAAAAAAAAATATTTTTTTATATTATGAGTCACGAAAAAATAATTTTAAGAATTTTAATCTTAAAAAAGAACATTTCAATTGCATTTCTTCAACATTTAAGTGCAGAATCCAACTAATGGGGTCTAGATAAGCAAGATACCGTACATGTGTTGGTCACTCTGCCAAATGTCATTATTCTGGCTTTTGAAGTTATAAAGTTATAGAGAAAAAGGGAAAACAAGATGGTGGCATATGCAAAAAAAGATCTTCCCTTCATGAAAAAGGATGATGTAATATGAAAAAAAGATTCTTTTTTTGTATCAAGAGTCAGTATATACTGTATTAGAGGGGCATGGTCGTGCCCCTATAGTTAGAGCTGAGTAGCCTGTTTAATGTTAAACCTCAAATTTTGCACTTTATTAACCTTGCTACCGATCAATGGATATGCACAAAATTTGGTATGTGCTGTCCTGTGGGGTAGATCTCTTGAAATATCAAGTTTCATTCTGGTTGGATGTGCAGATTCTAAGATCCAGATAGTGTAAAAAAGAAAAAGGTCACTGCTTTTTGCAGTTTTTTCCTCATCACCTGGCACCCAGATGGTGTGGAATTTTGGTGTGAGTTTTATGGTAGAAAAAACTTGGGTAACAGACCTGCCAGTGTTTGTTTGGTGCAAAAATATTAACCTGTTGCAAAGTTGTTTAGTTTTTAAGTTCCTATTATTTCTTATGGGAAGTTCACTTTTCAGGATAGAGGTAAAAAGTTCGACAAAGGATTTTATTGCGTGAAAAAGGATTCATTATTGTGAGATCCATTCCTTTTTCATGAAGACAAAGACTTTTTGTGAGAAAAAAATCATTTTTCATGAGCTACCATCTTGTTTTTTTTTCTACCAACCAAAAAGCATGGAAAATACATGAAAATGTTATCAGTTTACAAAACAAACACCAGAACCTAACTAAACAGGCCCCATTCAGCTAGATTATGGTGTTTGTTTTTTACAATTAGGGCCAGAAATACTTTTTCTGAGCACCCAAAATCCCAGGTGCCCAGCTTAATAGGAGCAGCCTTCTGCTGTGTTCTCTACACGAGGAGATGGGAGAAAAAATTGTTAATTCCATATGCAAACATGACATTATTATCACATATGTTATTTACAGGATGAGCAGTAAACTTTTTTAGCCCTAATAAAATGGCATTATGCGTTTTTCATTTTTTTTATCTTGGCAAGCTGCAACCACTATTTTGTCAGTTTCAAGCATAGTAAGTTCATGTGGTCACACTCGATGACATGAAGAACTCCGATTACTGACAGAGTTTCAGTGGTCTAAAAAGAAATGGCTAAAAACAACACAGACGCTGTTCACAATGAAAATGATGTTAGTGAAACTGGTTCTGAAATAGATGAAGTGATGGGCTGCTGTATGTATTTCAACCCACAACTCCAATAGTGCAGACCTATATATGCTGTATGAGCCCCTTTCACTGAAACCGAAATGTTAGATTCATGAATGGGACGACACTGACAATTTCTTGTCTGAAACAGTTGTTGAGCAGCCAGCACTACACAAATCCCAATGTTTTGGATCCCTTACTTGGTACTCACTATTCCTGTCAAACATTTATGTTTAAAGAGTCATGGCACTTACCCAGAGCACACACTTGAAAAAACAATCCAGCAACTTCTGTGTTGGTATTGATTCATAGTCCATTTATTTTGACAAAGACTCGGATGACTTGAAATGTTAGAAGTTTGATGTGTGGTTCTCTGACCCAGTGTGGGACTGTATGGTGATTTTATATTTGGCAAAATAAATGGACTTTGAAGCAATACTAACACAGAGGTTGGTGGACTGTTTTTTTCTAGTGCGTGCTCTGGGTAAGTGCCATGACTCCTTTGAACATAATTTCTAAAACTGTCATAGAGCACCCCAGAACAATTTAGTGCAGTTCTTTGTTCTGTACTGGTACATTCCAGTCAAACACTTGCCTAGAGATTTACAAAATTAAATATTTAAATATACAGTACAGTAATAAAGGAATCAGGTGTAAGTCGGGGCAAGGAGAGATGTGCAAGTGCGGGGTTCAAAAACAGAACTGAGATCCACAGTAGGATGAATTGGTAACAGAACGAGTGACTAGTGATTTGCTAGTCAAATCAAATTAAGAGTTTCTTTTCTGTTATTATTTTTCTTTTTAATAGTGGAGTAGTGGGTGAAACAGAGAAGAGCTGTGAGTGGTTTGAAAAACAACAGAGACAGAGCTGGAGTAAAGCATGTGACCAGGTTTGCATGATCTGAAGTTGAAATCGGTTACAATAAAAATGTGCTGTTTAACCTGAAAAAAATATTCTGTTAGTAAAGGAACAACAGAGCTGCAAGGCAGGAGAACAGGATGGGTCTGGAGAGAGCCAAACAGGGGTAGGATTAACACTTAGCAGACACTGAAAGCAGGGAGATTGTGAGGTGCAAACAAGACAAAGACAGCCAGAGTCAATTCAGCACAGCAGAGAGGTTCCTGCATCCTCACTTTTTTTTATTTTATTATTTTAAATAACAGCTAATGTTGTGCAATAGAGCAGTGTGTGAGGACAAGAGAGGATGAAGGACTGCACTGATAGATGGTGCAGATACAATAGTAGCTGTATTCTGTCATCACTTGACAAAACAAACAGGAAGCCATAACAAATTCAGAGTGTGGCTCTATATTTGTTTGTTACAGCCAGATAGTATTATATAATACCCTTATCAAAAGAATCAGAAACCCCCCACCCCACCCCACCACCACCTCCATGATCCACATTGCAAATAAACAACAAAATCAGTGGAGCCTGACTGTTGTATTACAATCACTCACTTCTACTCAAGTCCCATGGTACAGTCAGCTGGGCTTGTCTTCACTAATATAATTATGAATTAAACAACATCCTCAGATACTAGAAATACTCAGTTTTGTACTTCTTTACAGGAATGGAGACACCACAATACTGTGACACCGAAAAGCTTTTTTTTGTACTAAGATTAGGAGTTTAGGAGTGAGGTGTCAGATAGTGGGAATGATAAAGTGAAAGTGCAAAGAAATCAGTACATTACTGAGATTTAATATGAGGCAGCATGAAAATATACAATGTCTCTGCTTTAGTGCAGACTGTGCAGACACGTAAACTCCAATTATAGCAGATAATATGTATTACATTAAAATCTGTAAAAAGAAAACAGTCCCCCAAAGACTTTTTTTAAATCCTGAAAGAAAGAAAACAGTCCTTTGTCATACCCGCTAGCCCCTCCCCCATCTTGACCCTCCCACTGAGCAACCACCACCCCACGTCCTCCCTTACCCTATACTTACCAATGGAGGTTGTAGGCTATCATCTTCAGTGGACCGAGACATATTTGCACTCTTCAAAGTCGATCTATGAACTGAGGAATCAATGTACTGTAAGTGCCCTATAATGTATTTCAATGTGTTTTGAAGTTATGTTCGTAACTTTGCCATTTTTTGGAATTTTTTCACCACATTTTCAACATAGCCTTTTTGGGATGCCACCTCATGAACACTGCAACTGTCATTTCATTAATCAGGCCCGGAAGGTGATTTCACTGTCACTGTGTGAAATCACCTTTCAGGACCGAATAATGAAATTTTACCATTAGTGTTCATGAGGTGGGGACCCAAAAAGGCCATGTTGAAAATTTGGTAAAATAATTCCTAAAAATGGTCAGTTACGTGCATTCGTTGAAACGTTTTTACACACTCACATAACTTTGGTAATTTTCAATATTTTGACTCCAAATTTTCAACATAGCCATTTTTTCATACCTCCTCATGAACAGTACAGATGGCATTTTCACATCTTATCCAAAATGTGTTTTTGCACCTCTGGCACAGAATGAAGTTTTGGCACAGATTTGAAAATTTTCACTGATGGGGTTTAAGAAGTGGGGTCATAAGAAGACTATCATAAACATTTGGGGTCAAGATATGAAAAAAATGTCAATGTTATGATCATTCCTTGCAGTTTCACTACACCATCTCATAACTTTGGAAATGTTAAATATTTTTACCCCATATTGTCAACATAGCCTTCTTATTACCCCCACCTCATGTGTATCACAACTGTCATTTTTCAGATCCTGGTCAAAACGTGTTTTCACATCTGTGACATGGAATGGCATTGTAGTTGTGCAGAATTATATTTTGGTGGGGATTTGAAAACTTTCCATACTGAGTACATGAGGTGGGGTAATAAAATAGCTATGTTGACAATTTGGTCACTGTTGTCCTATAAATGGAAGTGTACTGTACTTCCACAGCTACATACATACTGTATATGCATTCTCAGAAAGTCTACACATCTGACCTTATTTACAGATGGACTGGGGTGAGAGTTAGGCATGAGAAGCCCAAGGCACACCCCACACCTGCTTTCCTGCCTGGTTTGGGTGGGTGGGGACATACCCTAATGCCTCATTTCCCAACTATTGTCACATAGACCCTAACTGGAGCATTAACAATGTTTTTCAAGATAGATAGATAGATAGATAGATAGATAGATAGATAGATAGATAGACAGACAGACAGACAGACAGACAGGCAGTTAGATTATTTGAAGAAAGCAAATAGTTTAATGCATGAATTAGCATTCCCCTTGACCCAACAAAAGTAGGGTAATGTGGTGTTATGGCTTCCAACCTTAACTCTCCACTCCCACCCCCAAGCTGCAAATGAGAAGACCACACAAGCAGCCATAGACAGCCATCATCAGGTAAGACAAATAACATACAACGGTTTCTGGATAATACAAATGCAGTAGCACTGATATGCTACCTTCATGAATTTGTATCTGTGGTACACGCACCACAAGATATACACACTCACTTCTGTCTGCAGATAGAAATCCACAATACTCAAGTCACAGCACTGTTTCAGTGTGCAGAAACACAGGTCCCTGCAACCACAAATACAAATCCATGACACTCAAATTACAAGAGTTCTTCTGTCTGCAGAAGTGCATGCCCCAGGTACTCATCCATATAGTAACACATATGCACAGTTCTGTCTGTAAATGCAGACCCCTGATGGGCCTGCACTTCTGCAGCTGCAGATATAAATCACACACGATATCTGACCACAAGAAAGGTGCCATTAAATCTATGATACCAAAAATGCAAAACTAATTCTGTCTTCAGATGCAGTGGTGCCTGAGAGACCTGCACCTCTTCAGCCACAGGTGTAAGACATACACACTGACTTCTGCCTACAGTATAGAAAACCATGCAGTAGCAGATCCAAATATGTACTGCGGTAACCCCCACTACCCCCTTAGACCAGGAAAAAGTAGCAGTTACCCTAATCTGAGCTTTCAAAGTTAACATTTTGCTTTTTTTCAGGGACAGTGCTACCCCAAAACAAAACTTCTACCCTCTTGCAACATTTTTAGATCCACTGCTGAAACCATGACACCCAGATTGCAACAGAATTCCCGTCAGCCAGAGGTTGCCATGTACACTGTACAACAAACATTTACTGTGGGACCTGTGCTTTTACAGCTGCAGATACAACTCCACAAAGAAAGCACATCCGAGCTACTGCATTAGTGTAATCTGGAAGCAGTTGTATATTGTTTGTCTTAGGTGATGATGACTGTCTGTGGTTGCTTGTGTGGTCTTGTCCTTTTGCTGCTTGGGGGATGGGGAGTTAGGGATGGAAACCTTAATGCTAATTTCCCTACTTTTGTGGCATTAAGTTAAATCCTAATTGGTGCATTAATGTAGTTTTTTAAAAGACGTTCCTTTCTTTTCCTTTCCTTTTTGAGATGGTGGATTCATATCCTCATTCATGCACTGACTGTATGTATTTTGAAAATGTCTTACTGTAACCTGATGTAAAGTGGTTGGTGTACTCAACCCTGGGTCGCCCCTGAAAAAGGGATCTTTGGTATCAGAGGGCTTACCTGGTCAACAAAATCCAAATAAATAAATAAATTGCAGGTCTCTACAGGACCTGTGTGAACTGATGCAGACATGCAGGGCCCTCTAGGCATGTGCCAAAGGAAAAGTCCATCTGCCTTCCATGTCTCAGTGAATGTCATTAATTTGTGAGGCTATATGGAGGGCTGCAGAAGCATAGGGCCCTCTAGACCATGCATTTCCATGTGGCTACATACACAGGCATGTAGGGCAAAGAGTCCATCTGTCAGTCAAAATACAGGGCCCTCTGGCAGCAACAGGTGCAGAGGTGCAGGACCCTATGCCAAGAGATGATTTCTTTTCATTATATAATACTTGGGTTCATGCAGGCTACCCTGTGCATTCCCTTCCCAGGCTGGGGGTGGTGCCACATGTCAGCACCATCCCCCCAGCCTCAGCTCCTCCAGCTTGCTTACTGAGCTCACCAGAAAACTCCTCACCCTAATGAGTTTTCTTCTACTCACTCTATGAATAAATGGCTCAGTGCCTCATCAAAAATCAGGATTCTGAACTTACATGTCTGATAATTAACTGTCCCATCAACTATGCCAGATCTCTTCTTAATAACCTGTAATTAATAATTAACTTGATCTTAATTCATTGCAACCAATATGCCCAGTTTAACTGGAAACACAGACTCAAGAAACTGAAAACAGGACTGTAGTGATATAATGTACTCCAATTTAGAATGACAATGGTTAGAAAAAGACATATGCTGTAGTCTGAGACAAGTGCATAAAAGAGGTCTATAAATGTTTATATTGAGTGTGCCTACAGGCGCCCTGGACTGTGAGTGAAGAATACCTCGCCAGTTAAGACCGTTCACCATAATCAAGATTTTGTCATAAGCCTAACAAAAAGCACAAATCGTGTGCTTCACCCTGAAAGTGCAAAGAATAGACCTTAATGCAATTTTCTGCTTTCCAGCAAAAAAGTCACAATTGCCATTGGAGGAACTTATTTTCACAAAATTTTCCTAAATTAGAATTTCTCAAAATTGAATTTTTGAAATACTAAAGATATTTGCTAGTAGCAGGCTTTTTGCTCTTTAGACTTTCTCTTTTTCTGCTCCTTTTTTATGATTAAATGTTTTCATTTTCTTCAGAAATAAGCAAAGGCATTACATAGACAGTGTATGTTATAAAGAGGAACTATGAAGCATGTTCAACATCATTTTTAAAAAGCTACACAAAGTATCATGGGTACATTCTCACCCTAAAGTCACAATCCTGTGCTTTTGACACGAGTCATTTCCATGACAACAGATTGGGATGTAGCAGCAGAGGATTACAATTTCAATGTAGGAAAAACAACACAGAGAGATGAAGTCTAACTGCCAAATAACACGTCATAATAGCAAAACATGAAATAGCGTGAAATTCCATAAAATGAGTTAGCACATGTAAAATGTACCAGAAATGCAGGTGTTCAACTGCCCCAACTGCTCCATGGGTACAGACAACATTTGATATACTATTAGCTGCTGCATAAATACAGTACAAGATACCAGTGATATTCAGTGATTCCGGTTTTCCATCTTTCATGGAAAAAACAGCAAACGTCATGGAATCCTCCTTGGTTTGTGCATTTCAAACTTTTCTACTGGTGCCACATAGAAATCACATGTCACTGCACAAAATCCCCAAGATTTCAACACCTTAAAAGGGATGCTGTTCAGCTGGCTGGTCATTTGTTCTGCTCTGCTGTTTAAAGAATCAGTAAGGAAACCACCCACATTGCTTTACTGTAACCACCCATGCTCAATTTAACCACCCATATTTTCTCTCCAACCTTTCTATGAGCAGAAGACTGCTCCCATCCTGAAAACGCAGTTTTCGTTTAGTATGTAGCTAAATTTCTTTTATTGTTTGTATTACAATGGATGATAAAAAAAAGTTAAGTATCAGCACGCTCAGGGAACAGGACTAGGCAGGAGAAGTGGGGTAGTCAAGTTTAAAGTTTAACTGCTCCTGCATGTAACCTTTCATTCAATCTGTTGATGTAGCTGCTCACCAACCTGAAAGTAACATTTTTGTGTAGAATAAGTATATGCCTAAATGTTTTTCACACTAGATGATTTAAAACAACAACAAAAACAAAAGGGGAATCAGGCTGGTCAGCAGTAGCGGGGGTGTCAGGCTTAAAGTTTAACAGCTCTGATCTAACCCTTTGATCAGCTGATGCAACTGCTGTCTATCTGGATACTAACATTTCTGTGTAGGAAAAATAAGTATACTCCTAAGTTATTTTCATAATGCATGATTAAATTCCCCTGAAAAGCTTAGTATCAGCACACTTGGAGAATCAGATATGGGGGGAGGGTCAGCATGATGTCCTTAACTGAGTTATTAAAATAGCCATCTCTGGAAAGTTGAACTGGTAGTCTTGCTGAGCTAGGATGCTCAAGGGATGCTTGCTGATCTGGTTGTCTTTGTGTGGAATCAGCTAACCAACCAACCTGTGGGGGGGGGGTCATCATATAACACTGTGTGGTCACCCATATCATCAAGGCAGCCCCCACTTCCCCCTGAGGTATGCTTACCCCCCCAGGACAGCATGCAGTTTATCTGCATCATCTGCATCGTGCTGTAAATGCTACCATCCCAGGGCAGAGGAGTCTGGACTGGCTCAGTTCAAAAACCCAGATCTCCCACTTGCCAATTTTGTGTACCACCCGTCTGAGCCACTATTTTGTTTTTCATTTTGGGAGATTTTTTAATCTAGGTGGGTGGGTGAACTGGACTTCTGGTGGTGTACGCACTAGCAGTTTTCCATGCTACTTTTTCGTTGTGTATCTCTCAGTGTGTGTGTGTGTGTGTGTGTGTGTGTTGGTGGGGGGGCCTTAGCTTCTGTGTGCCCTTGAATTTGCTATATTACCTGTGTGCTGTTGTTACCCTACCTGCCACTGCATGATGCCAGTGCGGGGGGGGGATGCTTCAACAGCACCCGAGCCAGACTGCACACAGCAGATAAGGTGCCAGATACTGTGTGATGCCTGTGGGCAGACTGGGCCTGCTGTGCTTTTGAGTTTGCTATATGGTCCAATTGTTGTCACTCTGTCTGCCACTGTATTATACCAGCAGGGTTGAGTGGGGTGCCGCAGCCACACCCAACAGAAAGCACACCCAAGCACACACAGAAGGTGAGGCCTAGGTACCGTACAAGGCCAGAGGGCAGAGTGGTGATCAATTCACATCTGAGTTCAGACACGAAAACTAAGATAACCTTATTAATGGAGATCAAGTTACATAAAAAAGTATCCACATGTTTGAGAGATGCATGATTTTCCATTAGAAGGTCCTTCACTAATCACTTGTGGATTTTTTTAGGTGGAGGCACTTCATTTTAAAGAAGCCAATTGAGGCAATTAAATGTTAGATAGGACTGAACTAAAGCAGTCTATCTTGGCACCTGGTGTTTCTGCTTAATTCATGACTGAGTTCTGTCAAGTTAAGAGACAGAGAAATTTGTAACTTGGGCATGTGGGGTGTGGATGTTGAAGGAAAAGGATTATAGTGCTGCCACCACTAAGGGATGGGGGCTGCACTGTTGCTACTGCCATCACAGCTGAGGGATGGGGGCTGCACTGTTGCTACTGCTATTACACCTGAGAAAAGGAGCCATAGTGCTTCTGACATTGCCTCTGAGGGGTAGGGGCTGCACTGTTGCTGCTGCAGTCACATCTAAGGGACTGAGACCTTAGTGCTGTTGTTCTCACCCCTGAGGGATGAGGGCCATGGAACTGCTGCTGCTGTCACACCTGAGGAATGGGGCCACAGTGCTGCTGCCATCACACTTGAGGGATGGGAACCATAGTGCTGCTGTTGCCACCACACCTGAGGGATGGGGGCCATAGTGGTGCTACTGCTGTCACCCCTAGGAGATGGGGGCCATAGTGGTGGTGGTGCTGCTGCAGCACCTGCCATCAGACCTCAGGAATGAAGGCCATAGTGGTGCTGGTGCTGTCACCCCAAGGTATGGGGACCATAGTGCTAATACCATCTCACACATGAGGGATATGGCCCCTAGTGCTGCTGCCATTATGAATGAGGAATAGGAGACATAGTGCAGTCATCACTCTTGAGGGGTGAGGACCATCGTGCTGCTGTTACACTGAGGATTGGGAGGCATAGTGCTCCTGCTGCAGTTACTACTGATGGATTGGGGCTATAGTGCTGCTGCTGCTGTCACACCTAAGGGTTGGGGTGGTAGTGCTGTTGCTGTCACATCTCAGGGATCAGAGGCTGTAGTGCTGCTGCTTCCATTGTGCTTGAGAGTTGGGAGCCATAGTGTTGATGCTACCATCACAACAAAGGTACGGGTGCAGTATTGTTGCTGCCGTCACCACCATCACCCCTGAGGGATAGGGCACTAGTACTGTTCCTGCTGCCATCATCTCTGAAGGATTGTCAGCTGTAGTGCTACTGTTACACCTGCTGTATGGGGTCATATTGCTGCTGCCATCACCCCTGAAGGGCGAGGGCATTAGTGCCATCATTGTTCGCCCTGAGGGATGGGAGCCATAATGCTGCTGCAGAAGTCACCCCTGAGGGATGGGGTCCATGGTGTTGCTGTTGATACTGTCACCCCTGAGAGGCAGGGGCCATAGTGCTGCTGCTGCAGTCACACATAAGATGCCAAACATGATATTAGTGGTGGGCGAAATGACCAAAATTCACTCTGTAAAGCAATTTTCGGAGTAATGAGAAATTTGTGAAGTATTCCACAGCCCGAAGTGGATTACTTCATGTCTTAGTGAGGAATGCAGTCATTCATTTCAATGGACTTCATGTTACTCCACCTTTCCCCCAACTACTTCTGTGCCAATTTTAATGCGAACTACATATAAATCAATGTACTTTGCAACACTTCACCTTGTAATTGAGCTCCAAGGCAAATTTTGCAGTGATCCATGGGCTTGCAGGTCACATGGGCTCTAGACTGTTTTGCACAGCATCTGTTCTGTGTAATGTGTACGTAGTGGTAGCTGGAGACAGTTTGCTTTCAGAGCTCTGCAATTCAAATCCTATAAAAGCTGTTAAAAAAGCCTTTTTGAGCCATTTTATTTTGCTAAAAATTTAGTATATCGATTGTAGGAAACCCTCCTGTGCTAATATTATTGTTTATTGTTTGTGTGTGGATTTTGAATGTTAATTTAGAACATTCAGTCTGTGTACTGACAGACACTTGAAGTGTACTTTGGGGAAGGGGGCATATCTGTGGTGGAGGTAGATTAACTGGGAGAAAGGCAGTCTTTCTGTTTCGGTTATACTTTCTTGTATAACTGTGTTACTGTACACACAGTAATATTTTCAGTAACTTTAGACTTTTTTGCTGATTGTTGTGATGCAGCAGTGCATAATTTCAGTTTGTTTAAAAGATTTGGTTATATTACTGAAGTTTTCAATTTGCTGCACATTATTTGTAATGTGTGTGTGTGTGTGTGTGTGTGAGTGTGTGCGATATGTGCCATCAAATCATACATATTTTATTATGCCACACATTAATTGCAGAAGTGTGAACCTGCTATCCATGGCACCTGCATGATTTTTTGTACTGCTATGTGGTATCTTGGTAGTGGACTGTTATTGCAGTGCACTGTCCCCCCGCCCCGCCCAACCGGCAAAAGGTATTCTTTTCCAGGTTCAAATTTGTGACTTGTGAGCACTGGTTAGGTGGTGTTGTGCCTTTGCGTCTGCATCTCTTGAGTGCGCAACACAATCTTAATCTGTCTGTGCATTTGCATCTCTTGAGGGCCCAATCTCCATCTGTATTTTGTTTGGCTTCCCTTCATAATACTGGTGTGGTGCATATCTCGGCGTGAACACTGTACTCATTAATGTGTGTTTATAAAGTCAGGGCAATCATCACGAGTCACTCATGACAATACAAATTGCGTTCTTCATCTTCACGGTCACGATTCACGAATTACAAAAATGCTGTACTGTAGCCATTAATATGATTGTTCAAGTCTGGGAGTTTTGTGTGGTACAAGTCAGGGAAGTACAGCTGTAGGTATTTGCAAACAGTTTATTATCATTAGTCACGTCACACCAGTCACTCATCACGTTCACAACCCTTAGAAAAATCATGTTCTTCATCTTCATGGTCATGATTCATGAATTACAAAACTTTTTTTTACTGTAGTCTTTAATATGAGTTTTCAAGTCTGGGAGTTTTGTGTGGTACATGTCAGGAAAGTACAGCCATAGGTATCTGCGTACAGTTTAATATCATTAGTCATGTCACACCAGTCACTCATTATGTTCACGACTCTTAGTCAAATCATGTTTATCTTCATGGTCACGATTCATGAATTACAAAACTTTGAGTTTTAGGGTTGTTTGTAAGTTGCATGTATGCCTGTTTTGTAGTATCTCAGCTCGACCTTTGTACTGTGGTCATTAATATGAGTTTTCAAATCTGGGAGTTTTGTGTGTATAAGTCAGAGAAGTACAGCTGTAGGTATTTGCATATACTGTAGTTTATTATCATTAGTCTTGTCACATCAGTCACTCATCATGAGACAAATCACGTTCTTCATGAATCACAAGAGTTACATTTTTTTTTCAGTTCTGCTGCTACACTGAAGACCTGTAAAAATGACCCAAACATTCATGAATCTTTTTTAACTTTTTTTAAATAATGCGCCTTCTCCCCCCCAAAAAAAAATACTTACCTTCACTGGCTTGACAGTATTCCAATGCCAAAATTCCTCATCAAGCCAAGAAATGTGCACCACAAGTTTGACTATATGACCTGTGATACAAAAAAAAGCAATGATTACATGTATATATAGAAATAAATATGTATATGTGTATATATATATATATATATATATATATATATATATATATAACAAACAAATAAGCATTTAAGGTCAGGTTCTGTGGAAAACTTTAATGGTGAAAAGTACATTAACTTACCTTCTTGTTGGGGTTAGTGCAGTAGACTTTGGGCAACCAGCAGCATTATCACATAATTATGGACAGTTAGCGCAATGGTCGGGTCATCCTTCTAGCATACCATTTAGTGAGGCACTGTTCATCAGCCCTGTTAGGTCAAGAAGAATTATCAGGCCACAACCATCTCACTTTTGGATGCTCACTGGAATTGTTTATTGAATCATTAGGCACAGCCAAATTGCACATCCCAAAATCATCACATATTTACACTTCATATTTACATTTCAGGACATAACAGTCCCTTGGCTTTGGACGTAACAGTCCCATCTCCTTCCTTACGTCTCTTCATCCTGTTCTCCTCCTGCTCGTCCTGCTTCTCAAGGCCTGGACACTGGGATCTGGCCCCCCCTCCCTTTTCTGTCGCCACCATCAGGTACCACATTACCCAGGCCACTCCTCCCAACAGTGTGGACTCTGCAACACACCATCTCGCTCTGTGTCCTTCCCCCTGCCTCCCCTTACTCCCATGCCTGGGTTCCTTTGCCCCAACCCATGGGCTCTACCCCCACTCCCCTCTCTGCCTCCCAGTTTCCCCTTGCTCCCCCCAAATCCTTACACTGCCCCATCTCCAGCTTGCAATGGAAGATGGGGCTCCCCTTCAGCCCCTTCCTATTTATGCACGCTACAGTCTCCCTGAATGGGCACAAAAACAGACCCATACCAAACTCAGTGAGATGGATGCCATCCGATCTGTATATTGCCTCTTGGTCAAATTATATTTCCCTATGCCGTATGTGAATCCCCCCATCTCAATCACTGCCCTGGCCACTTTCCTGTTGAGATGCTTCCTAGCCACCTCCACTGCCTTGGGCTTCTTGGCTTCCCTCCATACCCTCCATGACACAATCTCTAACCATCCAATTACTACCCTGGGCCACCAGATTTTTATTTTATCAAGATCTGTTATAATGTTTTTTATCAATGATCCCCAGGGCATGTCCCCCAAATCATTGCCCCCCAGATGGATGATGATACAGTCCAGGCTGGCCCACCGCACCCATAGTTTGTCCAGCAAGGGCAGCAGTTGTGGCCACCTCAGGCCCCTCCATCTCACCTTTGTGTGGTCGATACCCAGTCACAGCTGTGTCCCCTACCAAGTGGCTGCCGCAAATCTTTCTGCCCAGTAGATAAATGAGTGCTCCATGAGCCACACTTGCCTCCTGGATCCTGCTGTGGGGGAGAAAATGGGGACATCAATTAGACATCATCAACACCTTACACATCTCTTATAACAGTTTGATGTCCATCTCCCTACCCTCTTGACCTCGTTCTCTCCCTCCCCTGAAATGGCCACCTCTGAAGCTGCACCAATCTGGAAGGAGTGGGGAGCAAACTCACTGGGATTCTCACATACAAACGCCAAAGCCTTTTTCAGGACCGCCCCCACCTGGAAACCCATCATTGGAGACCCATCCCCATGAACAAACCAAGGGCCACCTACCCACCCTCTGACCCTTGCATAGGCTTCCATCGCCTGGACTGCGCATGTGTCTGCCATTGCCCTTTTTCCTGCTGATCTGTCTTCGACCTTATAAGTAAAATTGTTACCTTCCCCTTACCCCATCTCACATAGTGCTCCTGCAACCCCACCTTGGTTGCTCCTTTTCTGGGCGCCACCATCTCCCCAACTTGGAATGCCCCCTTCACCATGACTGTGAATATGGCCCTAAACAGGCAGGCCTCATTTGCCGAATAGCAAACCTGACCTAGAGCCCGTAGTACCTTCCTGAGGAGGGGACCCTCAGTGGCTGCCTCCCATCTTGCCATCTCCCTTGCCCCCATGCCAGCCTGCCATCATCCTCTTGATGCCCCGGCAGCTCGTCACATCGAACCACCCCCTATCCAAGGAAACCCACCCTATTCCTGCCAGCTGCATTGCCATGGTGGTATGTGCAACACCTTCGTCCCATTTTTTAACCAAATGTTGCATTACTTCCCCCTCCTTGGCTGGGTCCATCATCTCCCATCTCACTTCTGTTCTGAACAACTGGAAAGCCACCCACACCCTCTCATAAGCCTTTAGGGTGCGTGCTGCCCATGATCCCCTATATAAAACCCTGGCCTTTTCTCTCCAATCTCCCACAGTCGCTCTGGTACCCTGGTCCGGGCAAGCGTGGCTTGTGGTGCAGCTCTCGGAAATGCTCCATCTGAAAATGAGAAAGACAGTCTGCTACCTCATTACGAACCCCCTCAATGTGCCTCACCCTGAAAGACAGGTTAAGCCTCAGACTTAACAGTATCATGCCCCTCAACACTATTCCAATTGCTTCCATCTGGGCCATCTGCCTATCTATCACATCGACCACTCCCTTGTTGTCGCACCAAAAAACTATGCACCGCCCTGCCATCCGTGCCCCCCACATCTCCAAAGCTACCCATATTGGGAAGATTTTGAGGAACGTGATGTCCTGGGTCCAACTCCATTCCTGCCATCAGTCCAGCCATGCCTCAGATATCCACTCCCCCTGAAAATAGACCCCCATCCCCAGGCTCCTGGCTGCATCTGTGTACAGCTCGAGGTCCTTATTGGGAGCCCACTCCTCCTGCCAGTAGGTCACCCCATTATAGGAATCCAAGAATGTCTCCCAAACTCTTAAATCCTCTTTTACTTCCCTGCTGATGTCCACCCAATGATGTGAAAGTTTTACCTTTCCTGTGACCCTCCCCAGCCTCCTGATGAAAGCCCTACCTAGACTTATGGCCTCACAGATGAAATTAAGGTGCCCCAGTAGTTGCTGTACATGTAAAAGTGGCACCCTCCTCCTCCTCCCCCTTACCAGGGCGAGTAGCCCCCTGAGCTGTTCAACTTTTCCCCTGGGAGGTGAAAAAATTCCTCCTCCGTGTCCACTTTAATCCCCAGAAATTCCATTGTGTGCACTGGGCCCTCATTTTGTTCTGCTGTCAGCGGGATGCCTATGGAGCCACACGTGTCCTGAAAATCAATTAACATCTTCTCTGCCTCCCTTGTACTAGCCCCTATTAGCAGGAAATCATTCAAATAATGGATGACCCTACCGTGTCCATGCCACTACCCAAACACCCACTGCACCCATGAGCTGAACGCTTCAAAAGTTGCACACGCAACCGAGCAACCCATAAGCCTTGCTTTGTCAAAATAAAACCTGCCCCTGAACTGGAAACCGAGAAGGTCCCAATCCTCTGGCCTCACCAGCAGTAATCGGAATGTGGCCTCAATATCAGTCTTGGCCAACCAGGCACCCTCTGCCACCCTTATCAATTCTACCGCCTAGTCCAGTGATGCATAGGGTACCATGCTGAGCTCATCTGGAATCCCCTCATGCACTGACCCATCTTTTGGGTATGACAGGTGATGTATGAGCTGGAACTCACCTAACTGTTTCTTAGGCACCAAACCTAGAGGCAATACCCAAAACTCCCCGCATGGTGGTGCAGCCATCGGCCCCTCAACTCTACCTGCCCTCAACTCCTTCTGGACCTTCTTTCATGCGATGTCCTCTTTTCCCACCACTGGCCCTAAGTTCTTGGTGCGCAGCCCCACCCACCTCCCTTTGAACCCAGTGCAAACCCCCTTCAAAACCTTTTATTAATAACTCTGCCCCTGCCCTTTCAGGGCATTCCCTGGTCCAAGCCTCCACTACCCACCATTTTATGGGTGTGTAGGCCATGGGGTATCCCCACCTCCACCCTGACCGATCAAGCCTGGTTCCATCCGTGATTGGATGTATAACCCCTCCTACCCATACCTCCCCAGTTCCTGCCAGCTCCCCCTCTTCCACCCCGAAAGGGCTGCTTGGGGGCCTGCCCTCCAACCGGGCCCCCTTTTTCCCCACCCCTTTACAACTTGTGGCCAGGTGAGACCCCCGCACTGTGAGCAGATGTGCCTAAACTTCAGCTATAGCTACATGCTGCCCTGTTGTAAGCCCAACAAGCCTTGGCCCCTTGCGCCGGTGCCATCTTTCTTACCATGTCCGACGCATGGCCCCCTGCTGCACCAGACAGCGTCCTGACCCAGAGTCCTGCATGGGTACAATCCCACCTCAGATCACCCTTTACAGTAATGTGTTTCCGAAACACCTCATTGTACTTGAGCCAACCAAAACCCAGTTTCACCCGGTATGCATCCCTAATAATTGCCATGTATGTTATCAGCAGGATTGCCAACTCCGGCTGCTTCTTGAGTACCAATGCACTGTAAATCAAAAAACCCACTTGCCACGTGTCTATGTTCTTTCCTTTATACCTTGCCTTGTCTGCCTTATGTCCCACCACCGCCAGCTTAACTGCCATCTCGAACTTACCTACTGATTCTTTTTGTTCTTACCTTTTTGCTGTCTCCTCATTCACCAACCCAAAGATATCCACATACTTCCCCTTCCAAATCTTTTCTTTAATGGACACCTGCATGTGGTTGCCCAGCGTGAAACCCAGTGGACTGTCATATAACTTCCGTGCCCCTCCTAAAGTGCCCACCCCCTTTTCCCTTCCCTTCTTTCTTTGATTGCCCATAAATGTGTCTCCATCCTAGCCATGCCTGCCTCCTCCATGTCACCTACCAGGCCTTCCATATATTCTCTTAAACTCTCATCATTGCTCGTATCCAACTTATCCTTACCCCCATCTGGTTGAGCGTCCCAGGCCCGGTCCATGTTTTCTCCAGCCCTTGGTGCTGCCAGGGGGGCTGGTACCCACTTTCTTCACCTGTTTCCTTCCCCTTCCGGTGCCAGTCCCCTTGTCTCACTCTTTCCGCTTCCTTTACACCTCTTCTTCAGCTTCTCTCTGCTTTGCTGCCTCCATCAGTTCGGTCATCTGAGACATCAGCTTTGCTGCCTCCACTAGCATGGTTGCACTGAGTGTCGTAGCTCTCTTTGGCGCCATATCTTCCTAAGCTGCATGACAAGACATACATGAATACTGTCCCCTCATACCCTGATTCGCCCCCCGGTCACATCCTTATTTCCCTCCCTTGACAAGGTAACTCTGTCCGAACTCACACAACTGCCCCCACCCCATCCACACCTAGCCAGAGGTGCCCCCTTCATGCGTGCAGCTGGTGTTCATAAACCCATTTTTTCTGCACATGCGTCTTGTATCTGTCTGAGCTCATGAAAAATGTTCTCCCCCCTGTGCCACCATGCCCTGCGAGTCTCTGTCCATCTGAACCCCGGTCCCAGCTGACCTGTGTTCCTGTGGGCTGGGTAGCCCCCGGGGCTGCTGCTCCATCCTTGCCATACTCACACTTTTCTGGCACCCACCCACAGGACTGCAGCCAACCATGTACTTGATGCCCATATCCCTCTAGTGCCGCTAAGGTGCTGCCCACTCTTGTATGCAGGCCCAGTCATCTGGCTCCCTCTTCCCCTTCCCTTGCAGTCATCTGCTTTCTGTATGCCGCCAGCAGCGAGGTCATAACCCTAGCCACCCCCCTTCACTCCCCCAATGGGTGTGCAGCTGGTGGGGCCTTCCACTTACTTGCTTGCCAGAGAAAAAACAGCCATGCTTCCCCATCTCCAGGCCCACCGTGGTATGTAGCACCTTCCAGTTCCCTAAATGCTGAGTGTGGCTTCATCACCCAAGCTACCTACTGCTGCCTAGCTGCTTGATGCTGCCTTTTTCCCCAAGAATCTGGTTTTGAACCCACAACCCTTTTACCTCTGGAGAAGAGTTCCTTGTGCCTTGTTCTCTGCACCACAGGAGAAGCACCTTTTATTATTTATTATTCATTTTTTTATAAAACAAACCTGACTCATCCTGCCCTCCTCCCCATGACCATGTGGTGGCCCACTCTGGCCTGCACACCCTTGCTACTTCCCCCAGGTGGCCCACTACCTACTGAGCCCTTCGTGGCTGGAAAGGTCGCCTTCAGCCTCTCTGGCCCACGTGGTGGCTCTGACAAATGCCAATGCCATGCTGCATCCATTTATTCTTGCTGCTTACTGATACCCAATCAGAGGCGTCTCCACCTCACTATTAGAATCGGCTCCTGCTTGCTGGCAGGTTTTCGGGCCTACCTGGCCCGACTCTCCAGATCGCAGCTACTGAGCTGCCGGCCACGTGCCCTGGGCCTCCCCCATCTTCCCGGTTCATGGCCATGAGAATGCGCCCTCCAACAGAAGACTCGGCCAAGACCCCCTTTTCCCGCTGGTGTTTGCTGCGCTCCTGCCTGCAACTCCACATTGATCCCCCCTCCAGCACAATCCTACACCTGGCCACAGGGCCTGCTCGACTGAGCCCCCCACCCTCCCAATGCTGTATGTTGCCATGCTGTATGTTGCCATAGGCTGCATATTGCCCTGTCTCCAGTCCTCATGATGAAACCTCTGCTCACCCCCGGTGGAGGGGCTGTGAACTGGCCCACCTGCACTGGACCTGTAAGAGCCATTGCTGCAAAACCCACCAACCTCCAACTGTTGCCCTCTGGAAAATGTGGTACTCTCTGCGTCCTAATCACCAGCCATGTGCTCCTCGTGGGCATGCACTTCCCCCTTTGTGCTGGCTGCTATTTTACAAATAAAGTGGTCACCTCAGCACCAACTGGCCACCTGCCCAGACCATGCTGCCACTACTGAACCAAAGACAAGCCACCAACCTCTCGCTTGCTCAACACCCGCTACCACAACACATGGTTCTCTGTGGGTCCACTCGCCAGCCACGCACTCCTCGCGGACAGGCTACTGTCTACAAACACTCACAGTTAATGTTACTATACAAGGATTACCACAATACAGCATTAAGTTCATACTGCTCTTTCTTCAATCACATAAATCAAGATGCCACCCCCTTTTTTCCACAACAAACTGCTCGCTTCCCGCAGCCAACCAAGTATCAATGCTGCTGCCTTCCCAGTATACAAGCTCACCCGAATGCCAAACAACTTGCAGAAACAGTGTGCCTCTAAATATTTGGCTGTGCTTACCTGCCTAGTGATATGCTGTAAGTTGAAAAATTTTACAACAATGAGAGGGTGAACTGTGGTTACTTGTCCTTAAGTAGCCCTGCTGCCCTTTGTCCTGTAGCCCCTCCCCCAGCCCCTCACCTGGCCAATAGCCCAGGACCTCTACCTGCCTTGTCATTTTACCCCTCAGTGAGGTCACTGTCCCTTCCCCTACCCCTTCCCCCTGGCTCCATATTCCTGACTGGGCAAAGGGACAAACTGGCCTGCCTTTTATTTGCAAACCCCATTTTATGCTCTCATTTCTCTTCTTCTGGAGTAAGGAATTTTCTGGACATAAGACATCAGCACTTTGTGGGTGCACATTAATTCTGGGAACTAGGGTGCACTGCACACATGACTGAGTGTGGTATGAATCAATGGAGACTTTTCTTTCCATTTTATGCTCTTGTTTCTCTGTCTGGAGTGTGGAATTTTTTGGACATAAGACAGCAGCATTTTGTTGGTGCACATTAATTTTGGGGACTGGGGGCACTGCACGCAAGACTGAGTACGCCATTAATTCATGGAGACTTTTCATTCTATTTTCAGCTCTCAATTCTCTTCATCTGGAGTAAGGAATTTTCTGGGCACAAGACAGCAGCATTTTTAGGTGTGTACATTCATTCTGGGGACTGGGAGGCAGCAGTGCATGCATGACTTAGTGCGCCATTAATTAATGGAGACTTTTCATTCAATTTTATGCTCTCATTTCTCTTCGCCTGGAGTGGGGAATTTTCTGGACATAAGACAGCAGCATTTTGGGGATACTCATTAATTCTGGGGACTGCGTGGCAGCATTGCACACATGACTGAGTGCGCCATTAATTAATGAATACTTTTCGTTCCATTTTATGCTCTCATTTCTCTTCGTCTGGAGTGGGGAATTTTCTGGACATGAGACAGCAGCATTTTGTCCATGCACATTAATTCTGGGGACTAGGGACACTGCACACATGACTGAGTGCACCATTAATTAATTCCCTTCCTTATTATATTCTGACTTAATAATGTCTCTTTCCAAAAATAAATTATTATAGTGGTCTCAGTAATGTTTTATTTCTGTCTTGCTGTGTGCGTGTGTGGAAAAGCAGGAGTGAACAGTGTAATAATCTGCTAAACAGCATGTGTGCAGTGCACTGTCAGGTGCACACACTGTCTATCCCCCTGAAATCATATATGATAGCTGACTTGTTCCACTGTTGATGGTATAAAGAATAAATAATATATAATGTATGTTTCATTTGTACCATCATCAATAGTGGACCAATTCATATTATATGTTTTCAGAGGTTTCAGTGGACAGTCTGCACCTCACAGTGCACACATGTGGTTTAGCAGTTCATAGCACTGCTCACTCCTGCTTTTCAACAAACCTGACAGAAATGAAACATTGCTGAGGCATAAAAAATATTTCATGGTAAACAGACATTATTAAGTAGGAATATAACAGGTCCAGTAGCACGCCGTGCTAACACTGGTGATGGGTGCTGGTGGAGACAAGCAGTGAGCTGCCAAAGTGCCAGACTAAACCAGAAATGCACCCACTACTTGAGTCCAGACGAATGCATGCCAAAAAAATGTTCACAGTCTGCTACTGCAAATGCATTGATGGAAAAACAAGATACACAAAAATGACCCCTGCATTTCAATGCTTAGGCCTTCATTATGGTGCCACCAAAAGAAGGCCTAACCACCAAAACACAAGGGTCATTTCTGTGCCTTGTTTTGCCATCAATGCATTTGCAGTAGCAGACTGTGAACATTTTCTTTGGCCTGTATTCATATGATATATATTCTTATCTTTAATCTTTATACCATCAATGGTGAAACAAGTCATCATATATGTTTTCAGGGGGCTGGACAGTGTGTGCACATGACAGTGCACTGCACACATGCTGTTTAGCAGATTATTGCACACTGCTAAATCTTGCCTTTCAACAAACAAACACTCCACGGCACAAAGGAAACATGACTGAGGCACCAAAAATATTTCATGGTAAACAGACATCGTTAAGTATGAATATAACAGGGCCACCAGCAGCACGCTGCACTAACACTGTGGATGGGTGCTGGTACACAGTAGCTAGCTCCAAAAGTGCAAAGCAAACCCACAAAGCCACCACTCTATATGAATACATGGCAAGAAAACTTGTTCAATGCTACTGTAACTTTTTTGATGACAAAATAAGGCACACACAATGCCCACTGCGCTTCAGTGCTTAGGCCTTCATTAGGAGGCACACTAATGAAGGCCTAACTGCCAGTCATTACTGTGTGCCTTGTCTTGCCATAAATACATTTGCACTGGCTGTGAACATATTTTATTGCCATTTATTCGTGTGGCATTATGGCTTTCTGGTTTTGTTAAGTTGGAATATAATGAGGGCAAGGACAACCCTTTTTTACTTAATTTTATTTCAGCTGCTTTTGAACATGGTTATCGCCATTTTTGGAAGTTAAACAAGGTTATGCAAAAGAAAAATGGAACACACACTTAACATTTTTATACACATAATGGTGCACAATGGGGGGGACAAACAACAACAAAAATGGACAGTGACCTTTGTCACATTACCTAAAGGTATGCAAGACAAATGCCAGAAGGAACTAGGGTGGGATGGGGGACAGGGTATACTGGGATGTATTGGGAGCCATCACATCAAAATTAAGTCAAAAAAGGGCTGTACAAAGGAAGGGAACCAACTAAAATGATGAAGGGTATGCATCAGAATGAAGCCAGGCAAAGGATACACTAAAGGACATTACATACAAACACAAGGAAATGTGGGGGGGGGGCATGATAGAAACTATAAAGTACAGAAATGGACTCAACAACAGGGCAGCTGCATCCAGAACAAAAGATGTGCATGAAGAAAGGACCAAAATTTCAAGATGGCGGGGGAAGGTTCAGGACAACATCGGGAAATATGTTTTCACACAGAGGGTAGTGGTGGGTGCAAGGAAAAACTAAAAAACTAATATTCAGTGTTATGATGGGACAGCAGCAGTTGAAGCATCCCCATAACATGAAGTTGGTGCCCCTTGATGCGATCCAACTGCTGTTCAGTATTGTCCAACCAGTGGTTTGCAGTGTCCATTTTGCTCCATAGTAGACCCAAATCAGGCTGTGTGGCAGGCAGTAGGAGAGGGTTTCCACCCTCAGCAGGAACTACTGCAGGTTGTGAGGGTGGAGCAACAGGTTCTGCAATGGCCCTCCCCCACTTCACACCACGTGCAGGTGAACGCCGTTCTGCCCCCTCTTCCACAGCAAGGCCAGCAGGTGCATTGCTGGCCTGTTCGGTGACCTTAGCCTGTCACTTTAGATGGTGGTGATTATACATATGGGTGCGCTGACCCCCTGTGCCAAGGTGACTTCCTCAGGGGCCATGGCGCTCCTCAACACCACACAAATCGCACTTTACTACACTGCTGACCCCAGGCAGTGCAGTACAAAACATCCCACACTGAGGAGGTGCAGGGAGGACCAGGCACAAGTGGGGGGGGCTCAGTTGGTGTGGGAGCCAGGGGCTGCGGCTGTACAGTTGGGGCCAGGGTCGCAGAAACCTGCTGCTGCAACTGCTGCTGTGGTTTCTTCTCCCTCATTTCCTGCTGCTGCTGAGCCACTGGCACAGGGGTCATAGCAGGTGCTGCTGGCACGGGGGGGCACTGGTTGGTGTCACAGGATATGGTGCTTCCATGGCACCAACTGCTGTATCTATTACTTTTGGGGGAACACTCACGATGGTGCTCCAGTCAAGATGAAGTCAACCACCATGCATGTGCATGCCCACTCGATCGCCGCCATGTTGACAACCCTCCCCAGTGTCTCTCACCCTCCATTGCAGGCTCTGTCCCTCTCAACAACATACACACAGACACACAAAAACAATTAACAATAAACAAATACTAAACAGAAATACTGCACAAACACAAATCCTGACAACAAATACTCAAAAATAAGCACCTAGAGCAAACAAACTAAAAGATTTAAAGTGTTTTTCAAAGATTTTCCTCTCTCATTCTAAACAACACAACTTCTTTCTCCTAATGCAAGGTGAAAGGGAAACTCTCTTTCAAGCATGAGTCACTTCCTGCCTGCCTGCCCGCCTGAAACATGTGACTTACATTGTGTAAGCCATGTGATGTGTGTGTGGGCTGCCAATGACTTCTCACACCACCTTAAAGTGAATTAAGGCAGAGTGAACAATGCAAAGTCATAATTACAACATGAAGTGAAGAAGTGGGGGCTTAAAATGGGCACTTCGCATAGCGGAATGACAATGCGAAGTGCCCACTTTGCAGCCACTTCACGGGTGAAATTTTACTTTGTGGCATCTCTACATGATATCTGCTACACACACACACACACACACACACACACACACACACTGGTCACCAACATCTGCACACTTAGATTACTGGGGTGAATAGGTACAGATAATACTGACATGACAGTATGACATGTACGACACATAAACTGAAGTACAGGTTGAGCTCATCATACAGATTATTATTTTTAATAACTACAGGGATTAATGCATAATACTAGACAGCAACAATTGCTTAAATGCATGCTAGCTAAGAAAACAAATCTTAAACAAAGCTCACAAAACACCAGTAAAAATAGATTTTGGATTTGTAAACACCAGTGATAATACCAGTTTTCCAATTTGGCAAAAAAGATTTTGCCCTTTTTCAATCACAGTAAGCCAATATCCCTGGTGGTATTTAATCAAGGTTAACCACATTTCTGTTTCTGGTCAGACATGTGAACAGTAAGATCCTTTATCTTGTTAGACCTGTAACCCCTTACCCTGGACAAACACACACCACACTAGTCTTGGACAAAATGGCCACAGCCATGTGTTTATTATACCAAAATATTACATTATCAGAATAACGTGTGCAACTCGGGGAATCTCACCAATTCAACCTCAGAACCTCCACACCCCTTCCCTGTGAAGGGCCACACCCATGTGCAGACTGAAGAAATGATGCACCATATCTAAGTTGGAACTCAAACCTCAGTGAGTAGGGGGGGTCATATGGCATGGGTGGCAAGTGACCACTCCATCTGCTGGTCCTGCACCTGCTGATAAACTCGATGAGGTTGGTCACGACCCCAAAACAGGGAACCAGATCCTGTGGTCCCTCATCTCATGCTGATTGGGGAAGAAGAGTCCTACAGAAGAATTCAACCCCTTCCCCCTTTCCCCTTGTACTTTTGTCCTGAAAGACTCCTAAGCTGCTCATGGTTACAATTACTGCGATAACTGCAAAACTACCCCAATCTTGGTTAGCCCAATAGAGGAACTGAAAATCTCATGTAAAACTGCTGAGGGAAAAACTGGCAAAATAGTTCCCTAACCCCTAGTGCAGTCCCCCCATCAAGGGGCAAAGGGTTCCCTTGTCTACCCTAGCCAAACTGGAACCCTGTTTTTACAGGAGCGGATAGGTGTGAAATATTTAGCTGGGATGAAAGAGGCAGCCAAAGGCTACAGTTCTTTTTAACCATTCACTCTTCTCTCCCTCCCAGATGCCTCACCCTGTGGTAGCCCCAGTGGTTCCTTCTTTGGGAGTGGTGCAAGGGCACCCCGCACCCCCTTGGGTGGAACCTTACCTGCTTACCTAGAGGCCAGTTTTCAGGGGAAGGTCAAAAGACAATTGTTTGTCTGCTGTCAGGCTTTACAGACTGTTTATTGTTTTGCTAGGCTCCATAACTGGGTGAGCCAAGTGGTCCTTTTCTGGCAACAATTTCTGTGTCTGTATGTTTCTAGCCCCTTACCTTGGACAAACACACATAATATTGTACCTCTCTGAGTCTGAACCCAAACTTCATTAAGTAGGGGCCACGTAGCCTGGTGGCAAGGGATCACCCCTGTCTGGTGACCCTGCACCTGCAGGCAAGCCACTGATGTTAGCCATGACCCCCCAAACATAGAACCAGGCCCTGCATCCTCCCACCTCCTGCCAATCAGGAGAGAAGAATCCTTCAGAATAATATGATGTCTTCCCCTTTACCCCTTGTACCATTGCCATGAGAGACTCCCAACTCTGACCTTCAAGTAGCTCACTCAAAGGACTCCTCCAAGACCTGGTGTTATGAATCTAAAAACAAACCCCAGTTATTGTCCAACAAATAGATGCCATCCTTAGCATAAAGTCCTGGGCAGGATAGTTTGATATCACAGTGCTCTCTGCATTCTGCCAGTGAGGAAAGATGTAAACCACCTGAGAACCGTACATGCCAGGCCACAGATGAGCCTCAGGCGCTCAAGCAGCACCCCATGGTCCACAGTGTCAAAAGCTGAGGAGAGATCAAGGAACACCAGAATTGAACTGTTTCTCTGATCTCTTGCCATCAGGAAATGGATTCCATTAAAGTCAATATCTCTCTGTGGATGCATATGCATGCTTTGTTCATGGCCAGAGGATAATCTGCATGATGCCAGTGATGCCTTTGGATGATGTCAGTCAGACCAATGAATTTTGTTCCCAGGCCACACCATGTGAATGGATCTTGGGTTCTCCTTCACTCTGAATAGCAAGTCAATGACTTTCTGGAGTCCTGGGTCATTCCCGCCCCAATGAACCAGCAGTATGTCTGGTGAACTTCCATGTTAGTCCCCACTTCCAACCGAGGGAGATGTTCCCCCAGTCCGTGCCTCTCTGTCCCAACCAACAAATCTGTGCTTTCTGTACTGGAAATGCTAGGTTATTTCTCTCAGGCTGGCATCCTGCTCTTTCCACCATGCTGTTTAAGTAAGCAATAACACACGACAAGATGCGAGTTACGTCCTGATAAAAGCATGCCCAGGTGTGTTATAAGGTATGAGGCACTTGCACCAAGTGTCTTATAATAATAATAAGTTAATTTTTTAAGCAGCTTTCAAGACATCAAGGCACTGTACAAAGTTAAAACAGAATTCATAAACAGCAAATACAATAATAATAACACAATAGATCCATGTAACTATACATTACTGATAAGCCTGACACCACAAAAAGGTTTTAAACACCTGTTTAAATCCCCCCACAGTCATGCACTCCTGTAGCTGACAGGGTAGAGAATTCCTTAGGGTAGGGGCCGCAAACGTAAATGCTCAGGCCCTAGAAGATTTCAAAGTCACCCTCAGAATCTCCAGCAACCCCTCTTCAGCTGAGTGAAGCTGTTGCACAGGACAGTAGGGAACAAAAAGCTCTTTCAAGTAGTCAGGGCCAATTCCATGTAGGGCTTTATAAGTCAGTAAACCAACTTTAAAGGTGATCTGCCACTGAATCAGCAGCCAGTGCAGATCGTGCAGCACAGGAGTAATATGCAGAGACTGGGAAGTCCCCGTCAGCAATTGTGCTGCAGCATTCTGCACTAGCTGCAAGCAGCAGATATCAACCCCAGGAAGCCCTAAGTCTAGGGAGTTGCAGTAGTCAAGGCCCAAGGTCACAAATGCATGGACCAATGTAGACAGATCGCAAGAAGGAACAAGGTGCTTGATCCTGGCGATGTTCCTGGATGATAAAAGGCAGACTTGACGACTGCCAACACCTGAGATCGAAGGGTCAGCCCATTGTCTGGCACAAACCCCAGGTCCAAGACCTGTTCAGAAGTAAGAATCTGGGAGCCCTCCAGAAAAAGTCCAGAGGGCTGACCAGCCCTCAACCCCTCTATCTGGTGACCTGGGTCCACAAGCATCCCCCTTTTTTTCACCGCGTTCAACTTTAAACAGCTCAAATTCATCCAATCCTGGATTTCAGTGAGGCAGTTATTAAATACTGAGAAAGCACTATCCTGGTCGGGTGCAAAAGACAGGTAGAGCTGGGTATCATCAACATATCAGTGAAACCTCAGCCCATACTGTCTTACAATGTCTCTGAGGGGTAGCATATACACTGCAAACAACATGGGGGACAGCACCGAGCTCTGAGGGACCCCACATGACAGAGGGAATGAGTCTGAAGAAAATATTTCAGACACAACTCTCTGCATTCTGCCAGTGAGGAAAGATGTAAATCACCTGAGAACTGTACATGTCAGGCCACAGATGAGCCTCAGGTGCTCAAGCAGCACCCCATGATACACAGTGTCAAAAGCTGAAAAGAGATCAAGGAACACCAGAATGGAACCGTTTCTCTGATATCTCACCATCAGGAGATCATTGAGCATCTGAACCAGAGCAGTTTCAGTACTATGCCTCTTACGAAAACCAGACTGGAGAGGTTTGTAGATATTATGGATGGTCAAATGGTCCTCCAGCTGAATCACCACTACTTTCTCAATAACCTTCCCTATAAAGGGAAGGTTCGAGCCTGGTCTGTAGTTTCCCAGAGCATCAGGGTCCAAAGAAGCTTTCTTCAGGAGGGGTGTTACCAACGCCTCCTTCAGGGAGCTTGGGAACTCACCTGAATCTAAGGAGCACCAGACTATCTGAGCCAGGACGAGGCCGAAAGTATCATAACAACCCATAACCTGGGAAGTTGGGCCCAGATCCAAACTACAGCATGTAAGGTGCATACCCTGGACAATCCACATAACATACATGAACTCCAGCAGGTCAAAGGTACTCCAGAAAACATGAGGTGCAGTGACCGAGCACCGACCAACAGCATCCCTGTGACAGGGTTAGTCCCTGCCACTTGCTAAATGTACCATTTCTTTATCTTGTCTTTGGTTGCAGCCACTATCTTTCCTTCTTCTGAGGCTATCCCTGTGACTTTCTGTATGGAGACAGGCAACCTCCTTACACATACCCCTTCCCCTGAAACTTGTTCCCCTTTTCTTATTTTTCTGTATTTTTTCCAGCTTGGTACATTGGAATAAGGTAATTTGATGGTGGTATGGGCAAAAGCCTTGCAGGCAAACAGGAAAGACAACAAGAATGTCTGCTACGATATTTTTAATTTTTTGCATCTAATCTGTTCGAGAATAGAGCAAAGTTTGTGTGAGGTAAATAAATACCTCTGAACAAAGGATAACAAATTGGAGGGCTTCTGAAATAAAGAGAGAGAGAGAGAGAGAGAGAGAGAGAGAGGCATATTGCAGTAGAGTAAGCCAGTACATAAATGGCACCTATATTACAGACTGGGTTACCTGTTGTTCTTAAGTATTTTTGTTCATATTCCATTCAAGTAACCCAGTTCCCCCCCCTTGCCTAAGCTGCAAGCAACACCCTGAACAAACATTGAAGTAGCTCTTTTTGTTTGGCAGAAATGTTTGTTCCTTGTTGATAGCACTTATTTGTTTTTAAAGTAAAGGACTTGAGCCACATTTAGGCTCTTTCTTCTTGGAAATGTTTCCCCAAGAAAATTGCAATGCCATTTTGCTTAAAGAGAGAGCTACAGCTCTCTGAGTTTGCTCTGCTACTGGGGAGAAAGCTCAGCTAACAGCTTAATTTTGCAAACCGACTGTTGTTCCCTACCACTAGCTTTGAGTTCATTCAAATTGTCCAGAAGCTGGAAAACCTGAAGCCCTTTTACCAAACCTTTATTAAGAGGGTTCCTTTTGTTGTGTTACATTCTGAGTGTAATATAATTAAGGCTGTCTTTAGCCAAGTACTTTTAGGTAGGTCCAAGTAAGGTTTTAGCTGTTTGTATCCTCTATAACTGCAAGACAAGAAGACACACCTTAATAAAAAGGGTCTGCATAACTGGGAAATGGTGTTCTACACCAACCTAAGTAATGTTAATTTACCACATGTGGTTTTCTCCACAGGTTGAAAAGTTAATATGGTTTAAAGGAAATAAAATAAGCTGTCATTTAAGACAAATACCTTTGGTTAGTAGCTATAGTTGAAGCAGAGCTCTTCTCAAACCCCAGAAGTCTGTTTGTGGTTAGAGTCTGCTGCATTCTGGCTTGAACTATAGTGAATCAGCGGCCCCTTGTGGGCTATTTTTATAATTAAGGACCTGTTACTCAAACACAGGGAAATGTGCTATGGGATAGAAAAACCTTAGCACAATACATTATTTTGAGAGAAATATTGCAATAGATTGCTTAGTGTGAATATAGCAATCTAAAATGTGTACAATATTGTTTTTAAAGCTATTAAAAGAGTTATCTTTCTGTTGAAGATATAGTGTCACTTGATCAGGTGGGAGGGAATAAAAGCTTTACCTGAACAGGTCTCAAGGGATAGTGGGTCAGTTGTTGCTGATCAATGGTGGAGGAAGGTTCCACCATTTTTGAATATAGACCATCTATGTATTTTTGTTTTGTTTTACCTTTTGAAAAACTGTGATTTTGTTAACAAGCTGGTTCAAGATGAAGTGAATACTGAAGAAGGTGCCAGACATAAGACTGAGTTATATATTTTTTCTTTATAATAAAATTCCCACATAACTAGGTGGGTTACACCTTACTGGAGTTGTGTCCATCTTTAATATTCCCACACCATTACATTTGGTGTCAGAAGTGAGACATTGTTGCTGTGTTACCATCCAGGGTAAGAAAGAGAGACAAAGCGGTGGGTATTTGTCTGGATACAAAAGGTGGACATGGCGGCTGGTGGACAACCACAAGGCACCCTTATGAGACAGATGGCGACCCAGACTGGGGCCCAATTACTGACTTGATTACCTGATGTGCATCTCAAAGTTAAAAGACAACCATCTAAGAAGTCTGAAGAGGAGCATTGTGAACCTAGAGATGTATTTCCAGCCAAGGAACTATTGGAACCGGAAGATGTTGAGAAGGATATCGATGCCTCGTATTTGGAACAGGCACCGATGGAGAATGTTGGTGAATTGTTGAAGTGCCTATTTGTCCAACAGGTCCAACTGGATAAAGAAAGAGAACTTGATAGAAGGTGTCAGGATACCAAATGGGCGGTCACTGTGCGAGTGTTGCAGGCCATCAGGATGGAGCATGCAGAACGACCCCAAGGCCCATGAGATATTAAACTAGCTCATTTGCAAGACACAGACGATATTGAGGCCTACCTAACGACATTCGAGAGGGTAGCTCAAACATGTGGATGGCCAAAAGAGCAGTGGTTTGTGCGACTTACCTCGCAATTAACTGGAAGAGCACAGGTCGTGTATAGCCACTTAGCTATTCAAGTGGCCGATGATTACGATCATGTGAAGGAGATACTCAGGAGATATGACATCAACACTGAGACATATCATCAGCATTTTCGTTCCTTGTGGATGCAGTCAACAGATTCCTCCGGGGAGGTATATGCATGCCTAAAAGACCTTAGTGACAAATGGCTCCAGCCAGGGAGCAAGACCATCCAGCAGATAATGGAGACCATTACCACTGAACAATTTATTAGAATTCTTCCACAGGACATACAACTTTGGGTCAGGGAACACAAGCCTGAGGGAGCCAAAAAAACAATTGAATTGGCTGAGGACTTCCTGGCAGCAAGACCATCAAGGGGAAGATATACAGGGGGATCTACACACACACACCTGTTACAAATCTGGTAAGAAATACTTTTCCTTCTGATACTTAAAGAAATAAGCCAGATATAAGAAAAGAGAAGAGGGAGAGAATACCCCTGTCAGAGGTAGTATGTCACGGCTGCAAAAATAAGGGACATGTAATCAGAAATTGCCCAACAGTTAAAAAGGATTTTGGACATTTGGCCTTGTCCAACTGCACCCTATACATCACAACAGTTAAAATGGGACCCCATAAGATCATAGGACTGTTGGATTCTGGGAGTTGACAAATCTTGGTGAGAGCAGACCTAGTGGAAGGGGTGGAGAAAATGGAAGGTGGGACTATGGTCACTTGCATCCATGGAGACACACATTATTACTCAACTGCCCCAATGAAAGTCACTATTAATGGTAGCACTAACGAAATGGCAGTTGGAGTGGCACCTCATTTGCATGTCACAATGATCATTGGTCAAGACTATCCTGAGTTTTCCAAATTGATGGAAACAAATGAACTAGCACCTGTGGTAGCAGTAACCACGTGATCACAAACAAAACAGGTTAATGAACAGATGGAGACTGTATTCCCCTTTTCTGATGAACTATTTGAAGCCCTGGGGAAGTCACGAAAAGGGAATGCAGAAAAAAGAGAGAGTAAAAAGGACTGGCAGGATCAAAGGATTAATGGACTTATGAGTTGTAGGTCAGAGACTATATCTCAAGCACAAAAACAGGATGAATTACTTAACCAATTTTTCTTACAGGTTGGAAAAGATAATGATGGGACCCCCCCAATATTTACTGTTGAATAATGTTTTATACAGAGAATGGACAAATCCCAAAGAATAAAGTATTACAATTGGTTGTACCACAAAAATTCCAGAGAGGGATAATGCAACTAGCCCAAGACATTCCTCTAGCAGGGCATTCTGGGAGGGATACCACATTAAAAAGGATTCTAGATTGTTTCTATTGGCCTAGAATACATGAAATGGTAGCAGAGTACGTACAGAGTTGCCCTGAATGTCAGAAGGTTGCAAGAACAGGCAAAAAGGATATGGTACCCCTCCAAAAATCCCTTTAGTTAGTCAGCCCTTTGAAAGGATTGCCATGGATGTGGCAGGACCCCTGGAGACCAGCTCTAAAGGTAACCGGTTTATATTGGTCATTTGTGACTATGTTACCCGGTACCCAGAGGCGATACCTATGAGAACAGTTACAGCTCAGAGAGTGGCAGAAGAGCTGGCAAAAGTATTTAGTAGAGTGGGCATCCCAAAGAGATATTAACAGATAGGGGAACAAACTTTACTTCAGAAATGTTGTCGGAGTTATATAGGTTACTGGGCATCCAAGCAAAACGAACCTCCCCCTACCACCCTCAAACTGATGGTTTGACAGAGAGGTGTATTCAGACCTTGAAGAAAATGTTACAGAAATATGTTAATGAAGAAGGTAGGGATTGGGATCTATTCTTACCTTATCTTCTATTTTCATATAGAGAAGTGCCACAGGCCTCTACAGGTTACTCCCCTTTTACCCTTCTTTATGGTCATAACCCCAGGGGACCATTAGACGTTCTTAAAGAATCTTGGGAAGAAAACACAAAGATAGGAAAAGGGGGGGTCCTAGAACATATGATGTCTCTAAGACAACGCCTAAAAAGATATGTTACGCTAGCACATCAAACATTGAGTGACAAACAGGCCCAACAGAAGAGGTATTATGATACTGGGGTGGGACAAACTACCTTGCTCAGCGGTCTCAATCTGTAAAAGTAGCTGGAGTTCTCTCAGACTCAAAACCGGTTCACTCAGGAGTTCCCCAGGGATCCATCTTGGGCCCCCTCCTTTTCAGCCTTTTCCTAAACTCTCTCCCCAAATTCTGCCCTGAACAAATAATCCTCTATGCCGATGATGCCATGATTCTGGCCACTCATAAAGATCCGAACCTCTTACGCCTCAACCTTCAGCATGTTTTTCCAAAGTTGAAATGTGGTTCCTTGAACATAAGCCGGTTCTAAACCACAAAAACTAAATCCATGCCTTCTCTAACCCGAAACAAGGAAACGGCAAGTCCCACTCACCATTAATACATACCTGGGAAATACCCTTGAACAAGTGCCAATTTCAAATATCTTGGAAGCAACTTTGATCATGGCTAACCTTTGCAACTCACATTGATAGTACAGCAAAACTATTAATCAGCTAATTGGGATTCTGTATCGGAACCGACAGCTCCTTACCCATTCTGCACTGAGGATTGCCATCCAACTTATTATCTCAGTCGCTGACTATGGCTTAGTTATACGGATCTGCCACTACTACAGCACTGGTCGCATTACAACATCCCTAAATAAGGCCTGTCGGATGCTCACTGGCACATCGACGCACCACACATGTGAACTCTATGCTGACTCAGGTTGGTTGCAACTCTCAAACTGGATAAAGTACCTTACCTGCCTGATGGCGAAAAAATCCACTCTGGGCCTCACTCCACCCTGTATCCAAGACCTGTTATGCCCGGCGCTAGCACCTGCTTTTACCAGAAGATCAGAACACCAGCCTCTCAAGTCCCCCGATGCCAGACTTCTCAGGGACAAAGATCATTTGCCTATCGTGCCCCAGCTGGCTAAATGCCCTCAGCACTCATATTACTGCCTCCACCTCTCTAGGTATTTTCAAATCAAGGCTGTTCTCTCACCTTGCCACCTCCAGCTCCTGTGACTGCCCTGATTAAACCTCCTATTTTCTCACTACCCACCCAGTTCCGTTATTTGACAAAGACATGTTTGGAAAACCTTTTCTCCAGCTATTGTCTGCTCCCCACACCTTCACTTACCCTCTCTGTTCTGGACTTCTTCCCTATTTGTTTCTCCTAATCTGGCATGACCTCTTTCTTGTAATAATAATGTGATTATTGATATCTCATGTCCTTTTGCACAAATGATTTGATATGTATTTGTATATGTTTTCTTGCTCGTGACACAACACAAATTGTTGTGTTATCTATGTAACCTTTTGTACTGTACCTAATTGACGTGGAACCTTTGTAAAAGAGCCTCTGGCTCAAAGGTAGTAATTCCTAGAACAATAAACTAAACTAAACTAAACATAAACAATTTGTCATGGGGAACAAGTGTTTCTTCTCCTACCTGCCAGTGAAAATAAATTATTAATGAAGTGGCAGGGGCCCTTCAGTGTGATTAGACAGGTAGGGCCAGTAACCTATGAAATACATATGCCACACAGATGAAATAATACGCAGATATATCATGCCAACTTACTAAAACTGTGGCATGACAGACCCAAAGAAGTTAATCTGAGTGGTTATCTGCAAACCGAACCCCAATAATCTGAACTAGACATAGCATATGAGAGGCTGGAACATAGGGGCCAAAATCAGGAGGTACAAATGAATCCTACACTGACTACAACACAACAGCACAGTTACAACAGTTGTTAAATAAATATGCTGACACATTTACCAGTGTACCTGGTCGAGCGGTAGGCATACAGCATGAGATTAGATTAACCCAGAGTATTCCCATTCATCAGAAACCTTATTGGTTACCGGTACAAGCAAGAAAGGAAGTAATACAGGAGGTGAGGGCCTTGGAAAAATTGGGAATAATACAACCCTCACATAGTGCCTGGTCCTCACCTATGGTAATAGTCAATAAAAAGGAGGAACGGATTCACATTTGTATAGACTTCCTCAAGGTGACTGCCATTTCCCTTTTTGATAGATGTCCCATGCCCCGGATAGACAACATTACTGACCATCTAGGAAGTGCCAGATATGTATCTCCCCTTGACCTCATGAAAGGCTACTGGCAGATACCCCTTACCCCTCAGTCCAGAGAGATTACTGCTTTCAGTACCCCTGTGGGCTTATTTGAATTTGTAACGATACCTTTTGACTTACACAGAGTGCCGGCCACATTCCAGCGCTTCATGGATCAAACACTTCAGCCCTGTACTACATTCTCTGCAGCCTATTTGGATGATGTAGTGGTATTTAGTCCAGATTGGGAAACACACATAGGCCATCTAGAAGAGGTTATTGGAGCACTAAAAAAGGGCAGGTGTTACCATTAATCTCAACAAATGTAGTCTGGGACAGACGGAAACAAAGTACCTGGGGTACATAATTGGAAATGGGATCATCCGGCCTGAAGTTAGTAAGGTGGAGGCAGTATCACACTGTGCAATTCCCCGAACTAAGAAACAAGTCTGTGCCTTCCTAGGACTACCCGGATATTACTGTCACTTTATACCTAGATGTTCAGCTATAGCGAGACCCCTAACAGAATTAACCGAAAAGAAATACACAAATAAAGTGGAGTGGACAAAAGAATGTGATGAAGCATTCAGACAAATCAAAGCCACTCTATGTGCTTATCCAGTGTTAAGAAGCCCAGACTTTGAAAAACCCTTTTTAGTGCAAACTGATGCATCAGGGGTCGGTTTAGGGGCTGTTCTCATACAGGTTATAGATGGGGAGGAACATCCTATCATTTATATGAGTAGGAAGTTACATGTAAGAGACCGTAAATGTGCAACAGTAGAGAAAGAGTGTCTGGCCCTCAAATGGGCCATAGAAGCCCTTAAATATTATATTTGGGGATCAGAATTCACTGTTGTTACAGACCACAACCCTCTTTGTTGGTTACATCAAATGCGGGAGAAAAATCCCTGCATAATGAGGTGGTATTTAGCATTACAACCACACCAATTTAAAGTTGTGCATAGGAAAGGAAGTGAACACAAGAATGCTGATTATTTATCCCGCTACGGGGCAGAGGTTGAAATTACACCAAGTAAAGAGGAATTAATAAATGCATAGAGAGTAGATGGATCTCAGGGTGCTAGTAATATGTTAAGTATCTTAATTTTCCTTTTTTTTATTAATTATTAGCACATTCGTGCTCTAAAAAAAAGGGACCCTGAGATGTAGCTTTTGGAAGTGGGTGGGCCAGAGCTCCTCCAACCCTTGGAAAATAGAGGGTTGGGCCATATTACTCTTACTGTAAAGTCCTTATGTTGGTAGTAGGAATATTAACAGTTATGGTTTTGTTATCCCAGGGCAGGGTTTGATACTGACCTGAATGATGTCGGTATGAGTTATGAAAAAAAAAAAAAGAAGGGGACCCTGGGATGGAACTCCTGAGACTGGGTGGGGGGGGTCCAACCCCTCTAGGGTATTTCAAGGAGAAACCTGTTAAAACATGTTTCCTCTTTTCAAGGGGTGGTAAATGTGACAGGGTTAGTCCCTGCCACTTCCAAAATGTACCAATTCTTTATCTTGTCTTTGGTTGCAACCACTATCTTTCCCTCTTCTGAGGCTATCCCTGTGACTTTCTGTATGGAGACAGGCAACCTCCTTACACATACCCCCCAAACTTGTTCTCCTTTTCTTATTTTTCTGTACTTTTTCCAGCTTGGTACACTGGAATAAGGTTATTTGATGGTGGTATGGGCAAAAGCCTTGCAGGCAAACAGGAAGGACAACAAGAATGTCTGCTACGATAATTTTTATTTTTTTTTATCTAATCTGTTTAAGAATAGAGCAAGGTTTGTGTGAGGTAAATAAATACCTCTGAACAAAGGATAACAAATTGGAGGGCTTCTGAAATAAAGAGAGAGGCATTCTGCAGTAGAGTTAGCCAGTATATAAATGGCACCTATATTACAGACTGGATAACCTGTTGTTCTTAAGTATTTTTCTTCATATTCCATTCAAGTAACCCCCCCTCCCCCTTGTCTAAGCAGCAAGCAACACCCTGAACAAACATTGAAGTAGCTCTTGTTGTTTGGCAGAAATGTTTGTTCCTTATTGATAGCACTTATTTGTTTTTAAAGTAAAGGACTTGAGCCACATTTAGGCTCTTCTTGGAAATGTTTCCCCAAGAAAATCACAATGCCATTTTGTTTAAAGACAGAGCTACAGCTGAGTTTGCTCTACTACTGGGGAGAAAGCTCAGCTAACAGCTTAATTTTGCAAACCAACAGTTGTTCCCTGCCAGTAGTTTTGAGCTAATCCAAATTGTTCAAAAGCTGGAAAACCTGAAGCCCTTTTACCAAACCTTTATTAAGAGGGTTCCTTTTGTTGTGCTGCAATCTGAGTGTAATACAATTAAGTCTGTCTTTAGCCAAGTACATTTAGATAGGTCCAAGTAAGGCTTTAGCTGTTTGTATCCTCTACAACTGCAACACAAGAAGACACACCTTAATAAAAAGGGTATGCATAACTGGGAGTTGGTGTTCTACACCAACCTAAGTAATGTTAATTTACTGCATGTGGTTTTCTCCACAGGTTGAAAAGTTAATATGTTTTAAAGGAAATAAAATAAGCAGTCATTTAAAACAAATACCTTTGGTTAGTAGCTCTAGTTGAATCAGAGCTCTTCTTAACCCCCAGAGGTCTGTTTGTGGTGAGAGTCTGCTGCATTCTGGCTTGGACGATAGTGAATCAGCGGCCCCTTGTGGGCTATTTTTATAATTAAGGACCTGTCACTCAAACACAGGGGAATGTGCTATGGGATAGAAAAACCTTAGCACAATACATTATTTTGAGAGAAATATTGCAATAGATCACTTAGTGTGAATATATCAATTTAAAATGTGTACAATATTGTTTTTAAAGCTATTAAAAGAGTTATCTTTCTGTTGAAGATACAGTGTCACCTGATCAGGTGGGAGGGAATAAAAGCTTTACCTGAACAGATCTCAAGAGATAGTGGGTCAGTTGTTGCTGATCAGTGGTGGAGGAAGGTTTCACCATTATTGAGTATAGACCATCTACATATTTTTCTTTTGTTTTACCTTTTGCTACTTAATATACTTTATTAGACAAATCCAGTCCAACATATGCATTTAAAGCAGCAATGTTGCATTGAGCTTTTCACTTACAATGCCAAAATAAATAAACAAATTTTACGTAATACTAAAACAGAAAAAAAAAAGAAAACAACCCCGAAATTAAACCTTATCCTCCTCCCTTTCCCCTCCCACTCCACCCCCCTAAATCCCCTCCCCACACCACCCACCCTCCATTCAAGCAGCCCACCCTTCAGGATCTCATATTTGGCAAATATCAATGTTCTTTTCAATTAATACATTTCAGTTGATTTTCCATGTTTACATACAATTTTTCGGATACATCAAGAGGAGCTGGAGTCATAACTCTTCCGCATCTTTTTCCACCTCTTAGTTAAGTAGGCTGTGAGTTGCTCCCATGTCTCACTAAATGATTCTAAAGAATGGTACTGTAAGCCTATCACATTTTCCATATTAATAGCTTTGTACATTTCTGTAATCCATTCCCCCAGGGAGGGTAAATTCTCTTTTATCCAGTACCTCATTATAAGGAGCAATGCCACAGCTGATATTAAAGCCAAGTAATATTTGAGTTTACTGGGAATCTCCGCTGAGAGGTGGCCCACATATCTTCATAGTGAAATAACTGGTTCCCCCCAACAATGGGCTACAAAACTCTTTAATTTCTGCCCAAAAGCCTTGGCTATTAGTACAAGCCCAGATCATGTGACTAAGCGTACCCGGCTCCTGGGTACATTTTGGACATACCGAGAGGTGTTGTTTCCCCATCTAATTTCTTTTAACCAGAGTGACATATAAATTGTTGAGTATATTGAATCTTATCAATCGGATCCTGTCCTGTTTAATAAACTTATAATTATTGGACCATATTGAATCCCATTGTACCGAGTCGTAAGACAGATTCATGGCCATCTGCCAAAATGGGGCTATAGAACTAACATCCTTATCAATCATAGACCTCATATTTCTATATAGTCTGGCTATTGGTCTAGGTCGAATGGATATTTCAGCCATTTCTGTAAAAGCTCTATCTGCCTTTGAGAACCAGGGGGGTTTATTCAGATCCTTCAATATACATTGTCTAATCTGGAGAAATTAGAAAATTGGTAGTGTCTGTAATTGGAAAGACTGTTTAAACTGTGATGGTGTCACAAATCCTCTTTCTGTCAATATTTCTGACAACTTTGTCACACCCCATTCTCTCCAGAAACTTTGAGTGATAACTCTGCCATCTATTGTCAAATTCGGATTATTAAAGATGGGTTACCCCAAATCAGAGGTGTGACTTAGATTCAGGCTATTATATAATTGGTTGTGGGCTCTAATGGACCATGCTATTGGCGTATTCCTCATATATTGTGGAATTTTTTTATTCTTTAAGTAAAATAAGGATGTTACTGCTATCTTATGTTTACTTGTTAAATGTCTCTCTGTTTGTAAGCAGGCCAACTTAGAGTTCTCATTACTTTGTGGATTTTTCCATTGAAAATATTTACTCCCCTGGAAGGCAAAATAGTAGAGGAACAAGTCAGGGATACTAAGACCCCCCCTGTTCCTTTGGTCTTTTTAATTTTTGAATGGTTCTTCTTGGTTTCTTCCCCCGCGATAAAAAGTCAGATCATATCCCATCTACCCTTTTAAACCAACTCTGTGGGAGAGCCAAATTTAACATTGATAATGGGTACATCAATCGAGGAAATATAGCCATTTTGAGTATATTTACCCTTCCCCAAAGAGACAAAGTTATGTTTTGCCATCTCTTGAGATCTTGCTGCATTTGCAAAACTACCGGGTCTAAGTTTAGAGCTTAATTTCCTAACCTTGGGGGATTTCTATACCCAAAAGGAATTGACTTGGCAGCCCAGCATAACCCTAATTCCTCTATCATGGCCTTCGTACAGGAAGGGGTTAACGCTATTACTGCTGTTTTATATAAATTCAATTTATAACCTGATATCTTGCTAAATTTTTGTATAATGTGCAATGCTGATTGTAATGATGAGTGCCAACATGATAAGTGTAGGAGAATATCGTCAGCGAACATAGATAGTTTATACTCCCCTGTTCCTATCCTTATTCCCCTGATTAAGTTGGAAGCCTTTATTTTCAGAGCTAATGGCTCAATATATAAATTAAATAACATTGGGGACAGGGGACACCCCTGTCTTGTACCTCTAGTCAACCGACAAATATCAGAAATGGCTCCGTTACACAGCACCCTCGCAGATGAGGAATGATAAAGTATCTCTACCCATTGAATAAACTCCATAGGAATACCATATCTAGGCAATAGATCAAATATAAACTCCCAACTAACTCATTCAAAAGCTTTTTCCATGTCCAGAGACACCAACACCATATCACTGTCAGAATCCCTGGACATGGAAACCAAGTGACAGATTTTCCTAAAGAGGTCACTCAAATATCTCCCTGCGACAAAGCCTGCCTGCTCTGGCCCTATCAACACATCCCAAACCTGTTTTAACCTATATGCCAAAACACTTGTCAACAATTAACCTTCCATATTGAGTAAAGAAATAAGTCTGTAATTACCAGGACTCGAGGGGTCTTTTTCCGGCTTCGGTATTACTACTATTCTAGCTTCAAATATATCAGATTCTTTTAAAGGAGCCTCATGTAAGTAATTATATAGCTCCTGTAAATAGGGAGCTATCTCCTTTTTAAAAGTTTTATAAAAAGCCAGAGGGAAGCTGTCAGGACCTGGGGCCTTACCTTCCGGTAATCTATCAATTGCATCTAATATCTCTTGCAATTTTATATTACCTACCAGGAAATTCTGTTGTTTTTTATTTAACTTTGGCAATGCCAAATCTTTTAAAAATGTCTCAGATTTATTTTTGTAATCTCTCTGTGTTTCCAAAGCTGTATATAGGTCCTGATAATAGTCCCTGAATATCCTGGCCATTACAGACGGGTCCAAAGTGAGTTGTCCTGTGTCATTATCTTTTAATACAGCTAACCACCTTGCCTTTCTCTGTTGCTTAAGTCTATTTGCTAATAATTTTCCTGCCTTCTCCACGTACCCTATATAATTAGCTTTCCACTTAGTATTGATTCTTGTACTAACATTTAATATATGAGAGGCATATTTCACCCTAAGTGTTTGCAGTTCTCCCCATATCTGTTCCTCTGTATCCATTCCAAGCAATTTTTCCAGATTATAAATATGTTCCAACCACCCCTCTACTTCTTGAGCCCTTTGACGTTTTCTGACTGTGGCCAATCTTATCAGTCCCCCCCCTCCACGTCACTTTTAGAGTGCCCCATAGGACATCTATTTTTTGGATAGAGGTATAGTTATTCTTCCAGGTACTTTCTATATAATTTCTTAGCTTTTCTATCCTGTTATCCTCCGACAATAGTTGAGAATTTAAGGACCATGATCTAGATGTCCTCCTATACTGGGAAAATCCCACCCTCAGCCAGATCAGAGAGTGGTCCGACAACACTCTTGGGTATATCCCCACATCATCTGCACCTGTTAGAGCAAAGGTACTAATAAGAAAAAAGTCTGTCCTTGAAAGCACCTTATGAGGAGCCGAGTAAAAAGTGTGACCCTTCGGGTTTCTAAGTCTCCAAGGGTCTGTGAGACCTGAGTTTAACATCAGTTCTCTAAGAGCCCTCTGTGCTGGCATAAGGCCCACTCATTTGTTATACAATCTGTCCAGGTCATTTTCATATACCAAATTCCAGTCTCCTCCAAGGAGACACAGCATATTAGGCACACCCACTATTATGGCCTCTATTGGTGAAAATAACTCTGGGGTGTCCTTATTCGGCCCATAAATAGAGCCTAACATCACCTCAATCCCCGCTAAACTCCCCCCGTACAAATGCAAATCTCCCCTCAGGGTCTTGCCACTTTTCAATTTCTTTAAGTGGCACCGATTGTATTACCTTTTGAAAAACTGTGATTTTGTTAACAAGCTGGTTCAAGATGAAGTGAATACTGAAGAAGGTGCCAGACATAAGACTCAGTTATATATTTTTTCTTTATAATAAAATTCCCACATAACTAGGTGGGTTGTACCTTACTGGAGTTGGGTCCATCCTTAATATTCCCACACCATTACAATCCCCCAGAGAGTGAGTCAAGAGGCTCTCTGACCTGATGTCAGCCACTTTATTAAAAAAAAAAATTGAGCGAGCTCATCGAACTCCATCTGTGAAAAAGCTCTTTGGAGCTGCAGACAGGTTGGGTTGCACAGCCTGTCGACAGTTTGGAAGAGTTGAGCTGGTCAATTCTGAGCAACAGCAATCTCTCTGGACAGGAATTCTGCCTTCTTATGAGAGATCGCTGATTAGTAGGCCTGATAATGCTCTACCAATCTAAGGCGGTTGGCCTCCAGGGTGGATTTCCACCAGAGCTGCTCTAACCTTTATCCTAGTCACCGCAATCCCTAAAAGACCCATCAAACCAAGGGGCCTGAGGGTGAAGTGGGAGAGGTCGAACACAGACAGGAGCAATCAAGTCCAGAGCTGAGGAGATGGCCTTATTATAGGCCAAGACCATGGTCTCTGGACTCGAGCTGGCCACAGGAAACTCTGAGAGGTCAATCACCACTGCTAGGCCTTCAGGGCTCACATCCTGTAAAGGGCGGTAACTGACCATTTTCACAGGGGCTGGCCTATAAAGGGGGGGTGCAAAAGTTAAACCTCACAGTGTAATGATCGAACCAACTGACAGGTTCCACCCCCAAATCAGAGGCCTCGGTCCCCAGGAGGAAAACCAAGTCCAGAGAGTGACCAAAACTATGGGTAGCAGAGGTAACAGTCTGTGTGAAACCCAGAGATGTCATCAACTGAAAGAAGTGCTGTCCAAAAGGTGAGAATTCATTGTCAACCCAGGCATTGGAGTCACTCCGAACCATCAGTCTGGGTGACTCCAATGCCATGTCAGCGGCGAAGTCTGCTACTTCCAGCAGGAATTGCTTTCCATCTCCGGGTGAATGCTAGACAAGAGCTATCCTACAACCTACACCTGCTACCACAGTACAGTCAAAAGACTCGGCCTCCTCTAGTGGCACACTAGTGAGGCCCAACTTGGTCTTGAAACAGACCACTACCCCCCCCGCGGTCCAGTCTCGAGTGGTGTGTCACTAAGTATCAGGCCGGAATTGCCATTTCTAATGAAGGGCCAGCATTTTCATCCAACCAGGTCTCGGTGATGCATTCCAGATCAGTTGTTCCAACAAGATCTGCAATAATTGCATTCTTGTTCTTAATAGATCTGGCATTGCATGACACCGCTCAAGTTGCATGGGATTCGAGAGTCACCCCGGCTACTTGCCCACCAGATGAAGTGGTGCCCTTGGGTATGGGGACTAGACACAAAACACCATATTCCAGGCTCCATTTCACCCCAGGGTGGCTTCTAGGCCTAACAACCCCAATGTGAGAGACCCATTCATTTGCCCTCTGATATCCACGCCCCCCACCCCCACCACCCCTCCTATGCACAATACCCAGTGCTCGACAGTGCTGGTAGATAGAAAATGACAGAGGTTGGGGGGAATAGGCGAAGATCACGGAGAGCAGAGGGTGAATAGTGCATGACGGGGGGGAGATCCTACACATTCCACAGGCTAACAACAATCAAAAATGCAGAGCACAAGCATCTAAACAAATAATAACTATGAAAAAATTCCCTCCCACCAAACTCAATAATAAGTAAAATAAAAAACCCACAACAAAACAGGTTAAAACTTTCCCACACTACAAGATAGCTCCACTAGAACACTCATTCTTACCCAATAAACCCAATGACATTTATACCTCCCATCCCCAAACACAGAATTTAAAATAACTGACTTAAAAGACAGCAGCAAGTGAATTCATATCTTACAGAGACTTTCCAACTGTGAGCTTTAAATTGATAAATAAACGAAAGAAAATAATGAGTCTTGAAGAGGGTCTCTCATCATCCCCTAACAATGAATTCAATTTAAACCAGAAAATATGGCCCTCTCACTGCCATATTTAAAACAGATTGTATAATAAATAATTACTCAAGAAAGAAAAACAGGCTGTCTCACAGCCTATCCAAAATAATAATACAATAAAAAAAATTCCTTGATGACCAACTGTAAAAATCCATGGCAGCACTTTTTAAAAGGACTTCTGATAATGAATAAATGTTTCTTGACACAGACCTCCAATGGGTTATATTGCCAACCCGGAAAAGCCACCCAAGGAGGGCCCAAGAGCACCACCAATTCTCTCTACTTAAGAAGTGGGGGCCATCAGACCCCCGTCCATTAGCCCACCACCACCCAAGGAACTCAGAGAGTATACACCCTATGGTTAACACCCCTGACCTCCCCACAGAGAATGGCTGCCCCTGATGCCCACCTCAGGGGTTAGTCAGTTGGCTAACCCTTGCTAGGCCTCTGCAATTAAAGCTTCCTCCCAAATAACTCAGAGAGGGCTCAGGGGAACCAGTTCACAGCCTTCTTTCTCTTTTTTCCCCAACCAGAACAGCCTCACATACAGGGCAATGTCCAACACTTATTATCAGGTCAGAATCTTCCCAGTCTCATTATGCAGCAGTCAGAAAAATTATTAAATCCACTTAATGAAGGTAGCTATTGGAACAGATGTCTGCCCAAGACTTTTGCAAAAACTCCAACAGCTTTACACACCACTTGCCTGGGCAATCAGTCACCCAGATGCAAAACCGGCAATAGTTCCAAAAAGCACTCAGGTCTTCACCACGGCTTCACCACATCTAATAGGGAAACCCCCCAAATTGCATGCACCCCAACAAGGAGTGCAGTACATCCCACAAGCTGCTTTTTGCAAAGAGATGGTAGTTAGGGCCACAGTTCTTGTAACGAAGGCAGACACCGACACTGATATGATAAAAAACAGACTCAAATATGAAATTGGAACACCCAGAGTTTCCCCTGGAAGGCTGTTGCAATGAGCGCTAAACTCAATTCACATGAGGTTAACACAGCACCTCAAAGTTGGCATCCACATCCACAGTTTTATGCAATCACAATACTTGCTAGCACAACTGCTATCACAAATAAAATGAAATAAAATACGACTAAAAACAGTCCATAGTAGAGCTACAATGAAGGCTGACCCAGCATGGTCACCATCTTAGATTCCATGTGCCTGGGCCTGCTCTTATCAGAATGTAACCCACACCTTGGAGTGAATTATTGTGCTTATAAAATTGGCCACTTGTAAATAAAATTAAATAAAAAAAACTAAAAAAAAACTGGAAGAGGAGCTACAGCCAGTGAACAGTGGCACACACTGCTTGCCCATGAAACCAGTTTGAAGCCCAATAGCATCTTGATATTTCCCTGTTGTGAGGTCGCTCAGGGAAGAAAACTGCTGGTTAGCATAGATATGGGCTGATAAGGACATGGCTCAAAGGTCCTTTCAGCCAATTGGATTTAAACATTTTCTCTACCCATTTTATAAGGATTACCTGCAGATCCCAGACCTTCTTGGAACCATTGGGGGAATCTGAAAAACAGCAAATACAATCTTAAAACATATGGGGCATCACATAACATAAAAGCACTTGGGACCTCCACCAACCCAAAGCCTGAATCTACACTTCAGTAAGCCCTTTGGCCCTAGCAGTTTGGCTGCCCATGCCCAAAAACAGTGGGCATTAAACTCTTTAGGGTTCAGCCAGCTTGTTGCAAGATGTAGATGTGTAACTGCACTTCATAAATTGGCCAACTGTTTGGGCAACCAGCCTCCACCCAGATGACTTGGAAGTGCTCCACTCCTTGGTGATATGCCACTCTGGTCAGGGCACAGTAGAATTATCTATCCACTCTCATGCTTCAGGGTAACTGCCTCCCACAGAGAAGGTGGGACTAGATATGGATCTTGGTCCACTACCGGAGCTAATTCCCTTAACTTGTGCAACTACAAATAAGATAAATCATCAGCAATACCATTCTCAACACCAGTAACATGAACAGCTTTAAAATGAATGTTAAGCAGCATACACCTGAGGATGAAGATCCTCATAAGGTTGTTGAATGGGCCAATGGACTGTAGATGTCCATTGACTGTATGGACCTCACCTGTGTTGCACAGCGAAAAAGTACTCTCTTGTATCGTAACTGGTGACCCACAACCAGAAGCTCAACCAGTATCGGAAACAATTGGAGCAAGGTAACTTGCCTCATGAGTCCCATCACTACCCAACTTGAAGGCCAACTTGAGGCACACCATGAACCTCTAAATGATGCCTCAAACTCGACATACTGGACACATTAGTACACAGTTACAGCTACATACTGTCTACTGTCACTGGCCACATGGGGACTCCATTAAAGTGGGTAAGAAAGGCTTGCCAGACCTTCAGATCTTCCTGTAAGCCTTTCATTATGCATATCCAGTGGTGAGGTTTCCATGTGCATGACCACCAACTTCACCATTTGGCGTAAGAATGCCCTCACCATTAGGATGACCCGGTAGGCAAAGTTCAAATGACACACCAGCTGTTGAAGCTCCTTTAGGATGATCATCTTGGCCACCATAGCATGCCCCAGAAGAGCACTAATGACCTTGATCTTGTCCTGGTGAAGGTGATATTCCTGTGTCCTTCCTGTGTCCCTGCATCTATCTCAATGCCCAGGAATGACATTATGGGATTCAGGGCTTCCACCCTACCAGGGGGCATGGGATGCTAAAGCTGTGGCATAGCTGTAGGAAGGTCTCCAATTTATTTATTGAGTTTTGGTAACTGAGTAAATCTAATACAATTAAAGTTCCTTTTTCAGGGCCAATCCCGGAGTGCAGTAAAAGACAATACAGTGCAGTGCAAAATCAGCAAGTAAATGCGGTTACAGTGATAAACAGAAGAGTTAACATTACATTCAGAAATACAACCTTAACAAAAAATAACATTAAGAACAAATGTACACACTGGAGTTTACATATCGCGAGTCAGTTACATGTTGAAGACAGGCAGCAAAACAAAGAAAAAAAAACATCCAGCAAAACCACAGAAATCTATACTAGGCAAAATCATATTGCAAGTCAGCTTCAGGGTGGGCAGAGGTAGCAAAATCCAAAAACAAGAAAGTGATCTTGGTGTGGGGAGAGACAGTAGGAAAGTCCAGGGGAGGTGGAGGGAGGCAAGGGGAGGGGAAGGAAGCTGGACCAGCAAAGGATATAGGACAGGAAAAGAGAATAACAGTCTTTAGTGAAAGCAGGTGCAGCCTGCGGAGGCAAAGACAGAGGAAAGTAGGATGGCTTGGAACTTAGGAAGAGTGGAGCATGATAAGGTGGAGGAAGGAAGGAATGGAGTTCAAGTCAGACACTGCTACAAATGAGAAGGACTTACGGACAACGGCTATTCTCGCATTGAGTTTAATGACAAGGGAGAGGGCGGCTGACCATAGAGTATGAGGGGCTAGTCTCAAGCGGATAATCTCAGTAAGGCAAGGAGGGGTAAATTTGTGCACAAGCTTATGGATAAAATACAGGGTGATATACCTCATCTTAGATTCATAGGGCAACCAGTTCAAGGAAGCAAGGATGTTACAGTGGTCGTGGCATGCACTGGTCCCCAAAGCACACCTACCCACCCCGTGATAGGCCTGAGTTAGGAGAGACAGGGCAGCAGCATTAGTGGACAGCAGTAAGGGAGCACCATAAGTTAGCAGTGGGAGGAGGGACAAGGAAGCAATCTTATGGCAAGAGACAGGGGTAAGGAAGGGGCAGATGCGATAAAGGAGCCCTAGTTTCTGGTTAAGTAATTTAGTTATGACTGAGACATGAGTGTGAAGGGAGAGAGGGAGGGAGGTATCTAAGATGAAGCCAAGATATTTGACAGAAGTAATGGTCTCAAGGATATCTCCATTAAGAGAGGTTATACAGAGAAGGGAGATGAGATGTGAGGAGGAGGCTGAGTGGGAGAACAACATACTTTTGTATTTTTTCATATTAAGAACAAGTTGATTCTGTCTGAACCAACCTTCAAGAGCAGAGAAGTCAGAAGTGAGTTCTCTGTTTATCCAGTTAGCATCTGGAGAAAATCGGTAGATGACAGCATCATCTGCATAAAGATGCACTGAGACTTCTCCGCAGTTGTTGGATGGGTCATCAATAAATAAAGAGAATAATATATGGCCTAATATGGAGCCCTGGGGAACACCATGCATGGTGGGTCATAGACTGGAAACATAGAATTTGATGGCAGATAAGGACTGCTTGGCCCACCTAGTCTGCCCATTTTCCTACCTAACAGATAAGCTGCAGATCCTAGTTAACCAACCGCTTACTTCCTCTTACCCGCCACTAGGACTGCCTTATGCCTGTCCCATGCATTCTTGAAGTCCCCCACTGTTCTTGACTCCACAACCTCCTCAGGGAGGCTGTTCCATGCATCCATAACCCTCTCAGTGAAAAAATACTTCCTCACATTACCCCTGAGCTGTCCCCCCTCTATCTTCAAATTGTGCCCCCTTGTTCTTGCGCATCTCTTTTTCTGGAAGATGCTACCCTCTTGGACTTTGTTAATTCCCTTGAGGTACTTGAAAGTTTCTATCATGTCCCCTCTCCTTCTTTCCTCAAGAGTATACATATTAAGCTCCTTTGTCTTTCTTCAGATGTCTTCTGGTGCAGACCCTGCACCATTTTGGTGGCCCTCCTCTGGACAGCCTCCACTCTGTCTATGTCTTTGCGGAGATGGGGTCTCCAGAACTGCACACAGTACTCCAAATGGGGTCTCACCAACTGTCTGTACAGATGGATAACAACTTCCTGTTTTCTACAATTGATGCCTCTTCCTATGCATCCCAGTATCCCCCCAGCCTTCCTTACTGCCTTCTCACATTGCTTGCCCACCTTTAGATCATCTGATATAATTACCACCAGGTCCCTTTCTATTTTTACTGTTGTCAGTATCTCACCCCCCATTGTGTATGCTTCCCCAGGGTTTTTGTTTCCCATGTGCATTACCTTGCACTTCTTTGCATTGAATCTGAGCTGCCATACATTAGACCATTCCTCCAACCTTGCCAAGTCCCTTCTCATCCTTTCCACTCCATCTTGTGTATCAACCTTGTTGCAGATCTTTGTGTTTTCTGAAAGAGACATACTTTTCCTTCCAGTTCCTCTGGAATGTCACTTATAAAGACATTAAAAAAGACCAGTCCCAGTACTGAACCCTGCGGTACTCCACTAGTAACCCTCCTTTCTTCACTGTGTACTCCATTTACTACTACCCTTTGCATCCTGTGGTCTAGCCAATTTTTTATCCAGGCTACCACCTTGGGACCCACTCCAAGGCTGGCTATCTTGTGTATTAATCTTTTGTGTGGGACTGTATCAAATGCCTTGCTAAAATCTAGGTAGGCCATGTCCTCAGCCTACAGTCCTGGTCTACTACTTTGGTCACCCAGTCAAAGAAATCTATTAGATTCATCTGACATGACCTTCCCATTGTGAATCCATGCTGCCTTGGGTCCTGTGCCCCGCTGGCCTCTAGGTACTCAACAATTCTTTCCTTCAGAAGTGATTCCATCATTTTCCCTACCACTGAGGTCAAACTAACTGGTCTGTAGTTTCCTGCCTCTGTCCTGCTCCCACTTTTGTGAAGAGGAATCATATCTGCCCTCCATCCTGCCTGCGGTCCTCGGGTACCACCCCATCCTCCTATGATTTGTTAAAGAGAGTAGTCAGCGGTGTCACTAGTTATACCCTTAGTTCTTTAGAATTTTGGTGAATCCCATCAGGCCCCATTGCTTTGTCCACCTTCAATTTTATTAGTTCTTTCAGAACCCTTTCTTCTGTAAATGGACTGGTATCACCCCGTCTTCAGAGTGTTTCTCTTGTTTGGTTTAGGTAACTCCCTCCTCTTCCTTTGTGAATATTGAGCAGAAATATTCGTTCAGTATCCCTGCTTTTCACTGTCACCCTCTACCCACATTCCTTCCCCTTTATTAAGATTCAGTATCCCTCCTTTGGTCTTTCTTCGCTCCCTAATGTACCTACAAAAGGTCTTATCCTCCTTCTTAACAGAATTGGCTATCCTTTCCTCGGTTTGGGCCTTTGCTTTTCTGACTGCCTTCCCAGCCTCTTTCTGCTTTAACTGATAAAGTTCTCTGTCCTGCTTCTTCTGTGTTTCCTTATATTTCATGAATGCTGTCCTTTTCTCCTTAACCTTCCCTGCCACCTCTTTTGTGAACCATAGCGGTTTTTTCCTTCATTGTGTTTTATTGATTTGCTTTTACTCAAAGGCTTGTTGCCTCTGTGATGGCTGTTTTGATCACCCCCATTGTTCCTCCACCTCCTTCTTGCCTGTTTACTAGTGCTTTTCTGAGGCACTCTCTCATTTTCCCAAAGTCAGCCTCCTAAAGTCTAGTACTCTTGCTTTGTATGGCTTGATTGTATGGCTGTGTTTATCGTGAACCACACTGTTTGGTGGTCGCTTGTTCCCCAGATGGCTACCCGCTCTAAAACTGAGATTCTTTCTCCATCCCATTTGAAAGTACCAGGTCTAAGATTGTTCCTCCCAAGTGGGTTCCGATACTAGCTGTCTGAGGCATGCCCCTGTGGGGCATCAAGAATGACCCTGCTCTTGGATGTGCCTGCAGCAAAGGTGCTCCAGTTAACATCTGGCATATTCAGATCCCATATCAATAATATCTCCCTTTTTCTCCATTCTAAAAGCCTTCTATCATTTCCTTGTCCATACCCTCCCCCTGAGATGGGGGTCAGTATACAACCGCCATGTGGATTGTGGTGCCATTTCCTGTCTCCAGGGTGACCGAAAGTGCCTCATCTGCTCCCTGTTTACTCTTTAGTTCTGTTGCTTTGATCCCTTCCTTTACATACAGAGCTCCTCCTCCTCCTCTTTTACCCTCCCTGTCCCTCCTGTACATTGTGTATCCTGGTATGTTGACATCCCAGTCATGGTTCTCTGTGTACCATGTCTATGTGACTGCCACAATATCCAGGAACCCTCTTCTCTCAAGGCCACTAGTTCAGGGAGCTTGTTACACAGACTACGGGCATTGGTACTCATCACCCTCCACTTTTTGATAGCCTTACTCCTTTTAGCCCCATTTCTGTCCTTACTGCCTTTGCCTTTTTACATTTAAATCTGTTCTGCTCCTTATAACTTCTATACCTTGGTGTTTACCTCATAATCACCATGTTTTGTGGGGAGGCCCAGATTTCCTTCTTCTTTCAGTGCCCCCTTGGCTAGTTTAAATGCTTGCCAATGAAGCATTTAAACCTCTCACCTAGGATCCTGGTTCCCCCATGGACAGATGCAGACCATCGCACCAGTATAGGTCTGTATCCCTCCAGGTGGCTCCCCAGTCCCCAATGAAGCCAAAACCCTGAGCTCCACAACAGTTTTTCAACAACTCATTGAATTCCCTGGTGAGAAGTGCCCTAGCATCATCCTTGCCATAGACAGGCAGCACCACCAAGAAGGTTACCGTATGTGCTACTTATCTAAGGCCCCTTCCCAACTCTACAAACTCCTCTTGCTCTGCTCTGATCCCATTCCTAGCCAGGTCATTTGTCCCTAGGTGGACAATGACATACAGCTCCCTCCCTCATGCAGCTCCTCCCACGATCCTGAGGATTCGCTTCCTGTCCCTCCAAGCCATGGCGCAGGAAGGCACCTTACCTCCCTCTCCCCTTCCTCCCCCATTTCTACTCCCCTAATGATTGAGTCCCCCACCAGGAGTTGTTTCCTTCCCCTGTGGGGCCCCATGCCACCCTCCTGTGGGTCTCCTTTGTGAAGGTTCCCAGCATCCTCCTTGGTCTCCACTGCAGGTCCCTCCATAGAGGAACCACTATCCACCAGAAGAGCGAATGAATTGTGGAGAGGTACAGCTGGAGGGATGCAACTCTGTTCCACCACCCTCTCCCTCCTTGAGCCCACCCTGGTCCAGCCCCTCCTCTTTCTTGGCAACCTCTGAGGTAGTGGCATTGGCCCTGGTGGTCCCTGGGTGGGGAGGAGGTTTACAATCCCAGCCAGGTCAGCCTGAGACGGGCAACCTCCTCTTAGACCAGAGAGGTGTCTGCAATAGGCAGCATCACAGCCTCCAGAATGTCTCCCAGAACACTGCCGCCCCTACAGCCATTGCACTGCACCACTCCTATCATGTCTTATTTTGTGTCCTCTCTACTGTTTCTCTGGATGCTTATTCTCTCCTCTCCTTACAACTCTCACCCTTCCTGTTCTGGGACAGCAACTTCCTATCTTCTTCAGTAGCCTCCTTCTTCCTTGCTCAGTATCAGACCACCAGCAGCTAGGGGGGGAGAGTGAGCTACTTTTTTTACTTTAGTGTTGACAAAACCAATGTTTCTCTATGATCCTTTCCTTCCTACTGCCAAACAGGAAGTTCCTGTTGACAGTCAAATCAAGTGGCTATAAAAGTAGAACTGGCTTTGGGTGGATGGGTGGCCGGGCGGGATGGAGGGCAATTAGTAAGAAAACAGGCTAGCACAAGGAAGTTGTAATTTGACTCACCTGCTTTTATAGTGTCTAAACCACACCCCCAGGTAAGCTCTCTTTCCTCCTACTGGTTTAGCAAAGTCAGCTGATACAGTACCCTTCACTGCACAGAACACACACTGACTTTCTTTCTTTTCTTTCCTTTCTTTTTTTTAACCCTAAATAAGACCCCTTCTACTTCTAATAAAGTTATCTGTCTACTTAATCTTAACAGACACTGACTCCTGCTGAGATATACGTTTTAAATTAATAAGAAAATGTAGCTTCTTTTAGTTAGCTGGAGAGAGAGAGATGGCCCACTTGACCCTTTGGGACCGGTAGGAAGGGTAACTTTGGACCCAAAGGATGGCACCAGAGTCAAAGCCAAGAGAATGCAACTGCTGGAGCAGCAGACCATGGTTCACTAGGTTGAACACTTTTGTAAGGTCAACAAATATGGCACCAGTGGCAGTACCTTGGTCCAAGGCCTGGAAAATATTGGTAGTTACTTTTATCAATGCATTAGGATGCTGTGGTTCTTTCTTGGAGGGGGGATAACAAGTTGTAGTGTTCTAGATAATTCTGAAGATGATTGCAGACTATGCATTCTTGAATTTTGGCCAGGGGGCACAGAATGGATGTGGCCCACAGACTGGGAAATGGGCTGGGCCAACAAACAGGAAGTCATCCAGATAGTGAACAATCCCTTACTCCATGGCTTCTTTGGCAGCTGACCAGTGCAAGAATGTGCTAAAGCATTTGAACACTGCACAGGCCACTGAATACACCATAGGCATACAGTTATCAGTGTAATATTGCCAATCATATTTTAGCCCTGGCAGGCCTCAGTCATCTAGGAGGACAGGGCATAGTTCAAGTGCTGATTCAACATCATCTTTGGCCATGGGTGCTCCAGGTGCTGCTGTACACACTGTCTCAACTGCCCTGTCAAATGATGCAGACTGGACTGCTGTGTAGGGTGGATCATTGTGATCATTCACTGAATCACACTCTGTGTACAACTGGTGGTTGATCATGCAGTATTCCCCATAATCTTTTTTGGCACAAGGCCAATAGGGGAGACTCACAAACTAGGAACTGGCAAGAAAGAATAAGGACTGCTGATCCTTCCAAAGCTTAGCACTTTATGGAGTTTTTCCTGCACCATTTGTGGCCTATCCCTGGCTGACTTCAGGTTCTCAACTTCATAACCTTTTTGGGGGCCCTCATATGGGATCCTGAAACCAACTGTAAAATGCTTCCATGAACACTCTCAAGACCATCTGCCGGAGCTTCTCATGAAACAGTACCTTGTCAGTCAGGCTTGCCTTACCTTTCTCCATAGGTTACTTGGCTGCACTGCTTGGTGGGGCTGCCAGCTTATTTGCTAGATACTTCCATTTTCCTGGTGATGGGTTCCCCTTAAGGGCTCTGGGTCTGAACATAGCAAACCACAACAGTGTGGCAAAAATGCCATCACTTTTGCTTTTGTGAGGGGGGGCATTGCCCCATGCAACCCGCAAACATAAAGATTCTCCCTCCATGAGGGAGTGGATCACGGGGCAAGCTAAAATTTAAGGGGCCATTGAATACTGTTCCCACACCCCCTTGTAAATAAATCTAAGTCCTGATGTTGGCAAAATGGTAGGAGACCAGGAATAGAAACCTGGTCTCCACTGCCTCCCAGCCAAGCTGCTACATGCCCCAGCCCTCTATGCCACAGGAGCAGCTCAGCCAGTGCCTGGTCTTCTGCTGCCCTTGTCTATGGCAGCACCACGGACAGTGACCAGGGGAGCACATACTGCAAGCACTATAAATCCCCCTCACTGTCCGTGGTAGCACTAGATGGACCGGCGGTCTCTTCAGCAGCGATATTAATGCAGCACTAATCTAACTGGGTACCTGCTCCCTTAAGTGCTGGGTTCCCCATCAGAGAAACACCCAACCAGGCACAACCTCTCTAAGCATATATACCCTTCAGTTGATCTTCAAGTGCTGTGGTCACAGCCATCTTGCTAGCTGAGGCCCTTTTCTGTTTGCTTGGCATTCTTACACTGTAGTCACTGAATGACAAGAAGCTACTGCCCCAAAATGAAAACAATGTTAATACTGTTGTTATGACTTCTACTCTTAAGCCAGTTGGTATAAGTGAAACCAGGCTTCTGAAGAGAGGGGTTTGTCATGGCACAATGCTCCCCCTACACTCTTGTGCACTTCCTATGCCAGGGACCTGCCTTTTTTATATACAGTAGGTACTTCATATATGAATATATGCATGGCATTGGTTTCTCTACCTGATCATACATCTACACTTAATTTGTGCTGACTCAGGCATGGCATGTCTGTATTACTGTACATACATACTCAGCATCCCTTCATACACAAATACATGCAGTATATACCAATGTACATGAAGACATGCATACCTCTCTTTTTTTGTATCGATAGCCCAATCTAGTTTCCATTATTTATTTCTTTATCCTTTACCACAGTATAAGTGCATCCTGAACACCACACTGTGAATTGCAGTCCAGTAGCCAGATACCATGTGGGCTAAAATCCATACTAATTGCCAAACCCCAAGGTGGGAAGGTTCAAGGTAATAATCACAAGGCATGTGACCTCCCTTGACCAATACTGTTCTTTGGCTAAGGGGGAGTGCGTAGTGTTTACAGTGTGGACCTCTAACCTGTGTTACTACTTTCTATTCAAAGCAGCTTTCCATTGCTTAGAAACTGCAATCCCTATGATTATCCCCCATTCACATAAAAACTGGCAAAGCCTACACTGTGGAGCCCCCCCCATCACAACTGAATCAATCATCATATTCTTTTTTTCTTTTTTTTTTTTTTGTACATCCCTGGCTTCTGGTTGGCAACTCCTTTGGGCTGCCTAGACCCCACAGGCATCCTGCCCTGATACCAGCCCCCACCACCCCACATTGCAGCCCCCCAGGTAACTTGGCAAAACAATTCACTGGATGGTTCCCCCCCTCCCAGGGAGAAAAGCATTGGTGGGGGTCAGCCAGCACACTCACTCTTCGCCCTGATGCTGCTGAGCTGGACCTTGGGCTGTCTTGCAACTTCTATGGCAGAGAGCGCCGGCAATTGTCATCTGGTCACCCATGGTACACTGTTTCCTATTTTCTCCCTGGGGGCATGACGTCACACTAACGTCAAGGCATACTATGACATTTACCATGCCCCTCTGGTCAATGGCACCCAATGTGTTGCCATTCCCTCAGCCACCGCCAGGAGTCAGCAAGTACCGGGTCATCTCCCCACCCTCCCCCTGAGAGAAGGCGAGCAATTGTCAGACACTCATGCCTTCTCCCTCCTCCCAGCCGGCCCTCCGGTGTCAGCATCATATTCTTAATTAAGACAATGCTGGCTGAATTTGATGCTAAACTGGGAGGGGGGGTTGACTTTCTACAATAGTGGATATATGCCATGTGGTCATTGGCATGCACCCCACCTGCGCCTGATGGCTACTTGCTACAACAAGGCCAGCTCCAGCACCATGAAACACAGGTATCACTTTTTCTGATCATGATGTTGTGTGCAGTTTACACAAGCGAGCCTTTGACAGCCACCTGATGTCTGGGGATGCCAGCCACCTCATGACTTTGCATCTCTTTGGCCTAGCTGGGGATACTGGCTAACCATATAATGATGCTACCTAAAAGCAATGAAAGTGAATAAAACAATGTTGCGCTATCAGGTGAGGGAGGGATATATGGATTGATCCATCTAGTGCCAGGCCACTGCCCTAAAGCAACTGCCTGGACTGAAGAATAGCAGCATGTGACAGGCAGCTTTCCTGTCCCAGCTCTAAATCAGCTGAAATGCTGCTAAAACACCCAAACTCTTGACGTTCTATCAATATACGAACATACGAACATATGAAATTTGCCAGCAGATAAAGGCCTAAAGGTCTATCAAGTCTGCTGAAATGTGCAGCTAGCACCCATTATTCTGCAGCTGCCCCTCCCTTCCACCCTTCCCCTTTATTAACCCTCCCCCTTGTCCTGTCCCATCCCCTTTTGAAGCAGTCCACTGTTCTACTGGATACCACTTCTGCAGGTAACGCATTCCACCCAGCCACCACCCTCTCTGTAAAAAAGTGTCTCCTCATCTCCCTCCTGAACCTTCCCTCCTCCAGTCTCGTATCATGGCCCCTGTGGCTCCCTCCCTCCTTACTTTGAACAACCCCTCTGTACCCGTCTTATTTATTCCTTTCATGTATTTAAAGGTTTCAATCATGTCACCCCTGTCCCTTCTCTCCTCCAGTAAGTACATGTTCAATTCATTCAACCTCCTCTCGTATGATAAGTCCCCCAGCCCACTGATCATCTTTGTCACCCTGTGCTGCACCCCCTCCAGTAACTTAATGTCCGTCTTCAGATACGGGTGCCAGTACTGCTTGCAGTACTCCAGGTGTGGTCTAACTAATGACCTATACAGTGGCAGAATCACCTCCTCCCTCCTTGAGGATATACCCCTTGCAATACAACCCAGCATTTTGTTGGCCTTTGCAGCTGCCTTCCTACATTGTGTCGAGTTGTTCATTGACCCTGTAATGAGCACGCCCAGATCCTTCTCCTCCTCTGTCTGGGCTAGTTGCACTCCCCCCAGCTGGTAACTCCTCCTTAGGTTCTTCATCCCAAAATGTAGCACCTTGCACTTTTTGGCATTAAACCCCAGTTGCCAGGTGTCTGACCAGGTTTCAAGCTTTGCCAGATCATCCTGCAACCCCTGCCATCCCCCTAGGTCATCCACCACCACGCCTACCTTGGTATCATCAGCAAACAGACTGATCTTGCTCTTGATGTCCAATGATATGTCTGCAATGAATATCCCAAACAACACTGGTCCCAACACCGAGCCCTGTGGAACACTGCTCGTCACTGCCCTTGGGTGTGAGAGCTCCCCACCTACCACCACCCTCTGTTGCCTTCCCTGAAGCCAGTTTCCTACCCATCTCACCAGCTTTGCACCCACCCCTGTGCCTACTAACTTTCTTCCCAGCCTTCCATGTGACACAGAGTCGAATGCCTTACTGAAGTCCAGATACAGGACATCCACTGCATGGCCCCTGTCCAGTTGCCTAGTTACCTAGTCATAGAACTCCACCAGGTTGGTTTGGCAGGATCTGCTACGTATGAAGCCATGCTAGTTAGAAGGCAGCCATCTGTGTATGCTAGCTGGATTTTTTAAAGTTATTTATGTCTTTAGTATGCTAACTCCCCATGTCAATAAGGAGCCCAAGGACTGTATGATGGGACCATACACAGAGGCCATCCAGGCAGCATCTTGAGATATGGCCACTCATGCATCCACTAACCTCACTGCCTATCCACATGGTCAGAAATGGTGCAGCAGCATGGGTCACTCCCACAATCAGTGGGGAGCCCATCAGACACAAGGAAGAGGAAACTAGGGAGGGACAGTACTGAGTACATGAATCTTCAGACCATCTATACTTCTGCAGACTAGGTCTACACTGCAGCATCCACCATGTGGCTCCTCAGTGTTCTGCTGAGTAATCGGCTCAGCCATATGGTCCAGTCAGCGTTCAGCAAGTAAACTCCTGGTCAGGACTGGGATACCACCTCACACTAAATGAATCCTTCTCTGCTTGAGTGCAGCTGTAGCAGAGCAACCCCAGCTGCTGGTCCCTGGTGACGACTTATAGCTGTAAGGGAAGAGGGAGATGGAGAAACAGACCACAGCTCTTTTTATCCCCTCACTTTTATCCCTTAGCCAGATGTCACCTCCATAGGTGGCCCTAGTGGTTCCTCCCCTTGGGATGGTGTTAGGTCACCCCAACCCCCATGGGTGGAACCCTAGATGCCTACCTAGAGGCCTTGTTTCAGGAGAGGGGCCAAAGACAATGATCTGTCTCCTGCAAGGATTTTCAGAGTGCTTAATTGTTGAGACAAGTCAAAACTGGAAGCATATGGATCTAAAAAAGTTGGTGGTGGATTAATTGCATGTTTATGACCTTTTTATTTTTTTAATAGAGTGGATGTATCAGTGCAAGGCCTGTCTGTGAAGTCTGAGAAAGACCATTTGGTGGTTGAGCAGCAAAACTGCAGAGGATATGAAAGCTTGGAATGTATCATACCTTTCATCAGTATGAATCACACCTATATAATAATGATAGAGATAACAAGCAGCAGAGGCAGTCTTCAGTCCCCTTTGATGCTGGTCACACCGACTGACATTGGTAAGTTTTGCATTTTGCTTTCTCCTTGAATGACCTTTCGTAAGTCAGCAGCAAGTACAGTAGAAGCCATGGTCATCTGTAACAATATCTAGCCGTGGACTTCACTCTCTACCATTTGACTGACTGGCCAATGTCTAGTCATGGCTAGCCATAACTATGGATATCATTATAGATATAAGTGGCTATCATTGTAAATAATCTTTATTGTATAGGTTTGTATGCACAATGCCTGTGTCTATTATGGCTATGAGTTGCTTCCTAAGTTCTTTTGGCAAGAGAACTGCAAGTGTCTGGCATACAAAGGACATGTGCAGACACTTATAACATAGTCATAACCATGTTAGACTTCAGTTTAAAGATCAAATGTACACCTATTTCATAAAAAGCTTGAATTTACTTGAATACATATTCCTGTGTCATGATTAGTGCTTTCTAAAAATAGCATGCAGTTTGGTTTTGTGCTTTTCTTTAAATCAGCATCTGTTAATGTGCTCTGCAGTAACTGAAACAATGAAGAAACAGTGAAGATGTTTCTGTCCCTGTCAGTGCACAATGATATCATACCTGTCCAGCCTGCTGCTTCACCAATTAAATTCCTGATTGACTGAATAAACTGTTGCAGTTCCTAGTTAGAGCAGTCCATAGAGCTAATTGTTTTCACTCAGAGTTTGTTACTATCATATCTGGCATGTGTTTAGAGAAGTTTGCTTAAAATCTATCTTCCTGTTCTCATAAAAAGATGATCATTTGAGGTGCCGTGCTGAATTTTGGTGGCATGAATGAATGTCAGTGAGAAATGACCTTGTCTGTATCACAGATTTCAGTTCTCTGTCTCTATTCTGGCTATATAACACCGGGTTGTTTAATGGATATAAAATAAATCTGAATTCTATTAATTCAGAGAAGTAGTGTGTCTTTGATGTAACCTCAATAAATAAGTTTGTGTGAGAACAATATTGTTTTTATGTCAGATTGACAAATGTGTCTGCTACACTACTATTTCAGGAACATGTGCTGTATGAACTCATAAAGTTCAGTTATTTGTAGAGTTCTGTGTGAAAATATATCATGTATGTATAAAACTAGAAATACTATATGGCATCTTGATGTCCCTGTCTCCTGCCTGACAGTTGATGCAGCAGCTCTCTGCTTGAGGCACATTGAGCTTCTGTACATTTATGCAAGACACATGAACTGCAGCAGCCAATCAGTGACACTAAAGAGCATGATCACATCACACTATGTATGTCTTGTTGTCAGTTCCAGATCTCTCTCGGTAGAAAAGTATGTGTGTACATTGAGAGGCACAGCTCTTCACTTCTTTTGAAGAATAGTTGATCTTAAGTGAAAAACATGTTAATATTGCCAGGGAGCCATTCATTATAGTGGCATGGTTAGAGATAAGATGGTATTTCCACACAAAACCCTAATTTTCAACTGCTTGTTAGGGCAATGTGGAATGCTGAAATTTCAACAAAATGGAATTCCATGGAAGTTTGGAAAATTCTGTGGAATTCCATTGGTAGCAGAATTCTGACATTTTTCATACAAAATGGTTTTAACATGTTGGGCAGCCTGTCACCACTTACAGAAGCCTTTGAATACACCATTGCATCCTGTATACAAGAGAGCTCCCTTATTTGCAAGGTTGCATTGTCTTAGTCTAAATATCAGTGCTTTATACTGTGTGCAATGTCAGGTCTTTGGATATGGTGCCACACCCTGCCCAGATGGACAGCAATGGTTAGCTGGGCAGTATGCATGTTAGCGTTACCCTAACTTTCATAATACGGGGTTTATTATGTGTCTTATTCTACCTCTCCCTCACAAACACTAAAGTATCACCTTTAACATTTTAGTATTTAATAAGTTAACTTACCTTAACTTTTTTAGTCTTTTTGAACTTAAACACTAACTACAAACTATGATTACACAAAAACGGGTCTGCACTAGGGTGGTGGTGTGGAAGCACACAATTAACACACTTGTAAGAAATCTTCAGTGCTGCACTCACCCCAGTAAGAAAGGACAGAGATGACTATTCAGTCCAGAATGACTTTTTATTCACCCATCTTAAACAAAATACACCAGAGAAACTGGTATCAATTTGAAGTGCTGTTATTCTCTGATGAAGCCTTAGGGCAATATGTAAGAACCTTCAGTTTCTCTGGTGCCTTTCATTTAAGATAGGTGAATGAAAAAGTCATTCTGGACTGAATATTCATCTCTGTCCTTTCTTACTGGGGTGAGTGCAGCACTGAATATTTCTTACTAACTACAAACATCACTCAGGAGGAAGATTTTCTAAACCATTGTACTGCATTCAGATTTTGAAAACCATTTTGCAGCTGGTACATTTCCAAAACCTTTACAAAGGATTTCTGTATTGATAAAATCATTGCACAGCAAGTATATTTTGAAAATCATCATGCAGCATGAAGATTTCAGAAATTGTTGAGCAGCACATAGATTTTTAAAACCTTCATGCAGCATGTAGGTTTCAAAAACCATATTGCATCATGCTGTACATATTTTGAAAACCATTGTGTAGATGTTCAAAACTTTTGTGCAACAGGGTGATTTTGAAAACACACATTGAGGGATTCCTGTGTAAACATTTGTTTTTAAATTAATGAAACCATCATGACAAGGGAATTCAACATAAATTGGACTGCCAAATTTAGCCATGTGCATAAGGACCTGGAGTCAAGCCTTTACCTTACACATGCAGTTAAGGACTGCACCAGGACCAACTGCAAAACCAGAACCAGTACTCTTATCGATTGGGTACTGACCTCCCATCCAGAAAGGCTGACAGAAGTCAGGGTGCTGCTGGATGCTATCAGTGACCACTCTCAAGTCCTGTGTGCCTCATCTGCTAAGTCTCTTTAAGTATGCCCCCTCCAAAAAAAAACAAACTGTAAACAGCGTTGTTTTCTACAAAATCCAAATTGCTGAATTCAAGGTACACCTTGCCCAAATTGACTGGAGTTACCTTGATTCCATACTGGATATTGACTAACTCTTATCTATTTCACCACCCAATTCAATGACACTTGTGACAAATTTGCCCCATTTAAAAGATGTAATATTCATGGTATGACTACTGAGTGGATCACCCCCTCCCTCCCAGTGCTAGTGTGGGCCAAGGATATCTTATGGTCATAGCCAAAGCCTCTAGGTCACCTGTAGACAAGCAAATGTAAAAAAAAAAGACTTCTCATAATAAGTATACCAGGGAACTCAGGCAAGCAAAGGCATTCTACTACAAAGAACAACAGGCTAGCAGCTAGGGCAATGGAAAACAGTTCTGGGACACCCTAAAGGATCTCCTTGGGGGGCTCATAAATCACAACCAGTAATGATCAGTACTAATGATTCTGTTACCCTTGACCCAGAAAAGCTAGCAACCTTATTCAACAATAATTCACTGATCATACTGTGGTTCTTCCCCCTAATAATGAGCCTGGCCCCACTCCCCACCTGAGCCATGATTGTATCCCTGCCTCCTGCCAGTAGCCATAGGTACCCAAAGTACTACTTGAAATCCATCATGATTGCAGACACAATAAAATATGTCAAACATGTTCAAGATAAAACCAGAGTAGGGAGCAATGCTTTGGCTAGGAAGTTAATTGCCCTGACTCTAGATGAGCTAGCACTCCCTCTTAAAAAGTTATTTAATTTCACTCTATAATGCACCCATTTCCCAAGCATCTGGAAAACTGCACTGGTCACACCAGTACACAAAAGCAGGGACTACATTGCTGTTACCAGCAATAGACCTATTTCGATCCTCTCCCCTTTTTCCAAGGTGCTCAAGAGAATTGTCTTGGACCAGCTGGTCACATACCTTGGCAAATATAATGTACAATGTTAGCAGTGGCATGGGTTCAGGAAGCAGCATAGTACCCTCACTGCCCTAATCGAGTACACAAGCTTCCTGCATGAGGTTCTTGACAGGGGTCACTTAGTGGGCTCCATATACATTGATCTAAGCAAAGCTTTTGATTTGGTTAACCACTCACTACTGCTAGACAAACTCCACTTGTTCAACCACTCCACTGAAACAGTGTCTTGGTTCCAAGGTTACCTCACTGATCGATCTCAACACATACAAATCAGTGGTACCCTATCTGATACCAATTATGTCTTGCTTGGCATACCCCAAGGCTCCATAATGGGCCCCTTTCTTCTCAGACTCTTTATTAACAACCTCCCAGAAGCCTGCCCAGCCACGAAGGTGCTCCTTTAAGTGGATGACATTGTCATATACACCAGTGGTATGTGCCAGGAGTCTCATCTGAAATCTACAATGCAGCTTTGGTTCCCTAGAAGGTTGGTTCAAGAGAAATAAATTGATCTTGAACTACAAAAAGCCCCAAACTATGTGGTTTGCTGGTACACTGATGAGAAAAAAGCTACAATCCCACATCATTGTCAATGAGAAGGGCACCACTCTGGATCAAAAGAGGACAAAAATATAAAAATTAAACACCCTTTAAATCCAAATTGGATAAATAGAGTTTTGGAAAGCCTTCTAAATTAATAGACCCTGGAACTGAGATGATGCATGCCAAATTGTATAGTCTAAGGGTCTAAGATGGCTGAGATGTAAGCATTTGAAAATTACCTCTTTAAAGAAATCCCAATACAACCCTAATATATGCCTGTATAATATATGTGCAATGGACTGACTCAAAATATTAACAGGAAAGGATGACTCTCAAACTTTCAGGGGTTATTTATCAGGAATTAATATGCACTCTAGGGACTCCATTCTCAAAGGGCAGCACAAGCTGCACCAATATCAGGTTGCACTGATTGCCGGTGCACAAGGGATCCTGCACCCGATTCTCTTTCATGTACTGTAAGCATACCTTAAAATCCCATTTGGGTCAGCAGTGTTTTCTTTATGTATTAGTATCATGTATTTGTGTTTTATTTATTGTTTTAAGAAGTATACTGTTACTGCACCTTGGTTTTAGAAAGGCGCAATATAAATAAAGTATTATTATTATTATATAGGGTCTTCACGACAAAGTCCTGCAGCTTGTGTCAACTGTGGCCATGCACCAAACAGAAGGCACATGTTGTAGGTTTACCACAAGCTGTGGCGTGGTCGGACAGCACACTTGGATGGTTAGAATTGTGTAGGGCAATGCAAATAAGCCAGACACATACCGAGTGAAATGCATGTATTGCACAAGGTAGGCAACAACAAACGGAAATTATGAACACCATTATCGACCATGGTATCACCAAACGTTAGACCATTTATAGGCAGTATTTATCATCTGTGGCACAATGTACAATCACCAGAAATAGGAGCAAGTGCAATTATCACTACTCATCATGGCAACAACATGGTAATATGTACAGATGAGTCAGACAGTGCCTATGTGTACTATTTGTTATATCACCATAGAGTAGGTGCTGTAGAGAATGATGAGTGACAAACACCAATATTCAGACACAGTATGATTTTCTGGGAACCCTATTGGTGACTCACATTCTTAGCCCTTCAACTATGTATGTTTTATATATTGTATAAATTGTGGTCAGGAAAGTCACACTGCCAAGGCTGTCATGGGGGTGTGGGTGATGGCTGGCATATGTACCCACCCACCCAGGGAGGGCTAAGTGGGTGGCACACAGACCCTTAGACCAGCCCTGGCTGGTGTAAGGTGTGCTTGTTTTTGTCAGCACTGGACTCTTTTGAGAATACTAGACTAGGCAAATGTTGCGGCATTACACTGGCACATGACTCCTTGTGCATGCCACTGCCCATTATGTGCCACAAGGACAGCACAAGCCCCCTTTGGCACATGCAGGCTACATTTGAGAATTGCTCTCGGGGCACTTTTTGGCACAAGCCATCCCATGCATCATTCCCCATGACACAAGCCCCTTGTGTTATTTGGGGCAGCTTTCAGAACTGGGCCCTAGGTCTGCAACAGAACAGCCTGAAACAAAAGAAACTTTCAAACACCAAAAAGAGCACATTTACTAGTAGCTTCCATTAGTTTACTTCCATTTCCTTCAGGTAAACTGGCTACCTTAGAACTCTAATGTTTTACATATCAATTATGATTTTTCAAGGAGACTGCACCTATATATTAAATATCAGAATTATATACAGAAGTATGATTTCATAGCAAGCCATGTATTAGCCCTAAAACACAGCTCTAACAATCTCTTGATATCACAAAAATTCATTATGTGGCAATTAAACAAGAAAGCCTAAAATGCCCACACCATTTAAAAAAAGTTTTACCGACAGGTTTGAAAAGGTAGCATTTCACAAAATATGCTCAGCCTCTCACAGATGTCTTCAAAATCTCCAAAATACAGCTCTATGCCAGAAAAGTGTGTTGAATCAGTACTGACGAGCCACTCCTTATAAGCAACTTGCTGTCTCAAAGGGACAGTGAGTGATGACATGCTACACAGTGATATCATCACAAGAAGCCCCTGAGGATAAGCACCTCATGCTCTTAATAGCAAGTGCCAGGCATCCAGAACTCCTGGATGCCCAAGTTCATACCAGCCTTCAAATTCTTATAGAAAGTTATGTCACACATTTTAACCAGGGTGGAATTTAAAACTAATTTAAACCTTCTAATTAGAAACAGATAGAGACTTTAAAAAGACATACAATTGGTTAACATTTTTCAGACACAAGACCCACAAAGGCTTTGTGCGGTCAGGATGCAAAACAGTGAACAATATAAAGTGAAATAGAAACATAGAAACATAGACTTTGACGGCAGATAAGGACCACTAGGCGCATCTAGTCTGCCCATTTCCCTACCTACAGGATAGGCCGCAGATCCTAGTTAACCAACAGCCTATTTCTTCCTATCCCCCACAAGAATTGCCTTATGTCTATCCCATGCATTCTTGAATTCTCCCACAGTTTTAGACCCCACAACCTTCTCAGGAAGGCTGTTCCATGCATCCACTACCCTCTGTGAAATAATACTTCCTCACATTGCCCCTGAACCGCCCTCCTTCTATCTTTTAAATTGTGTCCCTTGTTCTTGCAAGTCTCTTTTTCTGAAAGATGCTACCCTCTTGGACTTTGTTGATTCCACTGAGGTACTTAAAAGTTTCTATCATGTCTCCCCTCTCCCTTCTTTCCTCAAGGCTATACATATTAAGCTCCTTTAGTCTCTCCTCATACGGCTTCTCTTGCAGACCCTGCACCATTTTAGTTGCCCTCCTCTGGACTGCCTCTATCCTGTCTATGTTCTTGCGGAGATGGGGTCTCCAGAACTGGACACAGTACTCCAGATGGGGTCTCACCAACTGTCTGTACAGAGGGATAACAACTTCCTGTTTTCTGCTGATGATGCCTCTCCCTATACATCCCAGTATACCCCAGCCCTCCCTACTGCCTTCTCATTTGCTTGCTAACCTTAAGGTCATCTGATATGATTACCCCAGGTCCCTTTCCTTTTTTGTTGTTGTTACTACCTCCCCACCCATTGTGTATTCTTCCCCTGGGTTCTTGTTTCCCAGGTGTATTATTTTGCTTCTTTGCATTGAATCCTAGCTGCCATACTTCAGACCATTCCTCCAACCTTGCCAAGTCCCTTTTCATCCTTTCCACGCCTCCTTGTGTATCAACCCTGTTGCAGATCTTTGTGTCATCTGCAAAAAGGCATACTTTTCCTTCCAGTCCCTCTGCAATGTCACTGATTAAGGCATTAAAAAGGACTGGATCCAATACTGAACCCTGCGGTACCCCACTAGTAACCCCCCTTTCTTCAGAGTGGACTCCATTTACAATTACCTTCTGTGTCCTGTTGTCCAGCCAGTATTTTACCCAGGCTACCACCCTGGGACCCACTCCCAGGCTGGTTAATTTGACTATTAATCTTTTGTGTGGGACTGTGTCAAATGCCTTGCTAAAGTCTAGGTAGACCATGTCCACAGCCCCTCCCTGGTCTACTACTTTGGTCACGCAGTCAAAGAAACCAATTAGATTTGTCTGACCTTCCCGCTGTGAACCCATGCTGCCTTGGGTCCTGTGCCCCACTGGCCTCTAGGTACTCAACAATTCTTTCCTTCAGAAGTGATTCCATCACTTTCCCTACCACAGAGGTCAGACTGACAGGTCTGTAGTTTCTGCCTCTGTCTTTGTCCCACTTTGTGAAGGGGAATCACATCCACCTTCCTCCAGTCCTCGGGTACCACCCCATCCTCCCATGATTTATTAAAAGAGTAGCCAGTGGTTTCACTAGTTCCTCCCTTAATTCTTTTAGAATTTGGGGTGAATTCCATCAGGACCCATTGCTTTGTCCACCTTCAGTTTTAGGAGGTTCTTGCAGAACCCTTTCTTCTGTGAAAGGACTGGGATCGACCCCCTATCAAGAGTGCTTCTGTTAATTGGATTAGGCACTTCCCCCTCCTCTTTTGTGAATACTGAGCAGAAATATTCGTTCAGTATTCCTGCTTTTTCACTGTCCCCCTCTGCCCACCCACCGTTCATTCTATTCAGCCTCACTATCCCTCCCTTTGTCTTTCTACGCTCGCTGATGTACCTATAAGAGGTTTTATCCCCCTTCTTAACTGAGTTGGCTATCTTTTCCTCAGTTTGGGCCTTTGCTATTCTGACTTCCCTCCCTGCTTCCTTCTGCCTTAACTGGTACAGCTGTCTGTCCTGCTCCTTCTGTGTTTCCTTATACTTCTGGAATGCTGTCTTTTCTTCTGACTTTCACAGCCACTCTTTTGAGAACCATAGTGGCTTTTTCTTTCATTTTGATTTGTTTATTTGCTTCACACAAAGGCTTGTTGCCTCTGTGATGGCAGTTTTGATAATTCCCCATTGTTGCTCCACACCTCCTTCTAGCCTGTTTGCTAGTGCTTTTCTGAGGCACTCTCCCATCTTGCCAAAGTCAGCCCTCCTAAAGTCCAGTACCCTCACTTTTGTATGGCTTGACTCTGTAGCTGAGTTTAACGTGAACCACACTGTTTGATGGTCACTTGTCCCCAGATGGCAACCCACTTCTAGATCTGAGATCCTCTCACTGCCCCGTTTGAGAGTACGAGGTCTAAGATTGCTCCCTCATGAGTGGGTTCGAAACTAGCTGTCTAATGCCTGCCACCTGTGGGGCATCAAGAATGGCCCTGCTCTTGGATGTGGCTGCAGCAAATGTGCTCAATTAACATCTGGCATATTCAGGTCTCCCATCAACAGTATCTCCCTTTCTCTGCCATTCTAAGAATGCCTTCTATCATATTCTTGTCCATTTCTTTCCCCTGACATGGAGGTCTGTACACAACCCCTGTCGGATTGTGGTGCCCTTTCCAGTCTCCAAGGTGACCCACAGTGCCTCCTCTCCTCCCTGTTTACTCTTTTGTTCAGTTGCTTTTATCCCTTCCTTTACATAGAGAGCTACTCCTCCTCCTCCTCCTCTTCTCCCCTGCCTGTCTCTCCTGTAGGTTATGTACCCCGGTATGTTAACATCCCAGTCATGGTTCTCTGTGTACCATGTTTCTGTGACTGCTACAATATCCAGGCATCTCTCTTCCATTAAAGCCATCAGCTCAGGGAGCTTGTTGCCCAGACTACGGGCATTGGTACTCATTACCCTCCATTTCCTGATGGCCTTACTCCCTTTTGCCCCATCCCTGTCCTTCTTGCCTTTGTCACTTTCTCCATTTACCCCTGCCCTTCTCCCTATCGACACCTCTATGTTGGTGTTTGCTGAACTTACTACCATGATTTTTTTGAGGGGGCTAGGATTTTCCTGCTCCTTTTCAGTGCCTCCCCCCTTGGCTAGTTTAAAGCTTGCCAATGAAGCATTTAAACCTATCACCTAGGATCCTGGTTCCCTCCTGGACAGATGCAGCCCATCATGCCAGTATAGGCTTGCATCACTCCAGGTGGACCCCAGTCCCCAATGAAGCCAAATCCCTGAGCTCCACACCAGTTTTCAACCACTGATTGAATCCCATGGTGTGGAACACCCTAACCTCTCCTATGCCATAGATGGGTAGCACCTCCGAAGGTTACCATGCATGCTACTGACTAAGGCCCCTCCCCAATTCCACAAACTCTTCCTGCACTTCTCTAATCCCTTTCTTAGCCAGGTCATTTGTCCCTAGGTGGACAATGACATCCAGCTCCCTCCCCTGTGCAGCTGCTCCGGCAATCCTGAGGATTCGCTCCCTGTCCCTCCAAGCCATGGCACCAGGCAGGCACCTTACCTCCCTCTCCCCTTCCTCCCCCAGTTCTACCTTCCTAACAATGGAGTCCCCCACCAGGAGTTGTTTCCTTCCCCTGCAGGGTCCCCCTGCCACCCTCCTGTGGGTCTCCTTTGTGGAGGTTCCCAGCATCCTCCTTGGTCTCCACTGTGGGTGCCTCCATAGAGGAACCACACTTTGCCAGAATGGCATAGGAATTATGGAGAGGTACAATTGGAGGGATGTGCCTCTGTTCCACCACCCTTACCCTCCCTGAGCCCACTGTGGTCCAACCGCTCCTCTTTCTTGGCAACCTCTGAGGCAACGGCAGTGGCACTGGTGGTCCCTGGATGGAAGGAGGTCCCACAAATCCTGGCCAACTCAGCCTGGAGATGAGCAACCTCCTCCCTCAGCCCAGAGAGGTGCCTGCAGATGGGACAACACCGCATCCTCCAGAACATCTCCTGGAAGACTGCTGCTCCACAGCCACTGCACTGCACCACTCCAATCATGTCTTATTTCTGGCCCCTTAACTGTTTGCAATCCTTACTCTTTCCTCTGTTTTTTTCTCTCTCTCTTACTTTCTGCCTGTGTGCCCTTTAAGCTCCTTATTGTCCTGTTCTGAGACAAGAATATCCTATATTTCTCAGTAGACCACTTACTTGCTCAGAGGCAGACCTCCGGCAGCTAGAGGGGGCCGGAGAGCTACTCTTGCCCTTCTAGGATGGTGGGTCCTTGGTGGTTCTGTGATCGCTCACTTCCTGCCCCTAAACAGGAAGTTCCTGTTGTCAGTAAAATCCTGTGCCTATAAAAATAGAACTAGCTTTGGGTGGAGGGAAGGGAAAGAGGGCAATATAGTCCCAGCAGAAAAGTTCAGTCACACAGCAGTCCTTTCTCCTGGTGTCTTCTGCCAAGCTATTAGCTGAAACTAAAGGCAGTCTTTAAATGTAGCTTCCTTCTAGCTAAGCCACTCCCCCTACTTACCAGATCTTTCTACAAGTAATTTAAACCTCACAGCAGTTAAGTCCTTTTAGTCACCTGACATTTACACCTAGATAACTCTTTAGATACCCATTCAGTTCATTTAACCCAAACACACACTTTTTTTTTGTATGTTAGTTTTTTTTTACCCTAAATTAAAGGTCCAAATACAAAAGTTCTTCTACTTTAGTCCCATCAGAGAAGTTCAGTCACACAGCAGTCCTTTCTCCTGGTGTCTTCTGCCAAGCTATTAGCTGAAACTTTCTAATGCAGTCTTTAAATGTAGCTTCCTTCTAGCTAAGCCACTCCCCCTACTTACCAGATCTTTCTACAAGTAATTTAAACCTCACAGCAGTTAAGTCCTTTCAGTCACCTGACATTTACACCTAGATAACTCTTTAGATACCCATTCAGTTCAGTTAACCCAAACACACACTTTTTTTTGTATGTTAGTTTTTTTTTACCCTAAATTAAAGGTCCAAATACAAAAGTTCTTCTACTTTAGTCCCAGCAGAGAAGTTCAGTCACACAGCAGTCCTTTCTCCTGGTGTCTTCTGCCAAGCTATTAGCACATAGTTTTTTCTCCACTACCAACACCCAGACAAGACCACAGGCATAACAAATTAATGAAAGCATACAAAAAATTATTATAAAGGGAAGCCAAACGGTCAGTGTGCATATTAGTCATAAAAACAATCATATAATCCTCTGACCAACAAAATTGCAAAATGTAACATAACACATACAATAATCAGCGAGATTTATAATTGACAGCAATAAAACAGTTGGCAACATCTTGACAGTAGGAAACAAGTCATATAATATCAGTGCTCAATCTATAGACTGTAAATTACTAGAAAGGGAAGCTATGTAGTTATGAAGATTTGGAACATTGTCCCCATTAAATGGACTAAATGAACCTGTAGATTTGGGCACCAATATTATAGAACTTGTTTATTTTTTACCTGTGGTGAGCCAATAAGGTTCCAGTCAGTCAGTGAAGTGAAAAGTGAGAGTAAGTGAAATTGAAGGCTCCTGTCACCCTATAAGAATTTACTGATAGTATATTACATTTCTTAACTCAGCATATTAAAGAAGGGTTTATCAGGGCCCAGGATGTAGTCTTGGTCAGGCTCATTTCTCTGTTGTGGTGGCTCACTTTGTTTGACACTACATGTGTTCATCTGATCTTCAGCATACACATTATTTAAATGGCAAGTGAGTCATCATAGTTTGTGGCTATGCACAGCATCCTGCTGCTGTGCTGCACATGGAGTGTCATTTGTTCCATGGTGCAGAAAACACGAAGAAAAGAACAAGAGGAGAAAGAGATGCTGTAGAAGGCAAATACAGTTTCTACAACTGGTGGTGGTGGTGGTGATGGTCATGGTGGGAATGGGAGTGATGGGGCTTTGAAGACCATGACTAAGCACCTAATAGACTAACAAAAAAAATCTTGCTTCTGAAGCCTACAAATGTTCACTGGTTCTATTGTATGTCTCCTAGCAGCCTTCCTGGTTCTTTCAGTGCAGCTGACACAACCCTAAGAAACCCAGAAGTACACAATTTTTCTTGCCCTCCTTCAAGTCATTTCATTTCATTTCACTCTCTCATCATTAGAATGAAATAGACATGATCCACCTTTAACTGAAAAAAACTAAGCGCACACCCCTGTCCATCTTGAATTAAATTTTTGTAGCCATATTGCTCCTTGTACAAAATGATGAACAAAGTAGGAGCTCTGATACCTTTTATTGAACCAACAAGAAATTTATAGAATACAAACATTCAGGCTACACAGAGCACTTTTTCAGGTCATGGAACTTTTGATAGACCTGATAAATAAACTTTTACACATGAGTGTGACAGCTCTGCTGATAAGGCAGTAAATAATTGGATATGAGCAGAGGCAAAAAAATACAGTCTTTGAAACACTGGGTTGTTCTAAAACAGATTAGAGATGCAGGCCCTTCCACCAAGAATGGAATGTGACAGCAGGAGGCTTATAAATTGTTAGATGCTTATGTTCTAAAAGTCCCCCTACAGACAGACAGAGTGTGTGTGTGTGTGTGTGTGTGTGTGTGTGTGTGTGTGTGTGTGTGTGTGTGTACAAAAAGTATGTATGTATTAGGCATGGGCAGGTATCCAGCCCTCAAGACTACCCATGGGTACCTCTAGAGTGCCCTAAAAATACCCGGATGAAAAAAAAGTAGTTGGTTCAGGTTGGGGAGTTGCTACCCAACATGTTCTACTACCCAATTACCTGACCCTGATCATAACAAAAATCATGTGAAAGACTGTTTTTGACTATTACACTGTTTGTTTGGTACCCTGAGCCATTATACCCATATTGGTCATCGCTGAGGCAGGTACAAGAGATGCAGCTGCTTTTAGCTAGCCTGCTGCTATTACCAAAAATTATACCCATGGCAGGCATTGATGAGGTAGGTACAAGAGGTCCAGCCACTGTGAGTGATCTTGCTGCTGTTTCCAAAAATTATACCCATAGCGGGCATTGCTGTGGTAGGTATGAGAGGCATAGCTGCTCTGATTGAGCCTGCTGCTGTTTCCAAAAATTATACCCATGGTGGGCATTGATGAGGTAAGTAAAAGAGGTGCAGCCACTGTTAGTGAACTTGCTACCATTTCCAAAAATGATACCCATGGCAGGCATTGCTGAGGTAGGTACGAGAGGTGCAGCTGCTCTGAGTGAGTCTGCTGCTGTTTCCAAAAATGATAACTACAATGGGCATCACACATAATATAAAACTGATGACTGATGAAAGAAAACTTAGAGTAGTGTAGCACATGTGAGCTGGCATGGTGGCAGTGGTGATGGTTCTATCCATTTCATACAGAACTTAGTCATCATATTCAGTATCCCTGTTTGCAAGCTGTTCATGTTCAGGGTCAGAATTGCATAATTCAGTGTTTGGGACAATTGGGAAATTGTCAGCATTAATTTTGAGAAATGTAAGCCATTCCACATTTACAGGACATAGCAGTGTTCTTTGGTGAGTGACTATTCCTCCAGCGGTACTAAATATGCGCTCTGAATATACACTTGAAGGTGGGCAACTGAGGTACATTATTGCAAGATTTGGCCATATTGTTCTCTTTTGTTTCCAATGAAGTAATAAGAACAATCACAGTATGATCTACAAAATGCTCCTGGATCAATGTGCTGTGTGAGACTGTTAGCAGCCTGGACAGATAATCCAGCTACACTTTCTTTACAGATTACTAGCCTATGTTGTTGCAGGTGACTCAGAAGTGATTTGCCTTTCTGACCATGAACATAGGATACTCGAGAAGTAACTGTAAATGTCCTTTACCTCACTAATGACACTGGTGATTGTGAAGAATTGATAAATTTGCTACTGTGTGTGCCAGAGGCACACTCTGATGGTTCAGTGGGGTTTGACTGCTGTACATCGGTTAATGGTGTTGGAGGGGCAATGTCACATTTGGTTGGCAGAAGATCTCTCAAATAATCAATGTATTTCCCTGCAGGTAGGATGACTTCAGTGTTCCACTTAAAACAGGGATCTAGCAATGCAGCCAACACATAGGTGTCTTTCTTAAACCTGGCATTTATTCTCTGATCAGCCAACAGTCTGAGACTCAAGTAGTCTGCTAGCATAACAGTGGTGGTGTCTTCTTTTGACTGAAAATATGTCATTATGTCATCAAGGAAAATGTGAAGAAGTCTTATTTGAGGAAGAAGTTGACTCATAGTTGCACTGTCTGCACTGACATCATTATGTGGCAGCCTCAAATGGCTCCAATAAGGTGACTAGAGATTCAAGTAGAGTCCAGCTGCTGGAACTGAGTGTGATGTCTGCTTTACCTATTTAGTTCTGCATGGTGTAGTCATGTACAGTTTTTTTTTCTGTTCAAGCAGCTTTTCCAACATGTAAAATGTTGAATTCCAGTGGGTTTTAACTTCATGCTTTAATGTATGCCATGGTAAGTTGTTTGACCTCTGCTGCCTCTTCAGGATTTTTTTTTTACTTTCAAAGAGTGGCTGAAATGACCACATATTTTCATAGCAAGACCTAACAGGTATTCAACATTCTGTTTGCATTTAAGAAACTATGGATGAGAAGATTTAAACAATGTGCAAAACAAGGTATGTGTTGATAGTTGCCATCTCTAACAGCTTTGACTATGTTGGCACCATTATCTTGCTCTGTGAACCCTGGAGATAAGGAATATGGAGTAAGCCAGTTCTGGAATTGTTCTTCCAGCTCCTACAAAATATTCACAGCAGTGTGGTTTTCCTCAAAAGTGATGACACATAATATAGCCTGGTTCCTACTACTTATGGTAGAGTGGGGATTATTACTTTATGACTGAAAACTTGCCCAATGAGCTGTAACAGTCCTGTAGTCAATTGTTTGGATGCTGGTCCATACATATGTGGTTATCTAAACCTGCTTCACCTCAAAAAGTTTCAACTGCTTAATGTCTGCAGTACACACCAAGTCACACAACTGTGAAACAGCCTTTTTTGAGAAATATGTTCGACAGGGAATGGTGTACATGGTTCAATCCAGTTCATGAGCTTGAAGAAACCTTTTTGGGCAACAAAGGTAAAAGGGAGTTAACAATTGGCCAACAGCTCTGCAATGGCTCTAGTTAACTGCTGGCATGTTGGATGCTTGTGGGTAAATTTTGATGTCCTCACTCTTTCTTTTAATGTTAGTCGTCGAGAATCCTCATGAGATACTTTTAATTTTGAGGGTAATGTATTTTCAATGCCTTTTTCACATGGACTACTACGTACTTTAGGATTTTGAAGTACTTGATGGTGTCAGATGAAAACAGTCCATGTTTGTCTGGGAAGATTGCAAGGACACATCAAGTGATTCAGTGTCAGTTCCTCCTTCCAGTTCATTGTCACTATGGTCACCACCACCACCTCCACTATCACCTATACCAACCACTTTGCCCATTGCCCTGCCTCCCTCAACTGGATGTTTTGCCTGTGCATGTTGTATTATCACTGATGTTTCCAAATTTTGTGCTTTGCCACCATGACTGATGCTCTTTTTGCCTACAATACATACAGCTCCAGAGCTGTCTGAAGGATCAATATAAAATAAATTCAACACTAAAGATTTACCTTTTTTGCTTTTTATCATGGTGCCTGCCACTATTTCTTGTACTGTCAAGGTACTTAGAGGAAACCCTACACTGCCATTTCCTTGTTGAGATTAATTGTTCTCATTCATGCTCATCTTCTTATTGTTATGTTTAGCATATGATTTCTTTTTCTGCACTTGCCTCTCACGTCTTACAGTGGTATCCTCTCCTACCCCCTCATTGAAACTGCAGACCTCATTGCTACAAGATTCAGAAAAACTGAAGTGCCATCATCATCATCCTGTGGCACCACCATCTCTATCAGCATTTGTTGCCTCAACATATGAGCTTATATGTTAGGAGGATGCCTCCTTGCATACTGTACTGTGTTAGCAGTTGAAAATATCCTGGTACACGTGGCAAAACATTCAGTACCTCTATGAGTAACTCCAGTCAGTTCTTTCCAAAACTCTGCTATCATTTCATTGCTAACATGCATTTTTGGTTCAGGATGACATTTAGTGCCAGTCCTGGTGATGTTATTGTTGTTACTATGTTCTTCCTTAGTGCTAGGATTCATTTTGTCCATATCATTAACAGCTGCATGTGCTGCAGGACTGTGCTTTCTCTTAGTAGATTTATACTGGGAAATATGAGACATAGTAGACACAGCTGTGAAAAGAAAAGATAGTGTTTCACTAACTGCTGCAGAGACAGTCAGTGTATCTAACTATGTCACAGTAATAAATGACAGGGCTCTGGGCACGTAACAAACAATGTAATACAGCCTAAATGACTTTCACTATGCTGCAGAGAGACATAAAGTGAAGCTATATGTCACAGTAATAAATGAATGGGCTCAGGGCACTTATCAGACAGTAGACTACAGTCTAAATGGCTAGCACTATGCTGCAGAGACACACAGTGTAGCAAAATGTCACAATAATAAATGACAGGGATTGGGGCACCTAACAAACAGTGTAATGCAGCTGAAATGGCTTTCACTATACTGCAGAGACACACAGTGTAGCTATGTCACAATAATAAATGACAGGGCTCAGGGCACCTGACAGACAGTGTAATATAGCCTAAATGGCTTTCACTGTACTGCAGAGACATACAGTATAGCAATGTCACAGTAATGACAGGGCTCGGGGTACCTAACAAACAGTGTAATACTGCCTAAATGGCTTTCACTCTGCTGCAGAGACACACAGTGTAGCTAGCTGACTAATAACAGTAAATCATGGGGCTGGGGCACCTATACTTTTTAAAACCAGCTACCAGTGGGGACCACGTGATGCAGAGTGCTGAGTAGAAGCTCCTCCACATAGCTCCAGCCTCCTGTCTTTATAATTGTTTTTTTCGGACTACAAAACTACCTAAAACCCTTCGCTCTCATCTAATTCTGCCTTCTAACCATCCCGGGCTTCGGATTAGTGAGTTTGAATACGGATGGAGGCTTACATGAAAAAAGCCCCGCAGAAGCACACCCCCCCAGTCACCCCAGAGAAGGCCCCAAAGAAATCTTGGGCCTTGAGTGGGCCAGACAGGCCTGATCATTCCAGCCAGGTCTCGGAGCAGGAGCCTTTAACCTTGAACAGGTTCCTAGAAGAGTTCAAACCCTTCTGTGAAGAAGTAAAAGAGATGGCAACTGAACTTAAAGCCCTTTCTAAAAAGCTGGATGAGGTCTCTATCACAACTTCGGATAATACTGCTCGCATTGTGTCTCTGGAGAAATGCCTGGAAAGGGTAGATTCTGGGCTAGTGGCTATGTGGCAGAAGCTTTCCCGCGTAGAAGCAAATTTAGAGGATCTCGCGAGCCTTAGCTGTAGGAACAACATTGTTATATTGGGGCTACCAGAAGGTGATGAGGACCAGAATGCCATCGTCTTTATACAGAAGTTGGTGGAACGGATTGCCGGCCTGTCTCCCTTCGGCTCTACATATACCATTGAGAGGGAAAATAGATCCTTATGGCCGAAACCTCCATCGGGGGCTGCTCCCCACCCTTTTATATGCCGCTTTCTAAATTACTTAGAGAGGCAACATTTTCTGTCCAAAGTGAGAGATCTACAAGAGGTCCGCTGGGAGAATTCCAAGCTAAGAATAGCACAAGATCTACCAGGATCTGTCCGGCAGAAGCGCACAGCGTTCTACACCATTGTGTCCAGGATTATCGCTGCTGGGCTCAAGTTTAGGATGGGGTACCCAGCCAGGCTGCAAGTGTTAGTGAATGGATCCTGGTCAGCTTACGAAGATCCAGATACTGCTCTCTCCGGCCTCAAACTCACCCTGCCTGACTTGTTCCGTGACCCATGAGGGGTTCTGCACTAATGATGAGGGGGAGCCCTGCACCATCAAGTTGAGTCTGCTTTTTATGTAGAATGATGGAAAGAAAGCAATCACTGGATGAGTTCGGGAGGAGGAGGAATGGAAGAGGCATAGCTACCATCTTGATGTGCTAATTCTATATGGGACATTTTCACACTGAATTTAAGCATGGGACTGAAGCTCACATTAAGGACTCATCCTGAATGAATGGTTTGCTTACTTGGGGGAAGTTGTTCTATGTTTTAGTATAGTTGGGAGCACAATTGTTCAGCAATAGGGGGATGGTTGTTTTATACCACTTGGGCTCACTATTCAAATCTGGGGGTAGATTAATTTAAGAGATGTGCGGGGCTTTCTTTTTCTATCTGCATAGTGAGACACTTTCGCTCAGTAGCCACAAGAGGGAGCTCAATGCATAAGCATTACAGATCAGCATTAGCTGATAATCCAGGGCTGATTTCCTCCTGCAAGGCTCCCTGCTCGATGCCTGGGTTATTTAATATACCCTTTACTGGGCCACTTAGCTCTCATGCTGGCAAGATACCGAGGTAAAAGAGCCCTATTTTCTATATCATTTTCTTGGGGGTTCCTGGGTGTTTGTGTCTTTCTAGCAGGCCACATGAATCCTGTTAATTATAACAGCACACTCGCTGTGCCCCCATGTCATAATCCGAGCATCTCTCTTAAGCTACCAGATGTTGGTTAGGTAGCAGAGTTCTCCTTTTTTTTGACTTAAAGTTTACTTGTTTGTATTAGGGGGTTATTGTATTTGTCTGGGGCTGAAGGGTATTCTTGGGAGGCTGTGGGGTGAGGAAGGGACGCAGTACTTTGTTAAGCATTGTTTGCGACAGTTGGGGTGGATAGGTGGGGTAAGGTCAGGCTTAAAGGATTGGTTAAACTTACGGTAAATGAGGGGGGTGCTTTATGGGGGCTGCATAGGGAAGAAATGGTTTGTGTCGGGCGAAGGGAGGGAGTACAGCAGTATTTAGGGAATCTGGACAGTTATTTCTCATTGTTATTGTACAGTGCTTGTCATCCTAAGCTCATTATTACTGTCCTAGATGGCTAATAACATGGTTTTTTCAACTTGGAATGTGAAGGGGATTAGGAAAAAAATCCAAACAATACCAGGTGCTTAAACACTTAAGTCTATTGCGTTCCCAGATAACGTTTCTACAGGAATCCCATTTATTAGAGTCAGAGGCTTCACAACTCAGGAGGCAACAAGTGGGTCAGGTCTTTAATGCCTCGGGATCCACAAACAGTTGCAGGGCCATGCTAATTATTAATAGAGGCATTCCCTTCACTTCCTCACATGTTATTAAAGATCTGGGGGCTAGGTTTGTCTTGGTTCAGGGCACTCTCTGGTCTGTACCACTTTTACCTTGCAGTATCTACGGGCCTAATACAGACAATCCTGGCTTTTTGATGAGACTGATTACCATTATTCTCCAAATACTTCCCACAATGATCATCATGGGTGGTGATTTTAATTTGGTCTTGGACTCCAAAATTGACAAGTCAGGTAGTGGACTGAGGGGACTGTCCCCTGGGCAAAGGGCATTCAGGGAGTTGGTGGATCAGTGCAGGTTATGTGATGTTTGGCGTGTCCTGCATCCTAACTCCAAGGAGTATACTTTCAGCTCGCCAGTGCATGGATCGAAGTCCCGCATTGACTACGTACTCATTTCCCAGGGGCTCCTGCCTGGGGTTATGTCCGCCTCAATCCAGCCTGTCCCTTTCTCCGACCACTCCCTTTTGGTATGCAATTTAGCTTTTCTTAATACACCCAGAAGGGAGACCCGTTGGAAACTTAATGAACAATTATTAAAGGATGCCAGGTATTACAAGCTTATAAAAGAACAGATTGAGTTTTTCTTCTCATCTAACTCAATTGATAGTGCAAAGCCAGATATTTTATGGGGCACCTTTAAGGCCTACATGAGGGGAATCCTTATCAGTTTAGCATCTAAAAGGAAAAGGGCACAAGAGGAAGAATTATTATCCTTACTGTCCCAAATTCGGTCCTAGAAGCTAACTTTTCCGTCGGCACTCCCAGTGAAGACAGAAAGAAGTTTCTGGTAGCCAGAGATAGATATTTAGACCTGCTGAGGGAAAAGGCGGAGTTAGCTATTACTCAAACCAGAGCTAGTTATATGGATCAGGGAGAAAAGGTGGGGCGTTTACTCACATTACGGTTAAAACAACAGGAATCTGCAAGATTCATCCCCCCAATTCGGGCCCAGGTGGATGGGTCTCTGAGAGTATCCCCTTCTGAGATAGTACAAGAGTTTGCTCTGTACTATGAACAATTATACAGGGACATGGATTTTCCTCCTCCTTCGGAGACTCGGGAGGCGAACTTAAGGGACTCCCATCTGCTTATCCTATCAGAACAGCACAGGAGCTTCTTAGCCTCACCAGTATCCCTGGAGGAGATCTCGGAGGTTATCAGAGCCTTGCCTTCGGACAAGGTCCCAGGGCCGGATGGTTTTTCCTCACTATTTTATAAAGCTTTCCGAGAACTATTATTGCCGGTGCCTCACTGGCTATTCCAATACATTCTCTCTGGGGTTGTGGTAGATGCCTATCTGTTCAAAGCCCTGATTGTTCTTCTCCCCAGGCTGGACAAGGATCCAGAGTTAGTACAAAGTTATAGGCCTATATCCCTTTTAAATCAAGATATCAAAATCCTTTCGAAGATATTGGCCGATAGATTAACAGTGGTTCTCCTGGACCTGATAGGCATGACCCAGGTTGGGTTCATGAAGAGGCGATCATCTTCAGATCATCCTCGCACCCTTTCACATGTCTTCTCGGAGTCCAGGGATGCCACTTTTCCTGCCGGGCTGGTATCCCTGGATGCCGAGAAGGCATTTGATCATGTGAATTGGAATTTCCTATTCCAGGTTCTCAAGGTCTTTCATTTCCCTACCATGTTTATAGACTGGATTTGTGCACTATATAGAGCCCCATCAGCTAAAATCTCAGGAAATTGTGCATTTTCAAAACCTTTTTTTCTGTACTCAGTTACCAGACAGGGTTGCCCCCTTTTCCCCCCTCTTATTCAATCTTTATTTGGAACCTCTTATTCAAAATATCCTCAACAACGCGGGGATACAGGGCATTTGGGTGGGGTGCAACGAGGTCAAGATTACAGCATATGCAGATGATCTTCTTCTTCTTTATCTATCCCACCCTGTGTCATCTATTCCTGCTTTACTAGGGGAAATTGCTAAATTTAGTTCCCTTTCAAATTATAAATTAAATGCTAATAAATCCTCCTTCTTTCCCCTGAACCACAAGGTCTTCAAGACCGATATTACCCCCTTCGGCTTGTGTTGGGCACCCCGGATGCTAAAATACCTGGGCATTAAACTAACGCGTAATCCCTCCGCATGGTTCAAAGAAAATTTGGAGCTTCTTTCCCAGGTAATTATTCAGGATCTGGATAGATGGTCCAAACTCTCAGTTCCATTATGGGGCAGAATCAACATAATCAAAATGAATGTCTTCCCACAAATTGTTTACCCCCTCTCTCTTCTTAATTCATTTATCCCTTTGTCCTGGTTTCAGAAAATGCACAGAATTTTCACCAATTTTATTTGGTCAAATAAATACCCCCGATTGGCATACTATAAGCTGGCCACCTCTAAACTCAATGTGGGACTGCAGATTCCTCACTTGGCAATCTATTATTGGACCAGTCATCTGGCTAAATGTCTGAAGTGGGTGTGTCCGGGTCCCGAGAGTCTGAGACTGACTTAGCTCAAAATAGAACTAGACTTAATCCGGTCTATGAACATAGATCCCCTAACTTTGTTTTTTGTCAAGGTGTCTCATTTACAAGGTGCTGAGAGATGTCCTACTTTTATGACTTCTTTAAAAGTGTACATGCAGCTTTGTTCTTTCCTGCACTATACTCCATATTTGGACCTGTCCCAATCAATTTGGAACTCTCTGGCCTTCACTATGGATAAACAGTTGATTCCTCGCATATGGTTGCCCCAGTTGGGTGATGGGATAGTATCCACATTTTGGATGATGAGGGAAAGTGGCTTCCAGTAGCTGAACTTGTCTGGAAATTTAGTATCCCAGCATATTTACAATTTAAAGTGTTCCAATTAAAGCACTTGCTTACAATGGTGTTGGGCAGCACCTCCCCTTGCCAGTCGGTTAGTGCACTGATTCTGGAGATTTCCTCCCTATTAGGGTCCTCGGGTGTCATTTCTAAATTATATCAGGACTTGTTTCATAGACGGTACGGGGCTCTTTTGGACCGACTAGGTTCTGGGGATCTATTTTTCCCAATATACTTCCAACTGGCAGGTCTTATGGAAGTCCTGTCATAAATATGTGTTCCAAGACAGATTACGCCTTATGCAATATCACATTTTACACAACATGTATTATACCCCAGTCAAGTTAGTGAAATGGGGTCTTCTTACGTCAGATGTATGCACCAGATGCTCCCAGGGAGAAGGAACACTCCTTCACATATTCTGGTCGTGTCCCAAAATAATCTCTCTATGGGAAGCTATTAAAACTAACCTGGACCCCTTATTGGGTTTGTGGGGTTGTTTCACACCTGATATTTGTCTCTTGGGGGGCCTGTCCTCCATCAAGGTTAAGGTTAGGAGATTTCACATTTCCATGATTGCACTATCTGTCAAAAAACTTATATTATGGCATTGGAAAGACAAGGTTACCCCGACATTTCAGGAATGGGTGAGCGAAATCCCCTCTAACCTTCGTACAGAGAAAGCTATAGCTAGTCTCTACAATAGATTACCAGCTTATAAACATATCTGGGATCCCTTCACACCTTAATTATGATTATTCGGATATAAGTTTTGTTATGTATTAATTATCCCTGTACACATACAGTATGATTACTGTCATAGGAACTCATGTTAAAAGTGGCATAATACTGCTGTACGGGGTGAGGAGGTGGGGGGGCAGTTTGAGTATTGTATTGTGAACAAGTTGTACATGTCACATTTGCTGCCTCCAATACTGTGGAAAATGTGTTAATAAAGTTTGAATAAAAAAAAACACAGCTACCAGTGCATTTCCTTCTGTGTTTTTGTCTCCCCCTTGCTCCTTCTCTCCCCAGCAGTGCACCATCCACCTCCTCGACTGAGGACAATCCCCTGATTTTCCCCTTCCTGAGATAGCTTCAGTTCTCAACCCTGACACCCTCTTCCTTTACTCCTTTGTGGAGTTTTTTTTTTTTTCAGCTCTGTTTATCCTCCTTCTTTCACCAACCCCCGAACTCTCTCTGGTGTGGTCTCTCTGTGCTACCTTGTTCCACTCTGCCTGAAGCCCCAGCCTTACCTTCTGGGGGGACTCCCCTTCACTCTTCTGGTGACTCCAACCCCCCCACATCTAAGCCCCCCAGGGTGGGATCACCAACTCCTCATGGTGATCTTTCTGAAATCTAGACTGAGGATCAGGGAGCGAGGAACCACTGGAAGCAGGCCAGAAGACCTGGCATTGGGTGTGGAGGTAGGCAGCTGGACCCACCTTTACCTACTAGGGGACGGGGTACTTTTTCCATTTTTTCTAGTTCCCAAGAGCACAACTTGCACTGACTACCGGCACAGCATGGGCATGCTTCTGAACTCACCTGCAGGATATCTGCCACAGCTGTCATACCCTTTTCCACAAGCCCCGAGAGCAGCTATACCTGGTCGCCACCAAGAGCCATGAAAGCTGCGCAAGACCTTCAGCCTTCCCCCGGGAATGGAGAATTGCCAGTTGGCAGCTCAGTGCTAGTCTATGCCCTCCCCCCAGCTGACCCTTGATGGCCCAAGCTCACTCCCAAACCCAGGCCACCGGTGTGGCACGAGGTGTGGTGTCCAGTGCCTCAACCCTCAGTGCCACCAGGCCAGCTTCCCTTTGTGGAGATTATGTGTGTTTTTTTTTTATCCAGAGTTTTTGCATTTGCTGTGATTTACCTGCAGACTGCAGAGCAAGTGCACGATTCTTCCTTCCACTCCAGAGTCCGGCTGCTATCTGCATAACAGGGTTCACAGCAGCCAGAGCACAGACATCACTGACAAATCAGGTTGTCAGCCCAGTGTCATGTGTTCCTAATTCTGCTGTGAGCTTATGAAGGACCCACTGGCTGCCCTTTTATGCCTGTTTCCAGCCCAGAAAGTCCTGGCAGGAGTCCTAGCACCCCATAGGCTGCCTGAAATGCCTGTTTAAAACATTACTTGTTACTCATTACCCATGTCAAAATTAGCCAACCCAAGAAATACACTGTTATGTCAGGTAGGAGAGAAAATTACCTGAACTACCCTACCCAGACAGAAATTGCCAATACCTGACCTACCCTATCCAGTTAGATGGGTAGCTCATGCCTAATAAGTATACTCTGTATTGCATAAATATACCCAGAACACAGCAGACAAACAGTATGCTCAATTATATAAATATTTATTTATTTTAGTCTTCAATAAGGCCCACTAAGCACAAGTGACTGTTTTCAGGGGTGACCTGGGAGCACTGTGGAGGTTAAGTGATTTGCTCAAAGTTGCTCAGTATGCAAGTGGAGGTTGTGGGAATCAAACCCAGGTCTGCTGAATGGACCAAGCACATACAGAGCTCATTACTTTAACCTCTAGGCTATACTGCTAGCCCCAAATAAAACCATACTAATGTACAGTATAAAGCACTAAAAATATGTATCAAATGTAAGAGACAATAAGCTTGATTCTCAAAGCCCGGAATTTGATGCAAGGTGCCTATGTCAAACAGAACTGATGCAAGGTGCACCTTGAGTAAAACCTTGCAGAGTTCCCAAGCTGGAAACATTGGTGGTGACACACTGGGGACCCCATGTGCCAGACTGACCATGCACCACGCCTCTGCCAAGGACAGGGGTGCACCAGGGCAGTAGGGGGTTTGCGGAAGATACAAGCTGCTCATCCCTATAATCAGGATTCTGAAAGCCAACTGGACCAGTCAAGGATTAGACCAGCCAAAATCTGGTTTAACAGCCCTTGCACCACACCCACAGACAGTGCTGGGAGGGAGCACAGGTTTGTCTGGTACTCAGACTAGGGGACATCCATGGGACACACACTGCAGTGGACTGGAGACACGTAGCTGGGTATGTACCCCAGCAGACAGATGGCACACAGTCCCCTGCTGTCCACACCAACTGCCTACATGACCTGTACTAGGTATGCCCATTGGCATCTCTACGGGTGTCCTGGGCAGAGCACCTTACAACATCCCGATCTGTTGTTTGTGCCCACTCCAGCATGGCAGCCTGCTTCAGCTACCTGGGACTCCAGTCTAATCCTATGCTTTGTGATGGGCATGTTGTGGGATTGGCAGTCCATGCCCACATGCTGTACTCTCCACCAAACTGCTCCAAAACACTGTTTGTGTGGTGCATGGGAGTGACTGCACAACCTGTGAGTGTTTGGTGCCAGGACCTCTCCCATATGAGAATCAAATGCAGGGTCCATGGCACAGTCACCATCAGCTCAAGCTGCTGTTTGGTGCAACTTGCACTAATCTTAGGGCTGGTTTGAAACTGGACCCAATGTATATAAATAAATGCACAGGAAATGCACATGCACCTGAGCCAAGAGAAAGGCAATTTTCAGTTTAAGTTTTGTAATGGATCATGAAACCGAGGTATGTATTCATTCCATTATTTTAGTATCTAGAAGATAAATAAGTTTGAGCTCATAAGCCCACCTTTCTTATGTATTTTGGAAGTGTCCTTTAAGAACCAGGAGAGAGAGGTCCTAGATGGAGTGATCAGATAGAAATAAATGTTATCCCACTGGTGTTTCAGTCTTTTTCTCCTTTCTGCTGTGCCTGTGTGAGTTAATTTAGGTATAAAGGGGTTGCCTGATATCCCTCACATAGTCTGCATGTGGATGCTTCTTGCACAGGATGTAAGGGATAACATTCTGGGATCCACAAGTATAACTATCCTGTATCTTGAATTGCATGTTTTGGGGGTGTTGATAAAGTCTGAAGTAGAAATGTGCTTACATGTCTTACACTTAGGAATACTGCAAGGTTTAGGGCCTCCTTTTGTTCTGCTGTTTTGGTCAGGTATAAGTTTGCTCTTGACAATCAGGTTGGATAAGTTAGGTGGTTGTTTGAAAAACAGTAAAGGTGGTTCCTGGAAAATACATTTTAAGGTGTCATCCTCACTGGCTATTGGTTGTAGGTCTTAATTTTGCATAGGGGCTCCAGATCTGGGTTGCATGTAACAGCCAAGAGTGTCTGGTTGGTGGTGGTCTTTTCTTTGTATTCTAGTAGTTGCTTTCTTGGCATAAACGTGGCACATTCCACAGATCTGTCAATTTCTCTAGAGAAGTGTCCTTGTTCAGCAGTTTGTTTTCAATGTGAAAAAGTGTTTATCTCTGTCCTCCTCATTGTAACAGGTTTTATGGTATTGAAGCGCTTGACTGTATACTACAGATTTGTGGGGGTGCCTAGGGTGATTGCTGTTTTTGTGCAGATATCTCTTTCTATCTGTTGGTTTTCTGTCCATACAAGTCTGTAAGGTTCCATCTTTGATGGTAACTGTGGTGTCAAGGAAATTGACGCTGATGTCAGAGTACTCCAAGGAAAGTTTAATGGATGGGTGGAGGGTGTTAAGTTCCTGGTGAAATTCCTTAAAGGTGTGAGTACCTTGTGTCCAAATTATAAATGTATCATCAATGACTCTGAAGTACTTCAGTGGTTTGATTTTACATTGTTTCAGGAAATCCTCTTCCATTGCTGTTCCCATAGTATGAACATAATGTTTACTGTTGAAACTAAAGTTATTGTGGGTCAGAATGAATTTGATAAGTATGGCAATAAATTTTGGGTTAATGTCATGGCGTTGTCCTTTCTCTTGTCCTATATCTAGAACTAAGTAATCAAAAGGACATGCTGGGGTGTGCATTGTACTGATCTAACTACATGTCCAGGCTCAGGGCCACAGGCTGAATGCCTTCATCCCCTGGAAGTGCAGTTAAATCAGCAAAATGCATACTCCAAACTATATTATTGAGCCTATAAAATGGGTTTGCAGAAAGGTTTTGAAAGAGTAATTGGATTATGTTTAAAAAATCTGAAGAACACTAATACTACAGGTAACTATGAAATGGTCCTTCTTTTAAAGTGTGTAGACCCTGGAAGCTGACATCAGGTATGTTCAGAAACTGCAGCAATATGGACTGTGGGCTGCTGTCTCAGCTTGTAAAAAAGTCAGGTAAATGTTGGGAGGTAAGGGGTCATAATGTTGCACACAATAACAGCGCAGCCCATAACCACAGAGGCAAAATGCTGCCTGCACAAAAAACATCAGTCAAAACACCAACTATCACAGAAATGCCGTCCGCCCATTCAAAATAATGGGGTGACGGAACAGCTGTCTTGTTTTGTGGGGTGCTGTACCCCTCACTCCCCCAGAATGATTATAATCAACTCTGAGGGGGTGTGGACCTCAGGAGTATGTTGCAACTCAGGTGGGGGAACCTTTGTTTCTTGATGAAAGAGAAGAAAATAAAATGTTGGGAGACAGGTACTCAAACCCTGATCTCCTGGTCATCCCCCACTGCATGGTCTGGTGCTTTAGCCACTGAACCATGGGAGCAGCTTGACCAGGCCCCAGACCTGCAGCCTCTTCATCCCTTACCCATTCATCTGTACAGCAACAGGGATAGCGGTTATCTTCTATCACTATTATACCCCCGTCGCTCTGAAAGGATTTGAGCTGTTCTTGTTGCGCTATATTCACCCTGGTACCATGCTGGGATTGCAGCACTCAAAATATGTTGTTATAAGCAGTTAATTCCAACATTTCCCCACATTAGGCTTCATCAAGGATTGTTTCTACATGACTGCCAAATTAAGGATTTTTTTAAAGATTTCACATTATTGTACAAATGTAAATTACATGATAATTTAGCCTTCAGCTGTACTCATTGTTGCAACTTTATTCATTATATATCTTATCATAGTTTGTGCTTATGGATTTCTTTGGTATTATTGTAATTTGCCTGAGCCTTTGGACATGCTACTGTACTGCCTGTATACTGTCTTGTTTGCACTTAATTCACTTCATCACCATGTATGTTTTTTCTCCCTATTACCCTCCCCTAGGATTACACCTGGAAATGAGTCAGCTTGGTGTGTCTTTCCTAGTTACTAATTTTCAATAAATAAATAAAAAATATATCATTTGTTTTATAGAAAAAAAAGGCTAGGTTAAAACAAATTAAATAGTCCCTCCGCCTCAGGTTGTTATTAGGAGCACTGTGCAGAAGACATCAGGGTGCCCCATGTACCCAATAATGGGAGTATATTGTCATAGGATCCTTCGCACAAAGGACACCAGGAAAGTGAAGACAAAAGGATTAACTCCTGTATCACTGTTTTTTCTATCTTGTTTTTATTTTCACCAATATACACTTGACTAACCTACAGGTACATAGATTGTTGGAAGGATGGAATATTAAGCACACTCTGACAAAGAAGACATTTGGTAGCATGACAATTGTATGCATTTTCAGAGTAAATTAATGAGACAGAGAGTGTGACTTGGTATAAATGAATACTGTATACACTTGATAAACATAGGCTACTAAAGCAGTGTCTCAATGAAAAGTTGTTGCAGTAAACAAAACATACAGGATAGGTGAATTAGGACTCAAGAAATGTAAAAATATATATTTTATGTGAAAGTTTCTTTTTCTTTCATAACACAAAACAAAAAATGGAATTTGTGTGTAGTCAAGTAAGCTCATATATCAAGTCAGGTAGCTTTTGATATAAATATTAAGAATGAATTATATTGCTTTTTAGATTAAGATATTCAGTTTTTAGATAGAGATACATAGGGGAAGGAGGACGTACTGTGAGACTCCCTGGAGATGGGGAATGGAGCCACTATTCACACTGGAGTGATCTACACACAGGAGGAGGAATTAGATAAGGTATTGATGGAAGCCATTGACAAGATGGCAGAAAATGGGAGGAGATGCTGCTGATGGGGACTTCAATCCTATCAGATGTGGCTTGGAGCTTCCCAGCAGCAACTTCAGCTGGAAGCAGAGACATCCTGGACTCTCTGCATGGGGCATTCTCGGGGAACTAGTCAGTGAACCCACTCGTGATGGGGCAATACTGGATCTGGCACTCACTAACAGGGATAGTTTTGCAGATGTCAAGGTGGGATGCCACTTGGGGACCAGTGTTCACCATACAGTGTGGTTCAATATGAGGATGGCTGTGGAATCAAACCACACAAGGATGAGAGTCCTGGACTTGAGGATGGCAGATTTTAAAAAGGTGGGTGAATGCCTGAGGGATGATCTAGCAGGCGTGGGTGACCTAACCGGAGTGGAGGAACGGTGGTTGAAGATAAAATGTAGGATAGTAAAGGCAAAAAACCTCTGCATGAAGCAAGTGAGCAAAAGCACAAGGAAAATGAGATTGCTATGGTTGTCAGAAGAGGTGACTGAAAATGTAAAAGCTAAAAGGGTAACGTTCAGAAGATATAAGAGACGCAGAAGGTGGATGATAGGGAGTTGTGTCGGAGGAAAACAAAGGGAAGCAGGAGAAGCAATAAGGAGTGAAAAGGTGCAAACTAAAGACAGAATAGCCCAGGAGATAATGAAAGAGGACAAGGTATTTTTTTATGTAAGTGAAAAAAGGAAGACCAGGGATGGGATTGTAAGGTTAAAAAGGGAAGAGGGACTGTGTAGAGGGGGACCAGAAAAAGGCAGCCATCCTGAACAATTACTTCTGTTCAATGTTCACAGAGGAAGGAGAAGGGGAGGAGCCAAAAAAAGAAACAAAAGCTTTGGAGGGAGGGATGTGGAGATTAGTCCTTTTTTGGAGGAGAGAGTCCTTAAGGGACCTGCTAATCTGAAGGTTGACAAAATAATGGGGCCAGATGGGGTGCATCCAAGGATATTTGAGGGAGTTCAGGAAAATATGGGCTGCACCTCTGACATTTCTGTTTAACTGCTCACAGGAAACAGGAGTGGTTCAGGAGGACTGGAGGAGGGCAGAAGTAGTCCCACTACACAAGAGTAGTAGCATGGAGAAGGCTGACAATTATAAGCCAGTCAACCTGACATTGGTGCTGGGAAAGTAAATGGAATCATTGCTGAAGGAAAGGATTGTGGAATATCTTGAACCTAGTGGGTTACAAGACCCAAGGCAGCATGGTTTCACAAGGGGGAGGTTATGTCAAATGAATCTGATAGATCTCTTTGACTGGTTGACCAAGGAACTAGATCAGAGAGGAGAGGTGTACATGGCCTATCTAGATTTCAGTAAGGCATTTAACACCGTTCCACATAGGAGACTGGTAAGCATGCTGGGTAGCTTAGGAATGTGTTCAAAGGTGGTAAACTGGATAAGAAATTGGTTAGGGGATAGGAGACAGAGGGTGGTAGTAAATGGAGTTCACTCAGGGGAAGGGAGGGTAACCAGTGGGGTGCCTCAGTGATCAGTGTTGGGACTGGCCCTCTTTAATGTCTTTATAAGTGGCATTGCAGATGAGCTGGAAGGGAAGGTCTACCTCTTTGTGGATGACACCAAAATCTGCAATAGGGTGGACATGCCAGGGGGAATGGAAATGATGACCAGAGACTTGAGAAAACTGAAGGAGTGGTCAAGAGTATGGCAGCTGGTTTTCAATGCCAAAAGTGAAAAATAATGCACTTAGGGCACAGAAACCCAGGGATAGAATACAAAAAGGGTGGAGTGATATTGACCACCAAACAGGAAATAAACTTTTGGGTTATCATACTGGATGAAAAGATGGCCTGGTAGTGAAACAAGGCAGTAGGGAGGGCAAGTGGGATGCTGGGGTGAATAGGGAAGGGTTTCACCAGCAGGAAGAGGGAGGTGGTGTTACCGCTCTATATATTGCTGGTAAGACCTCACCTAGAATACTGTGTCCAGTTCCGGAGACCATGTCTCCAGAAGGACATCGACAGAGTGGAGGCAGTCCAGAGGAGGGCAACTAAAATGGTGCAGAGTCAGCATCAAAAGCCCTATGAGGAGAGACTAAAGGATCTCAATATGTACACCCTGAAACACAGGAGGGAGAGGGGAGATATAATAGAGATGTTTAAATATCTCACGGGTAAATAAGGTACAGTAGGGAAGTACTTTTCAGAAAAGAAGGTGCTCAAGAACAAGGGGACATGCTATGAAGCTAGATGGGGCTAGATTCAGGACAGAGAGAGAGAGAGAGAGAGAGAGAGAGAGATGTGAGGAAGCACTTCTTCACATAAAGAGTGGTGGATTCCTGGAACAGCCTTCCAGCAGAGATGGTGGGGGCAGAAACAGTGGTGGGGTTCAAGAATACATAGGATAAGCACAAAGGAATCATAATGGAAAGGAAGGGGGGGGGGAAGAGTTAAAAGAGCTTTAGCTCGGGCATGGTCTGATGTAATAGTGTAGGTAGGGAGAAATAGGCAGGCTAGATGGGCCAAGAGGTCCTCATTTACCATCAAATTCTATGTTTCTATGTTTCAGTATGAGACAGTGGATGATCTCTCTCTTCTTATTGCCTTTTCTCCGATGTGGTGATGAGAAGTATATCAAAAGAAAAGAGAAAGAAGCTATAATTATTAAAGTATGCAAACACATATTAGGGTTTCAAAAGGCTTTCTCTAAACAGTATTATAATATATAAAAATAAATATTAGTGCTCAAACCTTTCCATTATGTAAAAATTAAATGTATTTTTAAATTAGAATAATTTCTGTAAACCCTGGAACTAGAGACATAGAGACACTTATTGCTTGTGCTTCACTGTGGTAAACATTTGTCTGTTTCAAAGTGGTCAAGTAATTGTAATGGAATTGGGTCTGGGCCTTTTTTGGTTTTGAAGCTTATTTAAAAGAATCTACTGATATTTATGCAACAGGTGTGGAGCCAAAACCCATTACATAAATCCATTTATTGCCACATATATGGAATAAATCTCAGCACCCAAAATGTATCCCACATTGGTGGGATTAATATAGTCTGTCAATCAACCCCCCACCGGCACCACTTCCCTGCTTTTATTTTCCACTTTTGATTTTACAGTACTGTTCAGTTCAACAACCAAGCATCCCTGTGTCACATCTGCCGTGCTAGCCCCCCTCCTGCATGGAACTGTTACACCAAAAAATATTCACTGGTACCAAGCACGAAGGGAGAAAAAATGCTTCTTTCTTTCACAAAGGTCTTTCAGCATTTTGCTGTTCCAAATTTCACCTCACAGCTCATCCGCTCTGGTAACTTTATTTTACGTGTCCTTAAGTACATTGTAATTACTGTATAACTACAATGGAACTGCTATGTAAGTACTGTGTAGTTACATGTAACTACAATGTAGTTGGTAATTAGTTTCACATTTGCATATTATGTAGCTATACACACACATTTCTATGAAGTAACTACACTGTTATTGCACTGCAAATACTATGTAGTTGTTAATTACTTTTACATTTGACTGGTGTGTAGTTATACAATTTGCATGAAGTGGTAGTTACACGTGCAACCATAACCATTTCTCTTTTGGCATAAACTGATTTATGCTGAAAGTGTAACTACACATGTAACAGCTGTTGCAAAGTGCAACATACATAGTTATAAGAATTTATTTGAGGCAGAAGGGAGGCAACAGTATTTGCAGTAACTACCGCTTCATGATAATTGTGCAACTACAGCAGAGTACTACCTATCTTTCCTGTGTCAATTTTCACCATTCATCACTATCTGGCTGACAGGCAGAGTCGCAGTACCCCATGGGAGCTTTTGTTTTGTAGGGGGAGGAGCTAGTGCCAAGGCAGCACCGCCCTTGGGGCCGACGCCTTACATGGTGCTCACAGGTTACTCAGCAATGGTCACTGGCTCCTCCTCCTCCTCCTCCGCTCCAGTTCTGCTTCTCCCACCATCAAGAGAGCAGCACCTCACCCCTGCTGAAGAAATTTTATCAGCAACACTGCTGCCTAGTCAGTTGTTTTGATGCCATTGTCGATGCCATTTTCACTCCGTTCCAGTTCCACCATCCACTAGTAACTCGGTGCAATTTTACATAGACACATATATGTTGTCAGCAGATAAGGGCCTTGTGGACCATCCAGTCTGCCCAAACTGACTGGGTGGTAGTTTTCTGCCTCCTTCTTGCTACTACTTTTGTGCAGGGGTACCACTTGTGCCCTCCTCCACTCCTCTGGAACCACACCTGTTTCCAGTGATCCACTGAACAGCTTAGCTAGAGGTTTAGCCAGTTCCTCCCAGAGCTTGTTTAGGATCCCATCAGGCCCCATAGTCTTATCCACCTGTAACCCCCAGGCCACTTATTTAACTAGTGTGCACACGCACCCATTTTTGGTAACGCTCACCCAGCTAAACTGGTGCTCTTATACTGGCATATTATTTACTTTACTAAAAAGGTAGGTACCACCCTTGGCATTAGGATGTATACCTGGCTCATTTTCTAGAGGAAGAGAGGGGTGGGGGGGTACAGAAACAAATAACATAAACCCTGTGTAAAAACACAACCCAAGTCTTTGGTGGAGGCAGCTAGGCATATGCTTGATCTAACCTACTGAGGGGGCCCTAGTAAATCCACACAACCAGAAGCAATAAATTGGAATGCCCATAAAGGTGACTGGTATTGTGCAGTATGGCTTTATTCCAAGATGGCAAATAAAGCTGAAGATGACCACCAAGGGTTGGTCCAGGCTGGACAGGTACAAAAATCAAAAAACTCTCTGTGCATTGCTGTACAGTTCATGAACAAAACAAAAACATCTTCTTCCCAAATTCCCAGAAGTGCATCTGTGGACACTGGGCCATGCACATGAACATCCCTCTTTCTTTCTCATGATTGTTATTTAGTGAAATGTAAGCCACACACTCAGAACTCCTTTCAAACATAGGTGCAATATGTGAAAACTCAACTACACACCTTAACCTGCTGCATGGCCACTCGCTCAGGTAAAAGGGTTGTAGTTACTAAGGAATGTGCTGCTTCTGTGGCATTGTTTCCACAGTTAATGCCTAACTAATATGTACTTACAAAGTAAGTAAGTAAGCAGAAACTGACACTTAAAGTGTAAGAAGAAGGATGTAACCATGCTCTAGTTACTATGGAAAGTGCTGCTTCTGTAGTTTTCTTTCCACAGTTAATGACTAACTAACATGTATTTGCAAAGTAAGTATATAGAAATTGACAATTATAATATAGTATATGGGTACTGCCTATTGTGCATGGATTTCAGCAACTGCTGAAATCTTGTTGTAGTACAACAACTTTTTACCCTTGACCTTCCACCTGATTGGCTCAGACGTGGCTCTCAAGAAAAAAAAAAAAACTTGGCGGCGCGATTTAGCGAGCGCCGAGCAGCCGAGTCATCGACATTGAAGTTGGGAGTCATGACACGGAGAGCCGTACATGGCTCCCTTTCTGAACACACTTTTCTTTTCTCCACGATTTTAAAACTGTGCAGAGGAGAAACTGACAAGTTGGATGGAACATGAGCGAGCAGGAGACAAGACGGAACAGGAGCAGCGCGTGCGTACAGCAAGTAACGAAAAAAAAAAACAATGTAAAACAAAAAATAAAAACCCATATACTATATAAAACAGTGGATGGGTGAACATCCTCAACTAAGGCTGCGTTCCCATCTCGGGCAGTTGATGACATCAGCTAGACCTCTCGAGCTTCGCTCTCGAGGTCTCTGTGATGTCATCAACTCCCTCAATGGAAACACAGCCTTATTGTGGATGTTCACCCATCCACTATTCTATATAAAGTGTAAGAAGAAGCGTGTAACAGTGCTGTAGTTACTATGGAAAGTGCTGCTTCAGAGGCATTGTTTCCACAGTTAATGACTAACATGTATTTGCAAAGTAAGTATACAGAAACTGCACTTAAAGTGTAAGAAGAAGGGTGTGACAGTGCTGCAGTTACTGTGGAAAATGCTGCTTCTGTGGCATTGTTTCCACAGTTATTTCCTAACTAACATGTATTTGCAATGTAAGTATGCAGAAACTGACACTTAAAATAAAGCATATGAAGAAGGGTGTAACTACTGTACAGTTACATTGAATGTCAATGCTATAGTTCTGGCATATGTTTTCCTTCACAAATCATTCCCTCATGCACTTACTGTTTAATAAACATGCAATCTAATATTTTAAAGTGCTATACAACTACATTGTTTACCTATACAAGAAAAATCATTTACTTAATTACTTATTGGCTTGTAACAGTTCTGTAGTTACCAAGAAATGTGCTGCTTCCATGGTATTGACCCACACCTCTTCTGTACCCAAACTCCTGGCCTGTTGTGGTGTAGGTGGTTGGCTGGGGGTGGGACATGGCTACATATCATACTTTACCATCGATCTACTGTGCGGAGTGGTGGTGGATGGTGAAGGATGCAAAGGAAGGGACCCTTCCTGGTGTTTAGTTATACAAATTGCATGAAGCAGTGGTTGCTCATGCAACCACAACCATCTCTCTGTTGGCACAAATTGATTTATACTGGATGTATAAATACACATCTAGCAGTTGTTGCAAAGCGCAACAGAAAAATTGAATTGTGCTGGAAGTATAAAAACACATGTAACAGCTGTTTCAAAGTACAACAGAAAAATTGATATATGCTGTAAGTGTAACTACACACGTAACAGCTATTGCAAATTGCAACATACATAGTTACGTTTGCCTGACAGAATTAATTTGAGGCAGAAGGGAGGCAACAGTAATTGCAGTAACTACCAGTTCACGCAAATTGTGTAACTACACCAAACTGCAAGTGTGAAACTAGTTTACTACTATGTTGTAGTTACATGCAACTACACAGAAGTTACATAGTAGTTACATTGTAGTTATACAGTAGTTTCAGTGTAGTTAAGGACACTTAAAATGAAGTGTAACCAAAAAGAAAAATATTTCACTCTACAGTTTTCTTACAGTGCACTTCTCCCTAATAAAGCTGCTTCGATTATACTTATTTTCCAATCACAACACAAGCCGCTGGACACTGATTTTCCTCCACCCTCACCCCAAGACAATCTGCAAGATGCAAGCCGCAGGGTAACTGTTCCCTTTCTCCTGCCCCCCCCCCCACAAACACACGACTCAGTCTCCAGCTGTAGCTTTTGAAATGTATCCTGTCCAATAAGAATTACCACAAGAACGGTACCTTTTTTAAATGTAACATTTCACATCTGCCACATTCTTCTGTGGTTGTCTCTGCATCATTCACTGCCCGCAGAGCTCACATCTTGTGTCGTTCTCTCTACCGACTTTACTCTTTCTGCATGACTGACTCAAACTTAAAACAGCATGCTGAATAGACTACCAACCAAATAAATGCTGGTAGACGCAGTATCAACCAGACATTTTAAACATTCTAGCAGTAAAATAAATAAACAAATAAATGTCACATTACAACAATATTGGCTTCTCGCTAAGCGAGAAAAGGACCCGCCATGGTTTTGAATCTGTCTGGCCTTCCCATGTGCAAGTTCTAGTCAATCACAACATGAGCTGTAAATGTTGTCACATCATCTCCCTATCAACCAGGCAAGCTTCCTTATCAACAAGATCTAACCAGCGCACTAACATACAGCGGAAAAAAAATCCCATATATTTTATTTAAAAAAAAATCACAATCAAACTTAAACAAAACAAAATACAAGCTCCACAAAAAACATTATCCCAAATTGTGTCCTTATTGCATAAATGTGTAAAGCCTAGGCAGCACTATCCCTAGAGTTACTACCCTTGCCTGTATGGCTGACCACAGGTTGAGGGGCCTGGGATTCTGCGTAAGGTGCCTCCACCCAGAGTAATGGTACTGGGATAATCTGTCTATCCTGCTATATCCCTCTAGGAAGCTATAACTACCCACCAACCCTCCTAGTGGCTTGAAACCTTTAAAAGCAGTTAACACACAGTCAGTATGTAGCAGTAATAATATGCACACACCCTTCACACTTACCAACAGGATTCAACCTTCAGCAATATCCATGGAGACCCCCTGTAAAATAAGGTTAGCAAGGCATTTGCACATGTTCAGTACTGTAACCCATCTAATTATATGCATACTAGCCAGGTTAATGTGAAAAAAGACAATCGGATTTATTTAGAGGGATGTGAACAAGGAAGGGGCATGAATCTAGTTGAATGATTCATACTCTGACTTGAATCAGTGTTTTGGCATGTACTTTTAGTCCCAAAATAGACAGTCCTATAATACTGGGTACCCAGGATGGAAGCTGGCTAGTCAGAGGCATTGCCTAGGGTGACCGGCATTGCAACTGATGTTGGGGCCCTTGATGGAAAAAGGCAGTTAGCATGCACAACACGATGATTATTTATAATCCGAGCCAGTTGGCTCAGTCTTTTGGAAACTCAGAAAGTTAAAGAAATCAGATGGTACCCCAGATAATTAAAATACCCATTGCATGGAGCTACCCTAATTATATTCATGCTACCAGATTGCTGCAGAAAGGCAGGTGATATGGAGACCTCATGGTGTTCACCTATGAGCATGGTGATGCAAGGCTGACATGACACACCTCCTCTTCACGGCCTTTCCCTCCAGGTAGCCACAACATGCGAGTTGTTGTTGTTGCACAGGGGTTGAATCCACAAGGTCTGTCTCTCACCAAAAGCAGTCTCGGGTACAGGGCAGTCGGTCTGGACTGGGCTAGCAAAGGCCCAGGCAGAATGAGCAAGTTGGCAAAGTTAATTTGGTTCTTGCTGGTGAAACCTCCAGCTGGCATAACAAGGAAGTTCGTGAACAGCAGGTCTTGACCCACAAAAAAACATTCAGCACATTTAACTCAAACAGCTTCAACTTTTGACAGTTTGAATACAGTCTGGTTGCTATGGCAGTCGATTCACTGAGCAAACCTCTCAATCCAAAAGTTGTCTCGCACACTAGCTGGGCCGATCAGTTCACAGGAGCAATTCGTTGGTCCAAAACACAGATGGAGCTGGCAAACTTCTTCCTTCATTCTACCACAGTTCCAGGCTTAAATTGAAACAAGTCTGACTTCTGCAGTCAGGCAGTTCAAGGCAGTAAACATGGCAGGGAGGCAAGTTAGGCCTCTTCCCTCCGATTCCCCTATGCTCCGTTCAGAGAGCAGCTGCTCGAAAGCTCGAGCTGTTCACACTTCATTCTCCAACTCTAACTGATCCACTGTCTCATGCAGCACTGGGGATTTCCCTTGTAATCCAGGATTCAGATTGGCTGGGGAAGCTGCCAGTAACAGTTGGGACTCCCCCTCCAGGTCAGTTTTGGCACAAACACCAAAACTACAAAAACTACAGTTTTCCATCCCACAAGACACCTGAGCCAGGATCGATTTTAGGCCCCCTGAAGTCCTATCCAATTAATGGAAGTCTGGGACCTAACATGGTGGATCCCATTCCAATAGGCAAGCTGCAAGGAGAGCAGGTTAAACAATCTTCTCCATTTCAAATATAACAGCACGTAAGCAGTAAATGAGTACAATTTCCATACAGGCTCCCTCTGCAGTAGTATCAACTGCAGAGTGGAGCAAAACAGAGCAGTGTCTGGCCTGTCACAAGCCCTAAGTCACTCGGGCCCAGCTCAGACCATTCACTATACACATATTAGCTAAGCTCTTAAAGGGACAGGCATGGAGGCTCAGCACGGCACTCACATGTAAAGGAGCAGGATCAAAGATAGGATGTCAGCCTGGCAGTGGGCATTGGAGAAGTCCAGGAACACATTAAGGTAAACCCCAAATTTGTAGGGGGGTTACAAATGCAATATGTAATGGGGGCCAGTGGAATAAATGATTTATCTGCACTCCAGCAGTTTGACCTCGGACACCTCAATTGTGGTTTACACCACTCATGAGGTTACCTGAGGTCAAATTGCTCTTGTGCAGATAAATCATTTATTCCACTGGCTCCCACTGCATATCCATAGATACATAGATACATAGATACATAGACAGTGTTGGCGGATAAGGGCCTATGGCCCACCCAGTCTGCCCATTTGAGCTTGTAAGTCTAGTTTGTTTTCCTAGAAGTCTGTTGCCCCTTACCCCTGACCTCCAGAATTCCTTTATGTCTATCCCATGCATTCTTAAATCCTGTGATTGTTTCAGCCCCCACCACTTCCTCTGGCAGGGTGTTCCACTTGTTCACCACCCGTTCTGTCAAGAAATTCTTTCTCATGTTTCCTCTGAATTGTCCTCCCTCCAACTTCATCCCATGCCCTCTAGTCCTGGAACATCTTTTCACTTAAAATAGTGTTTTCCTGCACCCTGTTCCTCCTGTAAGATACTTGTATGTCTCTATCATATCCCTCTCTCTCCTCTCCTCCAGGGAGTACATGTTCAGTTCCTTCGACCAGTCTTCATAGGACTTGTGATGCAATCCATGCACCATCTTTGTTGCCCTCCTCTGAACCTTCTCTACCCTGTCTATGTCCTCACATAGGTATGGTCTCCAGAACTGTACACTGTACTCCAGGTGGGGCCTCACTAGTGTCTTGTATAGTGGAATTATGACCTCCTTTTTCTGCTGGTGATGCCCTGCCTATACATCCCAGCATCCTATTTGCTTTACCTGCTGCCTTGTCACACTGTTTCCCTACTTGAGGTCATCAGATGACAACCCCAAGATCCCTTTCCTGCTTGGTGCACTCTATATCCTCACCCCCCAACTGATATATTGTGCCAGGGTTTTTGTGCCCCATATGCATTATCTTGCACTTCTTTGCATTGAATTTCAACTGCCAAACCCCTGACCATTCTTCAAGTTTCTGCAGGTCCCTTCTCATTCTGTCTACACCCTTTGGTGTGTCTACTCTATTACAGAGCTTTGTGTCATCAGCGAACAGTGAAATTCTGCCTTCTAGGTCCTGCGCAATGTCACTGATGAAGATGTTGAATAGGACCAGTCCTAGCACTGATCCTGTGGTACCCCACTGGTTACTCTTCCCTCTGTGGAGTGACAGCCATTTACCACCACCCTCTGTGTCCTGCCACCCAGCCAGTTACCTACCCACCACACTACTGTCCTGCCCACACCCATATTCCCCAGTTTGTGTAATAGTCTTCTATGTGGCACAGTGTCAAAGCCTTGCTGAAGTCCAGATAGGCCATGTCCACTGCCCTCCCCTGATCCACCTCCCTAGTCACCCAGTCAAAAAATTCAACGAGGTTGGTCTGACATGACCTCCCCCTGGTGAAACCATGCTGCCTTGGGTCCTGTAGTCCATTGACAACCAGATGTTCCACCAATCTCTCCTTCAGTAGTGCTTCCATGATCTCTTCCCACTACCGGTGAGGCTGACTGGTCTGTAGTTCCCTGCTTCCTCTTTGTTCCCACTTTTGTATAAGGGGACTACATCTGCTGTCCTCAAGTCTTTGGGTACCTCCCCTGTTTCCAGTGATCGGCTAAACAGGATAGCCAGAGGATCAGCCACCACCTCTCTTAGTTCTTTAAGGACCCTGGGGTGCACCCCATCTGGCCCCATTGCTTTATCAACTCTTATTACTTCCAGTTCCCTCAGGACCCTTTATCGTGTAAAGGACTTGTGTCCATTCTGCACCATTCTCACCCCTTGTACTCCCTTCAGACCCATTACCCTCCTCTTCTTCAGTAAAGACTGAGCAGAAATACCTGTTCAATATGTCAGCTTTACTGTTGTCATCCTCAGGCAGCCCCCATCCTCCCCTTCAGTCTCACTATCCTCCCTTTGTCTTTCTTTTTTCACTTATGTACCTGTAAAGGTTTTGTACCCTCTACCCACTGATTTTGAAATGTGTTCTTCTGTCTGAACTTTGGCTTCCCTTACCGACCTCCTGCCTCCTTTGCTTCTCCTGGTACTTCTCCCTATCCCTTCTGCCTGTGTCTTTTTGTATTGCCTGAATGCAATCTTTTTGGCTTTCACTTTCTTTGCTACCTGTTTGGAAAACCATAATGGTCTCCTCTTCCTTTTCCTCTTGCTAACCTGCTTAATGCATAATTCTGTTGTTCTTATAATCCCATTTTAAATACTGCCCACTGTTCCTCAACCCTGATTCCTGTCCCATTCCCTTAATGCCTCTTTCAAGTATCTCCCCATTTTCCCAAAGTCTGCCCCCTAAAATCCAGGATATGTGTTTTGTGTGGTTTGGTTCTGCTCTTTCTGTGATTTCAAACCACAATGACTGGTGGTCACTGTTTCCAGGTGCTCCCCTACTGTTACCCCATCACACTGTCCCTGTTTGTGAGCACAAGGTCCAGTATTGCCGTCTGCCGAGTTGGTTCCATGACCAGTTGCTTGAGGAAGGCACCCTGAAGGAGTCCAGGATAAATCTGCTCTAGTTGATGCTGCTGTTGGGATGCTCCAGTCCACATCTGGAATATTGAAGTCTCCAACCAGTACTACCTCACCCTTGTCTGCCATCCTTTGGATGGCTAGCATCAACTCGCTATCTGTTTCTTCCTCCTGGGCTGGTGGTCTATAGACCACCTGTGCGGATGGCTGTCCCCATTTCCTTTCCAGCTTAACCCACAGTATCTCACCCCTTTTGTTCCTCCTGGATCTCTGTGGCCCTTATGTCATTTTTTCACATACAGTGCCACTCCTCCCTTCCCTGCCTGCTCTGTCTCTTCTGAATATGTTGTAGCCAGGTATGGCCATCTCCCAGTCGTGGTTATCATTACACCAGGTTTCAGTGATGGCCACAATGTCCAGGTCTGGCTGTACCATGACAGCCTCCAGATCTTCCATCTTGTTGCTAAGGCTCCTGGCATTTGCACACATGGCTTTCCATGATTTGACCTCCCTTAGATATGTTATGTTCTATGCTATAGGGACCACCATGTGTTCTGAAGAAGTGGCATAAACAGTCCACAAAATGTCAAATGTATACTGGTGAAAATAAAAACAAGACAGAAAACAATGGTGTACAGGAGATGATTGTCTTGTCTTCACTTTCCTATTGTCATTAGGGGCACTACCATGGCTATCCTCAGTGTGTAAAAGAAGTCCTAACCCTTGCTTAAAGTGGATTTATTTATTTAAAAGTTGATAACCGGGAAAGGCACACTGAGCTGAGGCTCGATTCCAGGTGCAACTCAGGGAAGGGGGAGAGGGTACAAAGGTTACATAATATATATACTACATGAGATACGCAGACTACATGAAAATAAATCAAAGTTAAAGCTTATACATAGCATATATACATATGTAAACATGTGAAATTAAATACCACATGATAAACTGTAATTGCAGCTTATACAAGAAGTTGAGTCTAACAGTGAACCCAACAGTAGACACTTATGTACAAGGGATTAGCAACACCTGAGCTAACTTCTGTTTGAGTTTATACAGTAAAAAAAGTGTACCATGTTTGATTGTTCTTGTTTTTTCTTACATTGAAGTTACTAGCCCTAGATGTAAACTAACAGTCAAGTTTGCTATATATTAATACATATACTAGGCAGTGTTGCTTATGAGATAAGAATGTTATCTAGTACTGTTTTGGGCAAGAGGACTGCAAAGCAAAGCTGAGCGGTTCTGTCAGCCCAAAACAGAAAGAGATAACATTCTTATCTCATAAGAAATACTGCCTAGTATACATATTACTATATTATGAAGCACTCTCACTTTGCTGCAAAAAATTGCACATGGAAGTTGTACTATTCATTATTTTATTTTCACTTTTTTTGGGTCCCTCCTCTGCCAACCATCAATTGGTTTGTTCCAGCAGTTTCCCTTGGATGCATTCCAAAATGGCAGTTGAAACAGGGTGCACCAAACAAGTGCATACAAGGATTTTTTTTTAATTAGAGTCACAAAACATAGTTAACCATGATTCTCAAAATCGTACCTGGTTGATCTGTGAGGTGACAGTTCTTGTCAGAAGCGAGCAGCAGGGTAACATGGTGGGAATCAGCTGAGCGAGTACACGCGCAGACATCTGTATGGCAGATAAAAGGTAAGTGATTCCATGATTTTGATTGGTCAGCAAAGTGAAAGTGCTTTATAATGTTTATTTTTATGTCTGATGAGATGCTAACTGGAAGGAACTTGTGTGCAATTGCAGTGTAAGAGATTTTTTTTAAACTGTCTGGTGGGAAGGATTGTGGCTGAAACTGTTGTGGAGGTTTCATTTTCCATTTTCAGAGGTGGTGGAAAGGAGGAGCAGGCAGTATTGATGAGATGCTTACAACTGAAACACCTACATGAATTGAGGATGTGTGTGAGGGAGTATGTCAGTGAATGGGGTGATTATGTATCGGAGTGAGCCGGGGTGGGGTTTGGACCATGATACAAGAAGATCAGAAAAAAAAAAAAAATTTATATATATATATAAACAACACACATTTTCCTGGTGTGAGCTGTGTCCCAGCACCTAGGAAGACTGTGTTGCTGTTTTATATATTGCAAAACTAAATGAAACTTGTCTTTTGTTTAACTGTATTGCAAGTAGCTGGAGCCCTGTAATCAGCTGCAGGAAGAGGAGCTGTAGTCTGTTCTTGCTCTGTGGATGACAACTCAAATTATTTACTTTATTTTGCACTTTTGGGAAGTCCTCTGTATTTCTAAACACAAATTGACCCATCCAGGGTATATTTTATTATTTTTTACTTTGTTTTTTAATTGTTGGCAAGTGAGGAGCATCCCATGACCCCAGAGAACACTTCTGGGTCACTCTAAGCATATTTATTCCTGGCCTTAGTAAGCAGAGTGAGCTAGAGCAGGGTAAGCGCGCGGTTCTGCGCACAAGGCGCAAGCAAAGACACGCACATCATTGTGCGTGTCTTGCATGTCTAGTGGGATAGTGGGATACAGTGTCACAGGAGTATAAGCAAGGTAAGACTATTGACCCTTTCAAATATATCGTAAGCACTGTAGCTATACTGACAGGACATATTGCATCGTCGCTTACATTGGTTGTGCAGGTTCGTGTAGTACAACTAAGCTCATAACTGAGTCCCCATAAAGTCCTTCTTATAAGGTGTATAAAATACAAAAGGATGAAGCAAACTGTTGATACTGATGGGGATATTAGGTATTTATGTGTGGAATGTGCTATGTACATGGGTGTTCAAACAACTGTCATGAACTCTTTTACATGTAATAAATGTAGGCAAAACCTTGAACTACAAATTGAAATAAATATGTTCTCCCTCAGACTCAAAGCTATTGATGAGGTACAACTACAAATGGCACAAAGATTAAACATAAACATTGATACTCTGCATCCCACAAGTGATGCTATGGATCCGACTATGTCACTAAATAATGGTGACAGTAGTGGGAAAATGAAAAATTCCAAAAAAAATAGAAGAAGGGGAAAAAAGGATTAGGAAAAAAAAGACCATAAACACAGTGTTATCAGGGTCTGACGTCAATTGTTCAGAACAACAAATGACATCTAATAATAGAATGGTACATAAAAATTAAAAAAGGATGAGAGAAACTGAACATCCGATCAAAAATGAAACATTTAATGATAGTGAATGGTTTGAAGGTCAAGCTAATAAAGTGGCAAAAAGAGGTAGAAGGGCAGACCACTTTGAACTTCCCCTGCCAAATCACTTTGACCCACTGGTAGTACTGGAGAACCATGATGTGACTAACATGACCCATGAATCTGCTATACCACTGCAAGTGATATCAGAAAACAATCAGGAGCAACTTAAGAAAGCATCATGAAAACAGGGGAGTATTGTTGCTGAGAATGAGTCATTGCCAGACCTCAATAGTGAGGGCAATCAAGTAGCTACACATATGGAACTTGACGAAGTGCCATCAAATAGGGAGGTGATAGTTGCTGGTGATTCCATTATCAAAAATCTTGACTGCCTAATTTGTAATATTGACAAATCTACTAGAACTGTATCAAGTTTTAGTGGTGTTAGAGTATGTGATATCACTGTAATGATGGACAATATTTTGCAAAACACAGGTAGTAATCCCCTGGTTATTATTCACGCAGGGTCTAACGATACATGGCAAGTGTTGATACAAAAAATTCAAAAGGACTTTGGATCATTTACAAATAAATTTATTGATCATGGCTGTGAAGTCATTGTCTCAGAAATCCTCCCTATTCCTCGTGCATCATGACAGCATCAAATAAAAATCAGAGACATCAATAATTGGCTCCATATGTGGTGTATGAAACAAAGTATAACATATATTACACATTGGGAAGAATTTTATGGTGTATCTAATTTGTACTCATATGATGGTCTACACCTAAATATAAGGGGTAATAAAGTCTTGGGTGTACAGCTCAATGTAATCAGTAATAAAAGTTTAAACTAAAGGATTGGGGGAGAGGTGTCCTATGAACACCGCTCTAGAAAACAAAAAGATTAATATAAATTCTTTACCTAACACAGTGCCGTCAAGAAGTAGTAATAACATGGAAATCAATTATGCACAAAGACTAGGTATACTACTATTAAATACCGTAAGCTTACATTCCAAAATAGACGAATTACAACATTTTCTCAAAGATGAAAATATAATCATTTGTGGTATTACTGGGACTTAGGGTACAGATGATGCTTGGAATATGGACATTAGTGGCTATAACCGATTTTATCAAAATAGGAATAACCGTTTGGGAGGAGGTATAGCAATATATGTAAGAGATGACATTAAATCAGTTGAGATATTTAACACTGAGTAATATGAAAATTAATTTGAGTGTATATGGGTTAAATTACTGTTTAACAACAATAAATTGACCATGGGCTTGGACTATCACCCTCCGAATCTAACTACTGAACAAAATAATAATTTATTACACTTCATTGAAAGTAAGAACATTATAGGTGATTATGTGCTAATCGGGGATTTCAACTTGCCTCATATTAACTGGACCTCACTGGATAGTAAGGTAGCACTTGAGAGAAAATATGTTGACCTATTTATCCAGATAAATCTTGAACAAATGGTTCATTTACCGACTAGGGGAGGCAATACTTTAGATCTCATTTTAACTAATTGTGATGAAAAAATACACACTATTCATCTACATCCACCACTTAGTAATTCAGATCATAATATGATAACTGCATACTTTACAAATAACATTAAATACACTAAAGGAAAAACAGTAGTAAGAGACTTCCACAAAGAAGATTATCAGAAAATGAGGGATCAACTGGGAAAATGGAAATGGGAAGAGGATCTTGCAGATAAAGATCTAGAACTAGTTTGGGATCTAATCAAGCATCAACTTTTGGATTGTATTGAGAAATATGTACCGATCAGGGTTAAATATAATAAAAATAAATGTACTCCCTTGGTGGAATAACAAAATAAAGAGGCAGATTTGGAAAAAGAAGAAATATTTCAGAAATATAAGAAAACAAATACTGCAGAGTTACTCAGTAAACTTGAACTGTGTAATAAAAATATAAAAAGAATGATAAAAAGAGCTAAAAAAATATGGAACTAAAATTAACATCCAGGGTTAAGGACAACAAAAAACAGTTCTGTAATTATATCGGTACTTTAAAAGGTACTCATCATGCTGTAGGGCCCATAAAAATGGATGAAGGTATAATAACAGCTGAGGAAGATATAGCAGAAACTCTAAATAACTATTTCCTTAGTGTCTTTGAAAAAAAAGATCCTCGAATGCAACAGATTGAGTTGACTACATCACACTTTCCTGGTATTAGCAGCTCAGACATTTAAGACATAATACATTCATTAAAAAACAATAGTTCATCAGGGCCAGACAGTATATCCCTGAGACTTATCTGAGAATTAGCCCCTGTTATAATTAAACTACTCACTTATCTCTATAATAAGTCTATACAGGATGGTATTGCATTGAAAGAATGGTGTAGCAATAGTAACTGCAATTCACAAGGGAGATAAAAGAGATGAGTCCAAGAACAACAGACAAATTAGTTTCACATCTGTGGTTGGTAAAAGCATGGAGAAATTATTGCAAAGGCGAATTAATGACCATTTGATAACAAAGGAGCTGATAGATCATAGTCAGCATGGATTTGTTCCTGGGAAATCATGCTTAATAAACCAACTCACCTTCTTCAAGCCCATAAGTAAGGCACTTGATAAGGGCATTCCCAGTGATGTAATTTATCTCAATTTCACAAAAGCGTTTGATAAAGTATCCCATTCTGTATTAATAAATGAACTTTTAAAGATTGAACTATCGCCCAATATAATAAGCTGGATCAGCTCCTGGTTGGATAATAGATATCAAAAGGTTGCAGTGAAAGGGAATTACTCCTCTTGGGGTTGTGTAACAAGCAGCGTTCCCCAGGGATCGGTCTTGGGACATACCCTTTTTAATATTTTAGTTGCAACTATGCTAATCTTGGACAGAGTATGGCTTGCCAAATATACAGATGACTGCAAGTTGGGGGGCCTTGTAACCATCGTAACAGACAAGGTTAATATACAAAAACAGTTAGCTTTATTGATGGAATGGGGGCAAACTATGTATATGCAATTCAACTTTGATAAGTGCAAGGTAATGCACATTGGGAAGAACAACCCATATTGCAGTTATCACTTAGGATATTCCTCACTGCAGTCTGTATCTGAAGAGAAAGATCTCAGCACTATAATAACTAATGATTTTAACTTTGACAAAAACACCACTTTAAATGTAAAGAAGTGCCATAAAATAATAGGTTCCATTTGGGCAAATATAATAAGTAGAGACCAAGAAGTATTAATGCCATTATATTCTAGCTTGGTGCAACCACATCTTGAGTATTGCTCCCAGTTTAATAAGTCACATTCTGTAAGAAGTTGTAACCTTATTGAAGGCGTCCAGAGAAAATGCACTAAAAAAATAAGAAATAAAGAGAATCTGGACTACAGCACAAGATTAAGAAATCTACAGCTAAACTCTGCAGGTTATAGACAAGTCCGTGGAGACCTATGCTTTACATATAAAGCATTGAGAGATGGTTATTTGGGTGTGACTGTAGGTCTGATTTGAATAACATCACAGCCATTACAAGAAATAATGGACTTAAAATCACAGGGGAGTTTATTAAAAACTACTAAGAGAATTTATTTTTTTACTCAGAAGATCGTTGGAATATGGAATAGCTTGCCTGCACATGTAGTATCCAGTCCAACAAAGGACACTTTTAAAACTAGACTGGATCTTCACATGGGGAATAAATATATATATCACCCATAATAAGGTGGTGAGTTCTTAAAAGGGCTTTTAGCCTACTGAACTTGTACACATTCTATGAATCTATGAAAAGAGTTTGTGTATCTACAAAACTAAACAAATGAAAGAAAATGTAAGAAAATATGTCAAGATGAGTAACTCTGAGAGGAACCAAGGTATCGAGTAGCTGAATGGAGGGTTTCTGCAGATTGGTAGAAGAAAATAAGAATACTATTTCTGTAAAAAACAATTTGCCTTTTTTTATATTTGAAAATTCCAAAGTGTGACAAGGATTTGTTTGAAATGCTACTTTTTGCTTGGCAGGATTTGTTTTTACCAGTGAGAGCAAAATCCTGCACTCAAAGACCAAGATTCAGTCTGGATATTGCATTTCTGCAGATAAAGTGACATCGATGGTGCTCCAAACACCAAAGTTAGAGGACTAGTGTACCCCAGCTTTTTTGTCTTTTTAGATGCAACCAGAAACAGGGACAGGGAACCTGCACAAATCTGTAAAAAACTGAATATCCAGCCAGCCCAGTGATGCTGAGGGTTGAGGTGCTGGACACCAAGCCTCGCTCCATGCCAGTGACCTGCATTCAGGAACTAGTGTGGGCTGTCGGGGGTCAGCAGGGAAGAGAAGGGTTGAGCATCCACTGGACAGCTGTCCTTCTCTGGGGAGAGGGGACTCCAGCAGTCAGAGCTTACCTGGCCCCTAGTGGAGGCTAGCGGCAGGAGCACCATCACTGCACATGGGGAACTGGGGAGCAATGCAGATGCTAGACAGGATCATGCATTGAAGCGTGCATGGCAATGTCATGGGCATCATTGTACACACCACCCCCAGGGAAGAGAGAAAAACAGGAAAAAGTTCACCCCAGAGGATGAAGGAGGGAGCTTGAAGGCACCGCACCCGGCTAGCTATTGCACAGGGCAATCTCTATCCCATCTTGGGGGGGATGGTCCCCTCCCCGACCCCACCGGGGGGGTAAGCCCTGGAGCCACTCATGTGCTGGTTGGTGGATGCCTGGGTGATGAGGCTGGGGCTCCCTGAAGATTGCTAGGGCTGTAGGGGTCAGGAGCATAAATACATAAAAAAAAAAGAAAACTGAATAACCTTTTTCGATAATTGGAAAGCATGAAACATCTTAAATTGTTCTTATACAAAAATTGTAAGATGGGCCTCATAATATAAATAAGTTGCATCTTTGGTCCTAACAACTGGCCTTTTGCTCCTGTGGTCTGGATAATTGTGAAACAACCCCACTCACCTTTTACTGATCTGTCCTTTAGTAACCTCCACCTTAATCCATTAAGACTTTTTCTTAAATACAGCATTGGAGACAATTCTGTATGCAAGATCTTATGATTATTTCCATTTTTCTGCCCCCCCATAACTGTTTATGTTTATATGTGATGGATATCATATGACTTGTACCAGCAGCACTCAGGCATTCAAGTCCAGTAGTGCTGCACCCAGATAAACAACTTTAGGGAGAAACAAAATGACCAGTGCACACAAAGAGCCACTTGTACATGAGTACAAATATGCTGAGAATATTTAATGTGCACAGACCAAAACCGCTGAACACTAGTACCCCAGTGCTTCGAGCCCTTGCAGACTCTTCATCAGGGGGGAGGGACAATGAGTGCTGCAGCCCAAAATACAAAGGCTGCCAAGTAAAGGTACAGTGACAACTATATTAAACACCAGTTGTGAAAAAATAGTGAAAAAATAAATAAACAGAATTATTTTGTATAAAAAAATTCAAATCATGCTGGCCCCAATTTTATCACATCTACAAAAAGATCACTGGAATGGTAGCATATAAACAATATGCTATGTGTGTTTCAAACAAGTTCATTCAATCCACTTTGAAGAAAAGGATCCAACATAGTAAGTCTAGTTCCAGGATATAGTCAATCAGATACCTGAAGAAATGGCAGACAAAAAACAAATAAGGACTGTCAAACAGCAAGAACAAAAAAGCATCCCTACATAAGTGATGGGAGAATCGCTACAGTAGATGCCTACAGTTAATACACAATATAAGAAACCTATATAAGTAAATCAACATAACAAAACAGAAAGGGGAGGACCAGCAATAAAAAATATGAAATAAAAAAAATAAATAAATAAATAAAGTAAGCAATCATAAATGTTATTGCTCAATATAGTTAATTAGGGCACATTCACACTTAAAAAGAATAGCCTGAATATTTTTTCTTCTTTTCTTCCTTAAAGCTGTCTATGAAAAGGGCATAATATCCCAATTCTCATTCAGCCATCTGGGTGGACTGCGTTTAGTTGAAAAATGTGCCTACTTTCTCTTTGTAACTAAAAGTTACATCTGTTACCTCCCCTTGGAAGTGGTGGCACATGGTCAATGGCCATAAGCCTAAAAGAATTCAGGTTCTGGCCATGATATACATTCCAATGAGTACCCACTGGAGTGTCACAACGACCATGAAAACTGGATCAAACATGTTCTTGTATTTGTTCTTTCAAAGCACGGGTAGTCATACCTATATACAGGGTGGGGCAATCACACCACAAAGCTTATACCACACGTGTGGTATGGCAAGTGACCATATGTTGTATATTGAGCTGTTTTCCATTAGTAGGACTAATGAAAAATTTCCCTCATTACACATATTGACATACGTTGCAATTACCGCATGGGTGGGAACCCAATGGTTGTGCGGGTAGCCAACTTTGTGCCTGAATGCCCCATGGGACAAAATGACTTCTGACAACATGATCTTTCATGGATTTGCCTTTCCTATAGACAATCTTAGGACAGTTGCTGATCTGACCCCTCAAGTCCCAATCGGCTTCCAGAATGTGTCAACATTTCTTTAGTACTCTTGCTACTTTTGGTGTTACTCTATTATACTTTGTAATAAAGTCAGTCTGATCATAAGTGTTTACTTCTTGAATTTTGGGTTTAAGTAGTATTGTTCTACCCTGTTCAAGTGTGAAGTCCTCTGAATTATGGAGGGCTTCAACATAACCTCTAGCTTGGAATCTATTGCTGAGGCCTTCAGCATGTTGCAAATAGGAAGCAGTAGTGGAGCAATTTCTTCATAGCCAAAGATATTGTCCCTGTGGTATCCCCTTAATCAAATAAGTTGGATGAAAGCTATCGGCCCTCAAAAGGGTATTCTCTGAAATGGGTTTATGATAATTCTCAGACGCTATCCTACCATCAGGTGTGGTGCACAAAAGTAGATCCAAAAAAGTAACAGAGGGGATCTGTTGTAAAAGTAAAGCATAGATTCCAGTCATTTGAATTCAATTGCTGTAAGAAGTCCTCTGCCTCAAGTTGTGTGCCACACCAGATGCATAGGATATCATCTCTATAACAACCTCAGAACTTGAACTTGCTACTGTATCAATTTACCCTGGGATCATAGACGGCAACCTCCTCCCACCAACCCAAAAACAGGTTGGCATAGGAGGGCACCATCACTGACCCCATTGCCGTACCACAAACCTGCAAAAAAAATGTGGAATTAAAAGTAAAAAAGTTACTGGTAAGTACTAACTCCAGAGCATCCAACATAAAATCTGTGTCCGAAAGATCATTAGTCTGAAAGAGGTCCATAAAGAACTGGACAGCATGTAGTCCCAGATTATGTCTGATGCTGTTATAAAGTGACTTGACATCAATAGTCAGCCACAGGCTACCAGTATCAAAGAACTGGTGCTCAAGGGCCTCCAGAGCAGACATTGTGTCCTTAAGAGAATGGGAAAGGGGAAATTGTTATCCAGGAAAGCCACACTAAGCCAAAGTTTATTTCCAGGTGTGACCTGGGAGCACTAGGGAGTTAAGTGACTTGCTCAGGGTCACACAGTATGCAAATGGGGGCTGTGGGATTCAAATCCAGGTCTCCAGGTTTGCAGCTCAGAGCCCTAAACCTCTGCACTATACTGCCTCCTTAAAATGGGACAGAAGGCATACTACCAGTGTGTATAAAAAGTCATCCAAAAATCTGGGCAGGTTCTCAGTAAGAGAGCCTATACCGGAAATAATAGGCCATCCCGGTGGATTCTGGGAGTCCTTGTGCACCTTAGTTAAATGATAAAATGCTGGAACAACTGGGAAATCCTGTCTTAAATACTTAAATTCTTGTTCAGAAATTACACCTCTTGACCTGTGAAATGAAAGCAAAGAATTAAAGTTTTTCTTGATAATATAAAGTCAGATTACTATCCAATAGTTTATAGTTCTCAGCGTTGTATAACTGATAATTAGCTTCCAGTACACAGTGACTGGTGTTCTGGACCACAATTTGGCTCCCTTTGTCTGCTGATTTTATCATAAGTTCTTTCATCTCTGCCAATTCTCTCAGGTCCTTATATTCTTCCATTGAAATGTTTTTATTGTTACCATGTAAAGTGGTACTAGAGACAATTCAATCTACTTCTCCGTTCACTAGTTTCTCTAATGTAGATACAGCTGATGAAATAGCTTTAGCAGGGCAAAAGACTGAAGTAGGGCAATAGGTACCCCTCCTCCAGACTAAGTTATTACTGTAAGACTTAAAATAATCCAGGGCCCCCTTCAGGGTCCCTGCTTGATGGCAGATGATCAACAGATGTAGTCTCTGTAGTTGAAATATCCAGCACATCAGTAATTTTCTTCAAAGTTAGTAGGACAAGTAGTAGAACAAGGGGAAGTTGAAGTGGGGGGTGGGGGTAGGTGTAGAAATTGGGGTTAGGGAAGTGGAGGCAGATGTCAGAGTATTAGGTCCACACATATTGCTTTCTGTAAGAAAACTTTTTCAAACGCAGTTTTCTATAGGTCTTTTCCAGACCCACTTGTATATCAAATCTGTCAAAATTTGATTCTGGTTCAAATGATAGACCTTTTGAAAGAACTTGAAATTTGAGATTCCGTTAACTCAATATCTGAGAGATTTAGGACTTGCCCTTCCCCTGAACATTGTGTTGTTTCTGGCGCTTCTGCTGCTGACCTGGCATGTTTTCTGATACCCCCTCTGCACCCCCTTCTTGTCTTCTTACCCTAATTTTTGTCCTGGTTCAGAGGCACTCTGTTTCTTCCTCTGACTGCACTTCTGTGTGCTGGGACAAGCGAAACCCCACCCTCTTGGGTTACCCCTGTGCCGGCTTCTGGTTACCTGTGTGTTTTTTGTTAATACTCATAGAGCGTTTCCAATTTTTAGCTCTACTCAATGAAATGGATCTACTCCTTGGCTGATTTTCAGTTCCTGAGTCCCATTTATAGACCTGTCCCAAGGCAAAATCCTTGGTGTCTCTCAGTTATTTGGTTTGCTTATGGGCTATTACTACCTTTTTATGTGAGGCGATTTTATCTAAGAGTCTTGAATTAAGTGCTTCAAAATCCTCTGCGGTCTCAAAGGGGGTCAATTCTTTCTCAAAACCTTGACTACTGCCAGTGTATCGGAGTGTTTCTCAGTATCCTGGTCAACCAGGATCTCAATTAATGTTTCTAAGCAGGTTGTAAGAGCCTTCTCCCACCTGTCTTGGTAACAAGGCTTGTAACCCCCCCCCCCCAGGGACCCTTATCCAGTCTTAGCCCTCTTGGAATCAAATTTGTCTCTTTGTATTTTGACAAACTGGACACAGTATAGTATAAGTTGACCTCTGTAAAGTAAAGCCTTTCAAGCTTATTAAACAAATCCCTACAGTTGTCTGCCAGATCAGGAGGCAATCCGAATTCATAAGAACAAATGTCACCAGCCTGTTCTCATTACCTGACTTGTTCAGCAGTTGTCAGCAAACCCCTTCTTGGTGAGTGATGAGAATGTTGGCGAACCCCTGCAAGCAGTTCCTCTAGAACTTCAGTCTCTGACTCCTCACTCATCTGTCTCTGGTTTCCAGGCATAAATATATGTTGAATTAACATGGAAACAACTAGAAATCCAAAATATATAGTGTGAGGAAATCCAAAAACGGTGTTAACGCAGTTGTAACAACTCCAAGTTGTAGAGTCTGGAACGCCAATGTGACGTCACACTAAACCACCGAACTGAACTAAATGCGGTACACCAAAATTGAAAATAGGGGTGAAGAAGAAAAAGCTTCCAGCTTTTAGCCACACCAAAGGTCTGTGCACAACAAAATCGACAGAAAAATAACTCAGCTCATGAACTAAGGTCAGATCAGTTAAACGCTAACGTCGGATGTTACCGATGACCATGCTGTCACTTAGAAATGAAATAGCAGAACCTCAAAAAAGTACCAGTGGCGCTTAGACATTCAAGTTCAGTAGTGCTACACCCAGACAAACAACTTTAGGGAAAAACAAAAAGACAGATGTGCACAAAGAACCACTCGTACACAAGTACAAATATGCCGAGAATACTTAAAGTGCACAGACCAAAACCTACTGAACACTAGTACTCCAGCGCTTCAAGCCCTTGTGGACTCTTCATCGGGGGGGGGGGGCAATCCTTATTTGTTTTTTGACTGCCATTTCTTCAGGTATCTGATTGACTAAATCCTGGAACTAGACTTACTATGTTGGATCATTTACTTTAAAGTGATTGAATGGACTTGTTTGACACATACATAGCATATTGTTAATATGATACCATTCCAGTGATCTTTTTGTAGATGTGATGAAATCTGAGCCAGCATGATTTAAAATTTTTTATACAAAAGAATTCTGTTTATATATTTTTCACTATTTTTTCACAACTGGTGTTTAATATAGCTGTCACTGCACCTTTAATGGGCAGCCTATATATTTTGGGCTGCAGCACTCATTGTCCCTCCCCCCAATGAAGAGTCCGCAAGGGCTCGAAGCACTGGGATACTATTGTTCAGCAGTTTTGGTCTATGCACATTAAATATTCTTGGCATATTTGTACTCATGTACGAGTGGTTCTTTCTGTGCACTGGGGGGGATGAAAAAAATCTTCTGGGGGCGGAATTCAAGTGAAAGTCTGACTTTCGCTATCGTGGAAGTTCAGAAATTGATTTCTGAACTTCTGCGGAACTTCTGCCTATGATCGCCACTCTTATAATTGTTAAATTACCCCCCCAAAAATCCCCGGTGGCTAGTGTAGTGGTCCCTCCCTCACCTGTCCCACATGTAAAAAATTATCCCTGGTGGATAGTGGTCCCTCCCCTTCACCTGATAGCCCTCCTGCTGCAAAATGTACAGTAACACCCCCCCCACATCCCTATCTCCACTATCCAGGTCAAAAAGAAAATCTCTGGTGGGCTAGTGGTTTTGTTTTTTTTAATTTAAACCCCCTCATGATCCCCATTCCCAAATCCCATTCCCTGGTGATCCAGTGCCCCCCACCCAGCTTCCTCAGCAGCCAGGTGTCCCACAACCCTGCTCCCACCCCCATCATAAACCCTGGCAGCAGCAGACCAGCACAGCCCTCCTCTCTCCTCTCTCTTCTCTCCTCCATGGCTGGCTCACTGACTGAGCTGTCAATGAATGAGCAGTACATGGTCTGCTCATTCATGACAGCTCAGTCAGTGGATCGGCCATGGAGGAGAGAGAGAGAGGGCTGTGCTGGTCTGCAGCTGTTGGGGTTTATGGTGTTGGTCACCTGGCTGCTGGGGAGACTGGGTGGGGGCACCGGATAACCGGGGATTTGGGACAGGGAATTGGGAGGGTTAAATAAAAAAAAACACTAGACTATCTGAGATTTTTTTTAACAGGACAGTGGAGATAGGGGGGTGGGGGGTTACTGTACATTTTACGGTGGGTGGATTACTGGGTGGAGGGGAAGGACCACTAGTCACCAGGGATAATTTTTTACATGTGGGACAGATGGGGGAGGGACCACTACCCACAAGGACTTATTTTCTTCATTTCCAGGTGAAATTTCACTGGGTAACTTTCGCTGAGGTTTTCCACTCCGCCACAGGCGGAAGTCCGGAAACTTTTGCGAAAGTACCTTAATTTCCGCGGAAGTTCCATGGGAGCGGAAAACGACAGTTTCGCCCACCCCTAGTGTGCACCGGTCTTTTTGTTTCTCCCTGCAGAAATTATAGACCTGTTAATTTGACCTCAATCCTGGGAAAGGAAATGGAAAAAATAATGAAAGAAGAAATAGAAAAAAATGAATATATACAAATAACTTGATTGATGTCACACAGCATGGATTCTCAAGGGATAGGTCATGTCAGACCAACTTGTTAAGTTTCTTTTAAGGTGAGCATGGCACTGGATAAGGGGAACCCAGTTGATGTGATTTTCTTGGATTACAGCAATGCCTTTGATACGGTGTCACATCCCAAACTGATAGGCAAACTAGTTAAAATGGGATTAAACACAAGACTTTTTTGACAGGATTGTTTCCTGGCTCACTGATAGAGAACAACAGGTGGTACTGAAGGAAGAGAATTCAAAGTGGAAGGCAATGACTAGTGGGGTGCTGCAGGGATCAATGTTGGGGCCTTGTTTATTCAACATTTACAGTATATGTCATCTATGAAGACAGTTTGGCAATCAAAATGTGCCAAAGATGCTAAAGTAGGATCAGTAGGAATATATAGGTTTAGAAATAAAAAAATAGACACACAATATGAAACCCCACATTTTACAAATAAGTGGAGAATTGTGTCATATTGAATAAAGATCCTTTTGATATAGCCAGAGGGTGGTAGTACTACGGGATTCACTCCCTGAAGAAGTAGTTGGGAAGTAAGAATATGACAGAATTCAAGATTAAATTGGATGAATACTGTGTTAGTAATAGAATCAGGGGGTATTTTTACTAATTATTGGTGAGTGAAATGGACATTCATCTACTTTGCTCAGGACAAACCTATATAATCTATATAGTCTATGCAGTCAGTAATAGCACTAATATTGATAATCCTAACAGGGAACTGTCTAAACTTGAGCATTGGGCCGATTAACATAAGCTGGACTTTAAGGAGGAAAAGTGCTCAGTAATGAATCTGGATATAAATAAAGGAAAGGTATTAACAGAAACATTAGAAGAGAAGGATATGGGGATTGCTGTAACTGATTAATTAAGCTTTAAGAAACATTGTAGCTTGACAGCTAGAACATATTACATATTCTAGACTGCATTAGAAGGTGCATAAATGTCAGAGATAAAAAAGTGATGATGCCGTTGTACACTTCACTTGTGGGACCACATTTGGACTACTGCAGCCAGTTTTGGGCACCATATTCCAGGACAGGGATTAAAACCTTGTAGAGGGTTCAGAGGGGAACAAGAAGAATGATAGCAGGTATGTAGACCCTGAGATATGAGAAAAGGTTGGACAGATTGGGGCTATATTAGATGGAATATTGCAGGATGAGAGGTAATTTATGTTTAGTTTGTGGAACTTTTAATAATCATGATTTATGTGATTGTATAGGACTGGAAATGAGATGCTCAAAATATGATACTAGATCACATTTATTGAAACTTAAGAGTGAAATGAACAATACTAAAAAAAAGAGCAATGTGTATTTTTTTTTACCAGGAGAGAATTTACTGTTGACAAGGTTTTTAAAAATATTTAGTGATGCAAGATTTTGAAGTTTGATGGTAGCTTGCGCTTTACTTCAAGCAGCTGGAAGGGCACTGGATATACCTAGTCGGCTGAAGTGGGAGCGAGAGTGTGGAACATCCAGCAAAATGAGTGAGCTGCTCCATAGCGGATAGTGGCAGGCAGATCGCTGAAAAAGGCTAGATATGTAGGAGGGCGATTTTAGCAGGAGGGCTTTGTAGAGCCATGTGAGTGAGTGAATGAGCCATCTTGTGGACTGAGAAGTCCAGCCCAGGGAGGCATATAAATCACAGTGATATGTGCGATGTAGGGGTATGTGAAAAAAAATCCCACCGGTGGAATTTCGGTGAAAGTCAGATTTTCGCTTCCGCGAAAGTTCCAAAATTATTTCGCCAACTATCGTGGAAATTCCGCTGAAAAACTGTGGAATAAATATAAGAAATGTGGGTTAATGTATTAAACTGTGGGAAAAAACTCACAGAAGTAATGCAAACTGCAGATAATTACATGATATATGGCAAAATACTAAGCAAGAGACTTTATTTCCGCATGTCAAGTAAAAAGTCTGCAGTTCGTAATTAAATGCTGCAATACTAGGCAGAAATCCACAGTTATTTGGTGAAAGTTCAGAATTCCACCACAGGTGAAAGAGTGGAAAATTCCACAACATTTTCAAAATTTTGTGGAACTTCCGCAATGGCAGAAATCCACACTTTCGCCCACCCCTAGTGCAACAGTGGGCATTAGTGATGAATCGTATAGACCTATGGTAGAGTACATCAAGCTGTTGAAGCAGGGAGTCTGAGCAATGTCAATAGATTACATTGGCATAATCAAGGAGTGGGATGAACATGGTCTGTACCAATCTCAGCCTAACTTCTGTTGAAAAAAGAGATTTATTCCTAAAAAAGAAATCTAGTCTGCCTTAGTTTTTTTGTGAGTGAAGTGATATTGGCTGAGAATGCTAGGTGGTGGTCTAATTCACAGCTGAGGTATTTAAATTTGTTGACAGCTTCAAGGTTGTCACCAAGGAGGGTTTTGATGGGTGGTAAAGAGGAGTGCGCTTTTGGAACTGTGATCAGGTTGTTGGAGTGGAAGTACATGACCTTAGTTTTCTTAGCAGTTGGCAGAAGTTTAGACCATAAAAGACTGTGTTGGAGGAGGTCAAATTCAGCCTGAAACTCTGCGCATACTTCACACACTGAGGGTTTGGAGAAATAGAGGACTGTGTCATCTGCAAATAGATGTAACAGCTTTGCTGACATTGGCCCCAGTGGAGTTTGTATAAATCATGAACTAAAGAGGTCCAAGGATTGAGCCTTGCGGTACTCCCCTTGTAAGGAGGAGGAGTAGGGAGAGTATATCTTCTGCCTTGATCTGCTGCCATCTTCCCAACAAATAGCTGTTGAACCAGCTCAGCATGGGTCTGGTAATGCCATGCCAATTTAGTGAGTCAAGAAGTAAAGCATGATCAACTGTGTTGAAAGCTTTACTGAGATTCAAGAATATAGCCCCTGTGATCCATTTCTTGTCCAAGGCAAGGATCCAATCATTTGTAACTGATACAAGGGCAGTGGTACTACAGTGAGCAGGTCTGAAACCAGATTGGGTTGGGCTTACTAAATTTGTCCTATACAGGTAATCTATTACTTGGGTATTAACTAGCTTCTCAAGGAGTTTGGAGAGTAGGGGTAGGAAGGAAATTGGGGGGTAGTTGTTCAGATCCATAGGGTCCCCTGATTTGAATAAAGGTAGCACATGTACATTTTTCCAGATTTCTGATATAATACATGAAATAATGGACAAATTGAACAGGTGAAGAATGGGTGCAGTTGGGTACTGGAACCCAGATTTAAGGAAATAGGGTCCTAACCCATCAGCTGTAGCACCTATATTTACATCCAGATGAAGTAGCAGGTCTTCTACCTGTTTAAATTGGAATGGGGCAAATGTGGAGATATTGTCATTGAGTGTAGGGTACTGCATAGGTAGGCTGGGGTTTAGAGTGGCAGCTCTGGAGGTGTTGAAAGCTGGCTCTGCAGTAGATAAATGGATGTTGAAAGAGTTTAGGATGCCTGACTTATTGGTTAGTGCTGTACCCTGCTGGGTGATCTTTCTGGGAAGTATGGATGCCTGTTTGATGCCCTCTGCTGATTTTAATATACCCCCAAACATGCCAGGATTACCCTTAGCAGATTTGAATGCTGAGAGGTAATGGTTTGCTTTGGTGGCCCTAAATCAGTTGGTACACTCATTCCAGCTAGCCCTAAATACTGCCCAGTCCAAAAGCAGTTTGGTCCACCTGGCCATGGATAAAAAAAGATCCCTTTTGTTTAGTGCAGACTTTAGCTCAGCCATGTACCATGGGCAAGGATGCTTCCGGGTTCTACATTTTTTCATCAGGACATGCCTGTTGATGATTTCACTTAGGGTGCCATTGAAAAGGGAGGCCACATCATTGACATTTGAAGTCAGGTAGAAGTCTGTCCGGTTTATACCTCTGAGGTCAGCTAAGTAGTCAGATAGGTTGAATTTGCAGAAGCTCCTTTTCCAAATAAACTGTCTCTTTGACTTGGCTGACACCAGGCCTCTAATGCAACCCACAGTGCAGTGATATCTGGCACCACTGTGAAAAACTGCAGTGTGGGTGAACTTGTGGGGTCTATTGGTAAGGATTAGGACAAGCAATGAACCATTTGTGGAATTTTTGGGGTTAGGGCGAGTAATGTCTGATATTAGTTGGGTGAAACCTGATTCTTTGCAAAAATCTCTGATTTGTTTACTTTTGGTATGTTGGTGTTTAACCAATCAAGATTTAGGTCACCGAGGATGATTTCATTTTGTTTCAAGTCTGTCAATTTATGTAGGAAATTTTGGAGCTCCATGCCACCTGATGGTGGCCTGTAGCAACCTACTACAGATAGTGTCTCAATCAGTGAGATATTAAGTTTAGCGCCTGTGACTCAAATTCCTTAGGTGTGGTAACAGCAATGGTGTCTGACATAGTGAATTTGTCTTTGATGTAAATGGCTACACCTCCACCCCTGGAATGCCTGTCACTGCGGAAAATGTCATAGGATGGGAGTGAAATCTCTTCGTTTGGGATTGAGCTTTTTAGCCATGTCTCTGTTAGAACAAGGATATCTGGTTTTGTACGGGAAACCTAGGATTTGGCAATATCTATTTTTTTTAGAAGACTACACACATTTAGATGCAGACACTTCAGACCATTTATGGCTGCAAAGTCAGAGGGCGAGGCTCCCGACATTGAAGGGCCAGGATTTAATTCAACATTTCCGGCACAGATCAGAAGTAAGAAGATCAGAGTCTTGAGCCATCTACATAATAATTTTAATTTAGTATAGTGAATATACCTGCATAAGGAGTGCGAGCATGGCATCCAGATACTGACGCTGATGAAACAGGAAGGATCAATCAATCAATCAAAATCTTTATTTATCCAGGTGAACACCATTGGGCAAGCTCATTTACAAGGTGGACCTGTATCACACAAGGTCAAATAGCAATGCATTTATATACAGGCAATTAAGCAGTAAGTGAAAGTGTACAACAGTGCAGGTAGGCCTGCATCAGACAAGTCAAGTAGTAATACATTGATGTTCAAACAGAAGACAGTCAATATGGGTATACATGGAGATATAACAATAAGGTAGCCAGGTAAGTAATAATTGATACTAGATACAACAAACATACACATGATCTAGTATTCCTGTAAGGTTAAGACATTTTTAGTCCAGCGAAGAGAGTAGCTGCATTGGATGCTACAAGCGAAGAGAAATACATAGTCAATTTAATAAAACCCAAGCGTATAATGAAGGAGACGTGTCCAGAGAAGTGGGCAGACAGTGGGGGGAGGTCTGGGACTGGGATAATACTAGAAGCAAAGGGATGAGATGTTGTGGGTATGCAAGGATTGGGGTGTGTGGCAGGGAGGATTAAGGACAGTGAATTAGTAGGTGGCTCGAGGACAAATTATGCGATGCTACACATTGGAAAATGAAGTTGGGAAGAGCAGGAAGGGTGTGGAAGGGGCAGTGTAAATAAGCTAGGATCGATGGAAGCAACTGCAGGCTTCTGTAATATATTTTGTATACAAAGTCTTAAACACAGTAAGACTAACAGGAGTCCTCAGTTTCAATGATTTCTGCAGCACATTCCAGAGTGAAGGCAGTATGAATCCTATGACAGCTCTCCCAGAATGCGTTAGGACCTTAGGCACTTTCAGAGAAATCAGGGAGCAGCTTCTCGGGGCTTATGTTCCAGATACAATAAGAGGCAGACAATCAACCATATACTGTGGGAGTTTGCCAGTGATAGCTCTGTATGTCCAGAGAGCCGCATTTCTATTCTGTCTGTACTGTAGGGAGGTCCAACCCACGGCTGCATATAAAGAGCAGTGATGGGTGAAGAAAGGGTACCAGAAATGAAATGCAGGGATCTGTGGTAAAGTATGTTGAGTTTACCGAGGTATGAAGTAGCACATTGACTGTATATAAAGTCAGCATAGTCAAATAGGGAGAGGAATGTAGACTGAACTAGCTGTCTCTTGGCCTCTGTAGTTAGTAGGCGGTTAATCCTGAAAAAGAGACCTAGTCTCTGCCTCAGTTTTTTAAGACAAATCCTCCAAGTGATCTGCAAAGGAAAGTTTGTGGTCTAGCCAGACCCTCAGGTATTTGAATTTCAGCACAAATTCCAAGTTTTCTCCTAGGAGGGTGGAGATGGGGGGGGACTACCAGTTACAGCCGGGTAAACTACATAGTTAACAGGTGAAAATAGCATTGCTTTTGTCTTTTTGGCATTAAGTAGCAAATTTTTACTAAGGAGCTGGTATTGTAGGATATTGAAGTCAGCTTGCAGGTCACTACAGGCAGTTTCAGGTGTTATACGGCTTAGGTAAATCACCGCATCATCTACAAACAGATGAATTTTCACCTCTTTGATGCCTGAGTCTATATTGTTGATATAGATAGCACATAGGAGTGGCCCCAGGATGGATCCCTGCAGGACACCTCTTTTTAACAGATTGAAGGGGGAGAGTTCACCTTCAACCATGACCTGTTGGTGCCTACCTGTAAGGTAGTCATGAAACCAACACAGGGAGGTAGAATCTAGGCCTATAGCTTTTAGTGAAGAAAGAAGAAGGCTGTGGTCGACAGTGTCGAAGGCCTTACTTAGGTCTAGAAAAATGGCACAGACAAATTTTCTGTTCTCTAGATCACGCTGCCAGTCATTTGTCACCTTGGCCAGGGCCGTGATCGTACTATGTTCAGTTCTGAAACCAGATTGCATAGGGCTTAGCAGATTTGTATCATCTATGAAAGATTTCAGTTGGCCATTTACAATTTTTTCCAGGAGTTTTGATAAGACGGGGAGAAAGGAGATGGGCCTATAGTTATTTAGATCGCAGGGGTCCCCGGATTTAAATAACAGAATAACATGTGCAGTCTTCCACAGATTGGGAAGGGTCCCTTGAGAAAGGGACAAGTTAAATAGATGCGTAATAGGTACAGCCAAGACATGATAGGCAATCTTTAGGTAGTATGGATCAAAGGTGTCAGCGCCAGCACTTTTTCTGGAGTCCAACTGGAGGAGGAGATCTTCCACCTCTTTTAGGGAAGCAGGGGAGAAGAAAAAGACAGCATCTGTGGAACTAGATTCTGAAGGTTGCATAGTAAGCTGGGAGCGCAGGTTGCATGCCAGGTGAGTTATCAAAAGCTAGCCCTGCAGTAGCAAAGTGATTGTTGAAGGCTCATAGTATCTCTTTTTTGTTGTCGATAGTTACATTATCCAAAATCATTTTTTAGGGGGGAGTGTTTCCTGTGGTATGACCAGAAAGTTCTTTTATTGTGGACCAAAACTTGGTAGGGCAGTCAGAGGCAGGGTCAAGTTCAGAGCGATAGAAGTTGGCCTTGGTTAATCTAATCAGCTTTGTACAGAGGTGTCTGGCTGTTCTGAAGAGACACCAGTCTTCGGCTTGGTAGGATTTGCATGCTAGCTTCCAAAGCTTGTCTCTTTTTAGTAATGTAGCCTTGATTTCTGCTGTGAACCAACAGCACTTTCTATCCTTTATACAGGTTTTGACTAGAGGTGCGTGGGTGTTAAGAGTGCTGGATACAATTTCATGGAAGATGGCATATGCTGTTTCTACTGATTTGGCTAGATAAAAGTTCTGCCAAAGCAGGGAGGCCTTCGGGTCATTGATATATGCAAGTGGGTCAAAGTTCCATTTTGATCTTTTGGTAGAGAACTTAGCTGTGGATGTTGGTTTAGGGACTGGTCTTATGCCAGCAATAAAACAATGGTTGCTAACATCGGCAGAAAAGATCCCAGCATGGAAGAAGAAATGGGGTTTGCTTATTAGAAGTACGTCTAATAGTGTACTTTTCGTAGGATTTTTCTTATTAATACTAGTTGGTTCATTAATAAGTAAAGTGGCCCATGATAGTCGCAGAAGGATTTAAGTGGAAGTGATGCGGTGGACAGCCAGTCATAGTTGAGGTCCCTTAGTATGATTGTTTCCATTGTGTCAGTACTCATAGTAGATAACAGGTGGGACAGGAGCCGCAGCCCCGAGGACAGGGGTTATAACATCATATGATACAGAGAGCCATTGATGGAGATATCTCAGTTTTTAAGGACAGACATTCAAAGCCATTGGCAATTGAGGTTGAATCGAGGGTAGCAACCATAAACTTGTCCTTAACTTAAATAGCCACACCACCGATACATTGCATAAAGAAGCAGTGATGCCCAAGATGAAGGAAAGCATTTGGAAGTCAGTTTCACCACCAGGGAAACATAAAAACATAGACTTTGATGGCAGATAAGGACCGCTTGTCCCACCTAGTCTGCCCATTTCCCTACCTAGAGGATAAGTTGCAGATCCTATTTAACCAACAGCCTATTTCTTCCTACCCCCCACAAAAATTGCCTTATCTCTGTCCCATGCATTCTTGAATTCTCCCACAGTTTTAGACCCCACAACCTCCTCAGGAAGGCTGTTCCATGCATCCACCACCCTCTCTGTGAAAAAATACTTCTTCACATTGACCCTGAGCCGTCCCCCCTCTATCTTCAAATTGTGTTCCCTTGTTCTTGCACATCTCTTTTTCTGAAAGATGCTACCCTTTTGGACTTTGTTGATTCCACTGAGGTACTTAAACATATCTATCATGTCCCCCATCCCTCCTTTCCTCAAGGGTCTACATATTAAGCTCCTTTAGTCTGTCCTTGTATGGCTTCTCCTGCAGACCCTGCACCATTTTAGTTGCACTCCTCTGAACTGCCTCAATTCTGTCTATGTCCTTGTGGAGATGGGGTCTCCAGAACTGGACGCAGTATGCCAGATGGGGTCTCATCAACTGTATGTACAGGGGGATAACAACTTCCTGTTTTCTGCTGTTGATGCCTCTCCCTATACACTCAGTATCCCCCCAGCCCTCCCTACTGCCGTCTCACATTGCTTGCTAACCTTAAGGTCATCTGATATGATTACCCTCAGGTCCCTTTCCATTTTTTGTTGTTGTTACTACCCCCCCCCCCATTGTGTAATCTTCTCCTGGGTTTTTGTTTCCCAGGTGCATTATTGTGCACTTCTTTGCATTGAATCCAAGCTGCCATACTTCTGGCCATTTCTCCAACCTTGCCAAGTCCCTTCTCATCATTTTCATGCCTCCTTGTGTATCAACCCTGTTACAGATCTTCGTGTCATCTGCAAAGAGGCATATTTTTCCTTCCAGTCCCTCTGCAATGTTACTTATAAAGACATTAAAAATGACTGGACCTAGTACTGAACCATGCTTACCCCACTAATAACCCGTCTTTCTTCAGAGTGGACTCCATTTACAGTTACCTTCTGTGTCCTGTTGTCTAGCCAATGTTTTACCCAGGCTACCACCCTGGGACCCACTCCCAGGCTGGTTAATTTGACTATTAATCTTTTGTGTGGGACTGTGCCGAATGCCTTGCTAAAGTCTAGGTAGGCCATGTCCACAGCCCCTCCCTGGTCAACTACTTTGGTCACCCAGTCAAAGAAACCAATTAGATTCATCTGACATTACCTTCCCACTGTGACCCCAATCAGCCTTGGGTTCTGTGTCCCACTGGCCTCTAGGTACTCAACAATTCTCTCCTTCAGAAGTGATTCCATCACTTTCCCTACTACAGAGGTCAAACTGACAGGTCCGTAGTTTCCTGCCTCTGTCCCACTTTTGTGAAGAGGAATCACATCCACCCTCCTCCAGTCCTCAGGTACCACCCCATCCTCCCATGATTTGTTAAAGAGAGTAGTCAGTGGTGTCTCTAGTTCTACCCTTAGTTCTTTTAGAATTCATGGGTGAATCCCATTAGGCCCCATTGCTTTGTCCACCTTTAATTTTGTTAGTTTTTTCAGAACCCTTTCTTCTGTAAATGGACTGGAATCGACCAATTGCATGAAAGTGCAGTCCTACCTCTCCTCAGTCCTTTCCCGGCCCTCTCCTCTTCTTACAATCTGCACTCCAGGGATTCTTGCATCTTCTCCATTCCCCATCATTGCTCATGTGCTGTACAAGCTGCTTTCTTCTATCACTCTCTCTGGAACCTACTCTCCTTTTCCCTTTGTCTCTCTCCCCCTCATTTCATGCCTTTAGACACCTACCAAGGCACATTCCTTCTCCCCCTTGTACATATCATCTCTCTCTCTCTCTCTCTCACCTTCCAACAATTCTCTCCTTCAGAAGTGATTCCATCACTTTCCCCACCACAGAGGTCAAACTGACAGCTCTTTAGTTTCCTGCCCCTGTCTTGGTCCCACTTTTGTGAAGAGGAATCACATCAGCCTTCTTCCAGTCCTCATGATTTGTTTCTATTATTCTAAAATAAGTAAGCACACCCAGAGTTTTCCTGTCCCTCACGGAACTTGGGGAAGTTGTGATTGTGTCCCAAAGGGGGATTATTTGGAAAGAGGATTAGTGGCATTGATGCAAGATGACAGTGCTTTAGAGTTAAGAACATTTTGTCAAGTGGCACAGGACCTAAGGAGGAGGCAATTAGTGGAGGGTTGGGGGAGAAAGACAGGAGTGAGATAAAGGATAGCATAACAAGGAGAGGATGCATAGTGCACATTCTGGCTATATGAGTTGGGAAAATGTCAGATAACAAACAAGTTCCGTGAGGGACAGGAGAACTTTGGGTGTCCTTACTTATTCTAGAATAAGAGAAAGTTTCAGCAGAGGAGCTGAGAATGTGTTAATAGATAGAAACGGTTTCAGCAGAGGGGCTGAAAATAATCAATAGGCAAAAGGGGGAACAAAAACAGAAGATATTGTGATGCCTCTAGTGGCCAACTCTTATAATGAGCAAGTGGTGCATCAGAAAAAAAAAAACTCTGAACAAGTCTTTTGGGGGGCAGCACTGATAGCAGGGAGCAGTGAAAGCTCATGGAGAAAAAAGGCACCAAGATTTAAAAATCCTGGTCCCAGTATTTTCTGGACATCCGTGGATGAACCCATACATTCTGGGGAATGCAGGGATGGGCTGCTTTGCGGGCTTATAGTGCTCTGCGGCAGTCACCGGGGTGTGAGTTCCAAGGAGGCTGGATCCTGGTAAGGGGCTGGTAAGAGCCTTCTGGGGAGTGCAGGGATGGGCTGCTTGGTGGGCGGACGATGCTCTGTGGGAGCCACCAGGGAATGAGTTCCAGGGAGGCTGGAGCCCGGTAAGGGGCTGGTGAGAGCCTGCGGCGGGGACAGAAAAGGAGACAGGATAGTTCTAATGTATAGTTGTCAATTCTTATATTGTACTTTAAGTCAAAGGATTGTGCAGGTTTGAATTAGTCTTCCATTAGATGTAGTTGGTAGTCGAAACATGACAGAGTTCAACCTAAATTTGATACATATTGCAAAGGGAAAAAATTAAATAGATATAATCTTTGAGAAAGCTGAGAAACTAAGGGCAAATTGCCTAACTTTGCTGAGAAGGAGACCTATGAGAACTACGTCAGATCAAAACTTAAAAACACTGTGGTGGGATATTCAGAATTTGCCAGGCAGGGGCGCAAGCCTGGACGCTGCGCAACTGGGATGTGCCAGGGAGTGTGCTGGGTGATATTCAACAGTGCTGCACCACGGCACAGCACTGTTGAATATGGCAATGTGGCCGCCCACATTGTGCATGGTGCAGTGGCACTGTGCCAGTGCAATTGGCAAGAGGGGAACAGGGGGATGCTCTAGCACAAGTGCAGTTGTGCTAGGTGCAGGAACCACGATATTCAGTGGTGGATATGCAAATGGGGCCATGATGCATGTAAGGTGCAACTGGAGCCATTAACATGTCATTATGGCCCCATTTGCATGCAGGTGCGCCGATCCCCGGTGACTTGTGCCTGGCGCCCTGCCAGGCTGCCGTCGTCGGGGACCGACGCCCCCTGCACATCACGGCAAAGTGCCCCAATGCCTGATCGTGGGCATAAGTATAATAGAAAACATGTCCCATATCCCTGGTGGTCCAGTGGACTGCTTCCAGCCCGATGGTGGGCATAAGTATAATAGAAAACATGTCCAATATCCCTGGTGGTCCAGTGGACCGCTTTCAGCCTGATTGCGGGCGTCAGTATAATAACATTTTATATTATCCCTGGTGGTCCAGTGGTACCACCCTCCCCACCTGCCCACTAAGACCCTCCACCCCACTCCCCCCCCAGTCAGCGGTGGGCGGCAGCTCCCCACCCGCAAGCCACCCAGCCACTCACTGACTGATTGCGTACAGTATGGCTGTATGCTGATTGGTTCACAGCATGGGCCAATGGTCATGCAGACCATACCATACTACACAGTCCTGATATGTGAATGTTATTATACCGATGCCCGCGATCGGGCTGGAAGCAGTCCAGTGGACCACCAGGGATATTGGACGTGTTTTATATTATACTTATGCCCGCGATCGGGCATGGGGGGTGCAATGCCGACAGACCCTGGCTCCAGAGCTCGGGTGGCCACCCACAGCTAGCAGCTGCTGTGTTGTGCCCTGCAATATGGCAGTTCACCTGCGGGTGGCCAGCCCTTGCTCATTTATTTTTTGGCTCAACTTTGAGAACCACTGTGCGGCACAAGTAGGGGTTGCAGCTGCATATGCTCAGCACATCCCGGGCTGAATATCAGGATGTGCCGTGTATGCATGGGCACGCCCCCTGCACTTGTGCCACATACATTACTGATGTGCCCCGGCACATCGGGATTTGAGCAGTGCAACATCCACTTCTGAATATTGCACTGGGGCGCATTAGTGGTGTTCACCTGGCGCAACACTGTTGCGCCATGCTCAACCCGTTTGAATATCCGGCCACTGTTTAACTTAAAAAGAACAAGTTTAACATTGTAGTCTGAGTGAAAAAAAATGCTTTTTACCAACCACTGCAAGATAGCATAGTTACAGATGCCAGTTCACTACTCTGCCTCATGTAGTAGTGTCTAGCTCCCATGACTACCTGCTTTTTATGTGGTTTAGCTCTCAGGTGGCATGGCTGTGTATTGTGGCAGAGTGACATCATGATCACAATGGCAAACTAGCATTCCCGCTCAGTGCTTGCCTTGGGGTGTCAGAGGCAGGGGGAATCTAAAAGGCAGTATCCTTGTGGTGCCTTTTGTATGTGCCCCTCCCCCCTGGGGAGATCTGCCTGGAGATGAAAAGTTACAAGCACTTAAGTGTTGTTCTACTTTGAAATCTGTGCAGTCACTAGTGTTTGTCCAAGGTCTGAGTCCCACCATCACTACAGATATTTATGTATTACTATGAATTTCCCTTTAGACTGTATTAATTACATTTGTTACACTTTGCCACTTAATTACACTGTGGTTATAGTGCAACTACAGTACACTGCAACTGCACTGCAGTTGCAAATGTAGCTGCATGCAACAAAGAAGTAACTACAGTACAATTACCCTGTTGCATGCAATTAATGATTTTAAGACATTACAAATAGGTCAAGTAACCAGGTTCCAATACCCCTTTCATTCACAGCCCACAAAATGTACCTTGAGGTAGAAGGAAGTCTTATTCTAATTGTTAGTATAAATGTGATAAAGAGGAGCAAGGAGCAAGGCCTATGCAAACTTCATAGAAAATCAGTTAGAATTTTAGTACAAACATTTTTTTTAATTTAAATCTTTGGCATTTTATCTACTAGTTCTTATTTCCTACGGTCAAACTTTGTTTTAGACATAGAGCAGAAGGTATGCTGATTTGGGAGGATGTTTTTTATGCTTCTTAAATTGACTCTCCATTATAAAGTTGGGTATTTGGTGTTGAGAACTTTGGGCTATGGTCCTTCCATTCTAGTACTCTTGAGACTTCAAGGGATATATAAGTCATATGAAAACTGAATTCAGAGTTGGAATCTGTATCTGTATATGCTTTAGGTATTATCTGATCACAAATCATGTCTTAACTAAAAATCACAAAATAACAGCTGATAAAATTGGGCACAGTTCTCAGGACTGCTGACCAGTGTTGGGTTAGTTACATTTTCTATTACTTTCTATTACTTCTGAAAAATTGTTCCAGAAAGCTTTGTGCAGTCACTAGCAAGGATGGAGAAGTACTGGAAGATGTAATACATCTTACAGTTACAATTACTTATGTATTTTTATGCAAAAGAAATACGTAACTGTAACTGATTACAAATTTCCAAATGTAATAGAAAGTAATAGACAAAGCAACTTACCCAACACTGCTGCTGACATATTTATTTCCTGGGTAATTCTGAGGCCATATTAATGTTCTACTGGTCAATGTCATGCAAGTGTGGGTGTCCTTATCTATTACCTTTTTCAACTATGAAGGTGTTTTTCAGAAGAATTAGGATAAGCTCCCCTGGTGAATTTTCAGAGTACTAGATCCAGGGATCTTTTTTTCAGGGATGAAGAGCTAGGTGATGGTGAAGGTACCCCATGGTTGGCTATTTGGGCCTCAGTTTTGGACTGCTCAAGCCAGGCAGAAGTTTGATTATGCACATAGCCATCTCTGATGCCGGGTATTACCAGGAATAATATGGAAGCAGAAATGTATTCTGACATAAAAGAGAACATGGTTTCACAGTGGCCACCCAAACATTCAGCACTCAAATGCTGACAATAGCTGTAACAGAAAGTATTGTGCTAGTACTATATGCCAGCTCAAATGTGGCTTGCTAGTGATGGTTGAGATGGGGAGGGCTTTAGGATGAGCACAATAACAGTGGTTACAGTATGCCCTTCTAGTAAACTCCTGGTCTGATATGGAGCATGGGAGCCGCAGGGTGAGAGTGGAGTGAAATAAAGCAAGGTATTGCAGTGCACTTTGAAGCTAGATGTTCACTGAGGACTCCTTTCCTAATATCAGGCACCACACTTTGGCAGAGGTAACTACTGGATGATTGTCTTCAGTTGTTGGAAAGCTGACACCATCTTAGAGGCATACAGCAGTTTTCCAGATAATTTGATGAGAACATTTCCTTAAATGCACAGCATGACTTTTATGGGATGTTGCCTTATGAGGTAAAGATTTCCAATTGGAATCAAATATTAGAAACACTTAAAACTAGAGGGTTGGGGTCTCCCATGGTTCTATGCTAACCATGTGGCTTATAGGAGTGCCCAACCACTTCAGTGGTACTCAGTGGTTCTCTCCTCTCTCTGCTTTAAAGCTCCCTCTCTGGGTCTCCATTGAACAGTATATGAGGAAGGTGACAGACACAGCTGGCAAGCTCCTAGCCTCAACCCTCCACCAAGGGTAAGGGGCCCACTATTCCACCTACTTTCAAGTCATGGAAAAAGCTAGAGACCTGGCTACAGGGGCAGCTTCTCTCAATCTCCACACTGTCTTTTTGGTTAAATCCTCTCTTAAGTGCAGGTGGAACCCCTATGTTTTGGGATTCTCAGTATAACAAAGGCATTTGTCAGCAGTTGTCTGGCAACACAACACTACCCACTGAGACACATATGAGGGCCTAAGAGGGCACTGCAGCCTCATTAAGGTGGACTTTTGAAAGTAAGTCCAAATTCAAAATACTGTGCGAACTTCATCAAACACTTCCAGACCATCCCCCAAACTCAGCCCAGTCATGGCTGGCTGCTCCCCAAAGTAAAGCTGGCATGATCTATAAACAAATCCTATGGGAACTCCTGGATCATTGAAGGGTGCCAGAGTTAAATGGGACTTTTTCTAGACATTTTGACTGTGCAATGGGCCTACCTGGGGACCTTAGCACACTCCTCCTGCCCTGTCTCAAGAAGTCTCCTTATTAAGAATAAAATCCTCCACAGGTGGTGTCATACCCTGGTGAGGCTTTGTACATTAGGGCTTATGGACCATGATAGGTGCCGGAGTTGTAGTTCTCCTGGGGCCGATTTACTACATACAGTATGTTGTGGGACTTCTCATTGGTTCATGGAATTTAGTCACAGGTTCATGAGTGCTGCACCACAATATTTACATCCTTCCCCCCTTTCCTGCTTCAGGTTTATCTTTTAGGCTTGCTTCCCACCTCTATCTCTACCACATATCGATATCCAATAGTTACTGAAGGCCAGCATGGAGGCCAAGAGGCTCCTGCTAACAAAGATGGAGATGGTTGACAAATCAGTACTTAGCAGCAGTCTGTAATCTGGCAACTCTGGATAGGATGCTGCACATCACAAAGAAAGTTCTACCTGAATATCAGAAGGTATAGGACCCTTTCCTTTCATATAAGTTTCCTTTCTAGGACATCTTCCAAACACTTCCCCAAAGGGCCTATTCACCAGGGTGAGCCCCCCCCCCCCTTCTGTGATACATCTGTACACATGGTTATGTAAATCATTGTCAGTAGCACACTTCCTAGGAGGGCCCTAAATGAAAAAGACCTACACTATGATATATTTCTACAACTGTTATGTATCTGCCCTGAAGCTGTACCCGATCTTCTTTTTGTGTCTATTGTTATGTAATATCAGTAAGCTCTGTATTGATTGTTCATGCTGTACTACTGTTAATGCTTACTCATTGTTTTGTATCCTGAAAAAAATGTTCAGTAAACATTTACTTAAAAAAAGAAACAAAACTACTAGAGATTGATGTCTATGTCACAAATGGATACATAATGTAGCACAATTTGTATTTGGAAGGTGATTGATTATTGAGGTGTCCTACTAATAGTGTAAATTATGTTTTGTAGTGAGACATTTGTAATGGTCTTAAAAAAAAAAAACAGAACAAATAAACCCAACTGAACACACATTCAACACAGTCCCCTAATCTAAATGTAGGTAAGATTTTGGTGGACAGTGGCAGTAAAAAACTGAACTCAATGGATGATGGGGGACATCAGTCACGTACCTTGTTTTGCATACAAACTCAGCCTGGCAGTGAGTCATGTACTTGACAAACATTCACAGAAACACTTGATACTGTATGGGACATTATTATTTACATGTTTTTCCCCAAATGCGCTGAGCTCCTCCATCATTAGCAGCAGAAGTAAAATGCTCCTTAACATTGCTTAATTAGATACATTTCCACAAAGTAGAACTCCATCTTTTTATTTTGGAGAAGTTGTGGAACAGAAAGCTGGGTTCTAGGCTTTGGAATGTGAGGATGTGGACTATGGTAGATATCTTCACGTGTGCAATGTTGTGTTTTGTAAATCCTTGTTCTTCTTCTGTGATCATGTAAACAGTACCAGAAAAGGTGCTTTACTCCAATATGGAGATAAAATCAGCAAAGTTTATTATACCATATCTTAAGAAAATACAGTGCATTTCTCAGCAAAAGTGTAAAGCACCCTATAGGGATAAAAGAAGCTCCCCAACCCTGTTTCACACCTGTGTGGGTGCTTAATGAAAGGTTAAGCTGGGGAGTTCCACGGTCCACTACAGCCATCACTCTGATGATGCACCTGATGGGCTATGCCACGGGGGACTTCTACGTCCCACTATAGTATTTGAAAAGATTAACACTTATAACAACACATACTTGCACTTCTAATGCAAGAACCAATCTGCATTAGAAGCACAAATATGGTCTCTTATAAGTGTTACTCTTTTCAAATACTGTAGTGGCATGAAAGAGTTTCTCACAGCATAGCCCGTCAGGCATGTCATAAGATGGCTGGCTGCTGGGTACTGTGGCAAAATAATGGGGGTCACAGGGTCATAGGATCAACCAGATAAACATTAAAATTGCAGCCCTGTAAATTATTAACAAACTGCTAGTACCTGTATAGTGTGTTTTAGCTCAGTGGGATCTATAGGTCCTGCGTTCTTTTTCCTTGGACACTATCCATTCACCTTTAAGGATTATAGAGAAAATGGAACGTACGCTGATAAAAAAAAGGGTTTAGGTCATAATGGCGATCATGGAATAGCAATCACCATTTGGGCAAGTGCACATCGTCAAAAATGAATTACGGCGATGTACACTCATGGCGACCGGATTTACATGTATGCGGGGTGCTGTGCCCCCAGCACCCCCCACTTAAGGATTCTCAACTCCAGGAGGCTGCATGTTGGGGGAGTGAAATTCTTTAAAAAAAACAAGACCGCCTGCTAGGACAAAAAGAAAAACACACCGCTCCAGACCTAAACCCTGCACCCTGCACACCCCAGTCAACCACCCTCCCCCCCATGCTAGCAGACCAGCTTGGCAGCTGCTTGCCACACTCCTTCCCACATACCTCCCTTCCCCTTCCTCCACCCTGCATGTGTACATGTGCATACTCTTCCCGTTGCCCTTCCTCACCCACCCAGGTATCCGGTTGCTACACTGCCTGTTAGCCCTGAACACAACACCGTAACTGAGTTACTGATTTTGTAAGCACTAAATTGCAGTCGCTGTCTTCACTGGATACCAATAAGAAACACCTGAGGACACAACACAGTGCTAGAGAGCAGCATTACAATATTGACAGCTCTGGAAGTTTTGTCACCAACCAGTACAATAGACAAGAACAGGGTGCAAACCAAGAACAATCTTTTTAAACCAACACCAGGAAAAACCACAGCAGGGACCAGGTGCTGGCCAAGGACGGTAGCCTTTCAGAGAGCCTTCTTGAAAGAACAAAATGGTGCACACAGAGGGAGTTGTATTCCAAAATATATTTTAAATATTTATTAAAGAAGCATGGATTCCTACATGCATGAAGATCACCCCTATGTATCGCCTATAGGACTTCATTAAGGGGTGGTGTTACAACATGATCACAACATTTTATAGTGTGCCCCATGAGTCAGCATTAAAACTGCCATGTGTAAACAAGTGGTAAAGTGCTTGCTTCATTCAGTCCACATTGAGAATACCATTGCACCCTGAATCACCACCTAGGAATGATGGACACCACACCAATTTAATTGTTGGTTGCTAGTTGGCATATTTATTCAATTTTTTTTTTAAATCTCCCTGGCTCCAGCCTCTGTCCTTCTTCTGGTCATTTCTTCCATCTTGCTTTCAGGGCCCAGACACTGTCAATCCAGCCCCCTTCTCCACCCCAGAACCAGGCCGGTCCACTTCCCCAGGCTTTCGCCCTCCAGACATGGACACTTCTGAATCTGGCGCCTGGACCTATCCCCCTCCCAGCTTTACCACCACGTCTGGGTTCTTTGTCCCCAGCCCATGTATCCTACTCCGTTCCCCCTTTCTTCCCACCCCACTCTCCTCTTTTCCTTTCTCCTCCCATGGGAATGCATGTCTATCCCTGCCAGGGGACTGTGCCCTAGCCCCCTGGCCCAAATGCTGCCACCCCACAGCAATAAACCTGCATGGCTTCATGCCCAGGGCCCCTAGGGCACTTGACCTGCCCTCCAATTCCTTCCTTTGTGCCATGCCTGCCCCCCCCCATCACCTTCCTTAATAAGGGTGGGAGGGTAGGAAAAATTCCCAGCAAAAGAGGTCATCCTGCCTGAGCCCTGGTCTATTATACCCGTAATAGGCCCCTGGTCAGGACCCCTTTTTGGGATCTGCCCCCCAGCCAATCCCTGGGGCTCTGACTTGCCCTTGTCATATCACCCTTACCTGCCTAGTAATGTCATCAGGCCCCTCCCCCTCTATCCCCTCCCCCCAACCCTCCTTCCCTCTCCTATGCACTTATTCCTGGTGGGGATCACTGGTCAACCTGGCCTGCCTTTTAATGGCAAGCCCCATTGTCCCCTGAATCCCCCCCCCCAGGAATGATGGACACCACACCAATTTAATTGTTGGTTGCTCATTGGCAAATTTATTCATGGCACAAAGGACTGTATTTACAAACCATATAACTTGAATTCACAATTCAATTTACATCAAACTTCTTTTCAAATCTTCCAGGCTCCGGCCTCTGTCCTTCTTCTGGTCATTTCTTCCATCTTGCTTTCAGGGCCCGGACACTGTGAATCCGGCCCCCTCCTCCACACCAGAACCAGGCCAGTCCACTTCCCTGGGCTTTCGCCCTCCAGAACCAGACACTTCTGAATCCAGCACCTGGACCTATCACCTTCCCTGCTTTACCACCACGTTTGGGTTCTTTGTCCCCAGCCCATGTATCCTCCCCCCTCCCTCCTTTCTTCCCCCCAATCCCCCTTTTCCTTTCTTCCACTGCCCCTCCTTCAGCTTACAATGGATGGAGGGGCTCCCTCCTTGTGGGCTAGTATCTAAACCCTTTCCTGGCTATCTGGTTCACTAGCTCCCCAATAGGTCATAGAAACAGGCACATCCCAAACTCTGACAGATAGACGCCATCCGACATAAACACTGCGGGCTGATCTAAGGAAATGTCCCTGTGCTGCAGGTGAACCCACCATCTCTATTACCATCCTGGCTACCACCCTATTCAAAGGCTTCCTGACCTTTTCGATCAGTCGGGCATCTTGCACCCCTCTCCATATCCTCTGGGAGGTGATATCAGACCAGTCGATTGTCAATCTTGGCCACCACCCTCTCAATTCTTCTAAGTCTCCCATGATGTTCTGTCCCAATACTCCTCATGGCAGGCTCCCTAAATCATTTCCCACTCAGGTGTATAACAATGCAATCCGGGGTGCCCCACTGCAATTTAAATTCCTCCATGAAAGGCATGAGCTGCACCCACTTCATCCCCCTAATGCCTTTCCATAGCACCCTGGTATGCTCCGTGTTATATCTCAGCCCTGCTGCTCTGGAGATGGCCACCAAAAACCTTTCATCCCAATAGACGAAGGAATGCCCCACTATCCAGATTTCCTCCTAGACCCTGCCATGGAAAACAAAATAAAACAGTGTTAGTTGTTGTTGCTATTTCCTCACTTACCTTTTGTAGCTGCTGTACTTCCAGCATCCCACCTTTTGCAAATCTGCCACTGCAACCCCTCTCTCTGCTGCCTCTGTGGCTGTCCCAATCTTGAATGAATGCGGGGCACATTTGCTGGGGTCTGCTCCCAGAAATGCCAGCACCCTCTTGAGTACTGCCCCTATTTGAAAACCCGTGACCTGGGAGCCATCCCCATGCTGGAACAGCACCCCCGCCCTACCCCTAGAACTCCTGTACTCCTCCAGTGCACTCATGATGCACCTGGCCAACTGTGGTTTCCTCACCAGTGACCTTGGGTCTCCTTTCCTCCCTGGTCTATCTTGGACCTGGCCAGGAGAATGACCACCCTGTCATGTCCACACTGGACATCCTCATGCTGCAATGCCTGCCTGGTGGCAGCCTTCTGAGGGTCCACCACCTCCCCCACCCCAAATGTCCGTGCAGCCATCACTGCAAATATGGCCCAAAATAGAACCCCCTCTTGGGCTGATGTGCATACCTTTTGGGTGGCCCTCAAGACCTTTCCAGCAATGCCCCTCTAATGGGTTGCCTTCCATCTACCCTGACCCCTTGCACCTTGTGTCACCCTGCTAACATGTGTTTTATGACCCTACTGGCCCCCACATCGGGCCAGCCACTGTCTTGGCATAGACAACTTGAGCCCACTACGTGAATGACCATTGTGGCATGGGCCACCCCTTCTTCCCACAGCTCCACCAAGACCCTCCTTACCTGCTCATCCCAGGCTGGTTCATCCTTGTCCCATCTGTGCTTCCCCCGAAGCCCTGGAACAGTGTTTTTCCCTCCCAGGAGCCCTGGTACAGCACCCTGGCTGTGTTCCACCAACCCCCCATAACTGGTCCAGGATTCTGGTCCTGTGTGGTGCTGCCTACGGCTTCAGCTCCCGAAACCAGTCGAGCTGCAAACGGGAAAGACTGTCAGCCACCTCATTACTCAAACTTTCAATATGCTGCACTTTGAATGACAGGTTCAGTTGCAGCACCAGCAGGATCATACATCCGAGCAGCCTTCCCACTCTCTCCATCCTTCCCCCTTGCCTATTAATCATTTCGACTACCCACTTGTTGTCGCACCAAAACAAGATGCACTTCCCCTTCATTCTATTACCCCATACCTCCAGGGCCACCCATATAGGGAGTATCTCCAGGAAGGTGATGTCCTTCAGTAGTCCCCCTTCCACCCAAGATGCTGGCCATGGTTCCAACATCCATTCCCCTCGAAAGTATGCCCCCATTCCCAGGGTGCCCAAAGCATCCATGAACAGCTCCAGGTCCGTGCTCCATTCCCACTCGTCCTGCCAGAATGTCACCCCATTATAGCTGTTGAGAAACTCCTCCCAAACCCCAAAGTCCTCCTGAACCCCTTTTGATACGGCCACCCAATGGTGCGGCAACTTGGCTTTTCCCATGGCCCTCCCCAATCTTCTTGTAAAAGCTTGGCCTGCACTGATGAACTTGCAGGTGAAATTAAGGTGCCCCAGCACTTGCTGTATTTGTACCAGTGGCACCCTCCTCCTCCCCATGACCTGGGCCAGTAAACTGTAATGCATGCTACTTTGCTCCCTGGCCGCCAAAAACAGCCCTCTTCGGTGTCCACCTCTATACCCAAGAATTCCAACTTCCAGGCAGGACCCTACATCTTGCCCTGTGCCACTGGAATCCCTATTCACTGGCACATATTCTCAAAATCTGCTAGCATTGTCCGAGCTTCTGCTGTCATTTCCCCAATGAGGAGAAAATCGTCCAAGCAATGTACCACCCTCCTGTGCCCATACCTGGCCCCAAAAACCCACTGTAACCAGGTGCTGAACACCTCAAAAGTGGAACAAGCCACCGAACAACCCATAGGCATGGCTTTGTCAAAATAGATGTGCCCTTGGAACTGAAAACCCAGCAGGTCCCAGTCCATGGGCCTGACAGGCAAGAGCTGAAATGCCGACTCGATGTCCGTCATCACTAGCCATGCGCCCTCGATTGCCTTAATCAGCACTATGGCCTGCTCTAACGAGGTATACGACTCTGCCTTAAGGTGGTCTGGAATGCCATCATTCACTGAGAAGCCTTCTGGGTATGATAAATGATGACTCAGGTGGAATTCCCCCTCTGCGTTCTTAGGTACCACTCCCAATAGGGAGCTCCAGAAATGCGTGCACGGGGGGCCTTCCAATGGGCTCTCCACTAGGCCTGCTGTGATTTCCTTCTCTATCTTGGCCCCTATGATCACTTCCTTCCCTTTCACTGAGCCTAGGTTCTTGGCCCATGTTCTTTCCTGCTCACCTTGAAACCCCAATGGGAAACCCGTCCGGAAATCTTCCCGAAGCAGCTCGCCTGACCCCTTATTCGGGTATTCCATGGACTACTCCATCACTGCTGCCAGGTAAATGGGGGTGCACGCCAGCATCTATCCCCGTCACCCTCCCATAGGGACCCCGCTACTGCCACCCCTGGGGGTGCTATGTTGCCCTCTGTCGCTGCGCCCACGGCCCCTGCCCTGTAACCCGTGGGCACCCCGAAAGGACTGGTCATAGAACTTTCCCCCACTCTGCCCCGCTCTGTCACCATTCTGTCTACAACTGGAGGCCGGGCGTGACCCCCAGAATTTTGAGCAGACATGCCAGAATTAAAGTTGCCCCATATGCAGGTGGCCTTGTTTTAACCCCAACAGGCCTTCACCCATGCGACAGGAGTGATCCTTCTTGCCTGGTCTCCTACCTCTCCCCCCTTCACTGGAAAGGGTCTTCACACACAGCTCCAAGTGGGTGCAATCCCATCTTGGGTCCTCTTTCACTGCCATATGCTTCCGGAAGGCCTCATCATACTTGAGCCACCAGGACTTGACCTTTGCCTTATTCGCCTCCCTGATAATGGATATGTATGTCAGGAGGGGGATGGCGAGCTCCAGTTGCCTTTCCAGCATCAATGCGCTATATATTATGAAACCGCCTTGCCAATTCTCTATGATTTTCCCCTTATATTTTGCTTCCTCTGTCTTGTGGCCTACCACCACCAATGCCACTGCCATTTCCGATTTTCCCACTGACACCTTCTGTTCGTACTTCGTGGCTGTGTCCTCATCCATGAACCCAAAGATGTCGATATATTCCCCTTTCCAAATTTTCTTCTTGATTGAGACCGGCACGTGGTCCCCAATCTAACAGCCCTGGGGCCCTTCATACAAGTTCTTGTTTGCTGCTGCCCTCCCCTTTTCCATCATGGCCTTTTGCCTTTTAAGGCGTGTACCTCCCGCTCCATCTTCTCAATTCCTGCATCCCCCATGCTACCCAGCAACCCTTCTAGGTACTCCTTTAAACCATTCTTATCCATGAGGTCCACATCATTTTAACCCCCATCCAGGTTCCCGTCATCCGGTTCTGGTGAGGGCAGGGGCACTGCTATTGGTGCCGTGCTTGGGACTTCCTGCCTGGGTCTTTTCCCCTTCCATCCCTACCCTGGTGCTCTTCCCCTTCCTTGTGCTTTCTCTGCACCTCCTCCTCCACCTCTCTCTTCTTTGTTGCCGCCAATAGCTCGGACATCTGTTCCATCAAGACTGATGCCTCCTGTAGCATCTTTTTGTAGGTCAGCTGGGTTCGCTTTGGTGCCATGCTTGCTTCTCTGTCCTTGCAGTCTGCAGGGCAAAAAGTTATACATTCAGTCCTGTACCATCAGCTCTACCCCCCTTTTAGCCAAGGTTGGCCGGACTGGCATGCTGCCCCAACCTCCGCTCTGGCTGACCAATCCCGAGCCCTGCTCAGGGCCCACTATCCCAGTGTCTACTATTACTGTGTCATAGTGAGCCAATATGTGTCTTCCCTTTTATTTACCTTTTTTTTAAATTTATTCATATCCCTCCCCCCATCCAGGTGCCCTAAGCCACATAGTCCCATTTCAGCGGCCTGTGCCATCCCAGTGAGGGTTGTGGGATTCAACCCAGGTCTCCAATTTTTCAGCCCAGCCATTAAAACCCCTGCACTAGGCTGCCTCCACATGTGGTTCATCCTTGCTGCAGCAGTCCAATGCCTTTCCTTGCTATAGGCTCCCATACAGCCATGCCATAACCCTTCTTCCTTGCACGCTCCACAGCGTCACTGCTTCTTGCTGTGCTAGGCCCCACACAGGCCTGTGAACGTGGCTTAGGCTACCAAGCCCCTGCCTCCTCCTAGATGCTGTCGATGCCTCCTTGCGAGTCCTGCCTCGGCCTGCCGTGCTGCAGGCCCTCACATCATGACCTGGTTCCTTGGTTCCCCTGGCTGCCTAGGCCAAAACCTCCTCCCTGGAGGCAGGTGGCCGACCTGACCCATATACCTCCTGTCTCCTACATGGCTGCAGGGCTAGGCCCTTTTTTCACCGCATCAGCCATTGTGCAGTCCGCTGTTGCCCAGACCTTCCCTGTAGGTCCCCGGGTGTGACCCATTATCGCAGAAAAATTTGCAGGCCCCCGTGGTTCCTTGGCCAAACCAAGCCATGGTCATCTTGGCCCCCCAGACAAAAAAAATGTATGTCTCTGCCCATTTTCCCCTTTTGTCTGCTGCAGGCCCATTCCCTGAAATTGTCCAGGACGACGTGCATACCAGGCTGTAAATCCAAGCCTGTGAACCCATTCTCCACATGGTGCCACCATTCTTTGGCTGGAGCAGCCTGTTTCTGCCCCCCTCTCACTGAGCTGCACCCAGAAAGCCCCCTCTACAGACCATGCAGCCTGGGCCTTGCCATCTCTACCATCTCAGAGAGGGCTTCCCTCATGCTCCCCGCAGCCTCCATAGCCACTCCCGTGAGACAAACACTGCTTCCTTTATTTTTTCCTTCCCATTACAGTGGGAAAAACTCCTGAAGTCCCCTTGCACGAGCTCCACTGGATGGACCTGTCTGTCCTACCACCAAACATGCTTCCGTACCTTGTCCCCCCCCCATCTGCTCCACACCTCTCGCCGTCTGCACCAGAAAGCCAAAACAATGCCCTTGAATGCCCCGCGTCCCTCAATACAGCGGGCTTCCCCTGCCAAACCCCAGCAGCCCTTCTTCTTTTGAGACCTGCTACGACACGCTGGCTCCTTCCTCATAGCTGCATCACTCAGCAGGTCCCCCCCAGCCACCCACGCAGCTCCGGTGCCCTCAGGAGCCCTTCGCCACGCCATGGGAAAAACAGCTTTCTTGCTCCTTATCTTTCTGCGTGCATGCATACTGTAAGCATTCCACAGCTACTTCCCGGCTGCTGCAGTCTTCCATTTTACCCCAAAACTGGCCTCACAGAGCCACAACACTGACTAGGCCTTCATTTCTTATCTATTAAACATAGCGACTAGCATGTTGATTATACACCCCTGCCTTTTACCTCTTCTTTACCCCACAACGAAAAACCTATCAAACTCCTAGCCAACCCCAAACCACATTTCTTTTTTATTTTTTTTTTTTAAACCAAACCATCAACATGTCATAGCCTCAAATCACATGGCTGACCGGCCTAAGTGTGCAAACCTATGCTCCACTTCCATCTCGCCCACAAACCTACTGCAACCACAATATATGCTTTCACATTACAAGTTGTCACAAACTTATTCTATTGCAACTGTTACTGTAACAAATGAAAGACAAGGAATACCAATTGAGGATGGTCGCTTGGGCCACATGGCTACAGGTCTAGTAGTCCTTTGTGCCTAACCTGACTTGCCAAACGATGTGCTGAGTTTTTCTCCAAGAAAAAATTCCTAGCAAAAGAGGTCATCCTGCCTGAGCCCTGTCCTGTTATACCCCTAATAGGGTCCTGGTCAGGACTCTCTTTTGGGCTCCGCCCCCCCCAGCCAATCCCTGGGGCTCTGGCTTGCCCTTGTCATATTACCCTTACCTGCCTGGTGATGTCATCAGGCTCTTCCCCCTCTATTCCCTCTGACCCCTCCCCCCCAACCGCCCCATGCACTTATTCCTGCTGGGGGATCACTGGACAACCTGTCTGCCTTTTAATGGCAAGCCCCATTGTACATAACTTACAACCAATAAAATAACTTAGTCATCCAATGCATTTATTTGCTAACATATGCGTTTGTTAGTCATTGTTTAATTGCAGTTCATTGTAATCCCTATGATGTGCTATTATTATTCAATGCATCTCACAATTTAACATTAAATAGCATTAAATACATTTGTTATGACCAGATTATGCTTTCTATAGCTTATAAAGTAACTCCCAATGTGTAATATGGTTTACAGTTTGGTTAATACCTGTTATACTTACAAAGCATTGGTTAAGGTCCTACCAGGGCCACTAGAATTTTGTAAAAGTATAATTATGTAATATATAACAACCAGGTCAAACAAATGTAAGAAGAAGGCAGCTCTTGTTTTCACAGAGCTGTACAGGTGAGTGAATCATTTAAAATAACTATTTTCTTAATACAAATATGGTTTAAAATGTGATCTGATAGTGGGTACTCAGTATAGAATAAATTAAGGATTCTGCAGCATTTAATTTATTAAACTAACTGGGGCACCACACAATTTGTATGATCCATATGTCCAAAGGGAAAGAGGAAATTGTTTAACCAGGAAAGGCCCACTAAGCCAAAGCTTGTTTCCAGCTGTGACCTGGGAGCACAAGTAAGTTAGGTGACTTGCTGAGGGTCGCACAGTGTGCAAATGGGCACAGCTGAGTGCCTTAACCACTACGCCATATGCTAAAAATTATAGACCTCTGGGTGGGGGGTCAAATTCCCTCCAGATCCACTGATGTGGCTAAGGTTGTGCAAAATTCAACTTCTGCCAGTGGAATTTTGGCAAAAGTTGGAATTTCACTTTTGCAACATTTTGGAATGCACTTTTGCAGAAATTCTGAATGACAGAATAAATGTATGAATTGCAGATTATTGTATTAAACTGTGGAAAAAAACACAGGACTGATCATTGTCAGTGGTCAGCTCTGCCGAATGTTTTTCCACAGTTTAATACATTAAAGGGACACTGTCAACCCCTTCAGGTCTCAACACGTCCCTAGTTTAAAAAACACATTTTATGATCACCAACATTCTGTAAAGATTGCTGATGTAGCTGGTAGTTTGATTCTGATTCCTTTTTTCTTTAAAAAAGTGAAAAACAGACTGCCTACGATATTGGTGTTACCACACATTTAAGGGAACTCCTCCTTGACTCTATCATGTGTGACTGTACCTGACTCTCTCCTACTGCACTCTCCCTTATTATGCCCATATCTGTCCCTGTTTCAATACCTCAACCACCTCACCATCTGACTATCAGCCAGTTACAGGTCTCCCTGCAACCACTGTGGCTGTGTTATAGTGTGACCTCTCTACTGTACAGACCCTGATCGCCTGTTTGATCAACTCTACTTAGAAGCCCCCTACCTCCCATGTAGTGTATTGTATTACAATATAATGTTATATTTTATTATACCTTATGACTACCATGTGCCGAAGTGTAATCCTCATTATGTAATATTATGTCTCATTCTCTGTTACCTATTGTTTGCTCTGTACCCTAATTGTTTGACGAGGAACCTTTGTAAATGAGCCTGTGACTCAACGGTCCTTCTGAATTTATCAATAAACAAAAAAATAAACAAACACATTTAACAGATTTGTTTACATTCCTTGATCAGCTCCAATTGTATCTTTCTTGGACTTGGGAACACCCACAACACAGTCTAGCCACTCATAATGCAGTGGGTCTTTAGGAGGCTGTTGCATCATGAGTGACTGCATTGTTTGGGCGTGTGTCTAATGCTCTGGAAGTATGCAGTAAAAACAGATCCAGGGTTGTAAACAAAACAAGTTTGTTTATAAATATACATTATCATGCATTTCAGTTCTACTAAACAAGGAGACAGACAAAACAAACTGCAACATCAAGGAATTTTAGAGAAGGTAAGCAATCATAAAATGCAGGTTTTTAGCTTGAAATAATATGATGAAAAACAGGTTGACAGTGTCCCTGTAAGCTGCAATTTATACATTTATTTAGCAGTTCAGTGAGCCACTGAACTGCAGAATGAATGTATGAATTGTGGATTAAAGTGAGACAGTCTGAAATTGACTTTTTTTAAATTCCTGTGAAATGTATGTCAAACAGAGAAGAATTATATATGCAAATCATTTAAATAAAATCTGTTTATTCATTTCTGGTAGTTTGTAAGTTTTTTAGGTAAAGATATTTCTCTTTGCTGGCCACCCAAAATTCAGAGTGCTGGACTCAGGATGTGCATGCATCAGGCCATCACGGTAGGTCAAGATGTAGGCCATTTGCATTGTGGACATGCTGAAATGTGACCATGCTTACGAGAGTTGTGCACACAGGTCTATATTCTCAAGGTGCTCATAGACAGCCTGTCAGTTTTCTAGTTGACTGATAGTGTTCACCTCTCGTGTTATGCTGAATTTCTCATAATGGATATGTCCTCTTAGGTGAGGTGGCACAAGTCTTATGAGCTGAATATGGGGTTTTGCTATCCAAAGATGTAAAATTACCACATAGTTGATGTACTGTAAGCTGTCATATTTATCTTCAATGGAGTGTTAGAATACTGGTAGCCTATTTGCTTAGCTTCTTTTTAAAAAAAACCTAGATCATTAAAGCTCACTGTGTCAGACCTACTATTTTGGATGCAGTGTGATTTCTGACAGATGTAGATACATTTCTGACCAACTCTTCATTCCCCCCAACATCTCATACGTAGACTCATGTTCTCACATACACACTTAAACACATACACTCATACACTGCTACCAGTTATGAAACCAATGTTTCCTTTTTTTCTTTTTCAGTAGGTCATAAACTGCATAACTGGCTGTGTACTCTTGTACAGTAGTGCTGTATCGTGCTGATCAGTGAACTGAAAGCTGCTGTCACACACACACACACACACACTGCAAGATGTAAACACATATATAACATCTCAGCATGGTACTGAAGCCAAACTGACTGAAATTTACATCGGACAAAAATAAATTACAATATAGGCAGCTGATATTTATTGACAAAACAAAATTATGTACTTAAACAAAGAGTAATATTTCAGTAACAGACTATGACATTAGCAAAATGATCCATGAATCCACTTTTTCACTTTAATTTCATGATGATGGGATCATTACAATTGTTTTAATTGCAGCACAAAAACTATTCATCACCCCATCATGAACAAACAGAAAAGACTTGGTAGAAAACAATGCCTTTGTGACCGATGTTTAAATATGGCTCAGTACATCCTTTAATATTGTACTGAAATGCAGTTTTCCAACTTAAGACAATTGGTTTCCAATAATGCCACATGTTAATTTGAAAAAAAATAATAATAAAGCCTTCATGATTACAAATCAAAGGCGCATTGTCTACTGTCTATTAGGGGATATGATATATTTGACAGTAGGTGACATTCATAACAACATCAGAGATATTATTATATAATAATTACTGGCAGGTGCTTTTTCCCATAGGGAAACCAGGTTATAATTTGCCATTATAACCAGCTCGACTGGTTATAATGGCAAACACGCACCAGATTTCCCTCTGATCAAGCATGCGCCAGTCACAGTGTTCCTTTAATAGGCGGCGTTCATTCTTCCGAGAAGCAATGCCGCTCGCTGTCTGCGTTTTTTTTTCTCTTTGTATTTGAAAAAAAAAAAGACATTCTCATACACAAAAACCAGCAGAAAAGGAACACACCGTCTGGTTTCCTTCTCCAGACATGAGAGCTGGCAGGTCTCTCATCATCACACCGAAGAACACCTTAGCTCCGCAACTGCTGTTTGCCGGTAAGTAAGAATACCGGAAACAGAAAAAATATACACACAGCTACTGTTACTTTCTCCACTTGTTACCTCACATAAGCGGAGTACTAGAACTTGTCAGAACACAGAACACTAACACTTTTGACTGGTCCCTGGTTGCCTGAAAGCGGATCATTTTATTTTCTATGATTGCTGAGGCAAAAAAGCACATGCCAGCAATTATAAAAAATAAAATATGGGGTAGTGTGTGTAAAACTTGATTTTACACACACCCTCATTGTGGGATGCAGTTTATAAACCCCTTGGGCTTCGCCCTCGGGGTTTATGTAGCATCCCACAACTCTGGTGTGTGTAAAATCTCGTTACACACACCACCCCATATATTATTCTCTATTTTGTTTACCCTCCTGCAGTGTGTGTGTGTGTGTGTAAAATGGCAGCTCTTAGTTCAATGATCAACATGGTAGAGCACTACTGATTTTGACACAAATGTGCAGGGGACAATATGGATGTGAGAGTAGTGACAGCAGTCTTCATTTATACTTAAGATAGCCAGTTTTGCAGTTTATGACTAGCTCAAAACCAAAAAAAAGGGACACATCTGTTTGCATAACTGGTAACAGTGTGTGAGTGTATATGTAAGAGTGTGTGTATTGTGAGAGCATGAGTCTACATGTGAGGCAGTTTGTGGGGGGTTCTGTTCCAAAATGTATCTACCTCTGTCAGAAATCACACAGTAGTCAGAATAATAGGTCTGACACAGTGAGTTTTACTGATCTGAAGTTGTTTTTGTTTTTGTAGTAAATAGGCTACCAGTGTTCTAACACTGTAACTCCACGGAAGATAAATATGGCAGCTTTTGGTACATCAACTAAGTGGTAATTTTACATCTTTGACTATCAGAACCCCAATAGCATTATTGCTAGATGTTCAGTTTAACAATCTTGTGATACCTCACTTCAGAGGATGTATCCATTGTGACAAATACAGCACAACACGAAATGTGAACACTGTCAGTCAACTTGCAAACTGACATGCTGTCTGCAAGGGCCTCAAGGATAGTGACAGGCACGTACACAACTGTCATGCTGCAGAAAGAAATTCTGCAGAACTGATCACTGAACTGTGCAATAATTCCATGTATAGAAGAATAATCCATTAAACTGCAGAATAAAATTCCTCAGAACTGTCATTCTGCAGTTCATGTTTATTATTCTGCAGTTCAGCTAAAAAATTCCACAGAACAGGCCAAAACTCTGCCAAATACATTCAGAAGAGACGGACCTTGGCAATAGCAGAAGTTCAGAAAATTTAGTGAAATTTATGAAATTTTGTGAAATTTCCATGAAAGTGAGATTTGCAACTTTTGCCCAGTTCTAGATGTGACATATTAAGAAAGATCAGCTGTGGGAGTCATGTGATGCAGACAACCTGGTGCTAGCTCCATTCGCTTGCTCCAGCCACCCGATAGTTTTTTCTTGTTTATTTTCTGAGTTAATTTAAAGTAAATACCTGGATAATTGCTCAGAAGATGCCCAAAGTGGTTGTCTTACATCTTACAGTCTGGGTTTTTCCATGGATATTGATATGAAGAAAGCGCTGCCAAAATGAATGCCTCCCAGAACTCCTGAGAAAGGCCCAAAGAAACCCAGGCCTGCTAGTGCGGCTGATTTAGCAGAGACATTTACCACATCTGCAGACCAGGACCTGCTAACACTGGTGAGGTTTTTACCTGAATTCAGACCGTTTAAAGATGAATTGCCATCTCTGACCTCAGAGATTAAGACAATCACTCAAGCCCTGGAAGATATCTCGCGGAGAACTTCTGATTTAGAGGCAAAAGTTTTTCCTCTGGAAAAGAGCTTAGACAAAGTGGATCTGGAGCTGACGGTGACCAGGCAAAAAATTGCCAGGATGGAGCTGAAATTGAAGGTCATAGCTGAAGAAATAACACCATTCTGATCGGCTTGCCGGAGACCAAGGAAGGTCAGGATGTGATCCTATTTGTGCAAAAGTTCGTTGAGAAGATCGCCGGACCCTCGCCATTCAGTTCTTAGTATACTATTGAGAGGGTGCACTGGGGTTTAAGGCCGGTCCCCACAGCTGGATCTCCACCAAGACTACTAATCTTCAGGTTCCTCAATTATTTGGAACTTCAACATTTTCTGGTGAAAGTTAGAGAAGTACAATATGTCCGCTGGGAGGGAGCCCAAAGTGAGGATTGCTCAAGATCTCCCCACTACCGTCCGACAGCGCCGTACAGCCTTTCATCCCTTTGTTTCAAAACTCATCGCAGCAGGAATCCATTTTAGAATGAATTACCGTGCTTGACTGCAAGTGTTAGTGGCAGGTACATGGCTAATCTACGAGGATCCCGAAGCAGCGCATTCCGGGCTCAAGTCTGCTCTACCAGATCTCTTCAGAGGAACTTGAGCTTCCTTCATGGTCAGGTTTGGTCTTCTGAATAGGAGTCAACTATGTCTATAGGTAATATACCTTGGGTGTAAGGTTCATTTTACCTAGGGTGGAAAAGGGGGTGGTGGCAATATACTGCTTATGGAGTTTTCCCTTAAGACTTGCTTTCTTCCCCTCAGTGTCGGGATATTGTGTTGAGTTCATTGTAAATGCATGTTTTCAATTATCCTTATTGGATCTGCAGGGGTTCAGAAAGCTGTAGATATTTTGAAAAAAAAGGGGAAACTCATGAGAGTGTTTTCAAGGTTGATTCTTCACTCTGCCTTTGGATTTTGATTACAAGACTCAAGCAGTTCTTGTGGGTGGCCACTAGAGGGACCCTGGTGACCATTTTCTATGCCTATGGGCATTTCTAGTTCATTTTGTTTGTTTCACTAATAAGATCGCTCTTTGGATTTAGATTTTAAAGTGATATATGCAAAATAAGCAAATTCGTGCTAGTTGTTACATTTAGCTTATAGTAAAGTTGGGGACTTTGATACCCAATTGTAATTTTCTTATGACTGGTCAGATTATTAGTGTGTCATTATAACTTTTCTTATTCATACAGTGGGAATTGGTTCAGTTAATTTTTTTTTTTGTATTTAGATGCTATTTCCCATACTTTCTTTAAGAAAAGCATATATTAGATTCACCTAAGGGTGGCTGGAGAGAGGGAGCTATAGTAAAGGTATTCTGCGGATCGCAACCCGTAGCAGTTTGTGAGGATGGGTGGGTTGGGTTAATAGTTTAGATATGTCTCACCTTGAAAGGAATGTTTGTTTTTGGGATGATAGATGGGAAGGGGGGCTTATAAGGGTTCTGGGGAGGGGTTTCAGCACAGTCATATTAGGAAATGTGTTGTTGGTCAAAGTGGGGAATAAGTTAATAGTATTGTTTATTTTTCTCTGCAAATGTGATAATGTCTAATGCCATTAAGATCGCAACTTGGAATGTCAAGGGCCTTTGGCAACAAGTAAAACAATATAAAGTTCTCAAACACCTAGTCCTGTTGTCATTAGATGTCATATTCGTACAGGAATCACATCTGTTAGATACAGAGGTAAGCCGCATGAGAAGACAACAGATTGGTCATGTATTTTCCACTGGGGCTACCTCCCACAGTGCTGGAGTCTTGATATTGATAAATAGAAATGTTCCTTTTGTTCTTAAACAGGTTCTCAATGATCCACAGTGTAGATTTGTGTTTATTCCCTGTATTTTATATATGACAGAAATACTGTTGGGTAGTCTTTATGGGCCCAATGTAGACTCTCCAGGCTTTTTCACGTAGCTGGTTGAACTCCTATTCCCATTTTTGTCCCTACCAATTATTCTGGGGGAAGACATAAACATGGTTATGGATCCTTTATGGGATCATTCTTCTGGTCTGAGCAGAGACCGCTCACTGGCTCAAAGGGCCCTTCAGGAGTTGTTAGAACATTATGGTCTTTGTGACATCTGGCGAGTGTTACATCCCTTAGAGAAAGGATATTCTATCCCCAGTCCACAAATCAGCCTCATGTATTGACTATATTTTCCTATCCCATGCTTTCTTACCAGGTGTTTTAGATGCCTCCATACAGCCTGGTTCACCCTCCGATCACTCTCTGGTTACCTGTCATCTCACCCTTTCATTTCTCCCCAAGAGAAATACCCCATGGAAAATTAATAACCAGCTGTTGAAGGACCCTGTTGTGGTTACCTCTCTTAATAAACATATTGAGCAATTTATTGATACCAACCTCCATTCTATTTCTCAACCAGATTTTATCTGGGGTGCTTTTAAAGCTTTTATCAGGGAGATCTTAATTAGTACAGCTTCCCAAAGGAAAAAGTCGAAGGAAAAGGAGCTTAATATTCTCCTCTCTCAAATTTGCTCAGCGGAAGCAAACCTATCTCTTAATTTTTCTGATGCCCTTCGACAAGATCTTGCCAAATTAAAAACTGCTTATCTTGAGATTTTGAGAGACAAAGCAGAATTTGCTATCCTGAGAGCAAAGGCATCTTATTCAGATCAAGGAGATAAAGTGGGCCGCCTATTAGCACTTCAAATCAAACAACAGGAAGCTACCAGATACATCCCATCAATCCGCTCTCATTCAGATGGCACCTTAAAAACATCCCCTACAGATATAGTTTCAGAATTTAGTAGTTATTACACACATTTATACAGTTTTATGACAGATCCACCGTCAGAGCAAATTTTAGATGCTTACTTGTCCACATCTGACTTGCCATCACTTTCTGAGTCTCAACAAAAACTGCACATATCCCTGATTTCTTCCAAGGAAATCCTTAGTGTCATTCAAAATTTACCTTCTGATAAATCACTAGGGCCAGATGGTTTTCCAGCTAATTTTTATAAAATATTTCAAAAACAATTATTGCCCCTATTCCCTTATTCCAATATATATTATCGGGCGCACCTACTGACCTTACATTTTCAGAAGCCCTTATAGTTCTTATACTCAAACTGGATAAGAATCCAGAGCTAACCACCAGCTATCGTTCAATTTCCCTACTAAACCAAGATGTCAAAATTTTAACTAAGTTACCAGCGGACCGAATTAATTTAGTTTTGCCTGAGCTCATTGGTCCCGAACAGGTCGGATTCATGAAGGGACGTTCCTCGGTTGATCACCGCCGAACTCTTTTGCACGTACTTTCGGCATCCAGAGATGCGTCTTACCCTGCAGTTTTGGTTTCTTTGGATGCTGAGAAGGCGTTTGATAGGGTGGACTGGAATTTTTTTGTTTCATACTCTCAATGCTTACAATTTTCCCTTACTATTTCAAGACTGGATTAAGGCCCTTTATAGTACTCCCTCAGCTCGGATTACTGCCAATGGAGCAGTATCCAATCTCTTCCTATTACACTCTGGTACTAGACAAGCCTGTCCTCTATCCCCCTTACTTTTTAATTTATACCTGGATCCCCTTATTCACCGCTTAATGTCCTGCCTGAGGATTCAGGGTATTACAATTCTGGGACATGACATTAAGGTCTTAGCTTAAGCTGATGACCTTCTGTTGCACTTATCATACCCAAATACGTCAATCCTTCCTATGCTTTCAATTATTGAAAAATATTCCCAACTATCTAACTATAAACTGAACATAGATAAAACCCTTTTGTTCCCTCTTAATCACATGGTCATTAAAAGCTCCATTATGGAGCTGGGTCTTTCTTAGACACAAGGCTCCTTAAGGTATCTGGGTATTCTAATTGCCATAAATACAACTTTACTTCAAAAAATTAAACCTAGATGCCCTGGTACACACTATTGGCTCAGATCTAAATAGATGGTCCAAATTACTCATCTCTTTATGGGGACAAGTTAATTTAATTAAAATGAACGTTTTTCCTAGGCTTTTATACCCCCTGTACCTACTTAATATCTGGTTACCTTTGATCTGGTTCAGTAAAATTAATGGTCTGATTATAAAATTTATCTGGACCAATAGGCAGCCTAGGATTGCTTACCACAAACTAGCAGCACCCAAAGATAAAGGAGGTCTGCGTCTCCCTCATTTACTATTTAATTTAAAATGGCAAGTACTATTGGTGATGCTAGGAAAGGAGGGCAGGATGGGGGGGGGGAAGGGTGGAAGGTGGTTACCCTTAATGCTAGGAGCCTTGGGAGGAAAACTGCAGAGTTACAGGTTCTCATGATAGAGGGAGAGGTGGACATTGCAGCCATCATGGAAACATGGGCCACCCAATATAATGACTAGGACCTGTCTGTACCAGGGTACAGGTTATTTCGTAGGGACAGGGTGATTGAGAAAGGAGGGGGGGGTTGCACTATATGTGAAGGAAGGACTGAAGTGTGTAAGGGAGGAAGGGGAGGAGGGGAGTACGGTCACTTTGGTGCAAATCCAGGATTCAAGAATAGGATTCTTAGAATGGGAGTGGTGTACAGGCCACCATCTCAGACGGAGGAGTTAGACAGGGAACTAGCGGGACAGATCAGGAGGACCTGTGAGAAGGGTAGTGTGGTGATTGTGGGGGACTTCAACATGCCAGGAGTGGACTGGAGCACCCCAACAACCAGGAATAGAAGGGAGCAGGTACTGCTGGATGCCTTCCAGGACAGCTTCCTGCTGCAAATGGTCAGTGAACCAACCAGGTTAGGGAATACCCTTGACCTTGTGCTGGCAAATGGGGACTTTGTGAGAGAACTTACAGTGGAGAAACCGCTGTCAGGGAGTGACCACCACTCAGTATGGCTCACATTGGATATGGGCAAGGAAGGAGTGGAATCTGGCACAAGAGTGCTGGACTTCAGGAGGGCCAACTTTGGGAGGATGGGGGAAGTGGTAAAAGGGTACCTGGACATAATTCAATCTAGTATGGATACTAACCAGAGGTGGGAGTTCATAAAGCTGGGGATAGTGGAGGCAAACAAAACCTGCTGCAAAGCCCAGAGCAAGAAGGCTAGGGCTAAGAAACCGAGCTGGTTGAGCAAGGAGGTCATGGAAAAGGTAAGGAGGAAAAGATCTGCCTTTAGGAAGTACAAGAAAACAGGGAGGAGGGAGGACAGAGAGGAGTACTTGACAGAATTGAAAGAGGTGACAAGGGCAGTAAGGGGAGCCAAAGCATCTACGGCACTCAGGCTGGCACAAGGCATTAAGAAGGGGGAGAAGGACTTCTTTAAGTACATCAGGGAGAAAAGGAGCTGTAAGGACCACATAGTAAGGATAAGGAAGGAGGGGGGTTGGGTGGAAGCAGGGTACGATAAGGCGGAAGCACTAAATGAGTACTTCTGCTCAGTATTTACTAAAGAGAAGAGGAGGGTGACAACCAAGGTGGGAGAAATGGCAGAAGCAGGGAGAGAAGTGGTGACAGATGGGGAAATCATGGAGGGCAGAGTTCGAGAGGGTTTGAAGGCACTGAGGGTGGAGAAGGCACCAGGTCCAGATGGCATCCACCTCAGGGTACTGAAGGAGCTGGCAGAGGTCCTTGCAGGACCTTTGGCAGACCTATTTAGTGCCTCACTACATTCGGGGTGTGTACCTCAGGACTGGAGGATGGCTCATGTAGTGCCCCTCCACAAGAGTGGCCCCAAGGATGAACCGGGAAACTACAGACCAGTGAGCCTCACATCCATTGTGGGTAAGCTAATGGAGACTATCCTGAAGGAGAGGCTGGTGGCCTCCTAGAGGCCAGAGGACTACAGGACACAGACAGCATGGCTTCATATGTGGCAGATCCTGCCAAACCAACCTGGTCGAGTTCTATGACTGGGTAACTAGGCAACTGGACAGGGCCATGCAGTGGATGTCCTGTATCTGGACTTCAGTAAGGCATTTGACTCAGTGCCACATGGAGGCTGGGAAGGAAGTTAGTAGGCACAGGGGCGGGTGCAAAGCTGGTGAGATGGGTAGGAAACTGGCTGCAGGGAAGGCAACAGAGGATGGTGGTGGGTGGGAGCTCTCACACCAAGGGCAGTGACGGCGGTTGCCCCACAGGGCTTGGTGCTGGGGCCAGTGTTGTTTGGGATATTCATTGCAGACATATCATGGGACATCAAGAGCAAGATCAGTCTGTTTGCTGATGATACCAAGGTTGGCGCAGTGGTGGATGACCTAGGGATGGCAGGGGTTGCAGGATGATCTGACAAAGCTTGAAACCTGGTCAGACACCTGGCAACTGAGGTTTAATGCCAAAAGTGCAAGGTGCTGCATTTTGGGATGAAGAACCCAAGGAGGAGTTACCAGCTAGGGAGTGCAGCTAGCCCAGACAGAGGAGGAGAAGGATCTGGGTGTGCTCATTACAGGGTCAATGAACAACTCAGCACAATGTAGGAAGGCAGCTGCAAAGGCCAACAAAATGCTGGGTTGTATTGCATGGGGCATATCCTCGAGGAGGGAGGAGGTGATTCTGCCACTGTATAGGTCATTAGTTAGACCACACCTGGAGTACTGCGTGCAGTACTGGCGTCCATATCTGAAGAGGGATATTAAGTTACTGGAGGGGTTGCAGCGCAGGGTGACAAAGATGATCAAGGGGCTGGGGGACTTATCATACGAGAGGAGGTTGAAGGAGTTGAACATGTACTCACTGGAGGAGAGGAGAGACAGGGGTGACATGATTGAAACCTTTAAATACATGAAAGGAATAAACAAGACGGGTACAGGGGCTGTTCAAAGTAAGGAAGGGGAGGGCCACCAGGGTCCATGATATGAGACTGGAGTGAGGAAGGTTCAGGAGGGAGATGAGGAGACACTTTTTTACAGAGAGGGTGGTGGCTGGGTGGAATGCGTTACCTGCAGAAGTGGTATGCAGTAGAACAGTGGACTGCTTCAAACAAGGATGGGACAGGACAAGGGGGAGGGTTAATGAAGGGGAAGGGTGGAAGGGAGGGGCAGCTGCAGAATAAGGAGTGCTAGCTGCACATTCGAGCAGGCTGGATAGCCTCTAGGCCTTTATCTGCTGGCAAATTTCGTGAGTCATATTGCTAAATATATTTAATGGCTGGTACATAAAGAAGAAATTACTGTTTCTTCTTTTGTTCCTTACTGGCTCAAAACTGAATTGTCCCTCATTCAAGCAAATGGTCTAACTCTGGCTGCCCTGCTCCATATCAAACCCTGCGCTCTCCCTCTAAACTTAAAATCAACCCCTATCACAATCTCTTAGAGTTCACACTCAATTACATACCTTTATTAAGTATAATCATATTCATGACTTGACACAACCTATTAGGGGCAACCCAAATCTAAAAATAGATAATAAGTTGATCACACTTACTTGGCTTCTCCAATTGGAAGATGTCTGGCTTTCCTATTTTGTCACAACAGAGAATTCATGGTGTTCTTCCGTTGAGATGTTAAAAAATCTCAATATTCCCACTAAATTTACTTTTTAAATTTTTCAACTAAGACACTTAATAGTGAAAATATTTGGTGTGACACCTCCCCAACAGGGTACTTAAACTTTTCTGGAGGAGCTGGCCCTTACGGGCAACTCATCACATTCTGTAATTAAAAAAAAAACTTGATCTTATGTAACTGGGCATACCCGACTTGCTTTGCACCTGTACATTATTGGACTTCCTTTTTTCCCAATCAGGAAATTGATTGGAATACCTTATGGCATAACTGTCATAAATATATCACCCAGGATAGGCTTCATGTTACCCAGTTTCATATACTACACAACCTATACTGCACCCCTCAAAAATTATGTAAGTATGGTCTTATTGATTTACCCACTTGCTCTCGCTGTCAGCAGGCGGAGGGATCTATCTATCACATTTTTGGGACCTGCCCCAAAGCTATAACTCTCTGGACCAACATCCAGCAAAGAGTTGACCCCTTGCTAGGCTTGTCTGATTTTATTACCCCTGCAGTGTGTCTTCTAGGTGATTATGCCAGAATTTTAGTATCCACCAGACAATATCACATAGCCCTGATGGCCCTGTCAGTCAAAAAGGTAATTCTCCATAATTGGAAGGACAATACTGATATTTCTTATTCTGAATGGCTAAAAGAACAACTTGCAAATCTCAGAACAGAAAAAATTATAGCAAATCTCAATAATAGACTTGACAGATACAGAAAGATATGGGAGCCTCTTCATATGCTGTTCTCCATTTAATTTATTTTACATTATATGTGGCTCGTGACTTGACTAACCTGATTAGGAGAAATGACTGTGCTGAATAGGGTGGTGGGGGGTTTATATGTTTATGGAGAGGGGGGAGGGAGAGGGGTGGGAGGCGGGGAGTGAGGGGGGAACAGCTCCAGTGTATACTGTATTTCATGGTTTTATGTATAACACAGATTGTTTTTCTGGATCTGTTCTCATTATCCTTAAAAATTAATACATTTTGATTTGAAAAAAAAAAAAGAAAAAAGACAGATCAGCTGTCCCTTACAGAACAATTTAGTTGAATAAGCAGAACATTAATCCAATAACCTGATGTCCTCGATTGTGTTTTGGGCATCTATATACCGACAAATCTATAATATATGTGACTCCATTTTAAGTATGTTGACTGAATTTGATCTAAGACCTGAATGTAATAACTTACATGTCCAGAATTCTTCACCAAGTAAGGCTTAAGATAATTTTCAATGTGAAAAAGTGAGCCAGAATTATGCAACTAATTATAGCAGAGCCATATGACTTGCATAACAATATGCTAATAATATGAGTTACATATCATTTGTACATTCCCATGGGCCACATATTCAGAGCTGGCTGGTAGCGTGCACACATGGGGGTGCTGTGTGAAAAAATAGGGCCTGCCGGCGCTGGCACCATATTGAAATGGATAGTGCGATCTGAACTGACAGCTCTATTAAGTTTGAATATCGGGCCATGGTAGCTTGGTGCACAGCCAGCAGTCATCATGCTTTGTGCTGCGCTACCACGGTGCAAAGCTGAAGACTGCTTATAGGGGTAAAGCATAGCACACACTGGTTAGCGCCATGGCCCCTATGGGCGATATTCAGCCCAATCATGCAGATCATCTGACTGAGCATGCACGGTGCTAGTGGCCATTTGCATGCCCATTATGGGCTCATCTGCATGCCCGCACATAGGCTTACTTTATCAAGCCAGGTCCTCCCTCCCCAGCCATTATCCTCTTCTTGGTAGTCTTGAGAACATCCTTGGTAGTCCAGCAGTCCCCTTCCTGAAAGCTGGTGACTGGCACAACCCTCTGCAGACTGACCTCTCATGATGTGCTTACAGTAAGTGCATCATGAGAGCTCAGTCTGTGGCTAGCCATGGTGGTGAGTAGTGGGATGTGCCAGTTGCCAACTTTTGGTGTGGGGATGAGGGGGATTGGGGTGGTGGGACACTACCTGATGGGGTCAGGGTACACTAGACCACCAGGCATGGCATTGGAATACTATAGGCAGAACAGGGTTGGGGGGACTGCTAGACCACCAGTAATTTTAAACAAAATACTGGGAAGGGGATTGGGGCAGGAAGGGGACCGCTGGACCACCAATGATGTTCCCAAGACTACTGTGGAGGGGATCAGGGCTGGTGAGGGACTGCTGGACAACCAGGGATGTTTGTTTTCACCTATGTGGGGATCAGGGCTCAGGGAAGGGGATGACTAGACTATGAGGGATGGTTTTAATATAAAGTCTGGGATTGAGGCTTGGGAAGGGGGATCACTAGACTAGCACAGATGTTTTTATTTCTTTACAACACAAGGGTTTGGGACTAGGGAGGGGCTGCTGGACCACCAATGATTTCTTTTATTTGTACAATGGTGGGGATCAGGGTTGGGGAGGGACCACTGGACCATGAGGGTATCCTGCCCTTGACAGTGCATGGATGGTGAATGGGGCACCAACCCTCCCTCTGCACACTGTTAAGGAATGGGTTTCAGAAATGTTAAACTACATTGCACTTGCAGCCATTTAGCACATATGAAACATTTCCAATATTGTGCTGTGCTGCGTATGCATGGAGGCTCCCTCATCTACATATGCGCAGTGCGATATTATGTGCCACAGCACTGTCGGGTGTGCGCCATGCATAGGTAGTCGTTGAATATGGCAACACCTCCAATGGTGGTGCTATTCCTGGTTAGTGTGGCACAAACCTGGTTTGTGCCACACCAACCTTTTGAAAATGAGGTCCAATATATATACAAACTCTTGAGACTATGTACATTAATGATTTCTAGATATTCTGAACTCATTTTTCTGGCTGCAAAGCAGAGCTCTGCACAGTATTGCTATTACATAGTAGAGAGAGGGGATTATGAAAGCATGTGACCAGATACCTGCACTGTGTCCTTCCACAGTGGAGTTGAAGTACATGTGATCCTCTCAGTTGAGTACAGTGCTGTTCATCCCCCTCATCTGGTGCACTATTTTCCTGCTCTGTACTCACTTCTGGTTCAGAACTAGACTGCACCCCCACTGTGTAATGCTTTCCTGGTGTCTAGTGGCAGTCACCACACTCTGATTGCCAGCCCCTTATCTATGTAATATTTCCCTGGTGTCCAGTGGCACCCTGCCCTCTGATTGCTGTCCCTGTGTTTCCCTAATGTTTCCCCTAGTGTCTAGTGGCACCCTCCCACCCTCCAATAGCCATCCCTGTGTTTTTCTAATGTTTTCCTGGTACCTAGTGGCACCCCCACCCTCTGATCACCATCCCCACTGGTTTCCTAACGTTTTTCTGGTGTCCAGTGGCACCACCCACCCTCTGATCACCATCCCCGTGTTTTCCTAATGTTTCTGTGGTGTTTAGTGGCACCTCCCACCTCCCAATTGCTGTTCCCATATTTCCCTGATATTTCCTTGGAATCTAATGGCATTTCCCCCCTCCGATTGCTGGCCCCTTTTGAATTTCTTCGATGTAACTTGTAATAAAGAAAAATGCCCCTAATGTTTTTTTCTTCAAACCTTAAAAAAAGTAAATGGTTCCTCGCTGATCTCATACTTGCCACCCTGACCTCCCACTCAGCAGTCACCACATGACTCCCCCACAATCACCCCCACACACCCTCACTCACCTGAACATGTCCCAGGGTGAAGATCTGCTCTCCAGTGGAATACAAGTCTAACTGCTGGAACTGGCGACTGCAATTTGAGAAACTAAGGTAAGTGCAGTTCAATGTATTCCTTTTTTTTAACTGTTTTATTTATTAATTTTCTGAATGAACAGATAATCAATATGCATATTTCTCAGACATGGTATAGAAGCAGGTATAAACAAGGTACAACTCAAAACTGATAGCTATCACAGTAGGTTACCATGCACTCTGTTATAACAGGAATAGGGAAATCTGAAAATAAGTTTATGATAAATGTCATTATCTAAAATGTCCAAGCAGTTGCCAGCCTCTTCAATCACATTAGGTCATACCGTTAGGGAGAAGTAACACGTAAAACCTGTTACACAATCCAGGTGGATTGTTATTTATAGCTGAATAACAAAATTAGGGAAATAATTAGGAAATATAGCCCCAAACCGACCTTCCTTGCAGGCACATGAAATGCTTCAGAAATACCCATTATGTATAACATAATTGTATACACATATCATAAGGCACATGAGAATATTTAAGTGAACATTACAACATTAGAGCTTAAACTAAGTTATATTAACTGTGGCAGAATTTAGTGTGAAATTTCTCATAGAAAAAATATTGACTGACTTGGGTAACTACTAACTAAGAACACTCGTGGGTGAAAGCCTTCAGTGATGGCTAACCAGAAACCACAGTGACATTAAAGCCGCATTCCTCAACAAGAAAAAAAACATTTTATGAATAAAGTCTCCATTCACTTATGTTACTGTTTTAAAATGTTTTTTAACACATTAACTGGCTTACTCTAGACATTTCAGAGAAAGTCTCTTATTCATAGTGCACCCGAGTTCTTAACAAATTACAGTCACAGACTCTCTTAACTTAGTCCTCAACATCTTCTGATTCATACGTCCCGTGTACCTCCCAGCGAGCGGGAAATTTGCCCTCTGTTTTTTGGTCCACCGATCAGAGTCTTGAGGGTCTGTGAACTGCCATGTTTTACCCCCATACACTACATGGTGATGGGCTGGGAGAAGAAAAGAGTGCACTATTCCGAGTGCTCAAAGCCGCTGCCATATCACATCAGACTTCTTGCATTGGGCCCGTGTTTGAAATGATAAGTCTGCAAACAACTTTATGTCAGCTCCATTAATCTATATTTGGTATGTTGCTCTTGCTGCAGAAATCACCAAGTCCCAAACCTCCAGTCCTGTTGCTTTGATCTATATGGTGCATGGCTGAGTTGGTGATTTAGGTCAGACACACTGATTCACCCGGTAAGCCTTTTTACATATTGACCAGTCCATGTCAGTTAAATTTGGTAATGCTTCTTGTAGCCACTGTATAAGAAATCGTAATAGATTGGGGCCTTCAGAGCCCTCAGGTACTCCCACAACCTGAATATTGTCGGACCGGATTTAATTTTCCATGGATTCCCTTCAATATCTAAGTTGCCCATTTTCTTTGGTGAGGTTGGTCATGGCTGTTGAAGTAGTCGTGAGTTGTTTGTCAGAATCAGCTACAGAACTAGCTAGAGCCCGAAATGTTGAATCATGAGACTCCAATTTCTGCAAGGTATGTTCTCTTTTAGAATCCATTGCCCACATGGATTCTAACATTGCCTGCCATAGGGGCTCTGTTGGTGGTGGTGTATTTGCACTTCCATGAACGCCTGTGGCCTTGATGATAGATGGCTGCTGATTTTTAGAGGATCCAGTCTGCTGCCTTTTAGGATGACCCACAGCAAAAAATCTGCTCCAAATAATGTGCTGCAAAGGTTGGTTCACTCCAAACTGCAAAATGTTAAACTTAATAAAAATTATTTTCTGAAAACATCACCCTGACAGCTAGAGCTCGGTTTGGGTGCAGCCTGCCTGAAAGATGGCTCTCTAGCAACCCGCTTCAATGTATTTCAATGGGATTTTAAACTTTGAGGCATAACTTTGTCATTTCTGCATATTTTCACCCCAAATTTTCAACATGGCCTTTTGGGGATCTCTCCTCATGAACAGTGCTGGTGGAATTATGCGGATCAGGGCAGAAAGGTGATTTCATGGTCACTTGGTGAAATCACCATTTGGACAGGATTTGAAAATGTTCACTTCCATTGCTCATGACATGGTGTCATAAGAAGGCAATGTTGAAAATTTGGGATTGAAATATGTAAAAATGACAAAGTTATGATCACACATTGAAATTGTTCTATGCTTCCTCATAACTTCAGTAATTTTAAATATTTTGACTCTAGATTTTCAACATAGGCAGTTTTTTCACACTACCTCATGAATGTGACAGCAGTAATTTTTCAAATCCTTGCCAAAATATGTTTTCACACTTGTGGCACAGAATAATTTTTCAGTGCCACACAATCACATTTCGGCTGGGATTTGAACACTTTCACCTATGTTGTTCATCAGGGGGGTAATAAGATGGCTATGCTGCAAATTCATCATTTTGCAGCTGTATTGGCTCTGACCAAATTTTGTTATATTTATATTTCAACAAGGGGCTGTATGGAACAATGAGTTTTTATTGTAATAGCCCTGTATATGATGAATAATCCCCAGTATATAATATGGGACCAGAGAATCCGGAGCAGGACATTGAGAAGAAGTGAAAGGAGGGTGAAATGCGGCCAAAGAGGAGACTGAGAAAGGGAAGGAGATGACGGAGTTGAGGCATTGAAGCTAATTTTGCTAAAAAAAACAAGAATATAAAAAGCAAATGAAAAAATGCTGATTTTTATTTTGAGAACATCTTATAAATTAGCAACCCATTTCAGATTACTATTGCTAGCATTACTGGTTTATATAGGCAGAATGAAAAGGTTTCCTAGATTGTAATCCTACAAAATGGGAATAAACCCAACTCTTCATTTAAACCAGTTAGTGACATTGCATTTAAATGTAAAATCCATTCTGATTCTTTCCTTAAGAGTCTCTGTGCTGGTTCCATGTCATAATAGTGACTGCAAAACAGCGATCACTATTATGGCGAGTATATATCGCTGAAAAGCAAATCAGCAATATACACTTCAAGGTGACCCAACATCCGGATTTTAAAAATGTGTTTTTTCTGGGGAACCCCCACACACCCCTGAGTTAAGATTTTCAACTCCAGGGAGTGCATGTCGGGAAGGGGGCAAAATCTGGATTTTGGCAAAATTTAAGTCCCACAGCCACAAGCAGTGGCAAAATATACTCACTCCCAGTCCTGAACCCAGTACCTGCTGTACTGGAGCTAGTCACCCACACCACCATGCCACACAGCTAGTTTGGTGGCAGCAGGTACACCAGACCCCTAAAACCCCTTCCCTGTCCTTCCCCTTCCCTTTGCTAGTCCCCCCTTTTGTTTGCCTTTCCCCATGGTTGCTTTCCCATATACTCGCTATTGTGCAGGGTAGCCTAGAATAATAGCATCCAAAATGAGTCACTATTTTTGCAATCACTCATTTGAGGCCTCTGATATCACTGATTACCTTCTGTGCCCTATCCCCCCTTGTCAACTCTTAGAAATCAAAAATGTATTTTTTCCCTTTGATGGTTTTATTCTTTCTCAGTAAAATTGGCCTCATTGCCCCCCCACTCCTTCCTCCCTTTCCCTGTTTCAGTCTCCTCTCTTCCTGTATTACGCCCTCTTTTATGTCTCCGCAGTGTCCTGCTCTGCTTTCTCTGGTCTTATATTTATCCTGGGGCTTAGGGACATTACAGTTAAGTTCAATTTTTCCATATAATGCCTTGTTCAAATATAAATATAAAAATGAGTTCAGAATATCTAAAATCATAGAGGTACATTGTCTCAAAAGTTTGAATATATAGGGCTGTAAAAATGCTATTTAACCCTTGGGCTGCCAAAAGATTTAGAACTTACAGGTTTTTACGGCATGTATGCATGCCGGCGGCGCAGCAAGGGTTAACTCATTATAAGCATATTTTTATTCAGTTCATACAGCTCTGTTATAATTAGTCCAATGGTTTTGGCTTGCTTTTCCACATTGAGAATTATCTCAACCCTATTTTTGGTGAAGAATTCTGGACATGTAAATTACTACCTGTGGGTCTCTTTTTTTTAATTAAGTACCCACTGTTAGATCAAATTCAGTCAATACACTTAAAAAAGGGGGTACATATATCATAGATTTCTTGACTTGCAAATGCCTATAACATAATCGTGAACATGAACTTGTTGCATTAATGCTTTGTTCAGCTGAGTGGTTCTGTAAGGGACAGCTGATCTTTCACTATATGACACATCAGCAGAGCTGTAAGGATTCTGGCCCATGCTGGAGGTCTGTCATTTTTGGACTTGTGGATCATACAAATTGTGTGGTGTGCCAGTTAGTTTAACATATTAAATGTCACAAATTCATTAGTTTATTCTATAGTGACCAACCACTATCAGACTACATTTTGACTCGTAGTTTTATTAAGAAAATAGTTAAAAAAAAAAAAAAAGGTTCACTCGCCTGCACAGCTCTGGGAAAACAAGAAATGAATTCTTATTATGTGCATTTGACCTGGTTGTTTATTATACAGCTATACATTTACAACCTTGACCCTTTTCCAGTGACCCTGGTGGAGCCGTGATACGGGCTGTATAAGTACAAGCATTAACTAAGCTATAAACCATATTACACTGTGGGAACAACTTAATAGGCTCTAGATAGCATAATCTGGTCATACCAAATTATTTAATGCTTTTAAATGTTAGGTTTTAAGATGCACTGAATAGGACTTCTGGATATGGCTCGTGCGAGGTAACAGCTCTTGAATGCGGCTCTATATCCATTCCTCTTTCTATAACGTTATTTGGCTGACTTTACTGGAAAACTATTACTCTTCTTAATTTTTATGTTGTGTGGAATATTGCTGAAAATTTGGCATCTAACAAAGAGAGTTATGGGATGGAAATAGAAATGACCCCGATCTAGCATACGACACCACCTACACCTGATAGATTGGTGGGTCCGAAGCGTACAATGCAGGTCACTGCAAAGAGCTCCCCGGTGGCCTCTGGCAATCATTTTTTAACTGAAGAGACTTTTCTTTTGGAAATGATCCCACTAAAGGAAGCAATTTTGAAGCTTGTGGAGGAATCCAAACTTACAAAGTATACCACAGAAGGAATAAATCAGAGGCTCACAGATACGGAAATACGAATTTTGTCTGTGGAAGACTGAAAGGATAAGATGGAACCAGAGCTCCTCCACCAGAAAATATCTAAGCTGGAGTCAAAACTGGAAGACTGTGAGGGGCTAGCAAGGCATTTTAACATTGTGATTTATGGTATTCCTGAAGCTTCAGAAGGAGCCAACACTATACACTTTGCACAAGTAATTTGTGAAAATATAGCTGGTCAATCACCAAATGGCCCAAGCTACATTATTGAAAGAGCCCATAGAGCATTGTGTCCAATGCCAGCAAAATCAAATCCTCCTAGACCCTTCATTATACAGTTTCTTAATTACTGGGATTGAGTACAAGTGCTTAACTGTGCTAAGAAATCTCAAGCTTTGACCTGGGATAACAAAAAAATCTGTATCTCACAAGACCTCCCTCAACCAGTGAGACAAAGAAGGAGAGAATTCTCACCCACTATGGTGAAACTGATCACTGCGGGGATAAAATTCAGAATGCTGTATCCATCTCATCTGACAATAACAAAAGACAGTAGATCCTTTTCTTTTGACTCCACAGACCAAGCTAAACATCAACTGATAAAGATTTTCCCTGATTTATTTAAATCTGGATGAGTCCTAATACCCAACCACACAGGTCTGATAACTTCTTGGGCCCTTTCTTGTGAGATAAAATAGTTAAACGATTAAACTTTTGGTGAGCTTTTAAGTTCCTTTTTGTGTTTATTATGCTTTAGAACTCAGGAGTTCTCGATAATAAGAAAAAAGCTGGATATACATTTATTAAGTGTGGATGAGAAGATCTATTATTTAATTCAGACAGGGATTCTACCAAATGGGACATTGATTCACAGGGCTGGATTCACGAAAGGCAAATCTGGATACAAGGCAACTTGCGTCAGAAAAAATGGTGCAAGTAGCACTTGCGGCCTGAGTTGCATCGCGGCGGGATTCACATAGGCAGCCTGCGACGTGCTGCAGGCTGCCTGCACCCAACTGCACCTATGCACCATAAACCCCCTTGCAACATGGCATAAGGGGGTTTATGGCAGCATTTACACCCTATTCAGGTAGGGTGGCTGCTATGTCCACAAACGGAATTCAGAGACAGCCACCAGTGAACATCTGTCAAAGACCAGTTAGGCCAGCAGAAAGGTGGTCTAAGTGGTCTTTGTTGGTCACTGGAGGTTGCCACTGTGCCCCAGCTCCACATCCCCTGTGGATTACAGCCCCCCCATGGGCTCCAGGTCCCAGGAATGGCATGCACTGCCAGGTTGGGTGTGTGGAACACCCCAAATGCCCAGACCCTCCAACACACACACATTGAAGACCCCCCCCACATGCCTGGGGCATGATCCCCTGCAATCCCCATAACCCCATGGTGGTCCAGTGACCCCACCCCACAGTGTGAGCCCCCACCTCCCCAATACCTACCAGTGACTGGCAGTCCTCCCTCACCACCAGGGCCAGCTGCCAACTGAACTGTGCCACATACACATACTGTAATAATCGATCTCTGTGAATGATAGCGACTGTCATTCACAAAGCCTGCATTATTACAGTACACAATCGTGGCGCAGTTCAGTCAGCGGCTGGCCCTGGTGGTGAGGGAGGGCTGTTCCAGTCGCTGACTCACCTGCTGGATGTGTGTGTGTGTTGGGGGGCTGGCACCACTGGGAGGTGGGTGGGTGACCACTGGGCCCCAGGGAAGTAGGGGTGGGTGATCTGGTGGGGTCCACAGCAAGGGGGTTTGGGGCTGGTGCCCACACCTTATGGAGACTTGGAGGTGGGCATGGGGGTGCCATGGCACCCCTTGACTGGCGCATCTGCCACCTACCCTGTCTTGTGACCTGCAGCATACCCAGGAGCTGCACCCTATTTGCGTAGCTACTGTAAGTTGCAGGACGCAGACCCCTGAACCTGCTCCAATACTGAATTGGGTGCATGGGCCAGGTTGCAGGGATGATCAGCGCAAGCTGCCTTTGTCGCAACTTCCAGTGGGCCTTTCTGAATCCAGCACATAGACTTTTGCTTGTTTGAGTCTACTTCTTCGCTCTGGGCTCCCCTGGTCAGCAGAACTCTGTTGAACTTTATGGAACCTTCCAGAAAAACTGAAATGGAAGGCAACTTTGATGATTCTATATTTAAAAAGGAGGTTTTTAAGTTCATGGGACCAGATATTCAAAACTTAGCTCCAGGGCTAAATTAGCACTGCTCAGCATGTTAAATTAGCCCTGCACCATTAGCAAGCTATATTCAAAGGAATAGCCCCGGGGCTAAACCTGGTGAGTATAGCATTCAAAGGAAGCAGTGTAAACAGGGCTGAGAGTGCAGTGCTAAAATAGCCCGGCAAATAAGACAGCTCTGAATATAGTGACAGAGAAGTGCAAACAGCAACAGTGGCTCACTGGACACAGAGGTGGAATAGGGCAGAGTTGAAGGTGGCGGACAATTCGTGTGACAGCAAGGAAGTGTTGCATACTCTCTTGACTTAGTTTTCCTCCTAGGGATCAAAGCCTCTGATGTGGGGGTGGAACAGTTGGGTGGTCTGATCATTACATGTGGGGTTTAAATTTAGCACCCCCCTGTGGAGATGGTCAGGTACCGTCCTTGTTGAAATTGAATATAAATAAGGCCCAAGGTCCAGATGGGATTCCATCTTTCTTGCTTAAAATTGCTGCTCCAGTGATATCTCCAATATTGGCTGACCTCTTTAATTTTTCATTAAAGACTGGTGCCTACCCATTAGCCTGGAAACAGGCAGAAGTGATACCAGTGTTTAAGGGAGGCCAGAAAAATGATATGCAAAATTATATACCAATATCACTGCTTTCGGTCACCTCTAAAGTGTTTGAAAAAATTGTGGTTTCTCAATTAAACAGCTATCTTGAAAAAAATATATAATAAATATCAATCAGGTTTTAGGGCACAACATAGTACTACTACTGCACTTGTTAAAGTTGTGTCGGACATCCAGGTGGCCATGGACAGGGGCATCCTGGTTGTGGCCATATTTATCGATTTGTTGAAGGCTTTCGACACTTTGGGCCATCAGGTGTTGATGGAAAGATTGAGATCTGTTGGCCTCAGCCAGGGGGCTCTGGATTGGTTCCATGGCTACCTGGATGGCAGACAACAAAGGGTTAGATTGGGCAGTAATTTTGTATCCAGTTACTTAAATATTAAATCTGGTGTACCACAGGGGTCAGTGTTAGGACCCATCCTATTTAGTATATATACAAATGGTGTCAGACATCTGATGAATGATGTCCAGCATCATTTGTATGCAGATGATACAATATTGTATCTTGAAGGAAAATCTGTGGGACATATACCGGAAAAATTACAAAAATATTTTAATATATTACAAATTTTTCAGAACATGGTTTGGTCTTAAAGCCTCAAAAGTCACAGTTAGTGCTGTTTTCGAATAAAAAAGTACCTGTGGACGTGGATATAGAAACATTGGATGGGTGTAGTCTTGCCTTTGTGGATTGTTATAAATACTTGGGAGTCTGGTTGGACTCATGTTGTAGTTGGGACTTCCATATTGATAACTTGATACAAAAACTGAATAAAAAGTTGGGGGCATTGTATAAACATAGAAATTGCCTCTCATTTGATGCTAGCTTAAAGACTGTAAATTCGATAATGATTCCTCATATTAACTATGGTGATGTTGTATACAATGGGGCAGCTAGTGTCAGTTTGGGAAAGCTTGATGTTATTTATAACAGATATGCGCGTTTTGTTTTGGATGCACCTTGGAAAACTCACCATTGCACTCTCTACAGGAACTTAAATTGGATATCCTTGATAGAACAGCGAAATATGCATGTGCAGTGGTTGATTCATCACTGTTATTTTAAAAAAGCACCAGGATATCTAGTGGAGTTCCTGGAGGAATGAAATGTTAAGGAAGGACTGTGATCTGCAGGGGAAATAAAATTTAGGGTACCATTTATGAGAACAGTGAGGAACCAACACTGCTATGTATGTGAGGCTCTGAAATTATGGAACTCATTGCCAGGGTATTTGAGGTTTTGTACAAACAAAACATCTTGGAATGTAATAAAATCTTGGCTTGTAAAGGAAGCAGTTTCTTTAAAAACCTGTTGTATTTGAGAGATCTGCACATATGGGACCAGATATTCAAAAGGGTTGCGCCATGCGCAACAGGGTTGCGCATGCGCAAGTCCAAAAATGCGCCATTCTGCGATATTCAGCAGGAGGCAGTTACGCCACTGACAACAGGTTGCGCAACAGCGCAATGCAAATGAATGCATGCTCAACAGGAGGGGGAGGAACCATGCATAAACTGCGCAACCCGATATTCAGTCGGGTTGTGCAGAGTTGTGCATCGCAACCCCAACCTACACCTGCACAACCTGAGCCAAAAAGGATCATGCTGAGGACAATACGTGAGCTGCTGCATTGCAGGGCGCAACACAGCAGCTGCCACCCCTGGCTGGCTCCCAACTCGGTCCCTGTGCCCCCCACCAGCCCGATCGCGGGCAGGCGTAAAACAACCCCCATACATCTCCCGAATCGATTGTGGGCAGAGCGATATATCAACCCCCAGTGCCCGATCGCGGGCAGAATGTAAAAACCACCCCTGAATATCTCCCTGGTGGTCCAGTGGACCATAATGCCTGATCGCTGGCAGAATGTCAAGTTATAACCCCCAAACATCTCCTGGTGTCTAGTGCCCCCACCCACCACAAGCCCTCCACCCTGCTCCCCCGGCGGCGGCGGCGGCAGCATCCCACCGCCTGCGCCCACCACCACCCGCCGACTGACTGTCTGGTGAGCTGCATGCCCAGTGGTGCAGAGCTACAGCCAATGGGCGTGCAGCCCATACCGTACGCAACAGTCAGATTTGTGGATGAACAGCATTCACCGTCTGGACTGTCGCCCTCAGCAGGTCTGCATCAGTGGCGATAATGCAATCAATCGGCCCGGCGACGGCCGGTGGATATTGCGCCGCCCGGCTGCGAGAGGCGGGTGGAGAGCCGTGCGTGAGGTGGGGGACACTGCCACCAGGGAGATGTTTGGGGGTTAACTAGACATTCTGCTCGCTGACAGCATTACGGTCCACTGGACCACCAGGGAGATATTGGGTTGGGGGCTTTTTACATTCTGCCCGCAATCGGGCACTGGGGGTTGATAGAGCACTTTCACCCGCCGATCGGCTTCGGAGATGTGTGTTGCAGGGGGGGAATGTATACACTGATACTGCCCCGATCTGGCTGTAGTGGGTGCTGTCCCCAACGGCTGCCAGATTTGGCAGGGCCAGGCGCAGTCTCTCGGGGATTGGGCGCACTATGCTACAAGAATACAAATGGGCCATAAAAGATGCAAATGGCCCCTGTGCCTTGCATAAATTATGGCCCCATTTGCATGTCACCTTTAAATATCGGAAATTTGCACATGGCGAATGGTACTTGCGCCACCGCAAGTTTAATGCTCAACTCTGGCAACTTCTGCGGTGGTGCAGTTCCAGTGCGCCATGCGCAGTGGTTGGTTGGTGATATTCAAAGGAGTTGCCCATCAGCACAACTCCTTTGAATATCGCCCTGGCCACACCCCTGCGCAACTATTTTGAGCAGCGCAGGGGCTTGTGCCTCAGAATGGCGCAGTTTGAATATCTGGGCCATGGTATATTGTTGTATTTTTTTTTCTTTCTGTCTATGTATGTACTGTGTTGCACGTTTGTATGTCTAATGTATATATTGTATTTTTTAGAATGAAACTGATATTTTTGTACAGTATGGCCCCATTGTAAATTAGCTGATGCTAAATTGGGTTTAATCCTGTTTCTGATATCAGAAATAAACTTTTTACTACTACTACTACTTTACGAGATTTAAGTCCTCGTAGCCTAGCCGCGGTACTTGACCTATCGTACTTCTCAGTGGCAAGCAATGACCCAGAGACTCTCATGATGGCTTATAATACTGCCATCTTGATGGCTCTGGATTCTATTGCTCCAGTCCATGTTTGTTCTCTCTCTCTTTGCCTTCGATCCCCATGGTTTGATGGGAATTTGAGGGAGATACTGTGACTGGGATGAAGGTTAGAGCATCACTGGTGGAATTCTGCCCTTGATGCCGACTGCCTCAGATTGATGGACCATTATCAACCCTATCAATCTACAATCACCCATAAGAAGGCAGAGTTCCTGTCCAGGGAGATTGCGGTAACTCAGAATCAACCAGCTCAGCTTTTCCAAACTGTGGACAGACTGTGCAACCCAGCCTGTCTTCAAGTTTTGAAAGCTTTTTTGCAAATAGAGTGTGATGATCTTGCTCGATTCTTTGCTACTAAGGAGACTGGCATCAGGGCTGTGCTCCAACCAGCACACTCTGTGGGCATTACTTTAGATCAGCATGAGGTCACTGCTCCTCGGTTTTCCTGGAGTACCTTGAGCCACCCGGAGTTCATGGATGTCATGCAGCTTATCCAGGGTATGTGCCCTACGTGCCATAGTTTGGACCCTGGACCAACTTCCCTGATTTTGGGTTGTATTGATGCTATCAGTCCAGTCCTAGCATGGATAGTTTGGTGCTCCTGGGAATTCAGTTTCCTAGCTCTCTGAAAGAGACGGTAGTGATACCGCTCTTGAAGAAAGCTACTTTGGACCCAAACTGCCACACCAACTACAGACCAATCTCTTAGGGGAGGTGATTGAGAAAGTAGTGGCAGCACAACTGGATGACCATTTGACCATCCATGACATCCATGAACCTCCCCAGTCTGGTTTTCAAAAGAGACATAGTACTGAGAAGGCACTGCTTCAGGTGCTCAATGATCTCTTGATGACTAGAGATCAGAAGAGCCACTCCATCTTGGTTCTTCTGGATCTCTCATCAGCGTTTGACACCGCGGACCTTGGGGTGTTGCCTAGCCATCTGAGGTGCATCTGTGGACTGTCGGGAACACTTCACAGGTAGTTTACATCGTTCCTCACTGGAAAAACTCAGAGAGTGGTGTCTGGGGTATTTTCCTTGGACCCAGTTACTGTGTCTTGTGGGGTCCCTCAGGGCTCAGTATTGTCTCCCATGTTGTTCATGGTGTACATGCTGCCCCTTGGAGACATTGTAAGAAGGTATGGGCTGAGGTTTCATTGCTATGCAGATGATATCCAGCTCTACCTTTCTTTAGCGCCTGACCAGGATACAGCTTTCTTGGTCTTCAATAGCTGTCTCAAAGAAAACCAGGAGTGGATGGATTCAAGTTGGCTAAAGTTGAACTCCGGAAAGACTGAGGTGTTGGTTGTGGACTCTGGTCGCTGGACAGGGAGTCTGGGGGGTGGGTCGCCCTCCGGACTTGTTCTCAGGGGTGTCTCTCTTCTGACCTCTGACCAGGTGCGAAACCTGGGGATAATTTTTGTCGAAGGGTTGACCCTGCATTCGCAGGTGTCGGTTGTCATCAAATCTTCCTTTTATCATCTAAGGAATATCTCCAGGACTAAACATCTGGTCCTGTCTGGTGACCTTCATGTTCTGGTCCACGCCTTTGTGTTCTCGTGCTTAGATTACAGCAACTCCTTATATCTAGGGCTTCCTGGGGTGGAAATGTGCTGCTTGCAGCTGGTGCAGAAAGTGGCAGCCTAGCCTTTGATGGGATCATCACGGTCCTGTCATATTTTTCCGGTGCTGCACGAACTGCACTGGTTGCCAGTACAGTGGCGGATCACCTTTAAAGTTGGCTTGCTGACTTTTAAAGCCCTACATGGACTGGGCCCGGACTACCTGAAAGAGCTCCTGGTCCCTTATTGCCCCAAGCGATCACTCCACTCATCTGTTGAGGGGTTGTTAGAGATCCCTAAAGTACGCTTGAAATCTTCTGGGGCCAGAGCATTTATGTTCACAGCCCCTACACTTTGGAATTCTCTACCTTGTTGGTTATGGGAGTGCACAACTGTGGAGGGTTTTAAGCTAGCCCTAAAGACTTTTCTGTGGCATCAGGCATACAGTGAATGGTTAATTGATTAATGATGATATAACAATGTTTGATTTTATGTTTGCTTATTAAGATCTGTTTTTTTATTTTAAAATGTACGGCACCTTGGCATTTGAAAGGCGCCTTAAAAATAAAGCTATTATTATTATTATTAAGCTATTATTAACTGCAAACAACAATGCAGGCCACACACTGCAGAAATGCGCAATACTGCTGAGTGGTTTGCCTGGGGTTAACCATATTGCACAGTGCTAACAACACTAGCCCAGTGCAAACAGGTTAGCCTGGGGCAAAAGTTTGCTATATTCAAAGATCCTATGCAAATGAGCCTACTTAGGTAATCTGTGGGCAAACAGTTACAGCTGCATCTCATTATGGGCTGCTTAGCATATGATTTCATGTAGTTTGCCTGGTGCTATTGCATGGAGCTCATAGCAACCCCTGTTGGTCAGAATGGCAGCACAGGTTGGAAGCTGCAGGCCAGGGTCTGCTCACAGCAAACCCCTGTTGGCCAGAATGGAAGTACAGGCTGGATGCTGCAGGAAATGGGTGTTTGCAGGCACATTCAGTGCATACAACTCACCCATGAAGCACTGCAATGAGGGACACAGACATGCTGACAGAGGGGCGATGAAGGACACTGACTCCCATAATGAGGGACACAGCAGCAAACATGGAGATACAATCTCAGAACACTGTGGAGCCATTGCCTTTACTTGTACACAGTACACAGAAATGCAAAGTCAAATCACTCAGTAACCCTTGGCTCACAGGTGATCTCCTCAGGATGCCAAAAACAAGAGACCACCTATGGGAGCTGGCCAGAAACTCTGGAAGGCAAAACGACATCCTAAACTACAAATGTGCCCACAATGACTGCACCAAAACCATACGACAAATGAAGTCCGCCTACTATAAGCATGCCCTCACAAACTCCTGGGGCAATGGTCAGGAATTCTGGAAGAATATAATGGAACTCACCAGGAATCCACCCAAACTCCCCGTCAATACTCAACATCAACGGAACCACAACCCTCAACCCAAAAGCCATTGTGGATACCTTTAACAAAGTCTTTACTGACCTTAGTGCTGTCCTACCCCAGGACTACTTCAAAGATGGTGAAGCCCATCTGTCCGCAATGAACACTACTCTCACCAGCTCCCCGCGCTTCTACTTCAAAGCAGTCAAGGGTCACCAAGTACACGAATATGTTACCAAGGCCCTTGGTAAATCAAGATTCAGTAATGATTCCTTCGATCTCAAAATCCTGTTTCTCACACTTGATGAAGTGCTTAGTCCTCTGACCAGAATTTGCAACCTCTCCCTCAGCCTTAGCCAGTTCCTGGACAGAAGGAAATCTGCCACTGTCACCCCAATCCATAAAAGTGGTGACAAAACTGCCCATGATAACTACAGACCTATCTCCCTAATAACCCCACTCTCCAAGGCACTAGAACGTATTGTCTTGGACCAGCTCACAGAATACCTGGAAACGTACAACATCCTGTGCAAGCTACAACACGAGTTCCACAAAGTTCACAGCACCTCCACTGCCCTACTTGAATTCACTGGTGCAATCCACAATGCACTTGACTCCGGTGAACTACTAGGCTCAATCTACATTGACTTAACTAAAGCCTTTGACACCATCAATCACTGCCTTCTGCTTGTCCGCTTCAGAACACTGGGCTGTCAACCGACTCCATTGGCTGGTTTAAGAGCTATCTTGAAGAACGGTTCCAAACAGTAAGAATCACTGATACACTCTCGGATCCTAGACCAGTCCGCTCGGGAGTCCCCCAGGGATCCATTCTGGGACCCCTCCTCTTCAGCCTATTCTTAAACTCACTACCAGACAGCTGCCCAGAACAAATAATTCTCTATGCCAATGATGCTGTGATCCTCACCTCGGACCCTGATCCAATCCAATTACAAAATAAACTTCAGCGGGCCTTCTTCTCCATCGAATCCTGGTTCCTAAATCATAAACTGCTTCTCAATCAGAAAAAAACTAAGTCTATGGTCTTCTGCAGCCCTCACAACAAAAACAAACTCCACCTTGTCATTGCAACTGAATAAGGAGCCATCCTAGAGCAAATACAATATTTCAAGTACCTCGGCATCACCCTTGATCCACACCTCTCATACGCTGTCTATATCAGCAATGTTGAAATTCTGCCAATGCGAGGTTAGGCATATTATTCCGGCACAGGAAACACCTAACCCTAGAAGCACTGTCAGTGGCCGTCCAAAGCTCCATCGCCAGCTTCATAGACTATGGTCTTATCATATATGGGTCTGCAACTACCACTGCTCTCAAGCATATCGTGACCTCCCTGAATAAGGCCTGTTGTCTCATCACTGGCTCACATCGCCGTACCCACACATGTGACCGTTATTCCCAATCTGGATGGCTTCAACTGGACAAATGCATAAAATACCAAACCCACATCACGGCCAAGAAAATTATAATGGGGCTTGCCCTACCTGGTGTCTGTGCCCTCCTTAAGCCTAGACATAGGAACGTCACTACAAGGAGATCCAATTCCCATCTACTACATATCCCATGATGTCGCACGACCCAAGGACAAAGATCATTCGCCTATCGGGCATCCAACTGGCTCAACTCTCTTGGCAGCGACATAGCGACCGCTCCAACACTCGGCCTCTTCAAGTCCAAGCTGCACCTTTCACTACTTGTATCCTGCGATTGCCCATCTTAACATTTCCACCATTCCAGCTACAAATACCCCAGCACCCAGCACTTACAATCAGTCTTTGCACCCCTAGTACCTTACCTGTCATATTCCCTCGACAAGAAGAAGAAGAAGAAGAAGAAGAAGAAGAATCAGCATTTATATAGCGCTTTTCATACATCCAAAGTGCTTTACAAGCAATACTAGACTGGTAGTGAAGTGACTGAATGTGTGGTGGCGGCCATATCGCACATCATCACCCACACACAGCCTGGATAATTGCATGAACCGGTTTATGGGAAGGGGGGAATGTTGGCCAGGACACCGGGAATGTACCCTACTCTTTTCGAAGAGTGCCCTGGGTTCTTTTACTTCCACCTGGACACCCACCAGGACAACACCAGGATGGGTAGAAGGGACCTCGATTTAACGTCTCATCCGAAGGACAGCACACCCCAGCAGTACAGTACCCCCCAATACTGCACTCGGATGCCAGCAATTTTTAGGTGTAAGTACAATCCCGATGTGGGACGAGAACCTGCAACCTTCTGGTCCAGAGGCGGATGTGCTACCAACTGAGCCACGCTGACAAGGCCCCCTGGCTGCACTGTCTCCCACCCTTGCCCACCTCCCCGTATCTCCACTCCTGCACCTGCCCCAACCACCTCCCGTCTCTCCCTTACCCCTGCACCTTCTACCCCATCAATCTCCTACCCTCACTTCCCCACCACCCCCCTTCCCTTGTCTTGCTCATAGCTCATGTCTTTGTACTGGTTATTACATGTCTGTAAGTCAATGACTATATGTTTGGAACTAAAAATGATGACTGTTGCACACACTGACGTGGAACCTTTGTAAAAAAGCCTCGGCTCAAAGGTATTGTAATCCCAGATGAAATAAATAAATAAATAAATAAATAAACAATTCATTATTTGGCAGCTTAGAATATTATTAATGTATGCCTTAAAGTATGGATCTACAGCACATTCTTTGTGTGTTCTGCATCCTTTCCATGAGGGATGGATGAGGGACAGGGCAATTTATAAGGGTAACATGATGGATGTCCCCATTAATGAGTGACTCTTGGGAGGTAGGCTCCCATTCTGTACTTATGCACACATTTCCCCAGTAGACTAGTGTCCCTCCACCCTGTCATGATCCCCAACTCCCATAGTTTTAATTGTCATGACCTTTCCCCCTAGTCTAGTCTCCCCCACCCCCTCATCATGCTCGCCGACACCCATAGATTTAATATTCATAACCTTTCACTGGTTGTCTAGTGGCCCCCCATCCCACCACCTGGCAACACTGACCCCACTACTCCCCCCAACTATCCCAGAATGGAGCTTGCAACTGGCTCTGCCCACTGTTCACCTCCATGGCCATCTGCCGACTAAGTGCTGAATGAGCGTGTACACCACTGTGTTATTAATGAGTGCATCTATACCTCAACTTGGATAGGAGCTGTGAGGAGCTATGTGTTTTGGCTGTAATAGTTCATATGCTTTTTGGAGTACAGTCTCAGGGACTGGGGGTTGTTAGCATTATATTCTTCATTTCTTTATAGTCTTTATTTTGTTTGCAGTGGAGTATTACAGTTTTCTTGGTGTATTATTCCTGGGGGGGTTCGTTTTTTTTTACAGGGTAGCTTATTAATAATGAAGGCCTATAGAAAGTCACTAAAGATCTATAGATTTAATGATATTCGGAGGTTAAACAATAGAGATCAATATTTGGGAAGGTTGCCTCATGGAATATTTTCGGTTTCCACCTCAGAGTCAGAAGGACGCAAATTTGAAACTGTGTATATTCACTAGCTATAATATTGTTGTTGTTTGTTTTTTTTTACAGGAAACGCATTTACTGTCCTCTGAACTTGATTTACTTATGAGATTTGGTTATAACCAGGTATTTGGAAAGGGTTACCATTCTTCTGGGGGGGGGGGTATTTATACTGATAAATACCTCTTTAGATTTTATCTCTTCCCGGTATAAGTCAAGATCTGGAAGGCAGGTACATTATTGTTTTGGGGAAACTTAATCAAATAGATACTGTTCTAGGGTATATTTATGATCTGAATTTAAAATCTTCAGAGTCTTTAATGCAATTATTATTATCAGTTCTAACTCTATTTATACACCAAAAAATATTACTGGGGGGGACTGTAACCTTCCTTTGGACCCTGTCTTGGACAAATCTAACTTTACTAACTTATCTTTACGGAGAGATAATAAAGCACTGAATGACCTCATGAATGCATGTGATCTTGTGGATCCCTGGAGAACTTTAAATCAACACTTTAAAAGACTTTGTTTTTTTTCTCTGTTCCATAAAGCCTTTTCACAAATAGAATTTTTTTTTAATTAAAAAATTCTGGGTCCAAGACTTATTAAACTCCTAAATATTAGCAAGGCCCCTTTCTGACCATTTCATGATTGATCTCCAACTTAAATTATCATCACCCTATCCCAGACAAGTGATATGGAGAGTAAATAATACTCTTCTTGACAAGAATACATTATTAAATGTATTAATCTTTGGATCAAAAATGTTTTTAAGGAAAACCTTACTTAAATTGGAAAATTAGATATGGTTTGAGAAGCATTCAAAACTTAGAGGAGACTTTATTAGATTTGTATCAAAGCCAAAGAAACAAAAAATAGCCAAAATTGAATCTGTTTCTCAAAAAATAGACTTGATTGAGAGTAAAGACTATAATTCACATTCTGAACATGAAATCCATGAGTTAGAAAAATATAAAAACAAACTTTTTATGTTAACCAAAGAGAAGGCTGAGTTCCTAATGTTGAAAACTAAAGTAAAACTTATTAAACTGGGAGATAAACGAAGTAAACGTTTAGCAAGCAGATTAAAATATCAGGAACATTCGAAATATATAGAATTTATTGTTAAGGAAGAAACACAGGATGTTATTACAACCCTAAAGAAATTGTGACAGAATTCCAAAAACTGCATTCCCAAATATGTGGACCAATGATTAACCCTCCCTTGTCTAAACATTTACAAGAATATTTGGAGAGGTTTAAATGTCCAAAAATAAGGAGAGAACAAGTTTTAGACTTGACTATACCTATAAGATACCTATAAGTCAAGAAGAGATCAAGGGAGCAATAGAAAATATAACCATTAACAAATTGCTGGGACCAGACAGCCTACGGTCAATTTTTTAAAACTTTTAAAGACACATTAATACCATTTTTACAAGAACTCTATAATTATATTTTGACAAGGGGCTTCAGTGATCCCTCTATTTTGGAAGCTTTTTAATTTTAATCCCCAAACCTAACAAGTCCAAAAATAAGTTGGGAAATCATTGCCCCATTTCTTTAATAAACTATGACATTAAGATCTTAACCTTCATTCTAGATCAAAGAATGAAAAAGATTTGGCATTTGTTAATTTCTAGGGAGCAAGTTGGATTTATCTCATAAAGACAAGCTATAGATCATGTTAGAAAGCTCTCTCACATTTTTTCTATGTCCAGGGACTCCAGTAACCCTATGGCGATGGTGTCCCTGGATGCAGAAAAAGCATTTAATAGAGTGAATCATACTTTTCTCCGGGCCAATGCCCTTTGGGGTAACCATTGCCTCAGTGCTTGCGCACTGTGGTTATTTGTTTTTTTAACTTGTGTTTTGTTTTAATTGGGTTCACCACAACATAACCCAGATAGATCATCTTAGGGTAGCTGGTTCATTCCACTGGTGTGTCAAACAGATGAGGCACACTGATGAGTCCTAGTAGGATGAAACACGTGTCTGTGTCTTCTTTTGGCACCCTTTGCAAACTGTGTGAGAGGCCTTTTGGCACCATGCATTGCTGCTTAAAGTTGAACTGGCATAATATTCAGTGGTGATCTGCATATGCAGCCCATGATGCTTTACATTATGGGGGCATGTGTGATTTTGTATTTCTTTGAAACTTGGCTTCCCAGCCAATGCCCTTTGGGTTAAACATTGCCTCAGTGCTTGCACACTATGGTTCTTTGTCTTTATACTGTTCTCTTTGCCACTCTATGTAAATTTGGCTTTCCAGAGACTTTTTTCTAGTGATTAAGGATTCTGTATTCTTTACCCACTACAAAAATACGCTGTAATGGCTTTTTTTTTACAACCTATCAAGTTATTTTGTGGCACTAGACAGGGCTATCCTTTATCTCCCCCCCCTTTTCAATTTATATTTAGAACCCCTGATTTTCTTCCTAAATACAACCCTTTAATATCTGGCATTACATGTGGAAATGTCCAGCTTAAATTATCTGGATTTGCAGATGACATTTTATTATATATTACCGACCTGATTATTTATATGAAAGTGGCTTTAAAAAACATACAATAATCTAGTGTTTTTTTCCAATTCTAAACTGAATATTGAAAAAAAAAAACTGACGTTCTACCCCTGAATAACTTCCCCTTTAAAAATGAAATAATGGATTTGGGACTTTCTCGGTCACCTGATAAACTTAAATACCTGGGTATATATTTATCTCCAGGCCAAAGCCAACTCATCAGACTTAACCTAGATGACTTGATCCTGGTTTGAAAACAAGATATGAAAAGACGGCATAATTTACCGCTCTCATTTCTGGACAAGGTAAACATAGTAAAAATTAATATCTTCCTCAGACTTTTTTATCCCATTAATATGTTAAGTGTATATTTACCTCTGAAATGGTTTTAAAAAATCCACTCAGAAATTAACAAGTTTATATGGTGTGAGAAAACTCCCAGGACAAAGTTAGAAAAATTATTCTGTACCAAGACTCAGGATGGGGTCAAGATGCCTAACTTCTTTATATATTCTTTATATTTTGTATGGCTTCTAATGTGAATAAATACATTAAATGGATACAGGCACCAGATGCTCACAATTACTATTCTCCCATCTGGTTAGATATAGAATAACATTTATTGAAGGAATTTAAATTACATCCAGAAGCAATTTTATATTCTAAACTCAAAAATATTCCATTGAGATTAAATAACTTAGTGATGGGAACATCTCTGAGAGTCCACCATCAGCTTTGCTCCTTTCTGTAGGTACCTTTATTCTTAGATATTAATCAACCTATCCTCAGAAATCTTAATTTTAAGATAAATGGAAATTTGATTTCTTCCAAATGGCTTCCTGGAATGGTAAATCTTACAGTTAATTCCTTTCTAAATGATGGACTCTTACTTCCGTTTAATGTTATTTTGAAGAAACTACAATTAAGCAGAAAGTATTTGATCAACTGGTTGTTAATTAAATGGTGCTAAAATCCCACTTTGGATCTACCCCATGGTTAACTGATTTCTAAGAGCTACTGAGTAAAATAAAAAACTTGTTAATCAAAAACATATCCAATAGCCAATATTTATTCATTAATTCTAACATACAGGTGACCCCATAGTTTCTTTTTACTGGAATAGTGAATTTAAGGACAAGCCACAGGATTGGTCCAAACTTTGGAAGAATTCATGTCAATTTATTCCTAAGGATAACTTGAGATTGATCCAGTTCAGCATTTTACACAGTGCTTACATGTCACCATATAAATTGTATTGATTTGGGCTGGCATGTTCTAATTTATGCATTAACTGTGGCATGGAAGAGGGCATGCTCAAACATATTTTATGGTCTTGTTCCAAAGCAAAACCTATTTGGGATATGATGAAAAGCATTATTGTCACAAAATTATCTCTACAATATGCCTTTAATTTTGAGACATGTGTTTTGGGAAATCTAGACTGCCCCCTTTCCTAAAACCTGACTCTCCTTCTAATTCTCTCCTGAGCTATGCCTTTACCCAACATCTCCACCTTTACTATTGTCTGGCCTGTAACCCTCCCCCTCTACACCTGTGCTTAACCCCCCCTCCTCTCTCCCCAGATCCTCTGCACCTCAGAGCCCTCCTGGGCTGCTGGACCTGCCACCGCTCATCTGCTTCTTGTGGATCAGAGCCTGAGCACTTCACACAGGACCTCCCCCGGGCAAGAGCCATGGATCCTGCCTGTTCCTCAGGCTGGACCGTGCTCGCCCCTGAAAGCCACGGGAACTAAAGTCTGCACCCACTGAGTTGGGACTGTTTAGCTGCCACATCATGAGACTTCCTCCCTGGACTGCTGCCTTGATCCTCCCCGCTGCTTCAGCCAGACTAAGCCGTAGCTGCCCAGGTATGTTTCTGTGCCATCAGTGGCTCCCAGCAAACAAAGACTTTTGAAATGTTGGTGCCCGACTGCTGATTGGTCCAGGCTGCCAGGGACTCTCTGTTATTGGCTGGATCTCTCCATTTTTGCTCTCAGCTTTTTTTCTGTCTAATTTTCTGAAGGCGCCTTGTGCCCCTGCCTAGAACATAATTATTAGAGTATTTTTAAGTTGTTTCTTCTAAGACAAGACTGCCTAGGTTTATCTCTGTGAAGATAAATCTAATTGTCTGCCTGCTTTAGTCACTGTATTACAGCTACAGTTAGTATAGCCTATCTTTTGTTTTTGTTTGTTTTTGTTGAATTTTGTTGACTGGGTCAGCCCACTGGGCCTAGAAAGTCCCTTTTTCAGGGGCGACTGGGGGGGAGATACAGATGGTAAGCAACTGAAATTGAACCAGATTAAGCTGTTGGTGGTATTTTTAGTGAATGAGGGAAATTTGGTCAGGATACCAGGGAACTTCCCCTACTCTGCTTCTTGTGAGCAGGGGGACCCTTTTGTCGGTGGTTCCAAGATGGCTGCTGTTCCAGATCCTGGGGGAGCTGCCAGGACTAGTGAAGAATGGATGGATGGAGCTGCGAGAACCCAGGAGAATTTACAAGACATTATAAGTTTTCAAGAGAATGGAACCGCTAAGGAGACGGCTGGAATGCACCAGGCGGGTGGCCAGCAGAACATCCACAGCGGTAGTCCCAACACAGAAAGTCCAGAGAATCAGTTGAGTCTTGAGCAGAAACAGCAGTGTTTAGCTGCTGAGTTGCTCCATGTAAGCAAGCAATTGACGTCTGAGCGACTGCATCAAGCAGAGGTTCGGAAGCGGAAGCACTTAGATATATCTCCGGGCACAGAAGTCTCAGGGGGAGTCATGAAGCTGCTAACAGCGGAGGATGCTTCCAAAAAAAAACCTGAGCCAGTTCCTTTATCACCGCAGCAGGATTGGAGTATGGGAGAAGCGGATTCTTGGTCTCCTGATAAGGCCCTGCTTGCAGCAGGTTGGATTCCTCTTTCTGATGGGCATTGGAAGCCCAATACTGGACCTGCCTCTCAAATACAGGAGCAGATAAGTGCTGTTTCTGATTCTTGTGCTGTTAATTTCCCTGTATCTACTTCTCAGTCTGGCTTTATTTCTGCTTGTCACTTAGATATTGAAGCACCAGGCCCTGAGGAAACCCCAGTTGTACCTATTGTTTCTGATCCCACACTTGCCCTCCATCCTGGGGATCCTGTTAAACCATCCTATGCTAGTCATTTCCACAAACCAGTGGAGCTAGCGAAATGAAGAAATGCGATTTGTCTACCTTATGTAGGCCCTCGCAAAACTCACCCCCGACAGATTATTTGTGGGCAAAGTCCTACTGAAATGAAGCATGGGGTTCTCCCCCTCGGAGGTCTACGCTCTCATACATGTATGGGGGAGTTCACCTTTGATATCAGCTTCCACACTCCTGCGTTGCTGGAAACTTTTTGGTGTAGATACATGAATCTAAAAACCAATCCTCTGTGGTCAGACTTTTTAGTTTTCCCTCTTACTAAGCAGTCTTTTTGGGTAATTACTATTTTATTTAGAAATGAGGTGGTTAATATAGTGGACACTGTGCACTGGTTGGGAAAGAGATGCGATGTCCTGGGTAATCCCATGCCCATTCTGGATACTGAAGGGTTTTGGAATGGAGGGTGGAAATTCCGTATAAAGTTGCACCATAATGAGCAGGACTTGATACATTTGCCTAATTGCTTTTTTATTGGGTGAGATAAAGGATTTCTATTTTACCCTGGACAGCCATGGGTATGTTTTAAATGGGGCTCATCTAGCCATATAAGCACCTCTAGTGAAATTCTGAAGTGGTCTTATTGTGGAGATATGGGTCATCCTAGTGCCCACTGCTTTAAACAACCTAAGTACAACTTTTATGATGAACTAGGTCATATCTTTGATGATTACCCCTCTGCTGCATGAAATACAGAGGACACTGATTTTGGAGTCCAGGATCATTATATCCGTCTGGTGGTAAAGCAAGGCCCAGGCCCTGTGGTTACCCACATATCCTCCACTTCAGGGGTACCTGCTAGTGGGAACAGTCCTGAATCAGGCCCCTTGACTAAGGAGGAAGGCCAGGAACCCCAGTTACCTGACATTGGCCCCCTTTTATATGAGGGTAATCCTACTGATCTTTCTAATATCCTGCCTTTCGAAAACCCTCCCACTGAATTCACTGCCAGTGGTTCAGGCTTTGTTTTGGTACAGGGTAAGAAAGGGAAATCGGCTAAACTGAAAGGCAAACAGAGGAAACCTGAACTGGTGACCTCTGTGGAAGACACTAATAAATTCATTGTGTTGTCTGACATTTCTCAGGACCTAGACCCTGTGACTTTATCTGTTGCAGGAGTAATGGTGGCAAACTCTCAGGGTGATTGCCTGGATCCTGCTGATCATTCAACTCAGGGCCGAAAAAGTGGAAGAGTAACAAGAGCCTTGAGTAAAGTAAAATGAAGAGCCCTGCCTGTTTAAATCTATGGATCCCTTTTCCTTTCGAGTGGCTTCTTTGAATGTTAACAGCATTCAATCTCTGCATAAAAGACGAAGTACTTTCTCTTATTTTTTGCATGCTAGTCCAGATTGTATTTTTTTCAGGATGTCCGGTAACACTCAGCAGCTGAGAGGTCTGCAGCTTCGGATGCATGGCTTTGGGGGGGTAGTATTTGGTCCCAGGGGGAGGATCAGTGTTCAGGGATTGGGATATATTTTTTTTTCTTTTAAGGTTAAGGTTGTGTATCATTTAGAGGTGCAGCCAGTCAGAGCTTTGATACTGGATATACTATGGGCACACCATTTGCTTAGACTTATAAATATTTATGCACCTCAAACAAAGTATGAGAGAGTACTGCTCTTTCACTCTCTTTCTCCCTTGTTGCAGACATCCCATTTGATAGTTTTAGGAGGGACTTTAATGTTAATTTGGCCAAGTGTTCTACTCCTGTCCCAAATAAAAAAATATACTGTGATGCTCAGTGCCTGACTCACCTGATTATCAATGCAGGCTTGATAGATGCCTTTGGTTCTCTCCCGATAACAGAGCGTAGGACATATTTTTGTGGTCCACAGGCCTCTACAATTGATTATTTTTTTGTATCTGGTTTTATAAAAGTTGAAATGGCTCTCCTTCAAGATGTAGCTACTTCTGATCACAAGCTATTAACATTAGTCCTTAGGGATGTCCCTGAGGTAAGAAGGGGGCCAGGGACCTGGAAATTGAATACTTCATTATTGTCTATTCCAGTAGTATGTGAAGGATTTTTAGCAGTATTGCAAGCAAGAAAATCTGTGTTTTTTTATATGATGATAATACTACTTGTTGGGAAGACACAAAAGTAGAGATACATTCCTTTTTTCTTACAATAGGGCGTATTAATGGGAAATTTAAATATGATGAAATAACCTCTTTGAGGAAAAATATTGCCTTCTGGACGTCTTTCCACCCTAATTTAGGAGTGGAGGACTTGCAGAAGATTAAATATCTAAAAACTTTACTGGCAAAGAAACAGCTTGAAGCCCTTAAATCTTTAGAATATCAGCAGAAGTATGGCATGAATGGTAAGAGGAAAGACACTCTGCCATTTGACTCTATGCAACTTTTTCATGATTGCCATAATCTGGAGTATTTGAATACCTCTTCTGGTAATGCTGTGCATACAAAAGCAGATATTTTACATGAAATTACTACTCATTTCTCTCAGGTTTTTGATAGCCAGAATTTATCTGTAGGGAAAATGAGACAGTGGTTGGGTGAACTTCATTTACCCCAGCTACCTAAGGATGTTGGGAATCTTTTGACTGAACCTGTCTCACAAACTGAATTAAAAAATGTAATTTAGACACTTAAACCAGGTATTACACCTGGATCTGATGGCCTCCCACATGAAATTTATAAAAGTATTTGGGATGTTTTAGGACCTGAGTTTTGTATGTGTTTAAATGATGGCTTATCCCAACAGCAACTCCCTAACAGTATGTTGGAAGGTCTTTTGCTCTTGATTTTTAAGGAAGGGAATCAGGGAGATATAAGAAAATGGAGGCCGATTTCACTTCTGATTACCGATTATAAAATTCTTATGAAAGTTCTTAGTAATAGATTGGCTAGTGTCATAGATCTGGTAGTGCATCCATCCCAATATAGTAGCATCCCAGGAAAACGGATTCAGGATGCTTTAATTTTGATTTGGGAAATCCTACATAAGGGAGACAATCAGGAATTATTCGGTCATTTGGTATGTTTAGATCAATCTCAAGCCTTTGATCGAGTTGAATATGACTATTTGTGGGAAACATTATGGTCCTTTGGATTTCCATCTCCTTTTATCAGGTGGTTACAGATTTGTTATACAGGAATAAGTCTTATTCCTAGTGTTAATGGTTGGGTAGGTAATGCAGTTTCTGTTCACAGGGGGGTGAGGCAAGGATGTCCTCTCAGCCCCTTATTATATGACCTATCTATTGATCCTTTATTGCATGCTTTATATAGGACAGAAGCAATAACTGGACTTTCAGTGGGATCAGAGGATAAGCAGGTGGTTGCTTTGGCATTTGTGGATGATCTGGAACTTATTTTGGCAGACAAATCTTCTGCAGTAGCCGCTCTTATGTGACTTTACTAATCTTTCTGGATCTAGAATCAATACACAGAAGAGTGGGATCCTGCCCTTAGGGTGTGATGCCAGTGATGTCTCCCTTGTTTGGGGAATTCCTATAGATATGACCTATAGAAAAATATTGGGCGTTTATTTTGGTGGGGATGATCCCCAGCGGTATAATTGGGAACAACTTTTGATATCAGCTGCAGGAACAGTAGCCCACTGGAATAAATGGCAGATGACTAAAGAGAAGAGTATCTTTTTAATTAAAACTTTTTTATTGTCCCATTTTTTTGTATTTAGCTGCTGTTTTTCCCCCTCCGTTAAATATGGAGGCCTCAATTTATAGTGTTTTTGTTCAATGTTTATGGGGTAGCAGGTTGAATCCTGTCAAGAGAGGGGTGACTTGTTTACCTATAAAGGAGTGGGGCTCGGGTATGTTAAACCTGGTAGTTTTCTTTTATGTAACTTTATTTTTTTTTTTTTATTTTGTTCTGTTACTGACAAATGTTGCAAAGGATTGGATCCCGTGGGTAGAGGATGTGATTGGACCCTTTTTGTTGATTGGGATCCAGCTATTTCTCTCCCTCAACAGACACAGGTGGCTCACTTCCCAGGACACTTCTTGAGTGTAATAAGTAAAATAAAAGCATGGAAACTTCAGAAAAATTCTCTTTGTATACTTTCAGAAAAAGCCATGTATAATTGGATAATGGGAAACTTTTATTATGTCTCCCCCTGGTATGTCATTTTATCAGCTACCCAACACTCTCTGATCAACTCTTTTTATCCAGCAAAAGACATCCATATTTTATGAGAGACTTTATTTGGTTATGTACCCACCAAAAATTGGGGGTTCAGGGCAATTTAAAGTATAAAGGCATTCATGAACGTACATGTCCTAGAGGGAATATTTGCATGGAATCCATAGAGACTTTTTCTCATTTTCTATTCGGGTGCCCATTTGCTATGATATTTTGGGAAGTATTTCACAAGACATGGCATTTAAACCCCTTTCAGGATCAACCGTCACGGATCTGGCTCGATGGGGTGCTCCCTGGAGCATGGGCTAAATGTGATGATATTACTATCTGACTATTAATGAGTTTTATTAGTTATCAGCTATGGTTAGCTAGGTGTGGTTGGTCTCTGCGGCAACAAGTCTTGACAGGAGAACAAGTAGTTTTGTTATTACAGAAGGCAATATTCTCTCAAATGGAGATGAAGAGAGGATCACAGATGTAGAAGTGGGTAGCCATCTGGGAACTAGCAACCATAGAACAGTATGATTCACAATAAACACAGCAATAGAGTCAAGCCATTCAAAGGCAAAAGTACTGGACTTTAGGAAGGCTGACTTTGCCAAAATGGGTGAGTGCCTAAGGAATACACTAGCAAATGGGCAGGAAGGAGGGGTGGAAGAACGATGGGGAATAATAAAAATTGCCATCACAGAGGTAACAAGCCTTTGTGTGAAGCAAATGAACAAAACGAAACAAGGTAAGAAACCACTATGGTTCTCAAAGGAAGTGGCAGTGAAGGTTTAAGAGAAAAAGAAAGCATTCAGGAAGTACAAGGAATCACAGAAGGAGCAGGACAGAAAACTGTATCAGTTAAAGCAAAAGGAAGCTGGGAAGGCAGTCAGAACATCAAAGGTCCAAACTGAGGAAAAGATAGCCAACTCGGTTAAGAAGGGGGATAAAACCTTTTATAGGTACATCAGGGAGCGAAGGAAGACCAAGGAGGGATAGTGAGGCTTAACAAAGGGAGGGAGGGTGGGCAGAGGGTGACTGTGAAAGGCAAAGATACTAAACAAATATTTTGCTCAGTATTTACAAAGAAGAGGGAGGTACCAAAACAAACAGTAGAAACACTCTGGATACAGAAGTTGATACCAGCCCATTTACAGAAGAAGGGTTCTGAAAGAACTCTTAAAACTGAAGGTGGACAGAGCAATGGGGTCTGATGGATTCATCCCAGAATTCTAAAAGAACTAAGGGTAGAACTAGTGACACCACTGACTACCCTCTTTAACAAATCATGGGAAGAGGGGGTGGTACCCGAGGACTGGAGGAGGGCAGATGTGATTCCCCTTCACAAAAGTGGGAGCAAGGCAGAAGCAGGAAACTACAGACCTATTAGTTTAACCTCAGTGGTAGGGAAAATGATGGAAAACTCTTCTGAAGGAAAGAATTGTCGAGTATCTAGAGGCCAGAGGGGCACAGGACCCAAGGCAGCATGGATTCACAGTGGTAAGGTCATGCCAGACAAATCTGATAGATTTCTTTGACTGGGTGACCAAAGTAGTAGATCAGGGAGGGGCTGTGGACATGGTCTACCTAGACTTTAGCAAGGCATTTGACACAGTCCCACACAAAGATTAATATACAAGTTAGCCAGCCTGGGAGTGGGTCCCAAGATCACAGCCTGGGTAAGAATCGGCTGGAGAATAGGACACAGAGTAATAGTAAATGAAGTCCACTCTGAAGAAAGGGGGTTACTAGTGAGGGTGCATGGAGTTCAGTATTAGGACCGGTCCTCTTCAATGTCTTCATAAGCGACATTGCAGAGGGACAGGAAGAAAAAATATGTCTCTTTGCAGATAACAAAAGATCTGCAACAGAGTTTATGCACAAGGTGGGGTGGAAAGGATGAGAAGGGACTTGGCAAGGTTAGAGGAATGGTCAAATGTATGGCAGCTTAGATTCAATGCTAAGAAGTGCAAGGTAATGCACCTGGGAAACAAAAACCCAGGGGAAGAGTACACAATGGGGGGTGAGATACTAACAACAACAAAAATGGAAAGGAACCTGAGAGTAGTCATAGCAGATGACCTAAAGCTGGGCAAGCAATGTGAGAGGGCAGCAAGGAGGGCTGGGGGGATACTGGGATGCATAGGGAGAGGCATCACCAGTAGAAAACAGGAAGTTATTATCCCTCTGTACAGACAGCTGGTGAGACACCATCTGGAGTACTGCGTGCAGTTCTGGAGACCCAATCTCTGCAAAGACATAGACAGGATCGAAGCTGTCAGAGGAGGGCAACTAAAATGGTGCAGGGTCTGCACCGGGAGACATATGAAGAGAGAGACTTAAGGAGCTTAATATGTATAGCCTTGAGGAAAGGACGGAGAGGGGGGACTTGATAGAAACTTTCAAGTACCTCAAGGGAATCAACAAAATCCAAGAGGGTAACATCTTTCAAAAAAAGAGGTGTGTAAGAACAAGGGGGCACAATTTGAAGATGGGAGGCAGCACAGAGGTAATTCAAGGAAGTATTTTTTCACAGAGAGGGTTGTGGATGCATGGAACGGCCTTCCAGAGGAGATTGTGGAGTCAAAATCAGTGGTAGAATTCAAGAATGCATGGGACAGTCTTAAGGCAATTCTAGGGGGTGGGGGTAGGAAGAAGTAGGCTGCTGGTTAACTAGGATCTGCAGCTTATCCATTAGGTAGGGAAACGGGCAGACTGGGTGGGCCAAGCGGTCCTTATCTGCCGTCAAATTCTATGTTTCTAAGAAGAGGCAGGTTATGGAGCAGCATAAAGTTTTACCTGATTTGTATAAATTATGGTGGAGGAATATGTCCTGGTTAAATACAGGGTGAGGTTTCTTTGTTAGGTTGTTTTCTGCACGCTTGGAGAGAACCATAGGTTTTTTATTTGTTTTCTCATGATTTTGTATGATGTAATACATTCTTGTTGATTTTGTATTTTTTTTTTTCCATAAAATATTCCCCTACTCTTTTAGTGGGGATGGGGGGGGGACCTTTTATGTATTAGGATGTGCTTTAGGTTATTATTAAGTTATTTTCAGACATTATATGGCTTTAATGCTTATTTGATTTCTTTACATTTTGTATTTTCCTTTTGTGTGAGTTCACACTGCTTTGTATATTTTTTTGATTTTTGAAGTTTATAATAAAAATTTTCCCTACTCTTTTAGTAGGGGTGGGGATCTTTTCAGTATTAGGATGTGTTTGAGTTTTACAGCTTTCTGTGGAAGTACTTTAATAATTGTTTGACTGAAATACTTATTTGATTTTTCTTATGATTTGTATATTCTTTTGTGCAAATTAACATTTTGTGTATTTATTTGATTTTTGAAGTTTCTAATACAAATTCCCCTACTCTTTTAGTGGGGATGGGATGGGGGTTATGTACCAATACGGATTATTTTTGTTTGTTGTTCATGTATGCTGTATTACTTATTTCTGTTTTTGATTTCTTTCATTATGATTTTGTATATTTTGTTTTAATTTTTCAATAAAATATTCCCCTACTGTTATTGATAAGTGCCATGGGATCTTTATCATTCACCTGAATTACCACCAATCCAGGCAGATGGGACCTCGGTTTAACGTCTCATCTGAAAGACGGCACCTCAGAAGTGCAGCACCCCTCTCATGCTGCATTACAGTGTCAGTACTGGGATATTAACCCAAGTGCCAGATGTGGGAACTGAACCCACAGTCCTCTGATCTCGCGGCCTCAGAGGCGAGTGTGCTACCTACTGAGCCACCGACACTGGTAATCTTAGCAAGGATTTAAAACCATGACTCTTAGAGCCAAAGTGATTACAGCCCTTCTACAGCTTTTTTTAAAGTTTACATTTTACAGTGATGAGGCCTCCTTTCGCTTCTCTCAACTATCCCCCTTTCCTAAAGCCTGACTCTCCTTCTAATTCTCTCCTGATCTCTGCCTTTACCCAACACCTCCACCCTTACTATTGTCTGGCCTGTAACCCTCCCCCTCTACACCTGTACTTAATCTCCTCTCCTCTCTCTCCCCAGACCCTCTACACCTCAGAGCCCTCTTGGGCTGCTGGACCTGCCACCGCTCATTCACTTCCTGTGGACCGGAGCCTGAGTGCTTCACACAAGACCTCCCCCCTGGCCGAGAGCCACGGATCCCTTCTGTTCCTTGGGCCAGACCGCACTCACCCCCAAAAGACACTGGAACTAAAGCCTGCACCAGCTCACTCTGGACCGCTTAGCTGCTGCATCATGAGACTTCCTCCCTGGACTGTTGCCTTGAGCCTCCCCGTTGGTTCAGCCAGACTAAGCCGTAGGTCCCGCTGCCGCTATGTGCTGGCTCCCCATCCACCCTGGGTGGACCTTTTCTTATATAGAGACTATCAGGGTCAGATGACTAAGTGTCTGATTTCCCATTGGTCCCTTATCATCCATGACCACTAGGGTCACTCATTTCACTCTCAAGCTAACTTAAAAATCTATCAGCTCCTACCCTGTGCTCCACAAACAAAAAATGACACCTAGGAAAAGCTCTGTAGTTTTTCCTTCCATGATTTCACATTGACCTAACCAACAAACACCTTTTTGGTGAACACTAACGCTGTGCTAAATGAGCTATGTTATCATGGGTAGCCTCTCACACCTGGTCCTCCTATACTCAGTGGCTCTGCTGCTATGCCTAGCTGTAAACAGACCTGATTATGTGAACCTAGATCCTCTTGCATAATTCTCCTGTACAGAGGATTATCAGTTCTCCAGTCTCCTACAACTAAAGGTTATGCAAATGGACCTAACCCCACTGCTAATAAAAAATGGTCTTCTATACCTAACTGGAGATTATACAAAAAAGTGTCTTGGAAATCAGTTATTCCTTACCCCTTATTTCCACCTCAAGCTATGGTACCTGCTGCTCTTGACCATCCTCTTACCTGGGGATGTAGAATTAAATCCTGGGCCACTTCATAATCTCTCGCACTTGGATCCACTACTCAGTGGCTCAAAAGGTCTCCTCATTGCCCACCACAGCTTAAGAAGCCTAGAACACAACCTAGCTGACCTTAGGGCCTGGACATCCCTGTACAAGCCTGACTTATTGTGCCTATCTGAAACATGGCTCAAACCTGCCGTCCCACACTCAAGATGTTCCATCCCCTCCTACAACCTCCTCAGGAAGGATAGACCACACTCCAAAAGAGGTGGTGGTGTGGCTATATATTTTAAAGATCTGCTTCACCTTACGGAACTGGATGCTGACCCCATGACACACTGCGAATCGCTACATGCCCTCCTCACTCTTGGTGCCAAAAAAATACACATTGTATGTACTTACAACCCTGCTAATAATGCCCACCATGGCTTGGATGGGCTACTTAACCAGACATCTACACTCTCGGGCAAAAACGAAGTAACCATCATAGGTGGTGTTAACATTAACTGGCTAAGCAACAACTTCACTATCAAAAATTCAGAGTCATAACCTTCACCAGCAAACTGACCAGCCAACCAGGACTGCCTCTCACACAAATACAAGCTCATTCATTGACTGGATCCTAACAAACAGGACCGAGCATATCCATGCTGCTGGCACTCTTGCTGATGCAATCACTGACTACTATCCTATCTACTGCATCTGGGGATCCCCTGCTACCTCCCATGCTAAACCGCACTTTGTCACTTTCAGAAATTATGCCAACCTTGATCCCCAAAAGTTCCTAGATGACATGGCCAACATAAACTGGTATTATCTCTACAACATCCATGATGTTCAGGCTGCCCTTGACATATTTATCACCAAATTTCTTGCCTTACAGAATCACAAATCCCCCCTCATTACTCGCCAAATAAAAGGGAAACACACTATATGGCTAGAAAAGGACCTCCTTGCCAAACTCAAAATAAGAGACAGGAGTTAGTGCTCTTTTAAGTCCTCTGGATGGCAAGAAGACTATAACACCTACAGGAGACTATGAACTGACTGCAAAAAAGGAAATAAGGACTGCAAAGAGCTCCTACTGCAAAACCCTGTTGAATAACTCTTCAGGAGATCCCAAAAAATTCTGGTCACATATTAAAACATTCTTGGGATCCTCTCACTTCTCTATTCTGAATGGCATGGTATTGAAGGGTATCCACTGCAACAACCCACAGACAATTGCTACCTTTTTCAATAAGCAATTCACAGACTTAACTGGGTACACCTTCTCCTTCCCTACCACACATAGTGTGGACCCCCCTGATTTCTCTCACAAGGACTCTGCTACATCCTCCTTTCATTTCAAGGCTGCCACAAAAAAGGAGGTAACTAATCTTCTTAGATCCATCTCAGACAGCACTACCACAGGCTTTGAGACTCTCGAACCCAAACTTCTGAAGCTAGCAATTTCATTACCGTCCCTCTGGCCAGAATCTCTACCCTCTCCCTGTGCAAAAGCTGCATCCCTGATATCTGGAAGATAGCTAGAGTCACACCTGTGTTCAAGAAAGGCAATAAAAAGGACCCATCAAACTACAGGTCTATAGCCATCCTGTCTGTACTAAGCAGAATTCTTGAAAAGATTTTTGCCAACCAAACCATCGAATTCCTCCTTAGAAACAACTTCTTATCAAGTGCCCAGCATGGCTTTCTCAAAGGGCATAGTACAACCACAGCCTTACTCAAACTTACAACAGACACCATCTCTGCCATGGACTCGGGCCTGCTTACAGGTGTTGTCTTCATTGATATGACCAAGGCTTTTGACTGGGTGGACCACTCTCTTCTCCTTCACACCTTAAAAACCATGGGATTCACAAGGAATGTAACCAGCTGGTTCTGTAGCTACCAATCAAACAGAATCCAAATGGTTAAATTCAACTCAGCCTACTCAGATCAAGCCACTGTGAACATCGGGGTACCACAAGGTTCCAGTCTAGGGCCTCTATTATTCTCAATAAACATAAATATTATAAATAATATTTCCTCCAACCTCTCCTCCACCTCTGTCTTGCTCTGTGCTGATGACATAGTCTTGTACACCAGTGCTAAGGACATTACTGACATCAATCTATGTCTGTCCACAGATTTCCAATATGCACAGACCTGGTTATTGCTCAATAAACTTGTTCTAAATGAGGCCAAAACCAAATCTATGCTATCTGAATCCACCCACAGGCTCAACTCCAGCCAACGTAATTTCCAAGTATCCTGCATCAATGTCTCACTGGCATTGTCACGTCATTCAAATACCTAGGAGTAACTCTGGACCCATCCCTAAGCTTTGATCAACACATACAGTTAACCTGTAAATCTGTTAACTCCAAACTCAGCATCGTGTACAGGACCAGCTATGCCCTAACACCATCAGCTAAGCTGGCTATCACCAGGGGCATTCTCCTGCCTGCTTTGACCTATGGGTCAGCTATTTATGATGCCTCCTCTAAATTGCACCTTCATAAATGGGATGTAACCTACAACAATATATGCAGGTATGCCTCTTCTTCTCCAAGACTGAAACACCACTGCCTCCTCTACTCTGAGTTAAACTGGCTATCTCTCAGTGCCACCAGATCATACTCTCTGGGCTCTACTGTGGACAACATCATGAGGACTCAGACCCCTATGGCACTGGTTGAGATGCTCACTCCTCTATCCTCCAGCTATGGCCTGAGCTCTTCTGACAAATCTCTCCTTAGTGTGCCTAAATACAAAACGACAAAGGGTGCTAGTGCATTTGCCCTCCATGCCCCTCAGCAGTGGAACTCCCTACCACTCGAAGTTCACCTAGCACCCTCACACTATGCCTTTTAAAAAGTGTTCCACCGTTACCTCATCTCATCTAGTCCATGCACCTGTTTCAAGCCCCCGTAATATATAGCTGTCCCCTGTGACTCTCAACTACCACTCTCATCTGCCCTCCCTAGCACTTCTAAGTTACCCTCTCCTAGTTACTCTGACCTACTACTCTCCCCGGATGCTCTCCCACGAGGACCCATTTTGCTAACTGTCCCTACCTATTTGACCTGCCTTCTCTCATTGCCATAAGGTGTTTCTGTGCTTATACTACCTCCCTTTGCTTTCACTGATGAACAGAATTTCCTCACACTATATTCCGTGCTATCCTACCTGTTCCTTGCTTGGCCCCCACTCTGGTGACAAAAATGTAATATTTAGTTTGTACCTCATACCAAATCTGTACTTTACTCACATTGATTATGCATAATACCCCTTTTTGAAGATTGCCTCTTTTGAGTACTGCTTGACCCTATGTATAATGCCCTGTGATACAAAATGCCCTTATGTTATTTACTACATGATCATGTTCCTCCTTTTGTTTCTCCTTATCTCAATGTTTAATTCCCTACTCAGAATATGACTGTTTCTTGCCATCTGTATGTATTTCCTGTAAATTGTATAATTCCCTGTTTCAGAATGTTACTATTCTTGCCTTCTGTATGTATACCTGTTACTGCTCTGTAACCCCCCGGGTCATGCCTGAAAAATAGTCATCTCTATGGACAGTGCACCTACCCAGTAAACAAAAACTAAATAAATAAATGGTTCCCCTGATAAATCAATTATTACTTTAGTGGCCATTTAAATGAAAGAGTTAATTATTAAACACTGGCTTGACAAAGAGAACCTATCTTTTAAGGACTGCTCTTCCAACATGATAATTAATTTACAAATCATTAAATTACTATTTATGTTTCATAATAATCTACCCTTATTTCAACAAAGATGGGGAAGACTATATAACTTATTCTTATAAATTATTTTTACAAATAATTTGGTCCCTCTTCTCGGATCACATTTGACTCTGTGGTCACAATGTGCTCTTTTATGATCAATACTTTACCTGGTAATACAAATGTATGTCCCTAGGTCTATACTGTGTACATTTTTTACACCATTATTTAGTATTATTATGTTATATTTGGGAGAGGGGGCTCAGGGATAGGGAAGGGTTAATTTGTAGAATGAAGGAATTGTGTATATATATATATATATATATATATATATATATATATATACACACACACACACACACACATATATTATATATTATGGTAGCACGGTAGTGCTACCATAATTAAGTTGAGGAGCCATTTACATGTTAAACCCAAAATGTTGCACCTTAAAAACTTTGCAACTATTTAATGTATTTGCCTGAAATTTGGAATACATGATCAGGACCCATACGCTTCAGGAACTGCCAAGTTTACATGCAGGCGGATATCGCTGTGGAGTTATTAAGCATGATCTGAGCGTGCGTTTCGCTTTCCTGGAATTCTGTAGTCGTGCTACAGGTCGCACGGTTTGTAACTGGCCCAAAATCTTCAGAGAACGTGTGGCCAGGATACCCGATGTGCCTTTTGAAGATTTCATGAAAAAATATTCAATGGTTCAAAAGTTATTCAAAAAACAATTTCCCATTATAAGTCAATGGGAAAAGTTAACAAAAAGTTTGACAGTGTCGCAAATGCATTTTTACTTTCGCAAATGGCCCTCTTACTTTCCCAAATCTGCCATCCTGTTTTCAGCTAGTGATCAGAAAAATGCTTGGCATTTAAATTTGGGACCCTCTAGCAACCTAATTCTTTTTGTATTCACCTAGTTGGACCCTGAGGATGCTAGCCATGTCTTTATTTTGGGGTAAAAACACCCTAGAAATAGGCTTTTCAAATTTCTGAAAAAAGTACTTTCGCAAAGTACTTTCATGCTCATGAAAGTGTCGCAAATTTTTGCGAAAGCTTTCACAAACTGCAACAGTACTTTTCTAGTCTGTGGGAAAATGACAGCAATTCTTTGGCATGCCACTGCAAAAGAACGGTTTGGAGTTTTGGGCTGAAATTTGGAGGGAACACAGCTGACATCTCACAGATGTGCCTTTCAGTGATTTGTTGAAAAAATATTACATGGCAGCAAAGGTACAATACTCTAAAGTTGATGCTTTTTCCCATAGGATAACATTACAGCGTATGATGCATTGCAGAAATCATTTGGCGCCCTGCTGCAAAATAACAGTTTGGTCTTTTGGGCTGAAATTTTCAGGGAACACAGGCAACATCCCACAGATGTGCCTTTCAGTGGTTTGGTGAAAACATATTACAGGGAGGCAAAGTTATGGCAGTCCGAACTTCTGTTTTTTTCCATAGGATAACATTACGGCATTCGCCGTGCCTTTCAGGGCCCGTATCTCGAAAATGGTGCGAGATACGGACTTTTTGTCAAAAAACTTCTTAGCTCCCTAATGGGAACTAAGTCCACAACTAGCCAGGAAAGTGATCATTCATATGACTTTAAATTTTTTTTTTCTGTGTTATACGGTTACTGAGATATAAGCAATTTACTATTCCAAGTCCCCATTTTTGTGTTCCGAGACTCATTATTTTACATACATTCTTTGTACTCACTGTCTTTCTCTAAACAGCTTTTGGGTAAAACCAGCCTGTGCGCTTACATTACGTTTTCATTTGCGGTTGCATTTGTGTTGTTTTTTAACATTTCTGTCTACAGTACTGTTTCTCTTTCTGTTTCGCTTTGCGTCACCATGCACATTATGATTTGCGTTTGTGGGCACAATGTTACTATGTGACAAGACATCACGTGGCGGGAGCGCGGGGCCCTGCTGCCGCATTACATTCACAATTTCTCATTATCATTCTCAAAAAGAAGGGAAATTAGAGGCAAAAAAACTCTATTTAATGCATCAGTTAGGATTGTTCCACAGCGACAAAAGCGAGGAAATTCAATGTTAGGGTTGAAACCCCCTTTGCACCCCTCCAGCCCACCCTCCCAAATGGAATCGGGGTGTGCATTGGGGTCATCGGTCCTAACTGTCACCCCATTCTCCTATTCCTCAGCTTCTTTCCACATGTGATGGGTGACACTTAGGCTGATGACCCCAATGCACACCCCGATTCCATTTGGGAGGGTGGGCTGGAGGGGTGCAAAGGGGGTTTCAACCCCAACATCAAATTTCCTTGCTTTTGTTGCTGTGGAACAACCCTAACTGATGCATTAAATGGAGTTTTAACTCTATATATATATATATATATATATATATATATATATATTTTATATATATATATATATGTGTGTGTGTGTGTATATATATATGTATATATGTATATATATATATATATATATATATAGGATATGACATGGCCTGACTGAAGATATCATATTTATCTTCACTGAGGCCAATGCCATCATGATATCTCACGAGTGGCGAAGCGACGAGTGAGATATCATGATGGCATTGGCCTCGAGTGAAGATAAATATGATATCGTCAGTCAGGCCATGTCATGTTCTGTTTATACAATATGTGTTTTGGGATTATTTGTATGTTAGAACTGTAATTATTATAGTTGTAGGGAGTGTAATGTAAAGAAACATAGAACAAGATAGCATTTATTTTGTAAAAGTGTTTTTTTATTGCAGAAAATTGGTAGACATACAAGTATGTGAGATTTAACTGTTTAACAATACAGAAAATAGCAAATTAGTAATGGTGACAGTATTTTAACCATTTCATGTCCAGGTGATTGACAGTGTATATAGCTAGTATTTGAAAAACATAGGTTTTAGTTTTCTAAGTGATTCTTTAGGAACTATATAAAGTTTTATTACTGTTTTGTAACATAGAAAAAGATTTATTTGTAAGTCAATAAGCATAACAGTTGTTTAACCGTTTAATAAAGAAATACATTTCCGTTTATTTGTGCAATGAATAAACAGATGGAAAACTATTGTTTCATTGTCATTTTTAAGGTTGCAAACTGTGAACTTCATGCTAAGTAACATTTCTAGAAGTTTAAATTGAAAATAATATGAAGTCTTTTAATAATGAAATATTTGACTTTATTCATGTCTGGAAATATGGTGTTGATGTTACTTTACGTATTTGTGGTTGATTAACTCTGTATTGATGACTGCAGTCTTTAGTTCAGAGTCTAAAACTGTTATCGTTATCTGATGAATGTCAAAAAAGATGGAAAGTCTGTGTTGTTTTTACATAGTTCCCTTTTTAGTCCATTGGTGGAAGTAGTTGTTGGTTGTTCTTCTTCATTTGGTGCTGTTGTTTGCTGGCTGTTCTGGTCTTGTGGTGTTAGATATCTTCTGGAGTGCTGGTATTTATTTCTGAAAAAGAAAGAAAGAAAACACACTGTTAGTTGTGGTAGATTGATTGTGGTGTATGTTATAAATTGCTTGTATATAACATATGCCGTATGTAAAGTGTAGTAGAAACTGAGTGTGCAATTTGTACACAGACCTAGTCTGAGTCTGAGTCACTTGATATAACTTGTAGACGTCTTTTTGTGGGGTGTTTGTTGATTGTTTCTGTTGGGGGAACAGAAAAAGAAAACAATAGGCATACTATGAACTTTTTTTTTGTTATTTGTGAGGTAATGATTAGAGTGTTATTTTGTTGTTTGTGTTGTGTGTTGGTTGCTGTGGTGTGGTGACTTACTGTTACATAATTTATGTATTTGTGGTATTTTAGTACAGAAAGAAAATATATGTTTACCATTGTGGAAGTGGAAGTTGATATTTGTCGCATGGAAAGCTGGTTGGAAGAAGTATCCGTCTCATGCATTGCGTACTTTGGATGAGTGTTGTGTCATTTGTACTTGTTCTTGGTGGTCTTCTTTGTGGAGAGTGTCAATATTAGCTCCACTTAGTATATCTGAAATACGTTTTTGTTGATTTTCATTTATATGGGAGTAGTCGTTAATGCTTCGTACATATTTGTGTCCAGTAATTTGCATTATTTTGGTGGCCTGTATTCCACTGTCATTTAGTTTTTTGGATGACATGCTTATGTGCACTATGGTTAGTTAATTTTTGGTCTGTTGTTATACTGGCATTGGCAATCATTGTTTTTACTACAGTAGCTATTTTGTTTATTCCTATTGACTGATTTTTGAACCACTTGACTGCTCCTAGTCCTGTGTAGAGTTCTGTGTTGTTGTTTACTGCTAAGAAGAAGGGGGTCGTCAGGGTTCATGCAGGAGTCAGGCCGCTGGCTGGCATATAAGGTGTATGTTGCTACAGGGTATCTGGTGGGATTTTCTTTGTTCTCATATGTCCTTGGTTTAATTTTTCTGGTGTCTCTTATGCTGAGTCCAGAGCGAGTTTTTGTTTGGCGTTCAGTGGAATACTGAGTGTATTGGGTTTCATTTTCATCTATATTTTTTGTAATATATCCCCATTTTAGCTGCCTTATTTCTGTTGATCCTCTTATGCCAAAAAGTGTACAGCAAATGAGCCATAGTGTGTTTATAAGTGATGCAGCAGAATGAGGTGTTAGCTGTTTTTCAGAATAGAGTTTATCAATCATGGCATCTGAGAGGTGATCAGATGCATTTGGTTTACATCCTTTCCCTTGAGATTTGAGGTGTTTTTGTTTTGCTGCCAGTGCTTGTCTAGTTATCTCGAATTCTTTGTCTTTTCCTAGAGAATGACTGTAATTTTTGGTTTTGAGGTACCTTTCTATGCTTTGGTACATTGCTCTTATGCGTATTGGCTCATAAGGCTGTCCATTTCGTTTCTTAGCATTAATGAAAAACTTTGATAAGTAGGTATTTAATGTAATTGGTTCTATGTTTTCTAAGTTTCTGTTGTCTAAGTCTCAGCAATATGCTTTTGCATAGTTATGATGTCATAATTTGTTTTTCGAGAGGTATTTTTGTTTTCTTGTCCTATGATGAAGTTTAATACTGAGTCATCTATTGTAGGATAATTATTTGACTTATCTGTTGTTTTTGAAGAAGAAGACGCTGAAGGTTCCTTATCAGGGTCCATAGTTTGCTTGAGCTGTATGCTGTTATTCATTTCTGTTGAAGCAGTTGTATGTTCTGACTGAGTTTGTATGATTGGGATTGTGTTGGGGTCAAGTTCAAATGAGATGTCCATTGTTCTGCAGTATTTTTTGTTTACTGTTTATTAGTTGCTGTTTCAAGTTAATTAGAGTGAGCGCACTTTCCGACGGGTTTCTTGTGAAGTTCGAACTGTTTTACTAAACACGAGACTGTTAGTGTAGTGACAGTTGGTAGCATTTTGTTTGTGCGGTTCTTGTTTATGTGGTGAAGGAGAATAGACAGATTAAGTGTCCTCGTGGCATTGTGTTGATTGGTACTGCTGAGAAATGTGTGGTAGCTATGGTGAAGGAGGTGGGTTGTGTCTCGTGCTGTCAAAGTAATCTGTACTTTTGGTTTCAGTTCCATTGCTACGGTGCCGCTTAATGAAAGATGTCTGTAGCTGCAGCGGTAAGGTTAAACTGCAGAGTATGTAGAAGCAAATGTCAGTGAAAGATTGTGTAGTATGTAGCATTTTATGTTGAGTAGTGAGAGTAGTGAGACTGATGAGCATATGTGCTGAAGAAGTGGGGTAGTAGGAGCTGCAGTGCGGTGCTGGAGAACTTAACATGGTATGGATTAATAAGGTTGAAGTGGTATAAGTGATCGGTGGTGGAGCTGCTGTATTTGGTCTTACTGTTATACATGGTTTGGGACAGTATTGGCAATGTTTTGCTGTATGTTGACTCAGTTATGGGAAGAAGATGGAGGTATGTTTTGAGGTGGTAACTGTTGCTATGTTGTGATGTGCGCACGATCGTGAGGTGAACCAGTGCGAATGATCGAGAGGGAATGGTGTGCAGTATGGATTATAATAAGAAGTATAGGGTTGTTCAATTTGGTTCTGAATTTGTGTGCTTGAAGTCAGTGATTGTGAATTCTGTGAATGGAGGAAGAAGGTATTTGGTTGGTTAGCAACTGTTGCTATGGGAGGATGTGCGCACGGTCGTGAGGTGAGGCTCTGCGAATGCTCGAGAGGGAATGGTTCGTGTTGCAATAGGGATCTGTTGAGCATGAATGGAGAAAAAAGATGTGTGGTTGAAGTGGGAAATTACTGGAATAGTATGTGTAAGATGTTTGAAGTGTGGCTGAGATGCATTTTAAATAGGAGAAGAATTCGGGGATTGGGGTGGAAGGTAATGTGGCATTGAAAAAAGCACTGTTATTAATGTTATATTGGGGAATGATTTGTGAAATCGTTAGGGATAAAATGTTGCGATATTTTAGCATATGAGTTGACATTCAGTAAGTAAAAGTGACGTGTGCCTGCTAATGTTTGTTTCTTTGTGTGGTGATAAGAAGGAGAATAGACACAGTTTCATTCGGGAGGACAGTTGAGCTAGTAAATGAAATAGTATGTAATGTTTTAGGTTGCTACTTTTAAATGACGTGTTTTTTTTTTATTTTAGGAAGTGTGTGACAGAGGTATTTGACCATGTATGTACAAGCTGGGCACGAGTGTTATGTGAAAGTGAAAGTGCTGAAATACTCATTTTGTGTTACGGTGGAAGGTATTCTAATTATAGTGATTGCAGTAGCGATGACGTATAGGAATGTGAAGATATATTTATGATGTATAGGAACATTGAGATAACAATGTTATCTTCACAGGGGGAGGAGAGATATTACTTTTTATGTAGTCATTTATCCCAAAACACGTATTGTATAAATATATATGTATATATATATATATATATATATATATATATATATATATACAACATATACATACATACACATAATAAAGGTGGGACAATGAATAGTGGATAAATCCATGTATCTTACACACAGTGATGTAAATCCTGGTAGAAAATCTCACTGCAATTTTTTTACCAGGAATATTATCACAGTGTGATAATATTTTACATTTATACATTTTGTGCTTACCTCACAGGCTGACATTATCACTGTGCTGATGTCAGGCTGAAACCCTGCCTAAAACAATCACTATCCTGATCTCTTAGTTGCATCTTGACCAATTAGAAACTGCAGCAGGACTCTGCTGAAGTAGATAGCATCACTCTAGGCAGGTTTCAGTAACACAGCAATCAGGAAGGAACTCCACCAAACAATCAGTAGTCTAGGAAACTAATCAGTATATCAGTTCCACCTACAACTCACCTGCTAGTCCTAGAAAAGCACATTGTGTTCCTGCAGAGAACCAAAGCAAGCTAACAGCAATCAGTTTCATACTGACAAGAAGCCAAAAAAGAGCAAAGCCTTTTAAATCCATGAATACCTCAACTACCAATAAATATAGCCTGCTTCATCCCAAATGGCAAATTAGTGTTTCAGCCTGTTTAGCAGAAGTTTCTTTTTTTGTTCTTTGTCATATTTGTTCCACAAGATAAAGTGAACAAAAAAATAAAATGTTCTGGAAACCCCTAGTGTATAAATCAGACACATGGTGTGCAGTTGTGTGCTATGGAAAATTTTTTCACTCCTGCATCATGGCCTCTGGATACTCTCACTCATGCCTTCAGCACTTGTGAGTATCCAGAGGTCACTCTACAGGAGTAAAAATATATTCCATATCACACTCCTGCCCATCATGTATATACATTGTTTTATATGTATGACTTGCTGTTGATGTTATTGCAGTTGTTTTTCTAATAAAAGGAAAAAAGTTAAATAAAAGATGCCCTGAATGATTACAGCACAGAATAGAGATTGCAATGAATTGTAAATAAACAATAAGCAAGTTATATGTTAGCAGATGAATTCATTGGATGATTAAATGTTTCTATTGGCTGTATGTTACACATAGGTATTCTCTATATGAATTGAATGAAATATGCAATTTTTCACTTGTTTACAAATCATAATTGTAATGCTAATTGGGCACACTATAAAATGTTGTACACATGTTGTAACACTGCCCCCTCATGAAGCCCTTTGTTGATACATAGGGGTGATTTGCATTCCTGTACACATAAATGCTCCTTTAATAAATATTTAAAATATATTTTGCAACACATTTCCATGTGTGCACCATTTTGTTCTATCAATATGTATCTATTAACTAATCAGCTGCACCTTTAGTGGGCAGTGTGTACTATCTGTCCAGTACTATTGAACCTTTCAGAGAGCCACAGAGGTATAAGACATGGGGTTATGAACTGCACCAACTATCCAGGGTACAGTACAGTACAGTATAGAGGAGGAAACATAGGAGGAAGAGGAGGAAGTGGAAGCAGGAGACCATATTGAACATAAGCTGCATACTGGGGAAGAAGGAGGTAGTCTTTAACCTAGGTAGTAAACCACTCACTGACTAACACATTGAGATTTAAGAGTGGGACTTTCAATCTCTCTTACTTCACATTTTTTTTTTTTTTACTTCTGAATAGATTTGGAGAAATTCTATATGAAAATCTGACTTGTGTATTAATTTTTACAATCAAAAAGACCAGAAAGTCAGAGTAGAAAAGTCCTTAGAATGGCAGTACTAATAGAAATGCAACTACAACCCTAAAAACAATTTCATCTAAAGCCATAGAAACATTTGTCAAACTGATCAATCAGGATATAGAGAATCTACAAAAACAAGTGCTAAGATACCAAAGCAGAATCTCACTAAAGCACAGAAAGAAGCACTTTAAGCAAATAGAAAGTGACCATAGCATCATCATAAAGCCATCTGATGGGGGGGGGGGGTAATCATGAAATACATAGATTATAAACAGGAATAACTTAGACTACTGAACAGTGAGACCAACTCTCTAATTATGGGTAGAGACCCATCACTAGAAATTCAAGCAGAAATTTTAGAATCACTAGGACAAGGTTCAGATATGGGATGATCTCAAAGTGGGAAGCAGGCATATTAGAAAAGCAACATATCAGAACACCAGCCATTTTTTATAATACATAAAAGCCTTGCAAATCCTCAAGGCACACTGATAGTTTCTGCTATTAACTTTGTACTTGAACCCTTATCATTATACATTGATTATGTCATAAAGCCCCCGGTACCCTTGATGAAGTCCTACATTATGGACTCTAAACACTTTGTGGAAATTGTAGAATGATTTAATAGCACAGTTCAGGACTACAACCAGGTGTGTCTAGTGACATTTGCTGTCCAAGACCTGCGCATCTGCATCCAACACAAAGAGGGATTACGCTCTTTTTTGTAGGACTCAGACAAAGACAAGAAGGTAAAAAAAAAACCACTGATGAGTTTTTAGTACAGTTGGTGGAGATCACACTCACCAAATATTATTTCACTTCTGAGGACAGCTACTATGCCCAAGTGAGAGATATGGCAGTGGGGTATACATACTCTCCATACTATTTAAAAGACAAAGAACCCATGTGCGCAAACACTGAGGCAAGGGTTACCCCAAAGGGCACCTGGCCGGGAAGCCAAGCCTCAAGAAAATACAAAATCACACAAGCCCCCACAATGCAAAGCATACTATGCCAACGTCTACATAGAAAATTTGAAAAGGAACATGTATGTACAGCAGAAAAGAATCCATACCATCAATTTATCACCAGTTAGGGTGATATATTGCCTATATATTTGTTCTTTAGACAGGCACAGAAGACGATCTGAAAGCATTTCATGAGTATATTAATGACATTAGTACAATATGAAATTTACATTAAATAGAACAAACAACAGATCCACTTTTTAGACATCATGGTCTTGAATACATCTACCAAATTATAGATAACATTTTCCCAAAAACCCACTGACTGGAACACCATATAAAATGGTAGTAGCTTCCATAACCCCAGATTGATAGACTCCATATTCCCAGTTCTTATGAGCTAAAAGAAACTGCAGCACACCAGAACTCTACAGACAAGAAGAAAGGAAAATCTATAATAGATTCCTGAAAATGGGGTAAAAAACAGGGAAACTACTGTACAGCAAGTCATCAATATGGTGCAGAACATCACATAATGTCCTAAGGAATACAAAAAATAAAACAGCCAGGGCCAGAAAGATTAGTGTTTAGCACACAATAAGCAACAAACACCAACACAATAACTTCCATTATTAACAAACAATGGCAGACTCTACAAGTCTGTGGTAGACCTGTTACTAAATTCAGTTAGATACCCCTGGTGGCATCAATGAAAAAAAACAATTTTAAGGATAAAGTTGTACACACAGTACAGAACAGAACAGACATATAACAGCCACAATAATTTTTGCTAGGGCCTATCAGAAACAGGAATTTTACATGTGCTTGTTGCTCTGTGTGTTCATACACACTAGCAGGAAAGATATCTTTAGGAGCACCTTCACTGGTGGAGAGTTTAAAATTCGAGAACACATCATATGTATGTGACCATGTCATCTGTGTGACAACCTGCCCTTGTGACAAAACATATATTGGAAAAACTATCAGAACAGTTGAAGACAGGAATACAAGAACACAATGATAGCATCAGCAGAAGGAGCACCAGATTGTCAGTAGCCAAGCATTTTAATACTACTAGACACAATGTGGCTTCTCTGAGATTCTGGCCACTTGAATTAGTCAGCAAAATGACAAGCGGTGCAGACTGGGACCTGCAGGTGGGATGCCAGAAGATGTAGTGGATCTATACCCTGGGGAATATAGAAGAGAACTGGAAAATGAAGGAAGAAGAGGACTGGCACCTCTCCTTTAAGCATTAAAGTGTTACCAAAAAAAGAAACACAACAAACTGTCCTCTAGTAACAGAACTGGAAAGTCAGAAGAACTGCAACCTGGCCATTACAGGGACCAAGCCTGGGGCATGTTAAGGTGTATTAGTAGGGGTATCACAAGTCAGAAGAGAGTGGCAATAATCCCTATTTACAAGACACTGGTTAGACCTCATCTGGAGTACTGTGTGCAGTACTGGAGGCCATACCTTCACAAGGACATTAACCAGATTGAGGCAGTCCAGAGAAGGGCAACCAAAATGGTGCAGGGACTGCATCAGAAAACATATGAGGACAGATTAATGAAGCTCAATATGTATACCCTAGCACAAAGGAGGGAGAGAGGAGATATGATCGAAACATTCAAACGCCTTAAGGGCATTAACAAGGTGAAAAAGTCTAACATGTTTCAATATCAGAAAAATAGCAGGACAAGAGGACACAACATGAGATTAGAGGGAGGCTGATTAAGGGGTAATGTGAGGAAGTTCTTTTTCACAGAAAGAGTGGTGGATGCATGGAACGGCCTACTTCAGGAAGTGGTGGATATGAATACAGCGCAGTGCTTCAAAAAGGCATGGAATGGGCATAAGGGAGCAATGCATATGAGTATAAATAGATAGGCCATTGACAGAGCAAAGGCCGATGGCACATTTATAAGGTAGAAAAAGAAATGGGCAGACTGGATGAGTCTTGCGGTCCTTATCTGCCATCAACTTCTACGTTTCTATGTTTCTAAGCCTGTTTACAAGCATGTCACTTTGCAGCCATCGTAATTAAGAGCGGCTTTCTGTTTTGTGGTGTCTCTCAGAGCAACTGCATCCTGGGACTGTGTATTTAACAGTAGAAAGCAGCAGCATGGGTAATGAGAAGCCACTAGTGAGGAGATCAGCAGGGTTTAGACTATGGGAAACTGCAGGGGGGCTTTAGGAATGTAGCTTCGACTGGTCAGTGATGTAATGATCAGCACTGTACTCTGGAGTGAGCGCACAGAGTGCTTACTACATCGCAGTTGTAACTATCTGCTAGTCATTCATACTGTAATGTTTTTTTCATTTTGCTTAGTTTAGATAAAACAAAATATCAGCTGAGCAGTGTGTCTGGAGTAGTGTTTTATTTCAAAGGTTGTCTGACGTTCAGTCGGTATTGGACTCCTGGGTGTATAGCTGCAGTTGAAAGCTGTGGGCTTACACTTCAGTGACTTTGTTTCGGTGAGCTTTAACAACAACAGGAAGCAGTAGAGGTGAGACTTCACTTACAATTTCTTCTGGGCAATAATAGAGCAATTTTGTCAGTGTGTGTGTGTGTGTGTGTGTGTGTGTGTGTGTGTGTGTGTGGTGGGGGTCACTTCAGACAGCAGTTCTGCCTCTAGAATGTTTTCTGAGATCACAGTGGTTTATAGAGTGGCATAAGGTGGTACACTGATACCTGTGGTGATGGAGCACTGACTGGCATAAGTAGTGCCAGTTGTGAAATCATGGATTCATAAGGACACGGCTGAAATGAACTATCAGCCAATCAGATTCTTAGAGGTTTTTTGCCCATTTTATAATGGAAAATGTGCTATAGGTTTGATATCTAGATGTATTATTTGCCATACTGATCCTTGTAAGAACACATCCAGAAGCAAAGAGCACTTTGTTCTTGTTGTTACATCTATGTTGGTCCATTAAAAGGTATCAAATCATTTGCTTATGGATCTGTAGGTTTGATGACATACATAGCATTCTTTTCATTCCCCACCCCCCCTATCTATTCACACTTTTCCATTTACATCCCCCTTTTTACCATACCTTTATTATTTTTGGTTACATCTGTAATCTTTTCTGGTCTTTTAACTTCTATTACATACCCCTTTCTCTCTTCCCATCTGCAAACATGCCCCCCCCCCCCACAACAGCATCCACATCTTCAGGAGAACATGGACATTATTTCTTTAAAGGTTATGACTATATAATAAGAACATTTATAATTATAAACAGAGTGCAGCTGATTATGTTTATCCTTAATTGTGGCACTGTCAATATCAGAGTGGGTTTTGGAATCATAGAAGCACTTGAGGGTAACACAGGCCATGGTGATAGAAAATATTGCTCGTGCCCTAACACTAGCATTGAATTGCCAGATAGTGCACTCCCCTGGGGGGAATCACCTTACCAGGTCACTACCAGTACCTGTTCTTCGACTACTGTAAGGAAATGAATCGCATACATGATTTAAGTATGCTTTGTTACTGTGCATGCATTAACATTTATATAAAACCCCTTATCTGGTTGGCAGTAGCCCACACTTTTGCAGTTTGATCTCAGTGCTATACAGTACAGTAAAGTTACCAGAGTACTCCACGGTGGTGTCTGCATTTATTATTAAAACTACCAGAGTGCCTCTGTTTCAAGGAGGCATGTGCTAGACAGGGCCTTTTTCTTTTGACAGTGATGTTATGAGACTCTGATGGCATGACATTTGGTGACATACCCCCCCCCTTCCAGAAGCAGACTCCTACTTTAGTAGGTAGTTAGCAGATCTTGCCACTACTACCCAGGGTGGAGTAGTGAGCAAGTCATCTTGTCAAGTTACGCAATGCATTGGAAGACATGGAACATTATTCTCTACCTGTTGCAGCAAAAAAACATATTGAAACTGCTTCCTGTTAGAAAGGGTGTGAAAGTAATTAGAAAGTCTAATGGAGTGAGAAGTAAATGTTGTTTACAGGGAATGATTTTTGTGACTCTGAAGGGATTTTAATACCAATACAAACAAAAGGATTGTCTGCACTCACATAGTACCATAATAGCAAAAAGGAAGCTGAGTCCAAAGTACATAAAAATTAACACTTGCCAAATAGAAAGACAGGATTACTGGTCCACAGACCACATAGGTAGAGATGAGCAAAGCTGGTTAAACTCAATCCACAAATCCAAAAAGTCAATGCAATTCACAGAGTATGGATTGATCCTCGAAGTGCAGAATTGTGCCATGAATGGTGGAATTTTGCCAGGGAACAGTGAAATTTTACTGCAAATGGTGGAATTTGAATTCCACAATTTGTGGGTGATTTTTGCACCTTTGCATTGAAAACTTCACGATTTCAGGTGTAGTCAAAATTGCTAAGGGCAGGGAAAACTTTGCAAAACTCCATAAATGCGAATTTTGGCCACTTCGTAGCAACTTTTCTGGAGGAGTACAACTTTGCTGCAACTCTACACACAGGTGCCTCTGTGCTTTGCTCAGAGCTTCAACGGGGGCCTCCAGATGAAGCTGTACCAAGTGAAACGTCTGGGTTGCTGTGCAGTCTCTGGACCAGTAATCATGTCTATTTGGCAAAAATAAATGTGCCAATTGTGCTGTGCTTTGGACAAAGCTTGCATTTTATCATTAAGGTACTGTGTGAATGCAGCTCATCCTTGTCTTTGTGTACGTTCAGTTGGAAGGGGTCAGCATCTCCCCTGGTCTGCACTTATCTTACACCAGACAGCATGTATCATCCCTTTCTGTTTTACCTGATTTAGATACCAATACTGTGGTTAAACTACCTGGTAATTGAGAGACACAATATTTCAGAATTGTTTCACTACTGTACATTATGGGTGAAATCAGGTTGAAAACAGTATACATTCTTGTAACATGCTGTATTATTTGGGCAATGCAAGAGAGAGCTCACATAAACAGAGAAACACACCAGAGTAACAAAAGGCATCACAGTTGAAATGTGACATTTAAGCATCCTGTATAACTACAGTAGCTGTGAATATAGGAACTAAAAAGTGAATCAAGGAGGTAATTTAATATACTACACTGAACTGAATTATTCATTTCTGGGTCTGTGTAAGTAACTAGTTTTGATTCTCTGTTTTTGGGGTCGACTTTTCTTAGTTTAACTTTTAGTTGCCTGGGAGGAACACTAGCTGGGAGAGAGATTTGCAGTCATTTGTGACTAGATCTGTTACTTTACCTCTGTGAAATAGGTGTCTGAAAGGAAGGAAGGCACTCCCTGGGGTGGAAGATCAGAGTCATAGTTGATTGCTTCTAGAGGGCACAGGTTTACTCCCACCAACCCTGCCCCTCACCTCACCCCACCCACCCCAAGAGCATAACTTCCTTTATAGCAGGGGTTCTGACATCACTTCCCCAAAATTGCTAACAACATACACCTGTTCAAATCCTTAAAAGCACAGCACACCGAATAGGGGGGAGACACACTCACAAGCATGTACACACTAAAACAAGAACAAAAACAAGAACAAAAAAAAAACAAACACCTGAAACAGGAAGGAAGACAGATATGTGGGGAGTGGTGCAATGCACTGGCTGTGGAGCAGCAGTCTTCTGGGAGACATTCTGGAGACTGTGTTGCTGCTTTCTTTGCAGGCATCTCTGTGGTCTGAGGAAGGAGGTTGCTCAACTCCATGCTAACCTGGCAGGGATTCAGGAAACCTGCTCCCCACCAAGGAACCACCCAGGCCACCACCACTACCTCAGAGGTTACCAAGAAAGAGGAGTGGTTGGACCACGTTGGGCTCAGGGAGGGTGAGAGTGGTGGATTAGAGGTGCATCCCTCCAGTTGTGTCTCTCCACAATTCATTTAACACTCTGGCAGAGCATGGTTCCTCTATGGAGGCACCTGCAGTGGAGACCAAGGAGGATGCTGGGAGCCTCCACAATGGAGACTCACAGGAGGGTGGCACAGGATCCCACAAGGGAAGGAAACTACTCCTGGTGGGGGACTCAATTGTTAGGGGGTAGAAATGGGAAGGGAGGGGAAAGGGAGGTAAGGTTCCTTCTTGTCACTGTGGCTTGGAGGGACAGGAAACAAATCTTTAGGATTGTGGGATCAGCTGCAAGGGGGAGTGAGCTGGATGCCATTATCCATCCAGGGACAAATGACCTGGCTGAGAATGCGATCAGAGCAGTGCAACAGGAGTTTGTGGAGTTGGGGAGGGGCCTTAGTCAAGTGGCACTCACAGTAAATTTCTAGAAAGTGCTACCTGTCTATGGCATGGATGAGGCTAGGGTACTCCACACCATGGGATTCAATGACTGGTTGAAAAACTGGTGCACTTCACTGGGTACTGGGGCTCCACCTGGAGGGATGCAGGCCTATACTGGCATGATGGTCTGCATCTGTCCAGAAGGGAAACCAGGATCCTAGGTGATAGGTTTAAATGCTTCATTTGTAAGCATTTAAACTAGCCAAGGGGGGCACTGAAAAGGAGAAGGGAAATCCTTGCCCCCCCCACAAAAATCTGGGTAGTTAGTGAGGTAGACACCAAGATAGGGCAGTCGATAGGGAGAAGGGCAGGGGTAAATGGAGAAAAAGACAAAGGCAGTAAGTACAGGGATGGGGCAAAAAGAAATAAGGCCATACAAAAATGGTGGGTAATGAGTACCAATGCCCGTAGTCTAGGTAAAGAGCTCCCCAAAATGGTGGCCTTGATGGAAGAAGGATGCCTGGGTATTGTGGCAGTCACAGAAATATGTTACACAGAGTACCATGACTGGGATGTCAACATATCAGGGTACACAATCCACAGGAGGGACAGGGAGGGTAGAAGAGGAGGAGGAGGAGTAGCTCTCTATGTAAGAGAAGGGATCAAAGCAATAGAACTAATGGATAAACAGGGAGGACAGGAGGCATTGTGAGTCACCCTGGAGACTGGAAATAGCATCACAATACTCACAGGGGTTGTATACAGACCCCCGTCTCAGGGGGAGGAAATGGAAAAGGAAATGATAGAAGGCATCCTTAGGATGGCAGAGAAAGGGGAGATATTGCTGATGGGGGACCTGAATATGCCAGTTGTTAACTGGAGCATCTTTGCTGCAGCCACATCCAAGAGCAGGGCCATTCTCGATGCCCTGCAGGGGCATGCCTCAGACAGCTAGTTTTGGAACCCACTCGGGAGGGAGCAATTTTAGACCTGGTACTCTCAAATTGGGACAGAGAAAGGATCTCAGATCTAGAAATGAGTAGCCATCTGGGAACAAACGACCACCAAACAATGTGGTTCACGATAAACTTAGCTGTAGAGTCAAGACATTTGGGAGGCAGTATAGCGCAGTGGTTCAAGGCTCTGAGCTGCAAATCTGGTGACATCCAGCAGATCAGACCTGGGTTTGAATCCCACAGCTTCCACTTGCATACTGTGTGACCCTGAGCAAATCACTTCACTTCCCTGTGTTCCCAGGTCACTCCTGTAAAAAAGCTTTCAGCTTAGTGTGCTACTCCTGGTTAAACAACTAAATAATAAAAAAAGTGAAGGTACTGGACTTCAGGAGGGCTGTTTTTGTTAAAATGGGAGAGTGCCTCAGAAAAGCACTAGCAAGCAGACAAGAAGGTGGGGTGGAGCAACAATGGGGAAACATTAAAACCACCATCACAGAAGCAACAAGCCTTTGTGTGAAGCAAATAAACAAATCAAAACAAAAGAAAAAAAAACACTATGGTTCTCAAAAGAAGCAGTGGGGAAGATTAGGGAGAAAAAGATAGCATTCAGGAAGTATAAGGAAACACAGAAGGAGCAGGACAGAGACCTGTACCAGTTAAAGCAAAAGGAAGTGGGGAAGGCAGTCAGAATAGCAAAGGCCCAAAATGAGGAAAAGATAGCCAACTCGGTTAAGAAGGGGAATAAAACCTTTTATAGATACATTAGGGAGCAAAGAAAGACTAAGGCAGGGATACTGAAGCTGAATAAAGAGGAAGGTGGTTGGGCAGAGAGCGACAGTGAAAAAGCAGGGATACTGAATTAATACTTCTGCTCAGTATTCACAAAGGAAGAGCAGGGGGAGATACCTCATCTAGTCAATAGAAGCACTGTGGATGGGGGTTGATATTAGCCCTTTCACAGAAGAAAGGGTTCTGAAAGAACTCCTAAAACTGAAGGTGGATAAAGCAACAGGGCCTGATGGGATTCACCCCAGAATTCTAAAAGAACTAAGGGAAGAACTAGCAACACCACTGACTACCCTTTTTAATAAATCATGGGGGCATAGTGTGGTACCTGAGGACTGGAGGAGGGCAGATGTGATTCCCCTTCACAAAAGTGGGAGCAAGACAGCGGCAGGAAACTACAGACCTGTTAGTTTGAGCTCAGTGGTAAGGAAAATGATGGAATCCCTTCTGAAGAAAATAATTGTTGAGTACCTAGAGGCAAGTGGGGCACTGGACCCAAGGCAGCATGGGTTCACAGCAGGAAGGACATTTCAGACAAATCTAATTGATTTCTTTGACTGGGTGATCAAAGTAGTAGACCAGGGAAGGGCTGTGGACATGGCCTACCTAGACTTTAGCAAGGCATTTGACACAGTACCACACAAAAGATTAATAAATAAATTAGCCAGCCTGGGAGTGGGTCCCAGGGTGGTAGCCTGAGTAAAACACTGGTTGGACAACAGGAGACAGAGGGTAATAGTAAATAGAGTCCACAGTGAAGAAAGGAGGTTACTAGTGGGGTACCGCAGGGTTAGGTACTGGGGCTGGTCCTTTTTAATGTCTTTATAAGTGACATTGCAGAAGGACTGAAAGGAAAAGTATGTCTCTTTGCAGATGACACAAACATCTGCAACAGGGTTGATATGCAAGGTGGGGGTGGAAAGGATGAAAAGGACTTGGCAAGGTTGGAGGAATGGACAAATGTATGGCAGCTTAGAGTCAATGTAAAGAAGTGCAAAGTAATGCACCTGGAAAAAAAACAGGAAGAGTACACAATGGGGGGTGAGATACTGACCACAACAAAAATGGAAAGTGACCTGGGGGTAGTCATATCAGATGACCTAAAGGTGGGCCAGCAATGTGAGAAAGCAGTAAGGAGGGCTGGGTGATACTGGGATGCATAGGGAGAGGCATCACCAGTAGAAAACAGGAAGTTGTTGTCCCTCTGTACAGACAGTTGGTAAGACCACAACTGGAGTACTGTGTACAGTTCTGGAGACCCTATCTTCACAAAGACATAGACAGGATGGAGGCTGTCCAGAGGAGGGCAACAAAAATGGTGCAGGGTCTGCACCAGAAGACTTATGCAGAAAGACTAAAGGAGTTTAAGATGTATAGTCTCAAGGAAAGGAGGGAAGGGGGCATGATAGAAACTTGCAAATACCTCATGGGAATCGACAAAGTCCAAGAGGGTAGCATCTTTCAGAAAAAGAAATGTACAAGAACAAGGGGGCACAATTTGAAGCTAGAAGGAGGACAGCTCAGAGGTAATATGAGGAAGTATTTCTTCACAGAGAGGGTTGTAGATGCATGGAACAGCCTTCCTGAGGAGGTCATAGAGTCAAAAACAGTGGGCGAATTCAAGAATGCATGGGACAGACATAAGGCAATTCTAGAGGGGGGTAGGAGGAAGTAGACTGTTGGTTAACTAGGATCTGCAGATTATCCATTAGGTAGGGAAATGGGCAGACTAGGTGGGCCAAGCAGTCCTTAACTGCCATCAGATTCTATGTTTCTATGTTTCTATGAACGTAGTTATAACAGAAACAGGACTTGTAAGCAAGATGCTTATATTCAGTCACTAAAATTACTGTGCTTTAGTACCTGTAGGCGACAGAGAGAATTGCATGCAGACTTATGACAACCAGACTTAGTTATACACAGCTTGAGCTTTTTTATTGCTAAAAATGGTACTGGAATTATATTTTACTAAAGGAAAACTATTCACACCAGTATCCAGTGATAATAGTGATCATATATGGGTAACCGTCAAAATGGCGACCCATATTACCATGCTATTATCATGGGTGACCTGCCAGGTTAGCGAGGACTGTGACTGTGAGGGGAGGGAAGGGTGAGCAGAGAAGGAAAATAGCAAGGGGAAGGGGAGGGATAAGGGAAGATAGTTATTACACTCTAGTATGCCTGCTACACTGAGCCAATCGTGTGGTGTGGTGGGTAGGGAGGCTGCCTCTAATGGAGCAGGTCCTAGGTTAGGGGCTGGGGTCTGGGAAAGTTTTTTTGTTCCCGCAGCTGAGGGACTTACATTTTTTTTTAAACAGGACTGTGCCCCATTCCCTAACATGCACCCCTCTGGAGTTGACAATCCATAATCGGGTGTGTGGAGGGCAACTCACCAGGGTGTGGGGGCATAGCCTCTGCAAACACACTTAATCTATTGTGTGTGTTTGTTTAATTGCAAGTGTATATCACCAAATTGCTTTTCGTGATATACACTTACCATATTAGTGATCGCCGTAATGCATCGCTATTACGACATAGAACCGCAAACAGCATATTCACTTTTTTTGAGTGGGAGCCTAGCTCCCTTTCCTTCAGGCCACCCATCCAGTTTGCCACCCCCATGCCCAGGCTTACCTTCCTGGGCAGGTCTGCTGATGGGGCTTCTTACTCCCTTAGGATATTGTGGGCAAGCCCGGATTACCCCCAAGTTGGGGCCACAAGAAGCAGTGGATGTCACACTGGGAGCCTGCAGTTTTCTGTGTTTTCTTCCCCAGGGGCGGGGATGTGCAATGACGGCCAGTGTCTGCCCCATCCCCGACTTATCAGCACCGGTCATTTGCGGAACCTCCGACCTCCACCAGGGGTCCATCAAATGCCAAGCGCCCTTACCCTCCCTCAACCCCAGAGAAGGAGAGCAGTCCCCAGGATGCTCAATCCTTCTCCTCCAGCTGACCCTCTGACTCCCCAGGTCCATTCCTAAACCCGGGTTGTCAGCGTTGCAAGTGAAAATCCAATCACTGCACCGGTGAGCCAGCTAGCACCATATTCTCTTAATAGACTAATGTATGTAGTCCTTTACAACACTCATATGAAGTAATACAAACAAAAACAAGCAGAGCACTCACACCTCAAATATAATAAAGGGTACCGGTTTTCTAATAAAAAAGTATTTATTTTAATACTTTGGCATAATAAAGAGCAACCTGACGCATTTCTGATGACTACCCATCCTTGGTAAAGGATGAGTAGTCATCTGAAATGCATCAGGTTGCTTTTTATTATGCCAATGTATTAAAATAAATACTTTTTTTATTAGAAAACCGGTGCCTTTTATTATATTTGAGGTGTGAGTGCTCTGCTTGTTTTTGTTTGTATTTCTAGATATTTTATCATTGAAGCACAATGTCTTTGTGCCCACACTAGTTTGCTGGAACTCATATGAAGTAGTTACTAGTATTTGAAGGAATGAGATAGTCTGTATTGTCAGGTTTAGCCAAAAACAACACAGATGCTCATACAGATTTTTAATGCCTTGCTATAAATACCTATGAGCTACTATATGAGTTGAACACAGACACGGATTAGCAAATCCATTCTGACATTCAGGTGTTTTAAATCCTTTGCAGAATGAGTTATTTCGAGTACATATATAAAATGCTATACCATGCTTGTAAAGTATGCTCTGTATAATCTGATATGGTTTTCCTAGGAACTAAGGTGTTGCAACCACCAAGCTGGTGCAAAAATAACATTTAGCAAAAAGCTTCTAGTATGTGCATCTGGTTCAAGTATGTCTCGTATTATAATGTAACATTTTTATTATTTTTACAATGGAATTTATAGCACATTATTTTCATTTAGTGGACATTTACTTATAGTAATGGTAATAAAGCAATACATTACTAGGGGCACCTTAAGGTCCAGGAAGGGTCAATGGGAGCAAGTGGCAGGCTACTGACCAGGAAACTAAAATAGTAACATGAATACACTACATATGACCAGTATGGTAACCTAGACAAAGAATATGACAGTGTAAAAATGAAGGAATACTAGTGGTTGTGGCACCATGATTATTTTACAATTTATTGTACTGCATGTTAATTTGTTGCTCCTGTTTCATAACAGGACCACAGCAGGCCCTGATGAAATGCCCTTGCAGCCATGTAACATTAGGCTGTGCTTCTTGTTGGCAAATGTTACATTATAGAAAACGTGAAAAAGTCAGTAAATCAGTGAAACTATTTTAGGAGTCTAAAGTATTCTATGAACCCTTACATAGAACCAGGAAACTGTAGACTAGTGAGCTTGACATCAATACCGAGGAAGCTGCTCAAAACAGTTATGAGGAACAAAACTGCCAAACAGAAATAAAACAGCAACTTTTATCATGCCAAACAATCCTCATTAATTTTTTTCCAAAAATGTCATCCAGGAATTGGATGTGGGAAATTCTATGGATACTATCTGGACTTTAGTCAAGCATTTGATATTGTTTGACGCAGGAGATTCATTCTTAAACAAGAGAATCGAAGTGTCATATAACTGTATGGGGGGGGAGATACTGAAAATTGTTCAAGACTGGTTGTAAGATGGGGCACAGTGTCATAATTAGTGGCAATCAATTGCCATGGAAACAGGTGACCAGTAGGGTTCCACTCTGACTTGCATTGTTCGATATATTTGTAAATGGTCTTTAGGTGGGAAATAGTAGTTGGATCATCAGTTTGCTAATGACACCAAGATGAGAAGAGCAGTAATATCACAACAGGAGATAAATGAAATGTAGAAAGTCTAGACAGGTTAGGGATATGGGCTGCAAAGTGACAGATGAACCTCAACGTAAAGTAATGCAGGTAATGTATTTAAGGATAAAGAACATGAATGCAAAAGTTTCTGAATTAGCATGAAGGTTACTGAAATTGAATAGAAGACTTGGGAGCACTGATCAGCAACAACTTTAAGTGGCAGCACCTGTGTAATACAGCAGCTAGCAAGGCAAATAAAAGCAGGATCTGTATTGGGAGACACTTTGTAAGTACTGTAGATATAGACACATTATAATGCCCTTATACAGTTTCTTGATGCGTTACCTTCTGGAGTACAGTGTGCAGTCATGGTCCAGACAATTGAAGAAGGATAATTACATAATAGAAAGAGTACAAAGTAGCGTGACCAAGCTGATTACTGGTTTAGAGAACATGGGCTATGAGGGCCACTGGCAGAAGTAGGATTAAGTAAAGACATGATAGTAGCAGTCCACATTCCATACAGCTCTACCTGATACAGAAAGTGTGGGTGCCCAAAAGCCTGTCAGCCACATTTCTGAGAGCAAGAAGTCCCATGGCTGGTGTGACAAGGAGAGAAGTCCACGCCAAGGACTGAATAGGAGTGATGGTGGTCAGCACCCAGTTATGACCAGAGGAACATTACACATACCGCCACACAGCATGTCTGCAGCTTGACACTTGATATTCCAGGGACTGAACCTGGCAAATGTGAGTACAAACTAGTGAGCAACCCTTCTATATTGCAGTACAGGTAGCTTAACTTCATTAGGGCTTGGGGCGCCCTGGGTTTGAATTGTGTAAAACAGCCACAGAGGTAAAGACCTGAGAAGTGCAGTTGAAGTGTTTGGGACTTGACTGCTGTGATTTCACTACAATTCATTTTTGGATCCAGCATTTCTCATGACAAATAGCTTGAGCTTTAAACAGTACCAAATGTGCCACCTTTGCTGTGTTTGGTCACAGTTAGTCATGTTATGTGCCACTGCACCCATGAGTATCCCCATTTATCTGGTGCACCAGCTATCCACCCACTGCCTAGCTGTGTGGATAGCTGGTGCTCCAGACATGTGGGGGTACTGTTAGATTGTTTGACTGATACTAATCTGTAATATTGTATCTGTTCTTTTATTCCCCAATTCCCCTCCCTAATAAACCAGGTGCTCTTGGTGTTTGCACCAGTGGATTTGGTTAACTGCAGTGTTTGTGTATGATTTGTATCACGTAGAGTGCTGTGTATTGTTATTGTCATTATCATTGGGTATTGCTGCTTTTTGGGGAGAGAACACCCTTACACCTTTTGTGCAGTATGGAGTCACTCCAGGCAGTGGCACCATGCCAGATGAGAAAGAAAAATACTGAAGACCATCAAAGATCCCAAGCCAACTCCCCCAAGGGATACCAGATAAGGACCCCACATACATATTAGGCTTCACGATACCTTTTGGGACAGGGGTTACCTCTGTTTTCTATAAAAGCAGCATTTTGAAAGAAGTTATCTACAGTTGCTAATGTTTCGTAATTTTGAGATAACTTAGTTTTGATATTGTGATCAATGATAGAGATTTTTTTTAAACTCTATGAATGTAATGATTATCTTTATCTGTGAACAGCAGTGATGTACACTGATGAGTGTAGTACAAGTGAAAATTATCTTTTAATTGTTTCATTATCTCCATTACTAAAGATAAACATATTGGATCATTATTGACCTGGATCTACAGTACTGTATTGGAGAACCACAGCAGGAGGCTGTTGATTTTTTTCTGTGTCATACATGCTTAATTATGATAAGCAAGTGGTGATGACAACTAAATCCCTCTTCAAAATGGAAAGCTTGTTCAGTTCCCTGAAATAGGCTACTCAACTAAAGACATAACTTGGAGATTAAGTATTCTGGTGTGTCTGTAATTAGTAAGAGCTGAAAGCCTCCTTTATGTAAAGTATGACTAGAAAGCCACTCATAAGCTTTCATAATTACCCCTCTGTCATTGTCAGAATACTGTTTATATCCTCTTACGATCCATTATGGATGTCCTCATTTTTTCATTATACTGTATATCTGGAGTAGTGTCCCGTTCTGGTCCCTACATTGTGTTAAACAAATAAAGGAATTTGAAACATTATAGAGGAAAACTTAGAGGGAATTAACTATAATGATAGGTTAAATGAGCTAGCCATAGTCACACTTGAAAGGAGAAGTCTAAAAGGGATATGATTATAGTTTATAATGTCATGAACACTATGAACACTATAATCAAGGTCAATAAAATGGGATTCATCCTGACTCCTTCAGAATAAATGCACCAGGAGAAACAATCAATAGCTTAGGCATGGTATGTTCAAGTCTGGCATAAGGAAGCACTGATTATTTCAAAAAGTAGTCAGCAATGAAATAAGTTCAGGCCAGAGCAATAGGACTGTAGCTAAGGCTGCAACAGGGGATAACAGACAGAAACTGGAGGAGCACAGATGCGGAATCACTTGCAGCAGCACTAAATGTGTGAACTGGCAGTCCGTGCATGTGCTTTGATGTGCATTATCTTTAAGAATAGTGAGACATACTTCTATCATTAAATTGTGTTACTTAATGAATGCTAAAATCCTGGATGTTGTCTGGAGCTAACTGTATCATATAGAATAAGTATGTAAATTCATCTGTCACCCCTCCTACCCTTTAAAACCATTCTTTTCTCCCCCTAGCATCTTATGAACTAAAACTTAATTTTGCTTTAACAAACTTAGCCTCAGTATTTCATTTTCACTTTATTGATTTGTATTATGTTCTGTTATTGATTAAATTATTTAATTATGTGATATGTTAACAATCTGGAAATGAATAAAAATAATGTTTGAGAAAAGTATACTGAGACATATAAAAATGCTCTGTGCATGCAGTATTTCTTTTCATGAGTTTTTGTCATGCAATACTAAGTTTTCTTAGAAAGGTATTTTAATCCCAAATTAATATAACATTACTAAATTCTCAGAAAGAAGTCTATTACGTACCTGCACAAGTAGGTAAGCACTAATATTCCATGACATTTTTGTATGATTTAATGGGGTTTTCCTTTGGCTAGAGAATATTACAAAAAATGACAAAATGGCAGAAAGTTAGAAAAATAGACTCCATGAAAACTGCATGTCACACATCAACAAATCAATCGTGTTGTCATTTTCATGATCTGCAGTTTGTTATGCCATCTGGAAACACTGAAAGGTTCAGTAATTATAACTGAAGACAAAGAAACAGAACTTTGTAATGGACACAGTGACATTATTATAGGTTAGTGAAGTAGATGTCATTCTTACCTGATTCTGGGTGTACCTAGGGTAGGGATCTTGAAACATGTGGAGAAGGTACTTGTAAAATAAAAACAAAGAAGGGGTCATAAAGAACCCAGTGTTCTTGGGAGGAAAGATGGGACAAATTGGCAATGAATAGGTCATACTTATCTGATAAGCAGGGGTCATCAATGTCCAGTCACACCTAGAGAATCAAGAAGAAAATAGAATATATAAGTAGGAAGTACCAGCAATGTGTAGATTACACAGCACTGAGGACAAGAAAAAATATGAAAAGTCAGAATAAAAGAGTAAAAATGGAAAGGAAAGCAAAATAGAAGGGAGGAATTACAAGGGGAAAATAAAAAAAATGAGTTCAAATTCAGCTTGGGGTGTCAGTAACTGACCTCGTCACCTAGGAGTGCATGAAAAATAAATTCAGTTTCCTGGTAGCCTACTGGCCTATGGTAAGTAAGCCCATGGAGGTCACTGGTCTATGAAAGCCTGTTGGTGGCCCAATGAGCTATAGATGTGTGCCCCTTGTGACCCAGTGGACTGAAGAAGTTTGTCCCAGGTTGTCTAATAGACTCATTTATTCCTGGTGACTAGAGGGTCTTGGAAGGGCTTCTCCCACCCCGTACTGTTGGACTTGGGTGTATGCCTCCTCCCCAGAGTATTTGCAACTGGAGGAGGAGGAGAAGGCAAAGAAGAAAGTGCTAGACAGTAGAAAGAGTCATCTTTCTGCTATTGCTGATGTACATGCTGGGTTTTCAGCATCTATCCAGATGTCAGCATGGCAGTGTTGTTGTTAGGTTTCTAGCACCTAAAATGGCAAGTGATCAAGACATGCTGAGGCTGGCATTGCTGTAAGCCAAATCAGTTTAGGGTTAGCAAGTCTCTGGAGCTCTTGTAATCATGGAGGCACCCATTTTGTCTCCCTTGTATGTTCCCCTACCTCTCCCTAGTGTAAAAAATGCCATGAAGGCCTTGCATGCCTAGAGAACCACCACAGAAAGAATATTCTCCCTGGCTTGTCAACAAGAGTTGCAGGAGCACCAGAACAAGCAGCCATCCTTCCCTAGAAAAGGTGGTCAGCCCTTCCACAACTACCCAGCCTTTCCTCCATGCAGCAAGTAACATGTGCTCCTGAATACCTGTTGTCTGAGCAATGCACTTCCCCCGGGCCATCAGAGCAGCCAGTGTATTGGCATTTAAATTTTTTTCAACTTCATGTTGCATCAGTTGGCAGAATGGTATGGTGCCCACATATGCTGGGATCCTTTGTCTCTGTGACTGGGATCATTTTCATCCATGGGCACTGTGTGTCATGGTGCCTGCACATGAGTTTTTCCTAGTGCTAATGACCACAAAATCTGCTCCATCCTTGGACCTTCCATCAGCACTACTACTTGTACTCACCCAGGTAAAAAAAAATATATATATAAAAATAATGGTGGAAGTACTGCAGCATTGGATGGTACCCCTGCCACTGAGGAGGACAGCATCTTCTGGGAAGCTCGGTGCTCTTCTCCCCCAGTCAGCCCCTGATGACCTAGGCTCATATTGAAACCCAGGTCACCGGGACTATGTGTGGTAGACCTTCCTCTGTGCCAATAGGCTGGCTTAGCTTCTAGTTTCAATGTCCATTTTTCTTGATAATAAACCAGTTCTCAAAACCAGTGGTTGTTTTTGCTTTTATCTGAAAGTGTAGAATATTGTCTTTTTTTGTTCCAGATATTTACTTACCTTTTTTTTTAATTTGCACAACTATTAACTTGTTGCAGAGGGGGCTTATTTTTTGTGTAAAAGTGGAACACACGGGGGCGCTGTGGCACCTAGCAGAACGGATACAATAGATAGAGCTCTCCATATTGAAGCTTAAAATATATATAAAAAATAAGCAAATAACAGAGCAACTTGGCTAATTTTTATATTGGTGTGTATTGGAAACCTTACTGATATCTATGGGGAATCCACAAAAATATAAGCCTTCCAGCAATGGAGCAAAAGCTAAGAATGTCTCTGGAGCACTGACCATGAGGTCTGCACAAGGCCACGATTCAGAGCTGACTGATGAGGATGCACAAGAAACTTTACAGACCCTTGGCTAAAAACTTAACCAATTAATTAAATCGATGGCTGGATTATCTGATAAGTTTGACAACTTGACAAATAGGGTAGCATCTATTGAAACAATGGTGAAATTGGTTCAGATAGTGATGGCAGATGCCACCAAACAAGCAGATGTAGATATGGGTTCAGTTACTGGAATCATCAAAGAGAATTCACACCTCAAGTCCAGATTAGAAACTCTGGAAAATCAAGCTCATGCGCACAACCTGAGACTGCTTGGTTTGGTGGAGGGTAATGAAGGTGACCATCTGCTACTCTATGTACAAGAATGTCTGGTACAGCAATTAGGAGACAAGGTAGCTCCTATGGTCCTAAGATTCCAGAAGGCATTCTGGATTACCTCTAGAGGTTAGCCAGACAATCTGGAGGCACCACAGGACTGTAGTAATCATCACCGACGGAGTGGGTTCTAGGGATTACCTTTTGGCATTGGCATGGTGCAAGAAAACGCTCTTGCAAGATGGTGAACTTATTCGAATGTATCCTGATTTAGGCTACACAACTAGACAAAGGTGTATGAAGTTTGATGGGGCTAAAGCAATGTTAAGAGAAGCAGGTACTCCACACAGGATAATTTTCCCTGCTAGACTGCATGTAGTGCAAAAAGGAAAAATCTTCATTTTCACCTATCCCACCAAGGCACTTCAGTGGTGTCAGAGAAATACTGTGGCCCATCCCAGGGAAGAGTCTAGGAAAGACTCCTCATCAGAAGAAGAGGAAACATGAACTCTTAGTTTAACTGGTACAGTAATACTGGGTAGGGGGGATGACTCAACACCTAGGTAAGGTATTTAAAAATGTTTGTTGTTAACTTCCTAAATAAATAAAACTGAGTCAGTATACATCCCTCCCTGAGTTTTAGTTGGTCATATTGGACTGGAGAAACTGCTTACGTTCTTCCAGTACAGGTCTTATAATGTAGGATCTCTAGTTAACAGATTTATACTCTGTGTTATATTTGTGCCTATACAGCCATTTGTAGTAAAGTATATACACATGCCTTAAGCTTCTGGGTTGAAAAATATAATAAGCAATATAGATGACAGAGATGATAACTTCTGTTAGTATGCAAAGTTTAGTAAATTCTTCATTCTGTGAGGTGTTCTATCAAGTTTTGGAATGCACCTGTTGTGCATTAATTAAATAACAAGGTGTTTCTTCCCCCTCTGGGTGTAAAAAATTTAGAACTGCAGACTATAGATTTTTGTTATATATACCATGCAGCTCATGGGCCTAATCACAACCTACTTAGTATAAAATAATTACCTGAATACATTTTGTTTTCAGAATACACCCATATGATCTATCTTTCAGCGTGGATGGTCTATTTGAATGTATTAAGAGGAGTGGCACCCTCATGACTTTTATGTATTTCCTTGTCATATCAAATGCTAGTGACTGTAACTGTGTGTTTGATGCATAATCAATAAACATGAAGTTAAAAAAGGGGGGAACACACACTGCTTGTGTACATCCTGAAATGCTGGATGACTGGTGTTAGCTAAATACCAGCATTCTATATGAGAAAGCATATATTTTATTATTAAGTCAATTGCTGTTAGTTCTGGAAATATCTAACACAAGTTAATTTAATAATAATATGGAGGAATGAACTAATACAAAAATATTATTTAAAATACACCACTCATGCCTTTTAATTCATTCCAGTATTTCAGTATCAGTAAGCAATGTGTTGTGGTGCCAAAAAGTAATAACCATAAGTAATTTTGTTTAGAAATTCATGTAAGATAATCTCAAAACATTGTATGCTCCAAGCTTTAACACTCTTTTATGTTTACTTATTAAACAGTAACTATTTAAACCAAAACACCTTTAAACTAGAAGGTAAATTATTAATGTCCAAAGGTATTTAAACTAAAGAAGAAATGTCCAGCCCAATCTTCCTGGAATAGTCACAAACCCACTGGCATATAAGTAAGCAATAAGACATGACAGGGTGGTGGTTGTTATGTGATAACCACACACCTAGGTGCGTGGTGAGGCACGAGGCCGAAGGTGAGTGTCCTTCCGCACCTCGGTGTGCGGTTATCACATAACAACCACCACCCTGGAGTGTCTTATTGCACTTATAAAATGGGAAATAACTATGGAAACAAAGAAAATGACAAGGTGTGTATATTTTGAAAACTTTGTAACATTTATTTAAATACAGAATAGAGAATTAATTGAAACATTGAGATAAAATAGTCCCTTGGTAAACTTTTTTGAATGGTAAAAAATAGCAATTACTAACAACATTAGCAAACAACAGTCTACTTGTTTTGAATGAATTGTACTTTACTTTACTGTGATTTTCTTAATCTGTCCCGAACATCGATTTCGCACACCGACCGTGCCATTGTGCACTACATGTGCGAAAACACATTTTGGGTGAGATGTGAAAAATGGCAGTTGTACTGTTCATAAGGAGGTGTGGTAAAATGGCAATACTGAAAATCTGGAGTGAAAATATTAAAAATGCTCGAAGTTATGAGCGTGCGTAGGAACTGCGAAACGCACGCTCGTAAAACAGTTGTTTTAGGGAATATTTTCCCCAAATTTTCAACATAGCCAGTTTAAGGCCACTGCTCATGAACAGTGTCACTGTGATTTTATTAATCTGTCCAGAACATTGATTTTGCACACCGACTGTGCCATTGTGCGCTACATGTGCGAAAACACATTTTGGGTGAGATGTGAAAAATGACAGTTTTACTGTTCATAAGGAGGTGTGCTAAAATGGCAATACTGAAAATCTGGAGTGAAAATATTAAAAATGCTCAAAGTTATGAGCGTGTGTAGGAACTGTGCAACGCACACTCATAAAACAGCCATTTTGCGGAATATTTTCACCAAATTTTCAACATAGGGTTTTTGGGAGCCTACCTCATGAACTGTGACACTGTCATTTTGTTAATCATTCTGGAAAGGTGGTTCTGCACAGTGACTGCAGAACCACCTTTAGGGACTGATTAACGAAATAACAGTGGTACAGTTCATGAGGTAGAACTAAAAACCCATGTGGTGGTGGCAAAATTCCAGAAATGGCTGAGATATGCACTAAAGTTGAAAAATCCATTTATGCCATTATACAGCTTACGGCATTTCTTCAGTTCGTGGTCAGCTTTGTAGAGTGCAAACGTGTTCCTGGTCCACCAAGATTGTCGCGCTGGGCCCGGAGGTAAGTATAGGTTGCGGTCGGGTGTGGGGAGGTGGGTACGCAGAGGGTGGGTGCGGGTTGGGGGAGGGGCAAAAGAATCAACGAGGGAAGGATTTTTGTTTCAGTTTTTTTTTATTTATTTACACACAAAGGACTTTTGCTACACTGGGGTGGTCTCCCAGTGTGGCTTGGAGGGAGCAGTGAAGCCGATGGAGGTTTGGGCACCCCCGTCGGCTAAGGAAGTTTTTGCCATGCTGGGGTGGGCTCCCAGCATGGCATACAAACATTTTTTGGGGAGGCAGTGAAACTGACAGGGGATTGGGACCCCCCATCAGCAAATGTGAGATTCAAACCCAGGTCTCCAGAATTGCAGCATAGACCATTCAACCTCTATAGTATGTTGCCTCCTTTAATATTAAATTCCCTCCATGATCGTAGCGGTCGCTACTTCTTTACCTTTTTGGTACCTACCATCATGCACCATGCACTTCCATCTCAGGAGCAACCGCCTTTTTTTTTTCAGTGCCTCTCTGCACTCGCATTGTATGTTTGAGTTAACTGATAGCCTGTGTCACCAGCCGATTACCTCTATGGATTGCTTTTATTAATATTAGCAATGTATTTTGGCACTTTGGGTCTGCCTCTGCCTATTTAACTGTGCTTTGCCACCTTTTCTTTTTGTTTATAAAGTATTACTGTATTGCCTACTTTCTTCATCCTGTTTTTCCCCACATTCAAGACATAGAATGTTTATCATGGAATGTTTACCATTACAGAATACAGAGATTCAAAATTCTGCTCTGTTCCACTTGTAGAATGTTACTCTCCTGACATTCTGTACACACAGACAACAAAGGCCTATTTTAGAGCCAGAGACTCAATTATATCACTGTCAGAGCAAGCATGAGAGATTTCACTGATGAGCAGGTAAAGACAGAAGGGGGATTTTTCACTGTTAGTAAACAAACAGTTGTAATGCAAACTATAGACAACACGTAATGTTTCTCATTTGTTTATGTGTGTAAGGGGAGTGTGATGATCAGGGAAACAACATTTAATTACTTTATTTTATTTTTTTATTTAAGGTAGTTTTATTTTTAGGGCCCAGCTGAATTTTTTTTACAGTGTAAAGGTAGCAGCCATGTTATAATGGAAGATTAGTTCTGGTTGAAGGGGGACTGATGGAAGATAGTTCTGGTTGTATGAGGACTGATTTGCTCATTGTGTGATGTGGTTTAGGAACAGGATGACTGTGCATATATAGAGATTTAATGTACAGTCAGCTGATGTCTCTTGGCCAATGAGATTTCTAGATGTTTTCTTACCATTTTATAATGGGTTTTGTCTGTCTCCTCTTCCAGATCAGAGCCTAAATCCACTGGGAGAGCAACATTCTTATCATAAAATTCCTTTGCCTTATCAACATCATTGAAAAAATAAACTTTCCCTGAAAGACTATCTTTAATTTAGCAGGTGCTTGTAGTACAGCAGGTATCCCAGCCTCAGTGAACTCAGATTTAATGCTCAGGAATCTCTTTCACCGACACTGAGTAATCATAGAAAAGTCAGGGTATAGATGCAGTTTAGGCACTCATAAACAATTCCTCATCGCTGTCTAGCAAGACTCAGAACTTTATTTCTTTCAGCAATTAAAGAAAATGTACAGACAACGTAACGTATGGTTGCATTTAATCCCTGTTGACTGACCTTAGTTTGCAGTTGGAAGGCTGATTCAAGAACCAGAGACAGTTTGAACAAGAAAACAGTATTTAAAAGATTTTCTATATATACCTGTACCTTCAGCTCCGAGACAGCAATATCAGTCGAAAGACCGATAAGGTGCAGGTTTTTCAACAGTGTAGTTTCTATATTCTCTAGTTTACTCATAGTTGTCAGTTGTTCGTGAAGAGCTGCATTCACAGCACTCTCTGTGGTAAGAACTTGAACAGAAGGCTTCTCATTAGATTTTTGGCAGTTTCCACTCTTTCCTCAATAACTGAAATTTTCTCCTCGATTTGCTGGCTGTGATTTTTGATATTCCCAAGAGAAGAATTCCCCTTATTTAAAGGGGTTCACATTTCTTCTTGAAATTCCAAGATCACATTTTGAATAGACTTCAGTGATGGCTTTGTGGGTTGTTTTAGTTTCATGCCCTGGTCTGAGCATCCTGTAGCAAGGAAGGTTATTTCTCCTTCGGGACAGGTAAGAGCTGCTACCCAACCCCCATATCAGAGTTGTCATCCCTTGTTGTGGGGAAAGACATTTCTCAATAGAAGTTGCTTTGCTTTCATCGGCTTCCTTTGCCATTTCTGGATCACTACAACAGATGTGCAGCCAACATTAATCGATGGGGTTGGGGGTGGGGAGTAGATATACAGTATGAGGATTTGTTTGATTCAATTATTTTTTACACACCCTGGAAGTATGCTGCCCTGCTAAATCAAATAACCTTTGATGCTGCTGTCTAAGTTGATATCACATCAATTACCTCAGGAAAGAAATGTCAGACTGCTTACACTTACCTCCCCATCAATGCATATGCATATATTGTTACAGCACATAAGTGTGTCACAAAAATGGCTAGATGTACCTGTAAGAGGCTAGAAATGGAGAGATATATGGAGGTGCATCACTGGAAACATTTCTATTGTGTGTGACTAAAACCCTGGAAAAATGCCTGCCAGACTGACAAGTGGCATGTATTTTATGTAGGGAGAGTGAAAAGTCAGGTTAATAATTGACAGAGCACACAAAGACTGAGGTACTCTATTTCATTTGAGACAAAAAGTTCAATATATGATGATTTTATTGGAACAGAATGAGGCGCATCAGACAGGAACAATAACTGCAGCATTTTTCATGTGTACATAAATGTAGGGAGGGCTGATGATGAGAAACAGAAACAATCTCCCGACATTACATGGAAGGGGGTCAGCAAGCATTTTTCACATATTCATAAATGGAGGGAGGACTGGTGATGAGAAATAGAAGCAATCACCTGACACTGTGGTGGAGGGGGTCAGCAATCAGAATCAGGACTTAATGGTAGATTATTGTTGGGTACTACCACTGGCAGGACTTTCTCTGTGTCTCCAATCCAATGTTTGCAACCAACTAGGACCTGTTACAGCCAATGCTGTGTAGTACATCATGACAACTAGTGCATCATGAAAAAGAAATTGTAAATGAAAATTATGCCAATTTGTTACATTAATTCTTGGTTTAAAATGAAAAAATCAACTTACTTAACTCTATACTGAATACTTAACTAATACCAAATATTTTTAAAAATGCGGAAGTGTCACAGAGCTGCAGAGTGAATGCAGAATCTTAACCCAGCTTCCCTTTTGGGTTACACTGATATGGGTATGATATCATATTGAGTTTGGCTTAATTGTTTGTAATGGCTTTATTTTGTGTTTGTGTGTGGTGCAATTCATTTATTTGATTGATGTGTATATGTTTTGTTTGTGTTTTGAACTTCTGGGCCACCGCAGTAATACCATATGCATGACAGGATCTGAGCAGCAGCCACTCTTTAAAGTTTATATCAGAGATGTAAGCAGGGTCTAGATTCAGAAGCCATTCAGCATTCCTAACATAACATGATCAGTCAAGTGGCACTGAGGAACCAGGAGTATGAAATAAATGGGAAGGGAGGGATCAATGGGAGAGATGTAAACTAAGTGACTGAAATTATCATTATGCTGTGATGCAGGGAGAATGACTGGGGATGCTTTTTATTTGGTGTTACTGTATGACAAAAGGTGAATGGGATAGTGGTCCTCACATTAACTGTGGTACCAACGAGGGCAAACTGACTCTTTTTCTTGCCTTGAACACTGCCTTGTTCAGTCAGCATCACCCTTCATGTGGTTGTGTATCTCTCCAGTCCGCAATGACACACTCCCTCTCCATTTCTCCCGAGTTCCTAAGCAACCCTTCTCTCCTTACCTTCACCATCACCAATCCATGAACCTCTGTTCCCTCTTCTTTTCTCCATGCATTTATTAGCCCCAAGAAGTACACATTCTGTACAAGTTGCAAAAAATCGTAGTACATATTGAACATCATATGCCAGGTAGAATTACAGTACCCTCCTGAGAAAGTATTTTTTCTTAACTTTTGCAGTTTACTAGTTATTCAGCTGCACAAACTTGTAACAATTCAATTATAAATTAAAAGGCTCACATGATCAGCTGTGTTGAGAGGAATAATAGCAATGATTTTGTTTGTGTACATTTTGCCTGGTGCTGCTACCATGAAGGTAAGTGCGGTGCTAAATATTATACTTCAGTATCTTGCTCTTGTCACAATTCTCTCCCCCAGAAAGAACTTGGGATCAGTGGGCTCACTGTTCTCCTGGTGTAATAATGCAGAATTTTAAGAAGACCCTGGACTGAGACCTAGGAAGAATCCTTATTGGTTTAACTGATTCATGGTTTAATTTATTTATTTACCTTATGAACTGGGCCTTTTTAACAGGGTTAGTGCCTCCTGTAAACAAGAAGAAGATGACAGGGAGAGACAGCAAGTCCAACATAAATACTTGCTGAATAGTGGGGCACTACTGTAATAAAATTAAAAACTAATTCAGTTTTCATTGTCTGTGAAAAAGGAAAAACATGACATTCACACAGGCTGCGAGACTTTAAATGTTACGAGGTAGCAGAGAACAGCTGGCAAAGGTCAGACATTGCTGCCGATTGAGTTAACATCATGCTTCTTGGAGAACAAACAGAAGTAGACCAAACAATATGGAAAACACGTTGAAACCTATGTAGCCATTCATTCATTCATGAGTTCATCTAGCACAGTCCACAGAAAATGCATCATCTATTTTTGTTACCACTTTAATTATTCAACATCAACTGCCACAAAAAAATACATGCTATGAGCAGGCTGCTGCATTTTCATGTAAATTAATTTACTCTTATTTTCAGTCTATTGCTGGCTGATCACTCCTCTTTTGGGCTTAAAAGACTCAAAACTAAGTTGCTAGCCAATCAAAAACATTTCTCTTCAACTACGTGCTGCAAGGAATGGGAGAAGTGAGTAAGAAAGTCACAGGGAAAGCACTAAAACAAAGAAGTTGCAGGCTCTCTCTCTTCCTTTCTCTCCCTCAGTGTACAGAGTGTACTGAGAGTGGAAAAATAGTTTCCCTTGTGGTTATGTGGGAAAAATGTAATTTAAGAAAAGAAAAGTGGCTCAATTTAAAGAAATAAAGGGTTGCAAAAAAAAAAAAATTATGACAGACGTGTGTGCGTAGGGAACGGGAGAAGTGAGTGAAAGAGCCATGGGGAAAGCGTTATACTACCAGCTTTGTGCAGGAGAGGAGTGGCGAGAAACTGGTCGGGAGGTGGAGGACAGTTTAGGAACCCTTCTTTCCGGTTACCCAAGCTGCTGCTCCTGCGGCAGATGTAATTGCCCTGAGGGGCTGTGAAACAAGTGAGGTGACGGTAGCAGACAGAGACGAACCTAGGGATGTACTGCTTCCTCAATTGAGCCACACCTACAAGCTCTCTCTTGGGGATTTTGGTGCTGGTCTTGGGGCAAGTACCAGCAGGAAGCAGCAAGGGAATTTTGGTGCTAAGATAGTGCAGTGCAAGCAGAGGCAACTGTGGAGTAAGTCTGGCATGTTGTTCATTCAGACAGAATGTCAGAAATGCAGGAATCCTTCTTAAAAGCAATAGGACTGCAGGGCTCCACCCACTGCAGCCCTAAATATCTTATTAGATTCCACAGTTCCCACTGGGTTGGTGATCACATTTAATTCTGTTGTTGACCAGTTAATGACTAAATGCAGAACATCTAGAAACAAAGGCTGTTCTCTCTCTCTGTTGCTTGTCCTTCATGTGCTTGCTGGCTGCCTTGCTCCCTGGAGGCTCCTGCTTCTCTACCCCCTCCCTCTCCCCCATTTACTGGGCACTGTTGTGCCTGGGTCCTTTGTCCTCCATGCCTGCTATGCAGCTCCACCTGCCTATCTTCTGTCTTCTGTTGGGAGTTGCATGCTGCAAAAGGTTCTCTCTCTCTCTCTGCTTGTCTTGTTGCTTTTGCCTCTATGCCTATTCTCCTGTGTTGCCAGCTGAGCTGCCTGCCTGATTCTTTTGGCCATAGCTGTGTTTGTGCTTTGCCTCTTGCTTTTCTGGGGGCCTATCTCCTGCTGTTTAGGCTCAGGCATTCACCATGCCTAGCCCTCAAGGTTCCAGTACTCACCACCTTTGACTTCATCCTGCTTCTCTACTACTTTGGCTAGGCTCTCTAAAGTCATCCCTGGGCCCTTGCTCTGCTGTTTCACAACTCACACCAGCCTACCTATATGGTTGCCTTCCCCTTTCCTCAGGCTCACCATCTCCCTTACCCTCCACCATTCCTACTCTGCTACTACTTTCAAGCAAAACCAACAATGGGCACACACCCTAAGGACTGATGGGTACACACCCTCCTACAACAGGCCCATACTCAGCACTTTAATGAACCAGTGTGCTTTCACCTCTCTGGCTTCATACTGCAACCTTTAGTATGATTTCTCCCTCTTTGATTTTGTATATTCCTTGGCAATGCTACAGCTCTGCCCCCAAATGGCAAGCCTTCGACTCCTCTGTGGTGGAAGATCTTCAGTGGGAAGGAAAAGACTGAACATTCTTTAGCATGCAGTGGTGTATAGTGGGCTTGAGAGATACCTAGGTCTTAATCATTTCTTTCTATACCTAGAGGGATGGCAGCTGAATCCATAGTTCCCCAGAGGTTTCCTTAACAAAGGTATTTTTCCTCTCCTCCAAGGTGACAGTCATAAATTTAGTTAGCTTCCAAGTTTGTAGTTGGGTGTTTTCTTCCAGATGAGTTGGAACATGGATGGTAGCACTTCATCCATAAATCACTGGGTGTTCTGCTTGTGGTCTTCCCTCTTTCCTTTGTGGAAGTTAGAGTTCTGATAGTTTTATTTTATGCCTTCAGCTTTAAGTTTTTATCACCTTCCCTAAGTTATCTTTAGCCAAAGGACTGATGTCCTGTGGCACCTCCAGGGGTGGAACCCCACCTCAAGATGGTGCCTGTGCTAATTCAAAACAATACCATCACAGCCCAGGAGGAATAACCAGGATGATGATGAATGTAGCATGTTAGCTAAAGCCTGTTTTTAGTACAGTGTACTATAGTACAGTGCAGTACAGCACATAATAGTATAGTGTAATGTACTGTAGTGTAGCATAGCATGGCATTGCATTGAACTGCATTGCATATTAATAATTTATGTAGCATATTAGGTAAGCCCCTGAAACTGTGGCCTTACAGCTGCATTAGTAAACAGAGGCCATTGCGCAGCTTTTAAGATTTCTTTTATGGTAGAGTTATGTTCAGTCTTCTGTTTTGGTTAATCTCATACCCTGAGTTACAATGACGGCATGCAGCAAGATCTTTCTTAACCACACATCATGTCACGGTTTATTCCTTAGTTGTTGGATTAAAGTGAAAACCTGCATTGTATTTTACAACCATGGCTTGTAGTGCTCTTTAAAAAAGGAGCTCTACAATTTCTAGTAGTTTATGACCCACATATTCAAAAGAGATGTGTAGCACAAAGTGGAGGCACATGGCGCAACATGGAAAATGTGCAGCGGTGCAATATTCAAATGGGAGAGATGACCACACAAAACTGAATGCACGATCATGCAGAAATAATGTATGTGGCACAAAAACAGGAGGCGGGCACCAGAATATGCCATGCAAGCATATATTCAGCCAAAATGTGCAGCATATGTGTCACACAACAGAAAACTGTACCATGCAAAGTTAGGCAAGTAAGGGAATGGTCGAAGTTGGCCAGCCACCCATAGGCAGGCTGCAGAACTGCAGACAGGAGACCCTGAGACAGCCCTTGGAGGTGCACCAGGATGTGCTCCAGGCACACACATACAGCAGTTATGCCAGGATGGTAGAACCCAAAGCCACAGCCATGCTGTGCCTGCACATTGGGAACCTGCCAGGTTCCACTGGGTGACACCATCGGCACCGCCCAGGCAGCATCCCCCACCACCACCACACCCAGGTCATGGATGTCTAGCTGCCACATGCTAGTCAGGTGCCTCCTAGCACACCAGCAGAGCAGACTGCTACACTGTGGCACATGTGCCAGGTGCCATGGCCTGCACCCATATGGCCATCAGAGTGCCACCCAGTGGAGGCATGGTGGTGCCAGGGATAACGATGAGCAGGATGCATTGTGGCAGAATGGCATGGATCAGGGACAGCCCAGTGGCACACACCCATGGTGGAACACCAGCTGTGTACACAGCATGCCTGTGCCAGACCCACACCACCTGGAACCACATACATGTCACTGATGCCATCCCTGCAGTGTGACAGTGCCACAGGGGCCCTGTGTTCATGCACTGTGGTATACTGGTGGTGGACAGTGCACAGCTGTGAGCAGCATGGGGCAGGGGCAGCACCACTTGTGGCCTGGAGGCAGAAGGGGCATATTTCAAGGACACTGGAGCCTTACAGTGTTGTGCATACTGCCACCTAGCGCACGGACATGGCTATGGGAAGTAGTACTGCAAACTCTCAAGTGTCACACAGTATGGGGTACAGCACTCATGTTATCACTCAGACACCCTCTGACCCACATTGTGTGGGTGACATTACACACTGACCGCTGGGACTGTTATGCAGACTTGTATGATAAAATGAGATGCTGGGTATCAGCACACAGTAGCAACATTAGTGCACCTATTTCCATAGTCTTCTGAGCTTGCACTGTCATGTGTGCTGCTGTGTCACACATTCTGCCCAGTTGTCACACACTTTGGCACATAGTTGGATGCTAAAGGGTTGGGGGCATGTAGCGCTGTACTCAGGCCAGTGCAGTCCACCCACGCTCAACCATGCATTCTCTCCTTTGTGCTAGGCTGCAGTACTACCTGATCACCTTTGTGGAGTGGTGGTGCTGCCCTGCAGTGCTGGAACTGTGCATGCCACTGGTATGCAAATGGCCTGAATACATTCCTGTAGTGAGATGCAGATGTACTGTTTGGGCGCTGACTGTGCTATGATACCATTTGCGTATCCTGGCTGAATATTGTAAATCTGTGTGCCACATAAGTGGTTTTACATTGCACAGTTCTGTATGTTCCACACTAGGCTCAGGGACCTTGCTGTGCATTTCCCACTGTGCAATCATGCATGTTCGGGATATTCAGCTGCACATTTTAATTTTTATTTTATTTATTAAATTCTCGGATTACAAATACCTTTGAGCAGAAACTGCTTGTTTACAAAGGTTCCACGTCAAAGGATGAGGGTCAACATACATACAGAGGTAGTAAAAGAATGCACAATAAACAACCAAAACAACTAAAAGAAAAAATAAAGATACTCAGTTATAACATGCTTTGAGATAATAGTCATATAACGAGCAGCTTGAGTAGGCAGCTGGCTGCGGTAACAATAAGAGATAGAGGGCACCATAGGCAGTTAGTATTGCAGGTGCGACCAGGAGAGGAAGTTGGCAGGCTAATGGGCCACTGTCCGATGGTGGTGATGTCTTGTACCAGTGGAGATGCGAGCAGGAAAGGAGTCACAAGAAGGCCCGTGCCAGAGGGAATGAGACTGGGAAAGGATGGGCTGTGAGACATGAGTGAGCTGGGAGGTGTTTAGAGAGATCTCTGTTCAGAGAAGCAGTCACATTGAGTGGTAGAGGTGAGGTAAAGTTTGAGATTCCTTTTGAAGGGTCCAAGTGTAGTAGAGGAAAGTGCTTCTTCATTGAGGGAATTGAACCATTGAGCGGCTCTATAGATAAAGGACCGCTGACCCACGGAGGTACGACATCTGGGAACCTGAAAGGTTAGAGATTGGGCACCACGTGTTTGTTGAGTGCCACTGTAGGTAGTAAGGAGTGAGCTAACACCAGGTGGCATGAGACCGAGGAGAATCTTTTTAGTAAGTAAGCATGTCTGGTATTGTATTCTGCTGAGTAGGGGTAGCCAGCTGGCCTGTGCATAGAGGTCACAGGTGTGAGTTTGTCGGGCTGCACCCGTTAGTAGTCTACAGGCTTTGTTGAGAGAAACTGAGATCCTGTGGAGGGCACTTGTTGAGGCAGAGCCATAGATGGCAAGACCATAGTCAATGATAGAGGTGACAGAGCTATAGATGGCTAGTTTAAGGGTATCCGCAGGCATACAGTGTTTGTGTTTGTGTAGTAGTCCAATCCGTATATTGGCAGTCTTGGCAACAGTGTCAATATGCCGAGTGTAGGAGAGGGTACTATCCAGGGTAATACCAAGGTACTTGAACTTCTTGACATGTTCGAGTGGGTTCCCAGCGTGGTTCCTGATGGTGAGGGACAGAGAGTTGTGCCTGCTTCGTCGGTTACAGAAGGACATGGCTTTAGTCTTGCTGTGGTTCAGGGCAAGTTTATGAGAATTGAACCAGTCTTCGATGCGCTTGAAATAGAGCTGCAGCTGGGATTCAAGGACTGTAATGTCATGGTGGCTGGAAAACAGGACTGCATCGTCTGCGTATAGTAATATTTTTTGGTGGCAGGCACTGGGGAGATTGTTGATGAAGAGGGAGAAGAGTAGAGGGCCCAGAATAGACCCCTGGGGGACTCCGGAGCGGACCGGTTTCTCATCCGAAGAGATCCCTGCAATCCTTACACGTTGGATCCGATTATCAAGGTAGCTGGTGAACCATGGAAGGGCATCGCTGGAGATCCCAATGGAGGACAGTTACTTGAGCAGTAGGGGGTGGTTAACTGTGTCGAATGCCTTGGTAAGGTCTATAAATACTGCCCCTCCACAATTCCCTTTGTCAAGCGTGGCATGGATGAAGGTTGTAAATTCCAGTAGTGCAGTGGTGGTGCTGTGCCTTTTCTGAAGCCATGCTGCTCTGGGCACTGTACATTGTACTTATCCAGGAATTCAACTAGTTGGTCCGACACTATTCGCTCCAGCGCTTTAGATAGTGGGGGGAGGAGTGAGATAGGTCTGTAATTGGTGTGCAGCATCCTATCTCCACTTTTGTGAACTGGTGTGACAGTGGCTTTCTTCCAGAGAGAGGGGAAATGGCCCAATCTAAGCGAGAGATTGAAGATCTTTGTAAGTAGTTCTAAGATTTCATCGAGGACTTGTGCCAGCAGTTTTAGGTCAAGGGAGTCACCACTGTACCCTTGTTTGCCAGTGGCCTTTTGAATGTATTTTCTATCTACTTGTGGTGGGACCTCCTTAAAAAAAACTTTGGGGTTGTACGTTCTAGTTGGGGGGGTAACTTGGGAGGAGCTGGAGGGGAGGTCATCGAAAAAATTTGGTGGAAGGACACTGTCCAGGTTTGTAAATGCATTATTAAAAGTGCTGGTGATGGTACCTAGGTCGAGTGTAGGAGTGCCATGAAGGTTGAGCATAGTGGGTGGTGCTTGGATCCTTGCCTGTGAGTTCTTTCATGTTGTTCCAGAATTTGTTTCCCTGGCCCCAAGAGTTGGTCAGATCCTCTTTGTAATAGCTGCATTTAGCATTCCGTATTTTTCGAGTGCAATCATTTCTGGCTGCTTTGTATAATTGTATGTTTACTTGCATCGGAGTTGCACGAGCACAGTGCCAGAGGTGGTCTCTGTGCTTGAGCAGAGTTAAAAGGTCAGTAGTAACAGAGGAGTTGGTCTATCCTTTGACCTTCATCTTTTTCACTGGTGCATAGATGTCACAGGTTTTGTTGAAACATTTGATAAATAGGTCCAGAGCTTTGTTGGTGTCACTGAGGGAGTCAAGCACTGCCCAGTTCAGCCTGGTTAGATGGGATTTTAACAGCTGGAGGTGCCCTTGTTTGATAACCCTGGCATAGATAAGCTTGGGAGGGGGCTTGTGGTATTTGTTGGACCAGGAGCAGATGACAGGCGAGTGGTCACTTATTGTATCCGGGAGTACAGAAACATTGGAGATGCGTTCAGGGCGGTTAGATAGAATCCAGTCTAGAAGCGTAAGGGGAGCCTGTCCTATAGTTACACCTAGTGGGGGCATTGACCAGTTGAGTGAGGTGATGTGTCGTGGCTGCATCCTTATAGGTAGCGGCCTCAGCGGAGAGCCAGTTAATGTTAAAATCACCCATGATTATGGTTTCAGAATTATGTTGCTGGATCCTTAGATATTCCATGATGCTATGGAAGCCAGCAGCCTGGTCTCTTGGGGGTAGGTAAACTGAGATGACAGTGAGTTCCTTGTTATGTGCACCAAGGAGGATTTTGATTGTGAGGACCTGAGAGGAGTTGCTCAGGCTAGGGGATGGGATGATGTGACCCATAAGGCTATCCTTAAGATAGATGACACAGCCCCTGCCCCGTTTAGCAATCCTGTCTTGCCTGAAAATGCAGTAGCCAGGGATAGAGACTGAGGTATCAGGGATTTTAGGGTTTAGCCATGTTTCCACAACTGAGAGGACATCAGGGTTGTGCTGTAGGATCCATGTTTGGAGGGGAATCAAGTTTGTTAAGGATGCTGCAGGTGTTGATGGATGCCATGGTGAGTGTCCCTGTCCTTCTGCTTGGTGCCACTGCTGAGTGCCCAGGTGGTCCTGGGTTGGGGTGAACATTTCCTGAGAGCAGGAGCAGCATAAGGAGAATTTGTAGGAGAAAGGATTTCAGCATCTTGTAGATACCTGGTGGTTAAGTCATAAGCCAAAAGAAATTAACAACAGCTGAGGTCCAGAGTCACAGAATGTGTTAGAATTCCTGAAGGTGATGAACTGTGCCCGTGCACATGCAGGATGTGAAATCCTTTTGTCTGCATGCTTCTTTGTCATTCAAAGAGGTTGCTGAAAAAGTCCACATACAGATCATGGAGCAGGTCAGACAAAAATGTGGATTCAAGCAGGACCTAGAGTCCCTGAGTTTGTCAGACTTAGTTGCTTGACTTATGTTTTGCTTGGGATAGCTTCCAAAAAGTTGATTTTTAAATGAAAAATGCAGATACCTGGAGATGATGTTTTGCAGAAATCCAGTTCAGGAGACTTTCACGGATGTAGTGAGCAAGAATGGTGTAGTTACTCCAAGCAGAAAACCATGTAAATCCACAAAAACTAAGCTACAGACACAGACAAGCAGCCACCACACAGACCCAATAGGCGGAGCAACAGTAACAAAAATTCAGTCCAGAACACAGCACAGAAAGAGATTTCCCTGAGATCAGGAAGCGCCAGGCGTTGGAAAATCAGCCAAGGAGTAAAGCTGCCAATCAGTGCCTGGTTCCTCCACTGGGCATCAAGTCAAATCAGTGGCATTCAAAACCACGAGTTTCGGAGGTCTGGGGTGTACCTGAATCTGTCCGGTGGTCAGTCGGGTGGTCTGTTAGCTGTGACCTACTCAGGGAGAGCCAGGGCCACAGGAGCAGCTTGGGAAGCCTGCAGATGGGCTGTCTGAATCTGTCCGGAGGTCCGTCAGGTGGTCTGTTAGCTGTGGCCTGCTTGGAGAGAGCCAGCACCACAAGAGCAGCTTGGGAAGCCCGCAGATGGGCTGTCTGAATCTGTCCGGGGGTCCGTCGGGTGGTCTGTTAGCTGTGGCCTGCTCGAAGAGAGCCAGGGCCACAAGAACAGCTTGGGAAGCCCACAGATGGGCACTATCACATACTATGGCGCATCTTCTGAATATACCATTGTTTTGTGCTAGCACAGTGAAGTTGCATGACACAAGCACTTGCGCAATGGGGTTTGCCACTTTTAAATATCGGGCCCTATAAGTCTATGAAGGAAGGAAGACATTTGGTTTTATACAGTGCTTTTCATTCAGACTCTGTCCCACAGTGTTTTACAATCTAGAGTGAGGGAAGGGAGAGAATGTTGCTAATGGTTCTTTTATGTTTTTTGAAAATTGTTTGTGATTTTAAGCAGTTAATGTAAGTGTTAGGGCAGGGCTTGAGTTGTTTAGAGCTGTAAGGGTTCACATACAGTACTTACCTATTGTAATTAACATTTTTAGTATGAGTTTTTGTGGGTGCAGTTCACAAAAGTGAGTAACTGTTTTTTCAGTTGATATAAATGTGTTGTACTGCTTTAGTGTCTCAGTACATTCAGCACTTTCCCTGTGGTTAGCTGCTGACAGCAACTATCATGTTCCATATAAGAGGAGTTTTTCTTGATCTCCATCAATTTTATCCTGATCTCCTTTGATGATGAACCATTTCTATGGCATCCAAGCTATGTTTTGAATATGTCTGAGGAGCTGTTTTCCTGGAATAGTGTTAGTGTGCATTCATCGGCACAGATGCACTTGTTACTTTTTGGCATCTCCTTCATGGCTGGCTGTAGGCTGAACCCTGTGGATAAGTGGAATCAGTGAAATATTCAGTCCTTGGACTTGCTTCAGTGGTGAGCTAGTTTTCTTTTAAGAGCCCTTTTTTGGACTGCATTTTCTCTAACTGATTGAGTGTTATTGGATCCAAGTGCCAGATGACAGAAGGCACTTGAGGATCAGTAGTATCGGATCTGGGCTGCTGAGTGGTAGAGGGTGTGGGTGGTACTGATGACCCTCCAGAACTAACTCAAAAGAACTGGTTAAAGTGCATAATTCTTATATTAAACTGTGACTGTGTATAATGAATTATGAGTAATTCTGAGACTAGTCTTGATATCCACGCACTTGGTGAGAGAGACAGTCAGAGGGGGTGTATTATTGTGTTCTCTTTAACTCTGCTTGGGTTCTAGTAAGGTTCAGTAGCTGACTTTGCTGTGACTGGCTGCTGAGCTGTTGATTTTGGATTTTAATCACCACCTGGTGGCAGTTGAAGATGTCCTTTTCCTTGGAACTGACAATCCCAAATTTGTTTGAGAGGGTCCTCCTTGTATCTGATAAACTGTGTGACCATGGTTGTGTAAAGGGCTTGGAAATTATATTGGATGAACCTTAGATACAGACTTACTTGTAGAACTTGACTTTACACAGAAATGGACCTAGGAATAATAACATTTTGATTTTGGATTTCAATTAGAGTGACTGGGGACCGTGTGTGTATGTGTGTGATTTTAAAAATGTAATGAGTGAGATTGTGACTGTATAGTGCTGTCTAAATGGAGTGTTTCTGTGAGGGTGGGAGTTTTCTTTCTCATTTTTAATGGAGGTACTGTAGGTAATTTCTGTGACATTTAAGACTATTTCTGTAGGCAATATTTTTTCTTTGGGAGCTCCTTTGAGGCACATCTTTTCCCCAGCCCCTACAGAAATATAGGTGTGCTGCGTACATGCAGAATGCATGCCACATGCTTAATTGTGCAATGTTTGCATGCAGCTTGCATACACAAAGTGATCCTAAGCAAAGCAGGTCTAAAAAGCAAATCAGGTTTGCATGCTGCAGGCATGACGTGCGCAGCAGGTAAGCTGGTGTGAACATCTTCTAAAAATCACATCAGGTTCTCTTGTTGCACGCTTGACATGAGTGCAGCAGTTAAGCTGGTGTGAACATCATTTAAACATCACATCAGGTTCACATGCTGCATGCTTGTCATGTGTGCAGCAGCTAAGCTGGTACAAATCTCATCAAAAAACACATCAGTTTCTATTTCTTATACTAATGCTAGCAATTAGAGTCATTAAAATACATTTTTATTTGGATTTCCATAAAAATTAAGTAAACTGATTAATTCTGATCCTTTTGCAAGTTGTTTATTGGCTTTTGATTTTTGTCATTAAATTGCCATTAATTTATAAAGTATTGTTTGCTTACTGCATTAAATGCCTAGGATATAGCCAGTCAACATCCCCCATTCCAGATGTATGAAGAGGGGCCTCTGTGTTGTGAAGCCTATCCTTTTTGTGTTGGCCCATGCAAATCCCTTATGCATATTTAGTGCTACAGATGCGTTTCTCCATGACTGTTTCATCTCACTTAGTTTCTCTTTGTCATTCAATATTGATCATATACACTATGGCCATGATCAACACTCTTTGTGCTGAGTAGGGTCTTGGAAGTATGCACCATACCTCACATTGTGTTACTGAAATGAGGGACATGGACAGTCAAAATGAGGAAAAATGAGGGACATTAGCCCACATGATAATCAGCACACATCATGAAACATGGAGATACAGTAACTCAGAACACAGTGGAAACCATTGCATTAGAACCTGAGAATAAATGTATGCCATTAAGCAGTGATGCCATTTAGGTAGGGCAGAGACAGTTGCCCCCCCCCCCCATATTTGTGCCTAGGCTATTCTTATGGTGTGGCCATAATGGCATTACATTTGGATTTAATCTTTTGCACAATAAGTACCCACCTGGCCTATGTGTGCTCACTCTGCAGGCACTCTCCTGATTCGACTGTGTCTGCATTGTGTTTTCCACTCTCTCCACCTATTAGTGGCAGCACAATCACATGTGATCTGGATGAGCTCCAGCAAAGAAAGAGCACATGAGTCTTTCAAGTGCAACACTGTCTTTCCTGCCACAGTGTAGACAGACTGCACACTACAGCTTGGAGGATTCGTGAGCACTGAACTCTCAATAGCAGTGTTATGGCAACATATTTTTGTTGGTCTACTCTTACAGGAGGCAGTATAGTGCAGTGGTTTAAGGCTCTGAGCTGCAAACCTGGAGACCCGGTTTGAATCCCACAGCCCCCCACTTGCATACTGTGTGACCCTGAGCAAGTCACTTAACTTCCTTGTGCTCCCAAGTGGCACCTAGAAACAAACTTCGGCATAGTGTGCCTCTCCTGGTTAAACAGTTTCCCCTTCATTCCTAGTGAGTCTCCATCTTCCCCTGGTGGTTGAAGGGGCATAGGGTGAGCTAGAAGCTAACTCAAGTCTAGGCTACCTACTTATGCTACTAGGATCACCATGCAAAAAAAACAAAAAAACAGCACAGACCCCCACAGCAGCAAGCTAGGCTTAGCAGCAGCGGTGACCATGGTGCGGGTGGCCTTCATTGGCCTTGATTAGTGCAGTGCAGCAGCAGCCACAATAGCAACCAAGCAACAAGCAAGCAACCCAGATTGGGTGGGTTTGGTTGGTGAGGTGACTTGGTCGCGGACCATGGTAGGGACCTGTAATGGTTGGTTCTAGCATCAAGCTTCTTTGGAAGGAGAGTGAGGAAACTGGGCTGGTGGCACACTGTACCAGGCTGCAGATTCTGACCATATGGCTGGTTAAGTAAAAGTAAATCACTTTTTTACAGGGGGATTGGGGAAGGAGGAAGGACTGAAATATTGATGTGTTTATCATGTTTTTTCACCTTTGGGCAGCTTCATAACCCATAGGGGATGGGTATTGAATTGAATGGAGTCAGGGAGAAAAATCATGACAAAAAGGTCTTTTTTGGAGGGGGACAGAACTTCAGCCAGGAAAAAAAATTGTTAGTAACTGGGTGGGTTCAAGCCCAAATCTGATGCTCTGGGGCATATACAGTTGAATCTTATACATTTGAATTTTACCTGATTTGTATATCACTTTTCAGTCAAAACAAATAAGTTGTACTTTTTAGAGATGTTACAGACATTCTAGAGCTGTCCCTTGCATTCAAGGACAGTTGAGCAGTATGATATGCACAGACTATTTGAGCCCCGCTATAGTCAGGCTTAAGCCTCCCCCCAGTGAAGCTGACCTCCACATCCCCACACTCAGGCACATTATGACAAAGGGAAAAGAGACTTCAGGGGTGTGCACCATTGAAATGAATGGAGGTATTTTTGTATTACTATTTTATACATTATTGATGGAAAGTTAGAGAGTAATGAAGGCCACCGCTCGGTTAACAAGGGCCTTGTTAGTAGAACAGTGGCCTTCATTATTCTCCAACTCACCATCATAACATGCAAAATAGTAACAAAAAATAACTCCATTCATTTCAAGGAGGTACGCCCTAGCACTCTGATCTATGGACATCATCTCTTAAAGACCCCTGCCTCTGGCTCCCTAGTACTCAAGAGACTTTCTAATTATATCTATACATGATGGATTGTCTGTAGCAGCATGGCCATACCCACGACAGTATGTGTGCATGAGGGGGGTGACTGGCCATGTGGGTGTGTGTCCAGTTATTGCTAGTTTTGTGTTTGCACCTTAAGGTCTGTTTACGTTGAAGCATTCAAAACTATGGAGAGAAAATAGTAGGAGTACAGGTCAGAAAAAAGTAATTAAGTGGTTTTGTGGTGGGAAAAACACATGTGGTTCCTTTGGTATGTGTGCTACAGTTCAACTGTGAAACTGAGATGAGTAAGAGAAGAAAAAGAAAACTGAAAAGCACAACAGTGGCTACAAGCATGCCACATGCATGCAGATGTAACCAGATACAGTATTTATTAAAACACAAGTGAGCCATATGTGTGCAGACAGTATAGCTTAGTGGTTAAAGGCACTGAACTGCAAGCCAAGAGACTTGGAGGCATGAAGACCTGGGTTTGAATCTCGGCCCTCACTTGTGTATGGTGTGATCCTGAGCAAGTCACTTAGCTTTTATGTGTGCAGTTATCAGTGACCAATTGCTTTTTGCATGCATGCCACATGCATGCAGTCTTTCCCAATTTAACATAAAAATCATGGTTTCCACACTTGCTTGCTGCACGCATGCCATACGTATGCAATCGGTTCCAATTTAACATTTAAATCATACCTGCAGCACACATATCACTTGGGTAGTTTTATGTGTGCAGCATGAAATCATTTCATATAATTATTTCTGTAAGGGAACCCAGCTGCAGTACCTGCAGCAATTAAGGGTGTCCCCTTTTGTTTTGTTGGTCAGGGATTTCTTTCTTTGAAGGGAATGGGGGAGCCTCCAAGGTCATAGACATAGATACAGATATTGTCTGCTAGTCAACACTGGGGTGGGCTGGACTGGGCATGTGATGATTAGGAGATGCCATTGGAAGATATGGAACCAGGATGGGGGGGCTTTCCTTGTCTGGTTCTGATCCTAAGAGCTCTGCCTTGTGTCAGCAGTCAGCTGCTGGGTGGACCAGCTGATCCTGCTCCTCACTTCTGGGCAGTTGTATGTAATGCTACTGTAGGTCACTGAGGAATAACACAGTAGTGGAGGGTATCATAGTGGGCTCCTCTTCTGACTTTGTATTCATCACTAAGATTTGACTGGTAGATAACTTTGGTCTCATGCTGGAGGCATCTAATAAAGTCAGGTATTTTATGATGCATAGTCTGAGGTGGAATTGTGAGGGCTGGGGCTTGAAGAGCCATCTACTTTAGATCTGAATTGGGAATTATGGCACACTCAACAAGAGTCACCAGATCATTTGAATACATGGCTATTAGGGGTGGGCTGGTTGCAGGTTGCAGGATCATTCTCTTCTACTGTCCTCAGTGTACAGGAATGCATTCCTGCAGGAAATGGAAAACTGCATGGCTGACCTGGTCTGGTGGAATTTTAGTGTCTAGGTTGAGGATGAAACCTTTTCTTCAGCTGACATCACTGGGCTTCACATAGGCTGTTACCTCTGGGACTCACTAACAGGGCATTTTGGACCTGGCCTTCTCATTGGGTCTTGACATCTGTGATGACATGGTTGATCCAGTTGTTTGGTTTGATCATCATGTTGGGTGCTTTCTTTGTAGGGGCCCCAGATTAATCCTCCCCTATGGAGATGGTCCAATGTCATCCTAAGCACAATGTGGAGTATAGCAAAGTCTTAGAATATGGACTTCTCAGTCATGGTGACAGCTTGTTCTGGGAAGTCACGGAAGCCATGGAGAGCTAACAGTTTGCTCTTATGACTGCTTTGGATCAACTGACACCTTACCTTGACTCCCCCTTCCCCCCACTACAGCTCACCATGATACTGTGATTACATGTGGTGGTTGAAGACTAGTGTACAGAGGTTAGAGCATTCTTAGTGTTGGTCTCAGTTGTTGTAGGATAGGTTGGTGCTGAAGACTCATTATAATGAGTACCAGTAGGCACTCACCCTGAAAAATAGAGTTCCTGTGAAAAGGAATTGCTGCAGGGAAGACCCGACTGGTTCAACCTTTTCACGCAGTGGACAGGTTGCTTAATGCACCCTATTTCTGATCTGGAAGGATATTTTCTACAGAAAGATGCTAAGAATACAACTGGTTCTTTCATACCAATGTATCCTCTATTTAGTCTGGAATTTCCAGAAGTGGCCTGTCATGGGCCAATAGTAACTAGCCAAGGATGAGTTTGAGTAATATGCTAACTTTGGGGAGTTTTAAACAGTTTTGATGGATCAGGTGCTCCAGGTGATCTTGGGGCTGTGCTCCATTTATTGATTATTGGAACCAGGGCCTACTTTACTGCTTTTGTGCTGCTGGGAGAACCTGGGTTAGATTATTACCAAGATTTTCTGCTGTCCATTGAAGGAGGAAGTACTCCTAATCATGTTGAAGAGAGTAGTGGTGAGATACCACTTAAAGAAAACAGCTTTGGACCCTGACATTGTTCTGAGCTACAGGCCTGTTTTGGATTTACTTTTTGTAATAGTCGAGAAGATGGTTGTCATATAGGTGAAGGTACACCTGAAAAAATATGGCACCTATGAACATCTCAAGTCAGGCTTATGTCCTCACCACAGCCCAAAGACTGCCATCATTAAAGTGGTCAATGATCTCTTCATTGTGAGAGACAGCAGGTACCGGTCTTTCTTGGTTCATCTTGATACATTGTTGGCATTTGATATGTTGAACCATGGGGTATTACTGGATCTCCTAAGGTACTGTATAGGGCTCACTGGTATAATACTGTGGTGGTTTGAGTCCTAACTCATGGATAAGGTACAGCAGGTTGTTTTAGGGATTGCATCTTTGTAACAACTGTGCTCAACTGGAGTGCCACAGGGTTTGATCCTCACCCCCATGTTGTTCACTGTGCACATGGTGCTATTGAGTGCAATTGTAAGACTTTAATCTGAAGTTTCATTGCTATGCTGATGATACCAAACTGTAACTGTCTTGTGCACCTGATGTGTATTATATGTCTTGTTATCTTCATTAATCAGTGACTAGATGGCCTCCAAGTGGCTGAATCTCAATCCAGTAAAACCAGAAGTGCTGCTTGTCAGATCAGGTTTCCTTCTGCTGTAATGGTTGATGATAACATCTTACCATCTTTTAATGGTTTCACGCTCAACTGTAGAAAGGGTTAGAAATTTGAGGTCATTATGGACTGGACACTGACTCTAGAACATTTGGTGTTAGCTGTAGTTCATAGTGGCTTTTTCTATTGACACACAGTAACATTACACAAATAAAACCATATGCTGTGGACCTGTTTACAACAGAACATGCTTTTGCGACCTCTAGCCTGGACTACTGTAATGCCCTTTACCTAGTATTATCTGGAAGCCTGTTACACCCCTGCATCTGTTACAGAATGTAGCAGCTCAGCTGATTGTTGGGTCTCTTGGGGGCAATCATAACATGCTGGTGGTATGCGATCTGCACTGGCTGCCTACTCTGTGACACATCAGCTTCAAGACTGACTTGCTTTGTAAAATAGATCTTTGTTTTAAATAACTTTAAGTTAACATGATTGAAGAAATTAATTTAGCACCATTAATTCAATAAGGGAAGGAATGTATTTAATTCCTATCACTGCTTGCAATACCTGACCTAATTGTTTGTCAATGTAATTGTTGTGTGTTAAATATATTTGTATGCTCTGTATGACCATTGAAAAACCAAAAATAATTCTTATAAATAAAGAGTATAAAAAAAAAGATTGGCTTGAAAATGTACAAGACCCTACATGGTTTGGATCCTGGTTACCTGAAATTGCATCTGTCCTTATATGTCTCCATTCACCCTCTCTGCACCACCAAACAGGCTGTCTGGTTGTACCACATTTAAGGCTCAAACTTTTTTTGGATTCTCTGCCCCCCGTGCTTGTGCTGTGCCCTCAGTAAAAGGCCCTAAAATCTCATTTCTTGAGTTGACCGACAGTATTTTTATGTAAACATTTGCTTGTCGTAATGTTATTATTTTTTTTTTATTTTTGATTGTGTTTGCTTGTAAAGCACCACAAGCCTTCTTGATAGGACACCATGATAATAAAATCACCTTGCCTTGTCATTTCAGTGCAGAGGGAGAGTCAGAGAATGCAGAGTTAAAGAAAAAGTATAAAGAGATTAAGCACAGGGAATGATAAGTGGCATACTCAGGTTCACACAGTGAATAATTGCCTCTGTGGGTTCAAACACAGATTTGCAGGTTCACACCTCTAATCTCTAACCACTAAGCCAAAGTGCCTCCATAGGGTCCCCATTCTCAACTGCAGTGGATGGCAGCACTTAAGCCTCTCCCAGCCTTAGGTTCCTAATGGACCACTTTATTTTATAGACCAATATCCATCCTCTGCACTCTAAGCATAGTGTTAGAGAGGATTGTGTATCAGCAGGTCCAAGAATATATAGAGTAGCATAATTTACTAACAGCATGGCAACATGGTTTTAGAAAAAATCATGGTACCAGCACAGTGCTGATTAGTCTCATCATGGATATTTTCTCAGTCCTAGATAATGGCCTAAAAACTGGTGTGGTCTTTATAGACCTCACCAAGGTCTTTGATTTTGTGAATCACCAGCTGCTTATCACAAAAATTGATATCCCAGGCTGGCCCGGTGGAGCTGAGGGTTGAGGCATGTACGCCACACCTCGCACCACACTGGCCACCCAGGTTCAGGAATGAGCCTGGGCCATGAGGGGTTGGCAAGAGTGGGAGAAGATCAAGCACCCAGAGGGCTGCTCTCTTCGCATGGGAAGGGTGTCTGGGGCACCTGACACAGCAGCGGCCCCTAGTGGAGACTGGGGGTACAGCGCAGTTATCAGGCTGCAGAAACTATGAGGACGGGATGATGGCAGGCTCCAGTGGTGGAAGTGCAGTTCAGGATTCCATTGCATGCTGCACCCTGTGGGGAGGAAAGAAACAAGAAAATACCCCTTCCACCTCAGTTGGCAATGGCGGGGTCCAGTGGTGGGTCCCCATGTCCAATGTTGGGCTCACCCGGGTGCATCTCTGGTTGCTCTCCCTCCTCAGTTTGCTCCACTAGATTATCAGATACAGCACCAGAGGAGTTGGTGATCCTACCCCAGGGGACTCAGAGTTGGGGGGTTGTGTGCTTAGAGGAGGAGGGCATTGGGAGTTTCATACGGGCAGCAGAGACTCATCGAGAGCCCCCACTGGAAAAAGAATGAGACTGGAAAGGAAATAAATAAAGATTACAAAAAAAATTGATATCCATTGGTCTAGATAGTCTGTCAGCACAGTGGTTCATGAACTACCTTGATGGCAGGTCACAAATCATCAGATGGCATGGTGCTAATTCTGAAAAACACCCCATCCTGGACGGTGTCCCACAGGATTCGATACTGGGACCACTCCTATTTTCCCTATTTATTAATAAGATGCCTCTACACTGTGGAGAGGCCAAGGTGAACCTGTATGCAGATGATGCTGTCCTTATAGATCCTCCCAAGACACTGTCCAGCTGAACCACCTACACAGCCAGTACCTCTTTTTTTAATTAAATTTGCTTTTATTGAATTTTTTAAGAGTAAGATACAAACACCAAACTGAAAAAAGAAACAAAAAACCAAACACATTGTAAAACCTCTAGTACAACATATAAAACAATAACTATTCATTAACTAACAACAACCCCGCCCCACCCCACCCCCACCCCCATCTGTGACCTCACTGGGAAAGAAAAAGGGGCAAATTACCAGGAGTGATGAGATAGGTGTTAGGTATCCCAGATGGAAAGTAAGGTATATAATGATTCCCATGTATCACGGAGGTACTGTGGTCTTTTTTGCATGGCTGCAATGTGTTTTTCTAGCTGGATGGCCAGAAGGATCTCTCGGTGCCACTCTAGGAGTGTTGGAAGTGAAACATCCTTCCAGTGCCATAGCATGACTAATTTCACAGTGGCAGCGATCAGAGTCAAATAAGCCTTTTTGACACATGCAGTGCCAGAGGGAAAAATTGCTAGTAAACAACTTTCATGAGTGAAAAGATTCTCCAAACTCAGCATTGGGTCTAAGGCTTGCTGAATGGATTTCCAGAAGGACTGGGTCTTAGGGCATTTCCATAGCTGGTGGTAGAGAGATCCATTAGTCTCATGGCATCAGGTACATAATGGAGAAGGAAATTTACCTATCCTATGCAACTTTACTGGGGTCAAATATAGGTTATGCATTATGTTGAATTGCACAAGTCTTGCTTGGAGTCAGGCTTGCTTAATAAATTTATATATGTTATGCCATTAGGCTTTCTGGAAATCACTATCCACCTTAAATTAATCCAGCTTAAGTTTCCGGACCCAGTAATAGCAGATACTAGAGGGAAGGTGTGGATCCAAGGGCTGGAAATGCTTATATAATACAGATACAGCATGTGGTCGCCTTGCCAGAGTCAATAGGAAGACAACTGCTTCCACTGGAGCCGCATTCCATGGTTTGGGGCCCAGAAAGGCAAGTACTGCATTTTTAAGTTGGAGGAACTTGAAGATGTCCTGGTTCTTTAGTTGGAATTGGGCTTGAAAGCTATTAAAGGAGATTATCCCCTCTTCTTGGAGTAGGGTCTGCTAAGGTGCAGGCTTGCAACTGGGGTCAGAAAGACAGTGGGATGGGATGGTGATCTATCTGGAAATGAGGGTTATTAAGTATCGGTTGGGTAGTTGAGTTAGGCCAAAATATGGACAAATGAGTCTGAAGCTGGTTCCAAGCTTTGAGGGACCATTCCATGAGTTAAGAGCTCAAGGCCCAAGGGAGCTGGAAGAGTCGCAAATATATCAAACTGGTCAGTGAACAGCCCGCCCCGATAGTGAGGGCCTCTTTGATGTCTAACCAAAGAGGAGTATAATCAGTGGAATCAGGTGAGATGCTCCTCATGCCCCACTGAAATAGTTTGCTAGCATGTTGGGCCTCATAATACAGAAATAGCGAGGGTAGGGATAAACCCCCTGTAATTTGGGAACAGTTAACTTATACGATCTGTGAACAGTTGAAGCTTTCCAAAGAAAAGTGTTAAATAGTTTTTGGAGGTAGGTAAACTAACTCTTAGGGGGGTAGAAACCCAGCATGCCTATTTGGTATAATAATTGAGGTAGGACATTCATTTTGAGAATGCTGATCTGACCCCATAAGGACAGAAGGAGTGCAAACTATCTATCTAGGTCTAGTTTAAGAACAGTGAGTAAACTGGATAGATTTTCTTTAATCATAGTTGGAACAGAGCAGGAAACTTTTATTCCCAAATAAGTCAGTAACCTAGGTTCGCATGAAAAGCCCAAATCAAGGATGTCAACTTTAGAGACTCTACAGTTTAGCAGAAAAACCTTGGTCTTGGAGAAGTTCAGTTTTTTTTTTTTGTTTTGTTTTTTCTTACTTTCTTTCTCCCTGGCTTCCTGGTCAGCACCTCCCATTCAGGCATGCTCCAAGTATCCAGCCACTGTCTGGTTTGTCCCCCAGCTTCATCCTGAGAGGCCATCACCTTCTTCCCCCACAGATTACCCCCCATGGTAGGGCGGTGAGGAACGTCCAACTCACCCTCCAGGACCAGATCCAGTTCTGGTGATTCCCCCTCTGAAGCTGGGGCACCTGTAGGATGGCCATCAAGCTGTAGCAAACAGAACACCATTTTTCCTCTGATTTTCATCCCCTGTGGTGTTTGACGTACAATGACACCATCGACATGGATGTTCACGCTCCCATGTGCACCACCTCAAGTCTCTGCCATGCTCTACCCTCTACAATTATGATACCATGATGTCGACCCCCAGCCTCTGCTAGGGGTCAGGCGCTCAGCAACCGAGGTTCTGCCCCTTCCCTGGAGATGGAGAGCAGTCCATCAGACACTCAATCCATTTCCTCCCACTGACCCACGATGACCCCTGCTCACTCCCAAACATGGGTCACCAGCGAGGTGTGGTGTCCAGCGCCTTAACCCTCAGCACCACCGGGCCAGCGGAGAGGTTCAGTTTGTAAAAGGAGACCCTGGAAAAACTAGTTATTTCCTGAAGTAAAATCGGGATGAATGCTTGAGGATTTTCTAGATGGAGGAGAAGGTCATCTGAATAAGCAAAGAGGGTGTACCTTCCACCTCCTACTGGGGTGCCCTGAAGGGTGTTTAAATTACTAAGCCTCTGTATCAGTGGTTCTAGATAAAAGTTAAAAAGAAGAGGCAAGAGCGAGCATCCCTGTCAGGTGCCACATTGCAAGGGGAAGGGGGCAGATAAACATCCTTTGCACCAGACCTTAGCAGAAGGTTTGGAGTACAAGATTTGGATCCATTTGATGAAGTCTGTGGGAATGCCAAATTGGAGCAGTGTTTTGAATAAAAAGTTCCAGGAGACTCGGTCAAAGTTCTTTTCTGCATCCATGGAGGTCAGAGCCATAGGGGATCTGACCTCCCTGGATGAGGAAAGCAAATAGAGGAGTTTCCTAAGGTGGTCTCCTAAGAATCGGCCTAACATAAAGCTGCCCTGTTCTTGACTAATAATGGCCCCCATCACTGAAGCTAAAGAAGTGGCCAAAATGTTGGAAAGAATTTTAACGTCTGAATTCAATAAAGAAATTGGGCAATAGTTCTCTGCCAGAAAGGGGTCTTTGCCAGGTTACGGTATAAGGGTGATTAAGGCTTCCAGAAAAGGGGATCACTAATTCTGTCGGTGAACCAGGAGTTGAAAACGTCCACCAAGAGTGGGGATACTTGGAGATTACATGCATTGTTAAAGTTATTGGTTAAACCATCTGGGCCCGGTGCTTTGTCAGGAGGCAGTTGCCCAATAACCCTCTCCACTATGGCTAATGTGATTGGTGCACTCAGGTCTCTCCACTTCAGCTGAGCGGCCCTGGTGCTGCTACCTGCTGGTGGCTGGACCTCTGCATCCAGCCTGCCACCCCCTGACCAAGGAAAGCAGCCACAAGCCCAAACCAGACTATCCACTTCAGCTGAGCGGCCCTGATGCTGCTACCTGCCAGCGGCCGGACCTCTGCATCCAGCCCACCACCCCCTGACCAAGGAAAGCAGGTACGATTGGTCAGCTAGGAGCTGTCAGGCTTCAATCCCACTAATTGGACTGGCTTCTGGGGACTGTGGCCCCTTCACGATTAAGTGCTGCAGATCCCAACTGAGAAAGCAAGCACCCGTGGCACTTTTCTCAAATCACAGCTCAGCTACTGCCTTGCTGTACTGCTCTCTGGACAGTTTTTTCTGCTGAATTTACTGCTCATGTGGAAATTATTTGTTTTTCTTCTTGGAATTTTCTTCTGTTTAGCCTGCTGTACTAGCTTGGCCTGACTTCTATATAGCTTATGGCTTGTTCTGCTGAATATTTTTTTTTGCTTAAACATTTTACATTTAAACTACTGCACTGTATATGTAGGAATTGCCTTCCAGAGTATATCAGAGTTGTAGTGAACTTTAATTGACTGCCTGACAACTATATAGCTTACTGCTTGCACTACTGGATTTTTTCTGCTGAGCTAATTGCTCAATATTGTAGAATAGTTTGAACAGCTGACTACTGCCTGCTGTTTTTCTGCCACACTCTTTTCCCATCACAGTTGCTCTCATGTCTCCTCAGACTGCCTTCTTTGTTTCCCTCTTTCACTTGCTTTTTCCCCTTTGCCATCTACTGGACCCCTGATTCCCTCTCCTGACACCCCCCTGTAGCAGCATATTCTGTAAATATTGCCTGGCACTTTTGGCCATCTTCTCTACCCATTCCAGACTACCCTGAGCCCTCTATACCACACGCCTTCTTTCCAGCTCTCCCTGGTCTCATTCAAGGGGCCTCCACCCGCCAATCAACCTCCTGAACCAGCCTTTTGTTTTGCTAAATTCCCACCTGGTACCTTTGACCAGTCCTCTCTGCAGGAACCCTTTCTCTCCCCCACTATTTGCACCTACTTCTGCCCTGAGCACTAAATTGACCAGGGCAATCCCACCAATTTACTTGAGCTTTGTCTTTGACTTTTTAACTAATGGCCCACCTTTTTTTTCTGTTCTTTTTTAGCCACAAGCCCAAACCTGGCTCTCCACTTCTGCCAAACAGCCTTGGTGCTACTACCTGCAGGTGGTCGGACCTCTGCATCCAGCCCACCACCCCCTGACCACAGAAAGCAGGTACAATTGGTCAGCTCCTAGCTCAGAGCTATCAGGCTTCAATCCCCATAATTGGACTGGCTCCTGGGGACTGTGGCCATTTCCCAATTGGATGCTGCAGATCCCCATTGAGAAAGCAAGCACTGAAGGCACCTTTTTCAAATCACAGCTCGGCCACTGCCTTGCTGTAGTGCTTTCTGGACAGTTTTTTTCACACACCCTTGTATTAAATACACTTCCCCAGTGATCCCTGCCCCTGAGGCCTCACACTAGTCAATTACAGCAACTCCTTAAAGGGGGTCTCCTTCCTGCAACTTCTTAAAGGGGTGATCCTCTCTTGTGCTCAAATTTAACTGCAAAAATGCAGCTTCATCCATTCAGCATAGGATTTCTACTTATTAGTGTAACCGTCACATACCGTGGGTCTCTAAACCCACAAAGTTTTCAACACCCAGGCATATTCACAGGCTACCTAAATCTTATACTCAAATTTCTAAATGTTTCCCTCCCACTGCCACTTACCCAACCTGGCCTCCATACTACTTCACAAGCTGCCTAACTCCCTGCATCCCTAGTGCCTATTCTCTCAGAATTCTTACTATCTTATCTCTGGCTATCCCTAAAGTTAAAAAATGCTTTGGTAGAGCCTCAATAAGTTTCACTCTTCCTACACTCTGGAATAAGATCCAGAAAACCTTAAGGCTCGCTTCCCCTGTCATGTTCTCCCTCTTCAGATCCTTGTTACTGAAGACCTTCTCCAAGGCCTGTCATTGCTTCAGGTCAAGGTCTTAACATCACAATTTGTTACTGCTTTAAATTCTGGACTTAAACCTCAACCATTACCTGAGGCATCATTTGAGTCCTCCCTTCTGTCATTGTCCAAATCAAGGGTACATCATCATGATCTGTCTTTGCTTCACATATTGGACATAAACCCCAAACAGTGCCTGTGACATCTGTTGTGTTTTTCCCTTAGAACAGTCCTTCCTCCCTAGGCCATCATGTCCAACCCTCTCCTATCTCATCTGATCTTCCCTCCCCACTCCCCATACCCCCTTCCCCTTCCCACCCCACTTGCCAGGTCATGCCCTACAGTACTTATCAAAGGACTCTTACATCTCAGTCTTCTTCGCATTTTGACGCTAGAGGAACTGCCACTCCTGCTCACTATGACTGACTCCTCTAATGATGTTTACTGTGTAAACTTTAGCTCATTACCTTATGTCAATATATCTGTATCTATGCAGTTGTATTTAAATGGTACTACCTCCTGTTGAACCTATTGATATGTTCTGGTGGAAGTATCTTATTACATGTGATGGTTATATGTTATTATGTTGTTATTATTACTATGTAATTGTTATGTACGTTCACTCAACCTGTTTTGTCTTAACCCTGTTGGCAATTGTTTTGCCTCAGGTCCATCTTGTAAATCAGCTTGTATCAATGATGTTCCACCTGGCAAAATAAAGATTTTGATTGACTGATTGATTGAGGTGTGCTACGGAGGAAGGGGGTAGTATTGAGAGAGTCACAGAGTCTAGATAGGCTGAGATGGATTCTGCAGTAAAATTACAAGATGGGTCTATAGCATAAAGATTTTGGAAGTAAGCACCAAACATTACGGCCACCTCTCTGGGGTTGGTTATAACTGAGGCATCGGAGTTAGGCCATAGTCCTGGAACAAATTTATCTGCTTCTGCTTGCCTTAATCGGAAAGCAAGAAGTTTTCCAGGTTTTTCTCCAGCATCAAGGTATATCAATTTAGTGTGGTATAGAGCTAGGTCAGCTTTTTGCACCAGAATGTCTGCATATTGTGTTTGTAGGGAATGCAGTCTGACCCACTTAGCAGCTTGAGAGGAGTGAGTCAGGGAGTGTTCCAGGTGGTGAATCTCATTCAGAACCTTCTCTAGTTGCATTATGCCCTTCTGGGCCCAGACAACTGAGAGATGAATAAACTCACCTCATAGGGCACATTTAAGTGCCGCCCAAACTGTATCTACCCTGCTCACTGAACCATTATTAGAATTGAGAAAAGTGGTGATAAATTGTCGGATGTGGGATAAGGAGTCAGGGGTTTGTAGCAGCTGGGCATTGAAGTACCATAATGTGTCTCGTCATACACCCGACCCCAATAAGTAGGTGATGCTGATGGGTGAGTGATCAGAAAGCACTCTTGGGTGAATATCTACTGCTAGGATGCCTGGCAAGCAGAGTGAGCTGAAGAGAAAATTGTCAATTCTGGAAAAAGTTTTATGGAGAGGAGAGTAGAAGGTGTACTGTCTAGCTGTAGGGTTAAGTATTCGCCATACATCGATTAGTCCCGTCCCACTCATAAAATCATGGAGGGCCCTTTGGGCTGGAGATAGACTGATTCTTTTGGCATCTGGTCAGTCCAAATCCGATTGAGGGTCCAATTTCCAATCACCACCTAGTAGAGTAGGTAACTTGGGATCTGAGGTTAAAAGGGGAATAAATTGAGAAAAAAAAAATGAGAATGGGCATTTGGGTCATAACTTGAGCTAAATACAACTGGGTGAGTGCCCAGTGTACCCCAAACAATAATATAGCACCCTGAAGGGTCCCAGAACTTCTGTGTTAGGTGAAATAGAACTGCTTCAGCAATTAAAATAATGACTCCCCCTCTCTTAGAGAAGATACCAGCTCCAAAAACTTGGCCTACCCAACCCTGTCTAAAAAGAGTAATCTCTTCCCTGTAGAGGTGGGTTTCTTGCAGGAAAGCTATCCCTGTTTGGAGTGGCTGTAAGTGATGAAGAACCATTGTTCCTTTATGCCTATCTTGTGCACCCTTAATGTTCCAACTAATAAGGGTATAAGGTCCACTCATTGTGTCCCATATATTTGCACTAGGGGCCACAGGAACAACCTAGTTTGGTTTACTCATTTTGCATATGGCACCCCCAGAGATGTAATACAATATATAAGAAGGTCGTAGATGCCCCAGCCTTGGCCTTTTCCCCCTTGCCTCCCCTCCATCCAAGCCCCCAGTAAATGTCCCCCACAATCCTAGCAAAAACACCCCCATCCACCCCTTGCTTTCCTCCCAGTATTCCCAAAGAGTGAACACCAAAGTTCTAAACATATGTAATACAACCCCCAGTTCTAATAAATGAACCACCAAAATATGTATGGTCAAAGTGATTACCATTTCCAAACTACCCAATTAAGACCCGCTTTCCTCGTTCCCCACCCACCACCATAAGACAGAAATCCAGATCGAACCCCACCCTATAAACATTGGTTACCTAACAACTATGCTGAAGAGAAATAAATAGATCAACAAGGGACAACAAACATAACACTAACTAGATAATTAAAACACAGTGGCTACAGCCTTAACGCATGAGTTCTGCGCACACTCACTTAAACAGCACATAGGACTAACAAAACAAATAATGGGCTACCACACAGCTAACAATGAGTGGAATACCCCTTGGCTCAAAAGCCTGTGTGTAATGTATGTAACAGGTAATAGCAAGGTCTGGTCCTCCCCCCTTCTATGTTCACATCCCAGAACAAAGTAACGCAACTTATAATTTTTAATGCTTAAAGTTCTATGCATGCAGGGATAATTATTTAGTAGCCGATTGTCTCATAGGTTCTGATAGGACAGTTCAAAACAATCAAATTTAGGAGGAGACAGTGTTCATATTGTGACTAGGCAAAGTCTATGAAGCCAGGTCAGGATAATATGCACTGCCAGGGAGAGGCAGAGGGATCTAGGATTGTAGGGGCACCGTGGTATAGTACACGATGATCACAGTTTCAGTCCACATTTAACACCGAGCCCTGAGTTCTCCCAGAGACAACAGAGAAGGTCAAGGGCCCCCACCCCGGGAACATCCTTAGGTTGCTGCAGTTTGTTTGAGAAGGGGGCATCCATGGACATGAACTCCCAGCAATATGTGGCCACTTCTATGAGTAGAGAAAAGTACAGAGACAGTACAAGTTCAAGCCAGGGAATCACAAATCATGCTTTGGGCACCATAATGGACAAGGAGTCCAGTTAGGAAGCAAAAATCACAGAACACTTACTGCATCCTATTTAAACACAGACCACAATCGCAAGGGCAAAGTAGACGACAGGCTTCACTTGAACAAGTCTAGAAGCAGATTCTTGAGCTCTGATGCCACTTGTAGCAAAGTCTCAAAGGATTTCCAGTGTCAGCATGTTTTACTTGTAGAGTAGCAGGGTATCGAACCCAGTAAGGCTTCCCTGTGGCGATTAGTTTAGAAACTATGGGGTGTAGCTCCTGTCTCTTGGCTCACACTGACTGAGGCAGATCTTGAGCTAAACACAGATAGTGGCCTCCTCAGCTTAGTTCTTTTAGATCCCTGGTCTTGGACAAAATGTGCTCTTTGTCCAAAATGTTAAGCAGCTTGAATATTAGGGGTTGTAGACGGGCTCCTGATGGAGGTGGTGGGCACAGCTAGTGGTGAGCTCGTTCCACAATATATGTGGGGCCATTAGGAGAAGGTCCTGCTACTTGATCACAGAATTGTTGAATAAAAGTAATCAGGTTGTTACCCTCCTCTTTTTCAGGTAATCCAAACAAAATTAGATTGTTGAATCTGCTCCGTCCCTCAAGATCTTCTGACTTATCTTCGAGGTGATGGAGCTTGCGGCACAGAGCAAACATGTTGGGTTCCAATTTCTCTTTCCACTTTTCCACTGAAGTTAAACATGCTTCAGAGTCAGTCATCCTGGTGGAAAGGGAATCCACTGATGATTGCAATCATTGCAGCTGTCCTGTTAATGTGGAGAGTGTTTCTTGGAATGGCTTCATTGTTTCCAGAAATCGTTCATCTATCAACATGGTACCAGCCAACGGGGACTTGCTCGTTGCTGTGGCCTGGTGTTTGGACCTCTTGGATGCCTAGTCCTTTTCTGTTGTAGGAGGAGGTATATGGCACGTTGGAGGATTCTTCATCTCCACTTCCATTATTGCAGGGAAACTCACCAAAAGTGGATCTGTGGCAATGCAGTCTAGGTTAACCCACCACACTAAAATGTTTTTGAAAGCAAAAAATGGGTAAAAAAATGCATGGATTTGGTAGGGAGTAGTGGGGAGATGCTGATCTCTCATACGCAGCCATCATATGCCCCACCCCCCGGCCAAGACCTCTTATCACTAGAGAATTGGTTTCACATCAGTAGATTAGTTCTTAATGAAAAAATGATCAAGTCCATATTATTTGGCTCCAAAAGCTTGGGCCCAAACAGGTCACATTTACTGTCCACAACTCTCTCCAATGGTTCAAAGATTGAGGTGGTGGACTGTATCACATGGGTGGGTGTATATTTAGACCAGGACTGTACCTTTAAGGGTCACATTGACAATTTGACCAAGACACTCAACCAAAAGTTAGGTCTCCTATACCGCCTGAGCCCATTCCTCACTCAGGATTCCAAAATCAAGGTAGCCACTGGTATGCTCTATCCACTTTGCTATATGGTTCCCCTGTGCTACACAAGGTAGGAAACTCTGAGATGTAAAGGCTGAGAACTCTGCATCACAGGGTAGGATGCTTCACCAGAGGGGCCTTGCTGCTGGAGAAACGTTGCAAGGTACGACTATCACTAAATTGGCCTTCCCTAGAAGGCAGACTCACTCATCCTTCACTGTGCCATGCCTTTAAGCTCCAGCAAAACAATCCCCCACCAGCCTAATGAACACAATAGCTGCCTAGCAGAATAGAAGAACACTAAGGTCCTCTGGTCGCCACCTTCTCCAAGTCCCCGGGATAAGGACTTCCCAAGGACTCTGGTCCTTCGCTGCTTTCATCCCATCCATCTGGAATGACCTCCCTAATAACCTCCAGGAATGTACCTCCCTTTAGGGCTTTAAGAAGGGATTTAAGATTAATTTATTGGAGCTGATACTCTGTGCCTGCTACCATTGAGATTCAATCGACACTGTAGGAAGATACTCCTATGGTTGTGTTGGTTTCTCTGCATTCTAATTTACCCATATTGGGAGCTTCATCTGAATTCTGGTTGTTTTGTGTATTATGTACTGCTTCTCTTGTTAGTGTTAATTGTGCTTAACCTGCCCTCTGTACCTTTAACTTATGCTGCATGTCTGTAATGATTGAACTGTTCGATTTGAGATGGTTTTATTGATGTTGTTATCTAAGATGTATGTAATCACGGGTCACCTCTGAAAAAGGGACTGTCATGGTCTCAGTGGGCCTACCTGGTCACCAGAATTTAAATAAATAAATAAATAAATAAAATTTCCTATGCTCACTGGCCCTTTCTGTGATGGTTTAGTGGGGCTCAAGTACTCTTAGGATCATGGATAGACCATGGTTGTATATGGTTTAACCATAGCTATACACAGTAAGCAACCATGGTCATTAATTATTTGTCCATGATTTTAACCATATTTATTCATGGACAACCACTGATGGTAAATAACCCGCTGTCAGACCAATGATGACCATGATGTAGTAGTAATACTAGTAGTGGTTCTTTATTGCAGCAGCAAATGGGGCTGAAATTGTACAATAGATGAAAGTGAACAGCCAACAATTATCCATTCAAAAGTGTACAAATAGTCCATATACTGAAACAAGAACTTGACTAATAACATCATACCCAACCATGTACATCAGAGCATTTAAAAATTTGCATTAAGGATATTGCACTTTGAGTTATTATTAACTTTTTATCTCAACTCATTCTTACTCAGATACCGCACTTATAATATAAGTGACATGAAAATTACATTAGCACTCACAATCTCCATTGTTTATATTTGCTGCACCCATTCTTTTACCTGCTCATTACAGCAGTTACTATACAGATATCACAGAGAAGTTCCATATTTTAACATCACTGGTTATGTGGAATTGGAAATTACATTCCACTTTCAAATGGAAATGATGGGCTGTTTAAAGGAAATGACTTTTAGCTACTGCAATTTATTCTCTGCCCATGGTATGAAGCTGGTCATATGATCTACAGCAAGATTTGTGGCGGTGATGCAGCCATTTAAAATTACTACTGACAAAATAAAAAAGATAACGACTCCACACACCAGTGTCAAGAAAAAGTCCAGGATTTCTCAGTAGTAAGATACAAAAGATAGCTTTCTTTACTCAGCAAAGACAAGCCAAAATGACTGGTAAAAGAGGTGTGCAGGCTGCAGGCTCAATGTTCTGCATGCATGCACATTTTCAAGAGACTACCTAGCTCCTATTTAAGGAACAAATCTGCAAGCATTGTGGGGTGGTCACACAAATATCGAGCATCCAGAGCCCCAGCACAGGGGAACCACATAGATCAAAAGATTTATCATCTGTGATACCACATGTGTGGTTTACATGGCCTCTTGTACATGTGGTGCATTCTGTGTTGGATGCATCAAATGCAAGTTTAAAGAAAAAATAGAGGAACATATATGGTGCATCGAACACCACAATCTTGAGTCTGCCCTTTCTGCCCATCTGACACAAGTTGCACAAGGGTTCATATATGAGTGGTCCTTTGTTGGGGTCAAGAAGGTGATTTTGAATGTGAGGGGTGGTGATAAGGAAGCACTTTTATGTAGAATGGAGGCCTTTTGAATTTTGAAGACACAGGCCATTTCTTATCTGGTCTAAATGATAGGATGGAGATTTTAGCATTTTTGCAACATGCATTAACTACATTAAGTGCTGTTTTTGTATTTTACATCTCCTTGGATCAACTCTGCTCAATGTACAGAATTCCTGATCAGTTGTAACTGGGCTTTACTGCACCCTTAGGAATGAGGAACCTTGCTGTATTATGTTATTAGAACATGGCTGTGTGCAGGTTTTGGAAGGTGTTTATTTTACATGGCAAGGCAAGGCAAGGGCAAGGCAATTTTATTTATAGGGCACCCAATCCAGGAGGCACGGGGCGCCTAACAATATTTAAAACAAGAAATAATTAGAGACTATGTAGATAAATAATACAGTAGCAATACTTAAATAAACATATTACAATTTAAAATGGATTGAAAAGGGGGTCAAACTATCACAGCAGGGATTAGTACAGGGTGTACTCAAGAAACTGGAAAAGCCAGGACAAAGCGGTGGGCCTTCAGCCTCCACTTAAACAGCTCAACTGAGGGAGCCTCCTGGACAGAAGGTGATAATGAATTCTACAGGGTAAGCCCAGAGACACTAAATGCACGATCTCCTGAGGCCTTGAGCTGAACCCTGGGAACATCCAGGAGGCCCCTTGAAGAGAAGTGGAGGGAGTGAGCAGAGGTCACCAGTGTCAGGAGATCTGACAGGTAACATGGACCCAGTCTGTATAGGGCCTTGAAGGTGAGAAGACCCACCTTGAAAAGGATCCTCCACCTGACTGGCAGCCAGTGCAGAGCCCGCAGGACTGGAGTCACATGACTGGACCTCAAAAGGCCTGTCAGCAACCGGGATGCTGCATTCTGCACTAGCTGAAGACTGCAGATGGTCCCTCCCATGACCCTGAAGTATAGAGAGTTACAGTAGTCAAGTCTGGAGGTCACAAAAGCATGCACTAGCATCGGCAGGTCCTTGGATGGAACAAGGGGCTTAATCTGGGCAATGTTCCGCAGATGATAGAAACCGCTACTGACAACAGATGACACCTGATCTTCAAAAAACAATCTGCTATCAAGAATGTCCACGAACAGGCTCGATCACCAGTACCTCTATCTTGGCCAATGTTAAGTCTCAGCCAGCAGGAAGCCATTCAGTTGTTAAGCACATCAACCGCTCCTGATGTTCCGGGGGCAAAAGACAAGTACAGCTGGGTTGTATGGAATACTATACAGGACAACTGTTCACCTAGCATTGAGGATATTTTCCTATGTGAATTTATATGCATGGGTCAATTTGCAGCTGTATAGGTGCAGCAGCATCACCATTTTTCATCTCGCTATATTCATTGCATATCCTTCTGTGCTGCTTTAGTCATTGTGTTTCTTAATGTCATCTTTTTAGCATGAACTTGTTTATTAGCACTTTCAGCACTTTTTGCACATATGGTTTTATTTGTATTATTGCACTTGTTACAATGCACTTTATCTGTACTGTCTTTGGTGTCTGTATTTTTAAATTTGTACCTTAAATAGGACCCTAAGACAGCGCTAGACAGTCTCCTAAAGAAGCACATGCATGTAAAACATTGGGACTGCAGTCTGCAAGCCTCTTTTACTGGTCATTGTGGTTTGTCTTTGCTGAATAAAGGTATCTTTTATATCTTACTATTGTGAATTCTGGATTTTTTTTCTTAACAATGGTGTGTGGCATCATTTTCTTTATTTTTTCCTTACATGAGGCCACCATGGCCATATGTTGTCACCAGCATTATATTGTGCAGTCACAGAGCTCTTTAGAGCCCCAATTGCAAAGGTAATATAATCTTTATATAAACATGGGGCAAACATTTCAAGTAAAAATACATCAGGAACTTGATTTCATGTATACAGTCTGAATAGAAATGTGTTATATCAGAACATCTGCCATATATTCGGGGGTCTGTGGTGAACAAAAAAGGAGTAAGGCCTCTACAAAAGTTCAGATGGCCACACCACGAGGCCCCTTGAAGCCACCAGAATTTGAGGTTTGAGAACCGCTGGTCTAGACCACTGTAATGAGTTTTAATAGAATCATCTCAAAATGAGATTAAACTGACAAATGGAACTATTTTACACAGTTTTACTGAAGCATCTACACCATAAGCAGTTAAAAAAATGATAGAACTGCTAATGTGATAAAAACAGTGTTTATATTTTAACCAGGATGTGATCCATTATATAACCATTATATAATCGTATCAATGGCACAAAAGGAATACATTTGATTAGTATCATAATTAAAAAATGAACATGGACACTAAAACACATATTTCTCATTTTATGAGAATCATTTTATTTGCATTTACAAAATTGAAAAAGTATTTAGTTCTCCTGATTATTCTGTCTTAATTATGAGTTTCATTTCCAGGCATTTGTTCATCAGCCATGCATAATCTTGTCCAAGAATCATGGACAAACTGTGGCTCAAGTTATAATGGACAAGGAAATAGGACAGGGTGCTGAACATGACCCTGTGGGTCATTTGCATGGTAACCTTACTTCTTCCCCCATGTTGCAAAGTGTTTCTTCACCTGCAGGAATGGGCTATTGTCAACACTTTGCACAGCATAAGAGCTACTTGCAATAGTCCCTCAATTGAGACTGAAATCTGCTGAGAACCAAACTTTTTGTGTTGCTGCCCCAAGACTCTGAAATACCATTCCATAATCATTCCATTCTGCACTTCTGTAGAAGGTTTTATGTCTAAATTGAAGACCAAGAGACATAGAAACATAAACATTGTCTGCAAGTAAGGACCTCTTGGCCCACCAAGTCTGCCCTACATTCCCTACCTGCTGTGTCACCATAGACCCTAATCGATCTCTGGTCTTCCCCCCCACCCTTGCCTTCTAATGTCCCCTTGTGTCTATCCCATACATGTTTAAATCCTGTTACTGTTTTAGTATCCACCATCTCTGCTGATAGGCTGTTCCAGGTGTCCACCACCCTCTCCATGAACAAGTTATTTTCTCACATCTCCCCTGAGCCTCCTGCCCCAGCTTTATAGTGTGACCCCTTGTCCTGGAGCATCTTTTTCTATGGAAAATGCTATCTATCTGTACCTTATCAATTCCTGTGAGGTATTTAAAAGTTTCTATTATTTCCCCACTTTCCTTCTTTTCTTCTAGAGAGTGCATATTGAGTTCCTTGAGTCTTTCCTCTTAAGTCTTTTGATGCAGGCTCTGCAGAGTTTTGGTGACCCTCCTTTGTACCACCTCCACTCTATCAATGTCGTTCAAGAGGTGGGGCCTGCAGAACTGGACACAGTACTTGAGGTGGGGTCTTAACAGTTACTTACACAGTGGTAATACTACCTCCCTCTTTCTGCTGGTGATTCCACTCCCCATGCACCCAAGCATCCTGCTAGCCTTCCTCGCAGCCTTATCACACTGCTTGGCTACCTTCAGGTCATCAGAAATTATTATCCCAGGTCCCTTTCCTGTTTTGTGGTTGCTAATACCTCCCTGCTTAATTGATATGTTGCCCCTGTGTTTCTGTGCTCCAAGTGCATGATTTTACACCTTTTTTGCATTGAAACTCAGCTGCTTTCCCTTGACCATTAGTTCAGCTTATTCAGATCATCCCTCATTCTTTCCACCCCCCCAGGTGTGTCCACTCTGTTGCAGATTTTTGTGTCATCCATGAACAGGCATACTTTCCCCCCAGCCCTTCTGCAATGTTGCTAATAAAGACATTGAAGAAGACCAGGCCTAGTACTGACCCTTGGGGCACCCCACTTGTCAACTTGCCTTCTCTGGAGTGGACCCCATTTGCTACCACTCTCTGAAACCTATTACTTAGCCAGCTTCTTATCCATTTTACTACTTTTGGATCTGCTTCTAGGTTGCCCAGCATGCTCACCAGTCTTCCATGTGGAACAGTTTTGAAGGCCTTATTAAAATCCAGGTAAGCAATATCTACCGCTCCTCCCTGATCCACTTCCCTTGTCACCCAGCCAAAGAACTCAATCAGGTTGGTCTGGCAAGATCTCCCCTCTGTGAACCCATATTGCCTCAGATCCTGTAATCCACTGGTTACAAGGTATTCCCCAATCCTTTCTTTCAGTAGCAATTCCATTACTTTACCAACTACCAAAGTCAGGCTGACAGATCTGTAATTTTCTGCCTCCTCCCTGTTTCCACTTTTGTGTAGTGGGACCACATCTGCCCTCCTCCAATCCCCCAGAACCTCCCCTGTTTCTAGTGATAGGTTGAATAGAGTTGTCAGAGGTGCAGCCAGCACCTCCTTGAGCTCCCTCTGTATCATTGGATGCACCCTACCAGGTCCCATTGCCTTGTCTACTTTTAATTGTGCTGTTTCTTGAGGACTCACTCCTCTGTAAAAGAACTAATGTCCTCCTCCCTTCCTTTAATGCCCTTATCCCTTATCTTTGGCCCATCGCCTACCCCTTCCTCCACAAATATTGAACAAAAGTAGTTGTTCAATGTGTCTGGTTTTGTTTTTGGTCCTTTCTCTCCCAAGCCCCCCAACCCTTCCCCTTTTAGCCTTACTATCCCTCCTTTGATCTTTCTCTTCTCGCTTATGTATCTAAAGAATGTTTATCACCCATATTTTACTAACTAGGCAAAATTCTCTGTTTGCGCCTTTGCACTCCTAACTGCCCTCCATGCCTCTCTTTGTTTCTCCTGGTTAACTCTCCATATCTCCTCCTCCTTCTGTGTCCTCTTGTACCTTCTAAGTGCTAATTTTTTTGCCATTACTTTCTCTGCTACTTCTCTAGAGAACCATAGTGGTCTCTTTTTTCTTTTGCCCTTGTTAACCTGCCTGACACAGAGATTTGCTACCTTTTCAATACCCCCCTTTATTTTTGCCCATTGTTCCTCGACCTCCCCCAGTTTCCCAATCCCTGCTAGGGTGTCCATGAGACATTCTCCCATTTTCTTAAAATCAGCCCTCCTGATGTATAGGACCCTCATCTTAGTACGGCTTGATTCTAACCCAGTTCTTATACTGAGGCACACTGTATAGTGATCCCTGATCCCCAGGTGGCAACCCACTGTGATGTTAACAACGCTCTCCTCATTCGTCAGTGCCAGATTTAGTATTGCCCCTACGAGTTGGTTCCTTAACTAGTTTCCTGAGGAATGCCCCTTGCAGGAGTCCAGGATGTCCCCCACTTCTGAGTGTTGCCACAGCTGATAGGCTTCAATCCACATCTGGTACATTGAAGTCACCTACCAGCAAAACTTTCCCTTTGCATGCCATCCTTTGGATTGCTTCCATCATATCTTCATTCACCTCTCCCGCCTGCTCTTGAGGTTTTTAGGTCACTCCTGTGTTAATAGCACCCCCTCCCCAATATCTCCAGGGCAACCCACTCTACCTCAGCTCCTCCCTGCTCTCTCTGCGTCTCTGTAGCTCTTATGTTGTCCCTGACATAAAAAGCCACTCCTCCCCCTTTTTTGCATACCCTGTCTTTTCTGAACAGAGTACACACTGGTATAATAATAATAATAATAAATTTTATTTGATATAGCACCTTTCACACTTCAAGGTGCTGTACAATAAGATAAAAGCAACAATCAATAAATACAGATAAAAATCAAAACAATTCTGGGTACGCTTTTCCCCACAAATAGGTCTTCAGTGCCTGCTTAAAGCACCCCACTGTCCTGCAATCCCGTAGCTGATGGGGCAGAGAATTCCAGAGGGTAGGTGCCACAAACCTGAAGGCACGCTCATCAGATGACTGCTACATCCCAGTCCTAGTTTTCATTGCAGCAGAACTTGATAATTGCTACTATGTCCGGTCAGCATCTGCCATGGTGACCTCTAGGTCTACAATCTTATTACCCAGACTTTGAGCATTTGCCACACATGGCTCTCCAGATTGTCCTGCCACCCCCCCCTCCCCCAATACCCCATTTGCCCTTCATTATTTCCTTCACTATATTTTTTACTATCTCTCTTTCCTTTCATCCCTTGGAGTCCTTTGTTAGTTGGTTCTTTCTGGGATTTCATTCCCTCAGGATTTCTGTTACTGACCTCCTGAGCCTGTGTGGGAGGGAGGGCGATTGTGCCTCCCTGCCTTATTCCACCTCCCCCCCCTTGGCTAGTTTAAATTCTCACCACTGTAGCATTTAAACCATCCACTGAGGACCATGGTTTCCCTCCTGGATGGATGCAGGCTGTCTCCCCATACAGGCTCTTATCCCTCCAGGTGAGGCCCCAGTCCACAATAATGCTGAAACCCTCTTCTCTGCACCATTCCTTCAACCATGCATTGAAGATCATGGTGCAGAGAATCCTGTCCTCCCCTCTCTCACAGACAGGTAGCACCTCTGTGAAGGTCACATATCATGTTACTTGCCTAAGACCCCGCCCTGATTCTCTAAACTCCTCCTGAACTATTGCTGTCTCATCCCTAGCAAGGTAATTTGTCTTCAGATTAACAATGATGCCTAGCTCTCCCTCCCTTCCTGTTGTCCCAGTGATCCTTTGGATTCTCTTTCCATCCCTACAATCCTTGGTGCTAGGAAGGCACCTAACCTCCCTCTCCTCATCCTTACCTGCCCCCAACTTTTTTTATTTTTTTATTATTTATTTATGATTAGTAATTTTTACACTTATGCATTAAAATGTCATCAATGATATAAGTTATCTCAATATTAACAGTTACCTACTCTGTCAATATTAGGCAAAATCATAAAGTCCACTATGAAAAGGCGGATCCAAGAGATTAATGGGAAATAAATTGTGGCTAACCTAAAAAGATTAAGATATAATAGAACCCATAACATGGAAATGTTGAAAACTATAACAGGGTTAGCCACAAGCTTATAGAGTCTCGTTACCAATCAAAACTGTATTATTTATTCTAACTCTGGTTGCCAAAATCATAGAATTAATACTAGTAGATATATCAATTATCAATATCAATTGATATACCGATTATCAATCAAGCAGATCCGATAAACCACTGGGCCTAATCTGCTAGCAATTTAGTATTTTAGTATGTACACTTCTTATAGGTTTTTATCCCTCATTGTCATCTTCCAAGGATGACACTTCTTGTTCAATTTAGTTCTCTTTTTTCTCCTTTTCTTCCTTTGTTCACAATTTTTTTCTCCATGATATAAATCTTCAGCTGTTCAGTATCAAAGAATAATTGTATTTCTTTCCCACATACAAGAGTACATTTGACAAGATAAAGAACTTTCATACTGGCACCAATTTCCTTCACACCTTCCTTGTACTGTAGAAATAGTTTCCTTCTATTAAGTGTTGCCGTCGCAATATCAAGAAAGATATGACACACAATTTCTTTATGGTGAAGAGCACCCATTTTCCTTGCTGTATTGAGTACAAGATCCCGATCGGTGTCAAATGCCAGTGAAAAATGATAATATTCTTGGGCCCCAAAACATACTTGAAAATACAGCCATCAGAATGAGCTTAAGTAAAAACAGAAGCAGAATCTGGTGGAAGAAGTTCGAAACTAGCATCTTGAGAATGTATTTTTTGTTGTACCCTGAGAGGTAGTAACCGCATGGGAGACCAAAAAGCCCTTGTGATGAAAGGTAGGTTGTACTCAAAACGTTTCAGCACAAAAACAAAATGGTCTTTCAGAAGATCTCTTAAAGAATTAAAAGCCTTGTCATAGGAGTTGGGAACCCCTACTAATCTTAGGGTCTTGTAAAGCGTGGTATTCCCCATTGCCTCATTTTTCCTCCATAAAGCCATAATTGCTCTGTGTTTGGTTGTAGTTAAAGATTCATTTGTAAGAGTTTTTGTTGCACTGGGCTCAAATCTGTTTGTAAAGATTTTTGATTTTCCTGAAGGTTTGTCATTTTGGATTTACAGTCACAGCCACATACATGGTCAGATATTTCCTGACATTTTTATGATATTTCTAGAGAAATTTCCTGCTTTCTGCATTTCAATAGTAGGGGCAGCAGAGAGGAACTTTGTGGCTACTACTGTAATCACTTTACTATCTCTAGCAAGCCCATCAGACCTAGTAATCAGCAAATCAAGTTTCTTGTCAAACACTGTCAAAAAGGTGAAGCTCCTGGAGAAGGAAGTGGGTGCTTCCTTTTAATTTTTAAAGTCCACTTTAGCAGGCAGAGACAGCATCAGAGAACTCAAAAGCCTTGAGTGTTCTGGCTCCATAATAGAACTCCCCTCACCATGTTCAGAACCACTCCTTGCAGCCTCCTCTTCAATCACCACACTGGCAGATTTTAAGTTAGGAGTCTTGTTAACATTAAAGATTGCACTATCGGCACCTTGAATAGTATCCAAAAAAGCAGGATCCTCTATGAAACCCAATATTGCCGACTCAGCAGATGCAGCCAACAAATGAGGTGAGCACTTCAAAGACAGAGATTCTGGTAAATAATCTTGTAACTCATGGCAGGAAGAATTCAGTGCTTTACTTATCTCTGGGTTGGTGCATCTCTGGGCTATAGCTGAGTCCATAACATAGAGCAGTGAAGCTTCCCCAGGATCAGAAGTGCTGGTTAAGAAGCAGTCCAATGATCCTTTATGGGCTGGCATATCAAAATCAGAGGAAGCTGAGTCCTTCTTCCTCTTCTGTTGCTCAGTTTTTAGAAACTCCTTAGGTTTTTTGAAAGCTACGTGTCAGCATAATTTTTTTCATGTTAGAAGCACAAGGGAGTTTTAAATTATTGACCAGGAGGAGCTCTTTAGCATAGCTTCTCCCCCATCACCCCCTTACCTGTCCCAACTGTATCCCCCTCACTATGGAGTCCACCACCAGGATTCGCTTCCTCCTCCCCCTCTAAGGTCATCTGCCCCCCCCTTGGGGTCTCCACTATGGAGGACCCCCACATCACCCTGGTCACAACCTCAGGTGCCTTAGTGGGACTTTCCTGCTTGGCCAGTGCAGTGTAGGTGCTTTGTAGTGGTACTAGATGGGAATGTGCTTATGCTCCACCACTCTAACCCTCCCCGAGCCCAGGTGTCCAGTGAACACAGTGACTGCAATTAAGTGCTTACAAAAATGGTGACTCAATTATGGCACCTGTGTTCAGGGCTAACTGGCAGGGTAGTGACCAGATACCTGGGTGGGTGAGGTAGGGTGATGGGAAGCGCACAAGCGTATATGCACATGCACCCGTGCACAGGAGAGGAAGGAGAGGAAAGATATGTGGGAGGGGGTGTGTGGTGGGCAGCTACTGAGATGGTCCACAAGCATGGTGGGGAGAGTGGTCATTTGGGAGGTGCAGGGTGCAGGGTTTGGGTCTGGCATGGTGTGTTTTTTTTTTTTGCCGGTAGGCAGCTTGTTTTTTATTAAGTATTTCACCCCCTGACATGCACCCCCCTGTAGTTGAGAACCCTTTAGTGGGGGGTGCAGGGGGTGTGCAGGGGGCACAGCCTCCCCACATTAAAAGGAAACCTGTAGATCTCGGGCACCCTCTTGCCATTTGCCGCAAATGTGCATTGCTGAAATTCATTTTCAGTGATGTACACTCACCCAAATGGCGATCACTATTCCTCGATCACCATTATCACATAGAACCCCAAGCCCATAGTTTTCCAGTCACTCCTTCTTCTGGGCAACCTCTGAGGTAGTGGTGACAGACTAGGTGGTACCTGTGTGAGTAGTAGGTCCTCTGAACCCAAGCAACTTAGTCTTGAGTCTGACTACCTCCTCCCTCAGCCCAGAGAAGTGCATGCAGATGGGTCAGCAACGCAGTCTCCAGAATGTCCCCTGATGACTGCTGCCCCACAGCTACTGCACTGCATCACTCCCCCCAACATAATTATGTCCTCCCTTGCCAATTTTCTGTTTTGCCTCCTCTAGCTCCTCTTCATGTCTCACCCGACTATTCCTTGACCTTAACTCACCTCAACCCTATTAATTTTTGTTTTGTTCACTCTAATCTGTTATTTACTCCTACCCTAGATGGGTGATCTGCCTATACACACATTGTTTCTAGACCCCAACACTCCACTTTTTCTGCAGTTTGCTCTGTTCTTCTCTGACAGGATGTCCTCTATCCATCCAATCTGAGATCTCCCCAGTGGGGCAAAATCAGCCCCATGGTGGGGGGCCTGGTAGGAGCAGAGACACTCCTATTGTCTGGGAGGAGTTTTGTCCATTTAAGGTGGCTGAAGTCATTGAGGTGATTTTGAAGCTATGGCCCACCGTTTGTGAACTGGACCCGACCCTGACTCATCTCCTAGTGGGATATGCCAGGACTGTTGGTCCAGTGTTCACTCTCAGAGGGGCTCTTCCCCAATGCCTTGAAGGAGGCATTGGTGAAGCCCCTTCTAAAGAAACCATCACTTTACCCTGACGTCCTGGTGAATTATCGACCTATCTCCAACCTCCCATTTTTAGGGAAGATTGTCAAGAAAGTAGTGTCACTGCAGCTCGAGACATACTTCATGGCCTTTAACATCTATGAGCCATTCCAGTCCAGATTTTGGGTTAGACATAGCACTTAGGTGGCATTGGTTTGGGTGCAAAATGACCTCAGGGTAATGGATAGAGGAGACCTGTCAATTCTCATTCTCCTTGATCTCTCCTTAGCATTTGACACTGTAGATTACATCATACCTTTGCATCACCTTAGAGAGTATTGTGGACTCACTGGTGCTGTCATTAACTGGTTAGAGTCCTATCTCTCAGGCAGGAGGCAAAAGGTGGTGATGGGGAATGTCTCCTCCTCTTCGAGGCCCCTGTCAAGTGGAGTTCCTCAAGATTTGATCCTGTCGCCGATGTTGCTCATGGTGTACATGCTGCCCCTAGGAGAATTCATTAAATGTTACAGTCTGGGTTTTCACTGTTATGCAGATGATACCCAGCTGTACATGTATTTTGCTGCTGGGACAAATAATGCCATTGAAGTGCTAAACAATTGCAAGGTCAAGATCCAGGACAGGATGTCCTGTAACTGACTGAGACTAAGTCCCGGCAAGACAGAGGTACTGGTGATTGAGCCTGGATGCAGGCATGATGGTGGTGCCTCTGAGGTTCTAATAGGGCTGGTCCTAAAAACTACCCTATTGATTGCATCCTCTAGGGTGAGAAATCTAGGTATCACCCTTGATGACAGACTGACAGTTGATGCTCAGGTGTTGTCTGTTGTACAAAGTGGTTTTTACCACTTAAGGAATGTTGCCCAGATTAAACCCCTAATTTCACCTGAGGACCTACCCTTACTGGTGCTAATGCAGAATGTGGCAGCCAGGTTGCTGATGGGCCTGTCCAAGTCTTGTTATGTGACCTCAGTCCTTTGGGATCTGCATTGGCTATCTGTTAGGTGGAGAATCATCATCAAGGTGGGCTTGCTCATCTATAGGGCCCTATATGGCTCAGTTCACCCATGCCACAGTGACATACATTTCGTCAATGCCAAATATGGTGCAGGCAAAATGCCGCCTGGCATTATAACATTAGGCATTTCATCTCCTGGGAGTTACAGTGCAAACATGCCCTCCCAGGACACAGTCGGCTGCGGAGGGGGTAGAAACTATGTGGGCACAAATGGTGACATGAGTGAGGAGTGATCTATAACGAAGATTGACCCTTTTACTGTTGCCCTTGTTGCAGCACTGTAATTGCGGTAAACAAATCTGTCAGCAACTTGACAGGCTATGATATGGCTCAGGCCCTGGCTACCTGTCTGATATCCTCACACTTGCATCCCAGTGTGCTCATTCTGTTCCTCCACCGAGGGCCTAATAGTGGTTCCGAGGGCCAGGCTGAAAACCTCAGGTGAGAGTGCATTTGAGTTGGCTGGCCCGGTCCTCTGGAACTTGCTCCCCAAATCTCTGAGGGATGCTCCTTCAGTGGAGGTGTTCAAAAGGGGTCTGAAAACCTATCTTTTTAAACAAGCATATCTTGATAACTGCAGCTGATTTTAATGTCACCCATTTATTATTAATATTAATTTATTGTATAAATTATATGTCGTCTGTCATTTTGCATAAACCTGTCTGTTTGACTCTTGTAAGGTTCCCAGAGCACCTGAGATCGGGTGCAATATAAATAAACTTTTACATACTTACCCTTCTCTTTTTTGTCTTTTCTTGCACCTACCTGTACCATTCTTATTGCGTGTCTCAACCTTCCTCACTGCCTTGCAATGTGCAAGATTCTGATGTAAATGGCCCTGTGGCTGACAGCCAAACATTACTTGATTCCTAAAAAAATGAAAATAAAATTAAATAAAAACAAAAACAGTGAGAAAAGGCATCCCTTTTTCTCACTGGTGTGTTAAAAAAACACTTTCAACTGATTTATATAAAATCCAGGTCAATACCATGTAATCATGTTTTATGGCATTTCTATGAACACTTTATTTGCATGTTGATTTAGTCACACCACTCTGTAACAAAGGAAAGGTCAATATGAGCAGCCACATTTACACACCTCTGGTGAACTATTGAAAAGTCCCCTCCCAAAGTCTATATTTATAGGAGCAGTATGCATAATTTATTTTCAGAATATTATTTTTAGAACAAAGTACAAATTAAATCATTTGTGTATGTTTGAAATTAAATTGGAAAAATCTCCCCGTAGATCTGGGATGCCATCCCTAGTTGTTTCTTTTCCAGATTATTTCATCTGCCCCCTGGTGGTTTCCCATGAACACAATAAGTACTGCAGAAATAAATTCCTGAAAAACAAATATAATTTCTTTCCACCAGTTAAACTGCTTAGCAGATAGGTTTGCTTTTGTTTTACTTTTGTAAGCTGCTATCAAGCGTATGTTTATTAAACGTTAAAATTTCAGGAATTACCACTTGATTTTGTACAAGGGAAACTTGCATTAACGGAAAAGGGAAAACTGTTTAACCAGGAGCACACCAAGCTGGAGCTTGTGTTTAGGTGTGACCTGGGAGCACAAGGAGATCAACTGACTTGTCAGGGTCACACAGTATGCAGGTGGGGGCTGGAGTGATTCAAACCCAGGTGTTCAGGTTTGTATCTTTAGTGCCCTTAATCACTGCGCTATACTGCGGGTGCATGGGAGGTCCATGCCTCCCTTGGCAAGGAGATTGTATTTGACCAAAAAAAGAACATTCTGTAATAAAGTAACAAACTAAAAGCACAGTTTAAAATGCAGTGTGGTATGGAGTAGCTTATCAAAAGAAATGGGGACATTGACAAATGTCCTTTCTCCTAATGTGACAGTGTTATATTTACATTTTGACTGTACTAAACACGATATAATACAAGAAAATCTTATTTATAATAACATTAAAAAATAAACTTTTAAAAGTCTAGCTTGCTCTTATGTAAATCTGGACATGAAAGGGTGTCAGCAAACAGAGCTATGTCATGTCATGTTAGTTAGTTATGCCCTGCTTGCTTGGCTACCTGCCATGACTATTGACATGGATGTCAGGCTGAGGTGTCAGCCATTTTTTTTGCTTGAAAAATGCTTTCTTTGAAAAGAAAAACACTCCCTTTTTACTTGCTGGATTTAAAACAATAAAGGTAGTCTGAGCTGTCTAGACTACATTTAAATCACAAGTTTATTGCACACTACAGACTTAATCTTATTGCATCATAAATCCTTCTTCCACACCCGAGATACACCTTCTGCTATCACACACACTAAACCAACTGCGTCCTTTTGCAACCAATTTAATTTCTTGCTTATAAACCAACTAATTCCAATTCTCTCCAAACAAGCTCAATTATTTCTGAAAACATTTTGTGAATGGGGATTCTCTCCATATGTTTCTAGGGACTAGATTTGTGAAACTATACAAACCAAACAATAGTTTTAAAGGCAGATTTCAGCCTTCCCTCCTCTATGAAAGTTAAAAAACAAACATTTTGCTCCTCCTGTGAGCTCATCTCAGTAGCTGGCTGAGATGACCTTGAGGTCTTCAGTCACATACCAAACCATCATTGTCCATTTAATAAGGATGAAAAACTTTTAAACTTTCTATATTAACCCAACACCTTGCAAGAGTACAAAATCAAAGCATATATTTTCATTTCTTAGAACAATCAGATAATAGGCAAAGAAGAATCATTCTTTGCAGCTTGTAGTGTGTGTGTGTGTGTGTCTTTTACTCTGATGTATCAGGTCAGATTTAGAAATGATTTTAAAGTTTGAGAAGGAGAAAGACAGTTTGAAGGGCCAGTCATTAAACAAAAGATAAGCAGAAGTACGGTTATGTTTAGAGATTATGTAGCATTGTTTAATTCACATTCAGAACTTCAAATGCATTCTACATTTCGCATGGCTAGATCTACTCTGTATTTGTCCTTTGCTAACATGATCTTGCAATACTTTGTATGTGCCACACACACTTTGTGTTTTTTTCCTACACTCCTTTTCTAAACGGATATATTATGTTAGACCACAACTCAATATGATGATGCTCAAAATATTGAGTTTACAGTCCCGAAACCAAAACTCCGGCACAACTCGGATGCCCGGCAATGCAATGTCAAGCATCCTGCTATGACAAACACCTAGCACCCTGTACCCCTCATGTGGGAGGGTCTTCACCCCCACACCCCCTGTAACTAATATAACAAACTCTGAGGGGCAATGGACCTGGGAGTAAAAATATATTAGTTATGTGGGCAAAATTCAAAAAAGGTCCATAGCCTGGACCAGAACCTGAGCCTCGCTGGGTCCACTGGCTGAGCTGCCAGTGGTTTAGCCCTCCACACCACCGTGGCAGCTCAGCCAGCTTCTGGATCCAGTGCTGCTTTCTGCAACATCACCAGTGGTAAGGTAGCAACCCATCACATTTGCTACCTTACCCCCCCCTCCCATAACACCATCAGGCATGAAGCCAGTGGGATTTACACTCTTGAGATACTACACCTGTCGAGAAATACTGCCCAGGCAGGTGTGTGTCAGGATAATGAGCTGTGGGATGTCATAAGGATACCTTTCTAAACTGTTTCTAGCAATCGCTAACTTTTCTTCCATTTCAATACATTCATTTGGCATATCCTCTTTAGCCAACCAATCATTCACTTACAAAACATTCATCTTATCCTGCTTTAACCTTTTACATTTCTTCCTCCTCTGATAACTCTTCATTTTTCTTTTGCACAGTACATTGCATTGCATACTTCAACCCACCCTTTCTAGGAGTGTGGAGGCCATGTTTTTCCTATATCCTACAACACTTAGGGTCACCGGGTCAGTTTTGGACTATACCAGGTTAGTCTGAAATTTTGTGGTCTGGTTAAAATTAGCCCACCCTCCATGGGAAGATGGAAAATTTGAAATGTCCAATGTGAATTCAAAGCTTATGGCCTTTGTGAGAGTTCCCCTCTACCTGCTAGTGGGAATTTAAAAGTTTATCGATCCTATCTCTCATTCCCTACTAGACAGTTTACTAGCTTCAGGATTGGGACTCCATAAGGTGGTCCCTCCCCATAATCAAACAGATTTGCCTCAACTGTTTAGTTTAGACCAATCTGGCTCCTGTATTGGCTTGCCATTTGTAAGATTCTAGTAATCCTGCAAGTTCTAAACCAGATGGACAGTTACACAAACCTAAGTCAGTCGTAGCAAACTAAAGCTCATAAATAAGGACTGTAAGTACAGATTATACATTACCAGAAGCCCAAAACTCTCCACACCCAGGGTGCAACATCATAAAATCTCAGTGATCTTACAGTAAACATGAATACTTATAGTGTGATAAGATCAGTCCCATTGCTATGACCACAAGCTTATGTACACACAAAGTATGTAGTCTAAGTTACCCTGGTTGGTCAGTTTGGTGGGCAGCTCACTGTTATCAAGCTTGCCCTTTGCATGTAGCATATTCTGTGTATCACATTTGTTCTATCATTACTGTCGCACATTAGAACAATAGCACAGTCACAGATATTGCTGATTCGTCATAATAATCTGCTGTTTCAAGCAGTGTTTACCTTGGCAGTAGGTGGTGCTCTAGGATTAGAAATACAGCAAAAATATAATAATATCTTATAGCAGCAGGTGGTGCTCTAAGGATACAAATGTGTTACTTGATCAGTTCTCTCATAACAAAGTTCTCAAAAAAACATCTCAGACAATAACTACTTTGGCTGAATGTTTTCACTTGGGTATAGCATTTCGTAACAGAATCATAACTAGATAATAAGGCAAAAAAGAAGATACATATAATACAGTACATCCTAACTATCCTAGCTATACATACAACAATTTCTAACTAATGACATCACAATAGTCCACATAAGGGACTACAGGTCAGGCAGGCCTACATACATACCATATGCTGCTCTCAGTATCGGACTGTAGGTAGTGGCCTGGGCCAACACATGGTTTGTGGTTACAGGAGTTTAAGCAGAAAGCTTACCTCTGGTGTATGCTTTGCTGTCCTGCTTCCACTTGCCTTATGCCTTTGTTGCTGCTCCCTGCCAGCTTGTTTGGGTGCAGAGTGTCCAGCCACTGGCTGCCTCATTGGTCTGACTCCAGTAAGCAGACTCCTCTGTAATGTCCTTAGTGTGATTTTATGATTATGTAGGCAGTCTTTTCCAGGTGTTGAAAGTTTATGTAATTATTTAATATGATATGGCTTTAGATATTTTAGTTTGGGAAATTTGTATGTTGTAATTTGTGCTGGAGTTGGTGATTGTTTGCTTGTTTTAAAATTGTAAAGTGCTTTCGGCTCTGTACTATATAAATAAAAACTATGTCTGTCTGTCTGTCTCTCTCTGTCTCTCTAGCTAGCTCTGTAGCACAACTGTCTCACAGAGTGGTGAGTGATGCAAAGTGGTTGCAATGATCACTTTTTGCACCAGTCATTGTGACTGAGCATGATATATTTTATAATTTTAACAGAGGTGACCTATTCGTAAAAAATAAATCAACAACATCAATGTACAGTACAGTACCTATAAAATGTTTTGACATGTTTCAGAAGTTTAAGTTTTTAGGATTTATGAGTTTTGGTTCACGTACATGTTTTATGCAATGAATCTGTGCATACAGAAGGTTCCCAGAAATCCTGTATGAAATTATTTTTTCTAGAGCAACCTCATGTAATGCCATTCTGTACTTTGGCAGATGCTACCTTTTACATGGGCAGATGCACCTCTGTTCCATGTTGGGAATCATTCCCTGTTGAAGTGGAACTGCATCTCTGAAATGTTGGCATTTGGTCAGAGCCCTTTGAACATTTTATTGCTACAATGCACTTGCTTAATAAATCCTCTTCAGTAGATTTCATTAAGTGTGATACTTTCTTGTTTTCATTGGTATTTTGCTCCACGCCAGGAGCTCAGCTGCACAGGGTATATTGAGACACCACTCTGTTTTCTGTACTTATACTGGAAATCAAGCTGGGAGACCATCAGTCTCAAATGCAGTTGCTCTAACTATTCACCTAAATTGGATTTACCCCGGCTGAGGGAACTGACTGCTTCTTTGACTTTTATACTTGTTATCTCATGTACCACCACTAGAGGGCTCTATTTGTTTTACAGTCACTCAGCATGGATTTGATCCTGTTATCCATGGCTTTGACTACAAGAAGGCATATTGTAGCTATGCACAAACTACCTTTTCTTAAATACAAAACCATATAGTCTTGGGGCAGCATAATAAAGATCAAATATATTAATTCTGCTAAAATATATATTTTAGGTTGACTTTTGATTTCCTGCATAACACATTTTGATATTTTTACAAACTATATTTTTACATTAACATTATTGCTTTTACAGTTAAACCAAATCCTCCTACAAACCTAAAAACAGAAATAACAAATGAAGGAGAATTAAGAATTTCTTGGATAAAGCCAGATCCAACACCATGTGAGCTCCAATATGAAGTCAGATATTGTATGAATTCCACCGAAAATGTTTTGCAGGTACGGTAATTTAATTTAATTTAATTTCCTGCATATGACTCTGCTCTCAGAAATGTAGCTGAGCTAGCTTACCTCAGACCTGCATTTATATTCCTATTTTATGCACCAAGATGGCAGCTTTGCATCTATTATCATCATCATCATCATCTGTGCTATTATTTCCAGTTTTTTTTTTTAAGATCAGTGTTAGATCAGGAGTTGGTAATGGGTTTTGGTGTACATTTATCTGCAGGAACATTGATCAGCTGTTCTTTGTAACATAATGAAGTGTAATGCTGGTGAGATCCTCAGCTGATAAAGTAGGAGGGCTGCTGTGTTAGATGTGCTGGGGAAAGTGGAGTACTCCAGTGGAGGTCGGTGATAAAATTGATTTTTCAAAAGACAGTCTTCTTTGTACAAATCGATTTTTCAGAAGACAGCCTTGAAATGCCTGGCAGTACAAACTCATCAATTGATGTGATGCAGTCAGCAAAAAATAAGCTTTACGTGTAGTCATGAAGGAATAACTGATCCTAGCCAGGTAGTCTGTATTTAAGAAAAGGCTCTGTCTTTTCTTTTGTGCATTAGAAACTTACCAATCATAATTGTAACCAACAATACAAAGGTACAAATTCAGAAATCCCAAAATGTGTGAGTAGGATAAGAAGTGAGAAGAAAGCCCTTCCAATCTCATCAATATGAATGCTTGGATCAGCAAAACCTTCAACAGTGACATACACCTTCACCCGAGCTGAGAAACAGGGCTATTCTTATAATGCCAGCTCCACAGCTGACACTAGAGATTATGGGGGTGTGCTGATATTCAAATATTTAGCGAATAACTAATGTGATTAGTAAGCATTAAAATGCGATTGTGATTTAGTAGTTCTTGTCCCATATTGGACTTGCAGGAATAGCAATCACAGAAACAGTTGGGACTGTTTAAAGTAATCCATGCAATCAACATGGAAATTAAGGCCCTGGCCATGCATATCAGGCACAATAGCATGTTCAAGACCTATTGCCTCTGCAAAGGGTTTGCATACTATCACAAATTAAACACCTGCAAAAAGTAGATAATGTCCAGTCACAAATCAAAACAGGAATGCAGAGCTCCTATGCAGGGCACTAGAAAATGCAAGGTCTATGTGAGACACACAACACACATCATGCCCCTGCACTGGTTGCAGCCGGAACTCATTTGCTATGGAGGGGGGTTGGATCATGACATGGGTATAGGTAGCACAGGGTAAGGAACATAACTAGATAAAGTGTGCCTGGCCTGGGGGGGCATGGTGTTGATGCATCCCTCCACACCCTCTACCTAATGGCAGCCTCAGGTGCCAGCTGCAAGCTCCTCCAGCAGTGTGAGTGTGGTCTGTGTTGGTGGGCCACCACCAGTGGCCTGTAGTGCTTGTGTTCTTTTGTCAGCTTTCCCTTGGTCCATTTTAATATGTCATAGAATTATTTTTTCACCTTGTCTACTGAGCCACCACCAACATGCTCAATGTTGATTGTCTCTGTCACCTCCCTCCATGCCATTTCCCTGCATTGGGAGGGGGACACTGCTATCGAACTGGACTTCCAGAACAATGTATTCCTATGCCAGCAACAGTTTGAAAAAGAAAGTTATGAGTACATCCCTTACCATGAATGGCATCATCACCCAAAACACTGTATGAATACATGTGCACCTCTACCTAATAATTATGTGCAGCAGCGAGGTACTGTTATGGGGAATGGCCTGGGGACAGGACAGTTTCTGGCAAGACTCAGTCACATTTGCAGAGCTTCGGTACCCCAATGAACATGCATGGTGTGGGGATGCACCATAATGAAACTCTAAACACACGCAGGGTAGAAGAAGACATGTCCATCCAGGTGTTGATAGATGCTGCATAGTTGTATGCATACCTGCTGCAGTGCAGAATGTACACATGCAATGTGGACAGATGCAGTCCACACAGAGGTATAGGGAGGTTGCTGGCACCTCTGCACATGCTGTTGTCTACATGTGCACCAACATGCTAGTGGCTGTGGCACATAGAAAGGTAGTGCCAGAGAGCTGTGGTGGAGGTAGCACCCCTTGGTGTACAGCCCATACACCACAGCATGAGCTCCCACACTCTCCATTATATATCCAACCCTGTGTGGGCTCATATTCAATCTGCAATCAGTCAGACATGCACTACCAGTGTCAGCTCTGTATTTGTTCTGGATGTACGAGTGTGGTCTGCATACAGATAATCTGCATAATGTTGGCCAGCCCAGTGGTGCTGAGGGTTGAGGCGCTGGATGCCACAATTCGCGGCATGCTGGCAACCTGGGTTCGGGAATGGACTCGGGTGTCAGAGGGTCAGCAGGGAAGGATCAGGATTGAGCATCTATAGACTGCTCTCCTGATCCAGGGGAGGGCTGGGGAATTTCACCACGCTGTAGTGGCCTCTGGGGATGCCCAGAGGTACTACATGCCGGTGAATAAGTGTGGGGAGCACGCCGGACATCGGCACGTTGGGCCCGGACATCATTGCACATCCTTGCTCCAGTGGGATCCAAATTAGGTGGAAAATGGCTGGGCGTGACCGTGCAGATTGAAAGCCGTGCCCTGCCTCCCCTGGAGGACTCTCGTGGAATTGCACTGGGTGGCCCGGGGGCCGATCTGGCTAGGCAGATTATGAGGGAGGCCCTCCAGGAGACTGGACATGGCTGAACCGGACCCCCATCATGTGAGTGAGCCTGGTGCTTTCCCGGTGGGTCGGGCCAGTGGCTGGATGCCCCCCACCAGTAGTTGCCACAGTAAGGCAGAAAATAGAGATGTGATAAAAAATTAAAAATAATCTGCATAAAGTGGTGTGGCACTGCAGACAAGTGATTGCATTACTGAGCTGTGGATAATGAATTTGTTGCATCCAACATACCTGAGTTTGTTTGACAAAACATCCACTTGAATACTGTGTGACTTTGAGCAGGTCATGTAACCCCTCAGTGCCACCCTGCTTCCCCTGACTAAAGATTGCCTTCTGGGCCTTAACTGATTACCACAGACAGTGACACATGTCAGGAAAGACAGGTGCTGCTGCCTTTACAATGAACTGCTAACTCGCTCAGGATCCTCTTGTAAATGAGCATTAGGCAGATAAGCCCTACCCTGGTTAAACAAAGTCCTGCAGCTACAACTAGAAATCAATAATGCTGTGCACTACTGTATGGCTACAAAAGTCAGCTACCTGTAGTTCCCAGGGTCTAGACATACACCTGCATAGCATATCTCCTTCATTGCACATTATGAATGATGACATTCTGCAACACATAAGCATAACACAAATCAATAACAGAATTGTGCAAGACACCTGTGGGAGAGGTTTAAACATGTTAGTTGTGTTGTTGCAACTTACCTTTTATCAATAGATACAGTAGTTGTCTGTCAAAGTGCTGGTGCTGCTCCAGACTACAGTGGTATTTAGTGTGGATTGCAACCCTTGCAGAAGGCCCACTGCTATAGTGAGACAGAAATTAGCATATAATGATATGTAAATTATGTTTTAAACCGCAAATGTTAAAAAATGCCCATTAGGATGGTACCTTCCAATATATGATTGTTCCTGACTGTTGGTAAGATATTAGCAATTGCTAAGGATGATTGCATCAAATTCTCTGCCAAACATATGCTTTGGCCAGCTGCATGCCTTGGTGGCATAAGGGCCATTGCTAATGAAGGCATTAGGCATTTTCCACAAATATGCACATCTGTGATCGCACGCAGCCACTAACATGCACACACAACATGGAAAGGACTACATCAGCATCACCTTGGGGTAGTCAATGCTTAGGTAACTGCCACTGTACATACTGCACTACCTGTGTGCCCATGCGAGTCTGGTGGCAAGCTTGCTGGAAAGCAGTGTGTTTCCTGGGAATGTTACCATACAGTGTGTCATCAAAGTATGGCAACACTCTGCCATCTCATCCTGCTGTTGCCCCTGTGCATGCCTGGTGGTTTGCACATTGTTCTTCACAGTACACTAAGGCATTTCGGGTTACTGGTGTTTGGATAACAGGGAGGCAAACTAGATGAGATGTAAGGTCTTAATCTGACCAAATCTACAGTGTGTTTTTCTTGTCTAAATCTCCATGTGTATGGTTTATAATGAAAATGAATAAAAGTCGAATTTCAAATCTACAGTGTGTATCTACCTATATGCAGTCAATTAGGCTCTAATAAATTTATTAAGTGCAAAAAAAAATTGTTTAAGCTATCCTCTTGAGCTCATCCCTTTTCAGATGGGACATACAAGAATCAATGTTCTATTTAATTTTATAGGAGGAAAGGATTGTCATGGAACCCTCACTGTATATTGGAAGCATACAGTCAGGTTTTTCATATTCATTTCAAGTACGCTGCAAGTGCCACCAGGGAGCTGCATTCTGGAGTAACTGGAGCCACCCAGTTTATGTCAATTCACAAGGTAAGCCACAAAGCATTTTTTGTTATTCTTTGGTAAGCAGGTAAATTCTTTGATAACCAAGTAAAGCTCACTGAACACAAGTCCAGTTTACAAGAGAAACATGGCAGCACTGGGGACGTTATATGACTTGCTCAGAGTTTCACAGTGTGCAAGTGGAGGTTGTGGGAATCAAATCCAAGTCTGCTGGACATACCAAGCTCATTCATAGTTTGTTACTCTAACCTCTAGGTTATACTGCCAGTCCTAATTTCAAATGGAAATATAGTACTTCTGTAGAATTGCATTGTGTCCCGGCAGACTCCATTGGCCCAGATATTCAAACTGCGCCAGGCTGTGTCGCAAGCCTGGGCGCAGTGCAACTTGGCTGCGCAGGGGCCTTGACTGGGTGATATTCAACAGAGCTGTGCCATGGCACAGCATTGTTGAATATCGCACTCTGGCTACCCGCAATGCGCATAGCGCAGTGGCACTGCGCCAGTGCAAGTGGCCAAAGTGGAGCAGGGGACACGCTAGCGCAAGTTCCATTGCACTATGCGCAGCAACCGCGATATTCAAAAGTACACATGCAAATGAGGCTATAATGTATGCAAGGTGCAAATGGAGCCATTTGCATGTCATTATGGCCCCATTTGCATGCAGGTGCGCCGATCCCCGGCGACTTGCACCTGGCGCCCTGCCAGGCAGCAGCCGTCGGGGACCAACGCCCCCTGCAGCACGGTAATGTGCCCCACAGCCCAATTGCAGGCTTCAGTAAATATAGAATAGCGTCCTATATCCCTGGTGGTCCAGTAGACTGCTGTCAGCCCGATCACAGGCATGAGTAAAATGAAAATATTCCAATATCCCTGGTGGTCCAATGGACTGCTGTCAGCCCAATCTCAGGCATGGGTAAAATGAAAAGATTCCAATATCCCTGGTGGTCCAGTGGACTGCTGCCAGCCCGATCGCAGGCATTTGTATAATAAATGTGCGTCCACTATCCCTGGTGGTCCAGCGGACCCCTCCCTACCAGCCACTGATCCCCACCTTCCCTCCCTCCCCAGTCAGTGGCGGGCTTGCAGCACCCACCTGCCTGCCATCCTGCTGTCTGGCTGACACTGTAAGTAGTAGGCTGTATGCCCATTGGTCCCAGCGGAGCCAATGGGCGTGCAGCCCGTATCACATACATTCCAGAATGTGAATGGATCCATTCACATATCTGAAATGTATAATGCGATGCAGGGCTGCATGCCCATTGTCTCACACTGTGGACCAATGAGCTACCTATGGTGTCAGTTGGTGGCTGCAGGCAGGTGGGGTGCTGCCACCCACCACTGACCGGGAGGAGAGTGGGTGGTGGGGATCAGTGGGCGGTGGGAGTGGGTTCCACTGGATCACCAGGGAGAGTAGATGTACATTTAGTATACAAATGCCTGCGATCGGGCTGACAGCGGTCCACTGGACCACCAGAGATAGTGGAATCTTTTCATTTTGCACATGCCCACGATCAGGCTGACAGCAGTTCACTGGACCACCAGGGATATTGGAATCTTTTCATTTTACACATGCCCGCGATCGGGCATGGGGGGGCACCGCCAGGTGCAGCCAGAGCTCGAGTTGCCACCCACAGGTGGCAGCTGCTGTATTGTGCCCTGTAATACGGCAGCTCACCTGTGGGTGGCCAGTCGTTGTTTCTTTTTTGTGGATCAACTTTGTGCGGTGCAAATAGGGGTTGCTCATACATGGACTCAGCACATCCCGGGCTGAATATTGGGATGGTCAGAGTATGCATGGGCATGCCCCCCCCCTACCTGCACTGCATACATTACTGATGCGCTCTGGCGCATTGGGATTTGTGCCAGGCACAATTCCTGTTTGCATATCATGCCAGGCCCATCAGTGGATTGTGCATGGTGCAACACTGTTGCACCATGCATAACCCTTTTGAATATCTGGGCCCTTGTATGTACAGTTTTTATATAAAGTCATTGCAGACTGTTAACACATCAAAAATGCATACACCTTTATAAGGCATAAAATGTTAGTTCATGTACACTATAGAGGTTTGCAACTAACCCAATATTTAAATTCAGCAAATTCAGCAGTCAGATATCTTGACATTTGTACATTAATTGGTGTTAGGCGTAAATGTGCTTTTCAACAAATGTCCTGCAAAATACAGTGTGTAACCTTACTGGCATCTACATCTACTCCCACAGCCACCCACCTGTCCACATCACCCACCAACCATCATATTTTCAAATCCCCCACATCTTTAATAATTTCTGTTCAGGCTCTATCCAATAATGGGGCTTATCCTTTCTTCACATACTTGCAGCCCCAGTCCACCATCTTTAAACCTGGGATCGGGTGTGATGTGGACTCCTTTTAAATGGTAGTATAATCCGTACTAGCACAGTGGCAACAAGGGGTACTCCAAACACATTCTGTCTTGATGCTTACCACCTGTAGCACTCTCAACCAGTGAGTAGAGCCAGTATTGTCTGTGTAATGTATGTAGTGGTATGTCACTACATACGAACATACGAATCTGCCAGCAGAAACAGGCCTCATGGTCTATTAAGTCTGTTCGGAATGCACAGCTATCACCCTTATATGCAGCTGCCTCCCTTCACTCCTCCCTCACTTTACCCCCCCCGCACCCTGTCCCATGTCCTTTTAAAGCTGCCCACCATCCTACAGGATACCACTAGAGTTGCTACAGAAAGTGAAAGCCCTACTCACCACTTGGTAGTACTACAGATAGCAAGAACATTGAGTGAGAATGTGCATGCATTGATTACCTGCTGCTGCTGCTGCATCTGTCACCATGCCAGCCAGAATGCTGTTGCCATTTAAAATGAACCCACGTCCTGGCTGCAACCTCCCAAGTTGAACAATGGGGACAGAATGTGGCATAATTATGAAGGGGGCTTTACCACAACAAGGTATGGAACCTTCGGGATCAGGAAGAGAAATGGTTGATTTGCAATGAGCAGCCTAGGTCAGGTGTGGGTTCATGCAAAGTACAAAGGGTTTGCTATTCTGATTGCTTTGCAAAGTGCCACAACTTTGCTATGCCATGCATGTAACCCTCTACATAGTGAAGGGCCAACTTCACTAGGCAAAGACTCCTTGAAATGACATTTTAGTCATGAAGCCATGTGAAGCAAGACTTTGTGGAGTTCAACAACCAAAAAAGCCACAAATCCCCCAGTGCCTACCCAACCTCCTCCCATCCTTGACTTTAACAATATATGTTCCCCCTTTCCCCATCCACTCAGCAACATCCCCTCATCCCTCCTTCACTCCCACCTACCCTGCAAAGAGATAACTCCCCCATCCCACCCACTGATTCAGCACTCAAGCACCCTTCTTCCTCCCCAAAGTCCTGCAAAACATTGACTCACTTTGTAACTCAAAGGCACAACACCCTCTACTGCACACTCAGCACCTGCCAACCACCCCCTCTACACCCCATCTGACACCCTACTGTCAAAGGAAAGGACACATAGTGGTAGAGGAGGGGATGGTGACCAGCACAGAGCTGTCCACCATCTCAATGAATGAGTGTATACACTCATAGTAATCATCTAGTTGGTATGAGTGAACACTCCCACTCATTCAGACAGCAAGCAGCCAAACTGGTGATTAGAGTCTGTGCCAGCTGTCATAACCCTCTACAACTAAGTATATTTTCTCTGACTGGCACATGCCTCATGGGGTGTGAAGTGGGTGGGTTGGCAAGTGGAGAGTGAGTGGGTGGGGTAAGGAACATTTGTTTTTGCCTTTCAGCCTGTTAACATTTTGCAGGGCTGGGGAGGAGTTGTGGAGCTGATGCTTTTACTGAGTGGGTGGGCCAGGAAAGGAGAGAGGTGCTACCATTTTGGTGGCTCAGTGGGGGAAGGGGGGAATGGGGAGTTGTCGAGTGGGTGGGGAGAAAGTATTACATTTACAGACAATAGATACACAATCATACATCCCCCTGTAATGCAAAGCATTGTTTTGTATTACGAGGGTATGTGTGATTTTTGTTTTTCTTTGAAACCTGGCTTTGTTGCTAATGCCCTTTATTGGTAACCCTTGCATCAGTGCTTTCGTTCTGAACGTCATTATCTTTTAACTAACATTTATTATTGTAATTGGGGCTGGGGAGAGGTTAGAATGGTAGTGGGGGATTAAAGTAAAGGTACTTTGCATGGCAAATTTCAAGCAAGTGCCACCATCATAGTATTTCTGTGTAGCATGAAATTTGGCATCTTCACCAACATTTTGCTGGTGATGTTAACATTTTCAACATACCAAGACAGGAGTAAAGAAGAAGCCAAAGAAAGGGTGTATTAGTTCAAGGGGGATGTTTGTATGGGTGGGTTGGGAGGGGCAGGACTGATGGCTGTGGAACTACACCTATTGGGTGTGTGTTATGAGAGTGGTGGGTGCTGGAAAATGTCTATTTTTAGCTCTCATTCTGCTCCTCAATCCAGAACTGGTTAGCTAGCCCAAATAATGTTACTATTCAATATTGGGAGAAAATTTCAAATAGTGCCAGTAGTCGTGGTTCTCATGTTTGCTATTTGTTTTAGTGCACAGCATATAACTAATTCATTGATTGTGAACATGGTACAGTAAGAGCATTTTGCCACAATGTGTTGACATTTTTAAATTTGCAGTAGCATGTAGCATATTAAAACACTAGACAGTGGTGTGTGTGTGTGTTTGTGTGTGCGTGTGTGTGTGTGTAGGGGAGCATTCACTAGCCTCTCCCTTGCTATCAGTTCTTATATTGTAAACCTGGGCCTTTAATTCTCTGCAGCATTTCAGTCCTGATTTCTGTGACAGGGCTGCTCGGCTGACACATCAGTATTTCATTATTGCATTATGAATTAACTACTCATTTATGTGACAGATTGCAGTCCTACCATTAGATAAATTATGATGTGATGTCATCAATGACATCACCTACTGAGCATAGAGGAGGGGGTGTCAGGAAAAACAAGGAGGTGAAGGGAGCCAGGCACTATGGAATCCTGTACATTTTAATGCAAAATCACCAATAGCAATGAATGTTGCAGTACTACATACAGTATATTTTGCAGTGTGATGTAGGGTTGGGGGTAAATTTTGCAGTCATGGAATTGCTAAATTCCAGGGACCTTTCTGTAAACATATAAACATACTGCACTATTAATGTTCAGTTTTTATACTTCATACTTGTAATATCTTCTATCAAAACTGCAAAAAGGGTGTGGGTCTCCTTTATTAGAACACCATGCTATCTTCCAAAGCCATTGTCTTCCACATGTCAAATACAGTATAATAAAAGTAACACTCTTTTATTTATTTATTTATTTATTTATTTATTGAAGGTGTTGGAGTTACAATCCTTTGAGTCAAATTCATTTCCAAAGGCTCCGCATCAAGCAACAATAACAGCACACTGGGTATAACATTTATGCAGGGTACAGAGAGTGGAAAGCACAGTTACATAGATACAATACAGTAGAGTCTTACAGAGATATGGCCTATACATGCTGGTAGCTAAACAGGTCCCTGTAAACATGGGGACTAGTTATTGTCAAAGGCAGCAAAGCAGTCTGATAATTAAGACTTTGTCAAAGCATGTCAGTCATATAGTTAAGAAATACTGATAGCACACTGTGGCTTGGGCACAGGCTGGTAAGAGGTAGAGTATTCCAGTTATGGGCAGGTGCAGGAGCAGGAGGTGAGAAGGTGGCTTCTTTGGACCACTTTTAACCATATATTTGCATATATGTATTAATGCTAACTGTGAGCCCAGAATATAACATGCTCAATCCAGTCATGTTCAAATACTATATTATGATAATTTTAGTTTATTTAGGCATATACCATGGGTGCTAGCAAAGTGGCTAGTTATGTTTGAATTTAGCACTTCATTTTAAGTCATAAAAAAAATATTTCTGTTTGTTAACTTACTGTATTTGCAAGAGTGGCTACCACATATAGGTGTGAGAACACGTCATCCCAAATATTTGATCTGAATATTGTATTTGGGCTACCAAATATTCGGGTATTCAGTATTCATATTCTGGTATTCTAAAAAAAAATATATCCTTTCCCCAACCCAAATCCTTCATAGAAAATCTCTGGTCATAGTTGATACTTTTGCTTGATGGATGTGTAATGGTTCTTAAAGTGTGTACACACTGAAAACTCATTGGCTTTGTTTTGAGCTGCTATGATTTTTATTTCGCTTACAGTTACCTTCAGACTACTCAGCAGCTGTACTTTAATGACTCTCTAAAATTGTGAATATAGTATTTGGAAGTATTAAATAATTGTACACAACAGAGAGTGTTACAGTGTTACAGTATACTTTCAGATATTGGCACTTTTTGGAACATTATGAGGCATGAGTTGAAGTGAAGTGTCTACAAACCCCCACCTAAGTAATGATATCCCATGTTGTAAAAAAAGCCACAAAAAGCCCATAACTTCATTGTGTGCAACATGACACAACCATGCATTATTCTCATGTGACCACACAACATACGTGGACTTAATTCTTTTTTCCCTAGCAAATGTCCATTTTATAAGAGGGATAACACACTCCAGGGTGTGTGGTCACAAGTGAATAATGCAGTCTTGGGGTGGATACAGTACTCATCTAACCACCCAATAATGGCATGCACAGACCCTGCAGAGTTTTACCCTTACATAAATGATACTCTGCAATGTTTTATTGCAATCATGCAGTTCCAAACAAACGGGGGAGGGAGGGGGGCTGCGCTGATGGTGCAAGGATGGCATGGGCTATGGAGTCAGCAAAACCTTGCAAAGCAGCAAACACTACACAAAAAGCTGCACTCAAAAAATACAGGCAGATAATGCAAACAAGTGCAGATGTCTTTATTTAGTGGGAATCTGCATACCAGCAATTGCATTTCATAACTGTAGCAGTGAGGTACTCTGCAAACTGTCTGGTGTTAGAATTTAAATGATCAAATGTGAATCCCAAATTAGAGCTGCTAACTGCTCCTGCACTTTGCTTCAGTGGAGCTTTGTCAAAGGTTCAGACAGACAGATGGCATGCCTATTTTTATATGTTAAAGCTGACTTCATGACAGTGTTTTAAATACACGTACAATTAATATCAAAGTGGGATGTGGAACACCCAGAAACCCTCAAAAGTGCACAAAGTGTAATCCCATAATACAATAGGAGACTATCTCATACAAAACTAAAAAGAATATAAAATAGACTACTATGAAAACGAGCTCTTTTCAACTCTATTTACTACCCTTTTGCTTGCAATTCATACATCCTAGAGCAATGTATTTCATAAATCGGGTACAGTCCTTAAAAATGGCCTCTGTTGTAAAAAACAAAAATATTCTCTCCTGTATAAGACTAGATAAATGTCTCAAGAAAAGTAAATTTTAGGTAAGGTGATGGGTAGGGGTCCTTCTCTTGAGATATCTCTGTTTAAACCATTTCTGGCAAATTGCCTATAAGAGACAGTATAAAAGAGTAAACAAACCAGTCTGCAGAGCCCATTGTTAGACTTTCATTGTCTCACCATATCAGTGCAATGAGGAATCTTCACTGTTGTGTTCACAGAATTAAAGAAAGAAACAACCAAAAAAATCACAGGACAAAGCAATATGTAAAAGGAACATTAATACATTATTAAACATCATATAAACTAATAACTGTACATGTTACTAATTATGTATCACAACAAGAGTTGCTCACCATAATACTGTATATAACCTCTAAAAATGTTTTCAGGTCAACTTTTTTATTCAGACCTGCTGACTTCACACGTTTAAACTGTAGATCCAGCGTCTTTCTTTCTGAAGTAACTGGCACAGTCTATCACCCCCACTTTTTGGGGTTGGTACGTACACTGTTCCAGCCTCACGAATAGCAGGCTTCTGGGGTCAGAGTCATGACAACCTTTTTTTTTTTACACATTTTATCTCCCACTGCCAGTGGGGCTCAGTGGTGGTAGTACCAACCATGTGTGGTCTGTACCCCTCCAGCTTGTCGGGGATCATGCTGCTGTGGGGGCTGGATTTGTGTATTTTTTTTCTAGTTGCTTTTGGTCCCTGAAACCCACCCTTGAGGATGCTGTCATGAAGGATAAGGGTTCAGGCTGTAGAAGTACTGGCACATACCTCAGCCAAGTGCTAAATGTCGTGCTCCACTCCCCACGCTTCAAGTCCTGTGCCATTGCTCATGCATCCACAGACAGCAGTAAGAGAACATTATGACAGCCCTCCCCCCCCTTGGAGGAAGAGATAATCCTATGGGACACTCAAACCTCCTCCTCCCAGCCAGCTCCCGATGACCCAGACTCATTTCCTAACCCGGGTCGCAGGCATTGCAGGTGATATAGCACTACAGGCTGGCCGAGTGTTATAACAATCTTTAGAATATGTACCATATGGACTATCAATTCTGCTATGTTTCATGTAATTAATATGTTCATGAATATATATCTTCAATTTCTTTATAGTTCTGCCAACATACAGTAGACCTGGCCATATGGGCACTAAATGACATAAACCACAAACATGACAGAACATGTAACAAATTATTATTTTTTCCCTTGAATACCAACAGTGGATGAGAGAAATATCTAAGTTGTTTGCATACTTGCAGATGTTACATTTGCCTCAGCTCCATAATAAACATGAACTGTAGATAACATGCAAACGTCAAATGGTCCCTTTTCATGTTGAAGTCCTTAGTAATAAAGTTTGAAATGGCTTGAGATATATATTTGTTGTAAATGTTGTGTAATTACAGTAGGTTCTGAGGGTGCCTGGGGGGGGTGCTTTTTATTTAAGATAGGGTGCCCTTATTTAAAGGAATTTTATGCACTAGTGTCATAAAACGTTTACATCCAGACACAATTATGCCATTTACCCTGTTGATTTTGTATAGTAGTTTTGTTTGGAGAATATGCAGACATTTTGCAAGGAAATTTTAAACAGACTAAGCATGCATTTCTTAAGCAGCAAGACACAATATGGAGGCATGAGTGCAATTACTTATATACTTAAAAAATGTTTACCAGAAAAGACATACTGAGCTGCTAAGAGCACATTTCCAGTCATGTCCCAGGTGAAGGAGGAAAGAGAAGAGCAGAGGTACCTAAGAACAATACATACTGTGCTAACACCAATTAATGCAACTACATTTAATTGCAATTAGTAGCTAGGCAATACAAATGACAATTGTGCAAGAACACAGTTTCTGTGTAAGTAAAATTCACCACAATGCAATAATGTGCTGAAGTCAGCAGCATTTGCAATATGCAGAAGACAATACTGACTTGAGGGAGGGGGCAACTGTTTTGGGAAAGGGGGGGTGAACAAGGTGACTGCACTAGTGTACATCAGGTGCTGGGTGAAAGAGGGAGCTATAGAAGGAGCAAGGGTAGGAAGGGGAGGCTGGCAGGCCTAGGATCAGTATCAGGGACAACTGCAGGAATGAGTCGTAGAGTCATGCAGGAGAGACTTGAGTAATTGGTGGGAAGGGAAGGTCAGAGCAGATGGCAGGTTGGAGAGAACCCCATAATCTGGGGAACTTGAAGGACAAGGCAGTTTGACGAGCAGTGTACTGCTGGGTTGTGCCATCTTTCAGATGAGACGTTGATCTGAGGTTCCTTCTACTCATCCCGGTGCTGTCCCGGTGCTGTCCTGGTGGGTGTCCAGCTGGAAGTAAAAGAACCCAAGGCACTCTTCGCAAACAGTAGGGGGCATTCCCAGTGTCCTGGCCAATATTACTGTTCCCATAAAACTGGTTCATGCAACTGTTTAAGGCTGTGTGTGGGTGTTGATGTGTGATATGGCTGCCACTATACATTCAGTCACTTCACTACCAGTTTAGCATTGCTTGTAAAGTGCTTTGGGGCACACTGTGTATGAAAAGTGCTGTATCAATGCTGATTCTTCTTCTTCAGTGGATTTCCTTGAGGGAAGTGTGAGAGAACAAGAGCCAGAGTTGCACCGAAGGTAGGAAGTGGTAGGAAGCAGAGGTGAGGAAGGAAGTAAGGTAGGAGGTGAGACAGCCAAGCTAGTATTCAGAGATAAATGAAGCACAATGGGCATGGTGTCTGAACTCCAGGGAGGGAAAGGAAAGGGTGGAATACGGGAAGCAATGGTGGGTGCAGGGGGGACAGTCCAGGGCAAAGTGGCAAAACAAGTGAAAGAGGATCCTCTCAGGCCAGAGAGCACTAGGGAGCAGCACTGTATTATCTGTTATCATATTCAAAGTTAGGAAGTTTCATCTTCGAGACAATCTCTCTCTCTCTCTCTCCAGTGGAAGGAAGTAGGATATAACCTTTATTCCTTTAAAGCACCCAGGTTTGGGTTGAAGCTTCAAGTGGATTGCATCCACATGTGCAGAGAAATTGAGGTGCCTGTCCAGCAGATCCTGAGGTACTTCAATTAAGGAGACATCTTCAGTTGCTGCACCATCAAGGGTATGGAAGGAGAGGAGGGGGTGGGCTTAGCAAGCCTCAATCGAGTGCCAAAGATCTTGGAGACTGCTTTCTTAGTGTTGTGGAACAGCCGATTTGCCAGAAACAAGTGCTGAATGTTATTAAAGTCCAGATGGAACCTGGCAGTGAGGTTCGGCCAAGAGGAGCCACAGGCAAAGAGTACCATAATGCATGCATACATATGAATGGATGCAGAAAAGCAGGCAATAGGGAAGCAGTGTAAGAAGATGGAGAAGAGTATGAGGCCAAGGATAGACCCTTAGCTGGGCCATTGGCATGGAGGGTTGAGGTGAATATGCCCCAATTGCTGCCAGGTCGGCGAATGTAGTTTGGGAACAGACCTGGGTCACTGGGGTCACCTGGAGTGGGAGAGGATAAAGCATCCAGAGCACTGGTCTTCTCTTCTAGGTAGGAAGTGTTACAGCCTGACCTCTAGCATCAGATAGGGGTATGGCAGCTGGGACTGTCAAGACAGGAAAGGGGAGGAGTGGAGACTGCTGACATCCCATGTGTGTTAGCATGCATGTGGCCATCTCAGCGACATTGCATGCCCACTCTTCCCTGGGCAGGGATAAAAACTGGAGACTAAATGGGCTTCTGGCAGGGCAGCCACTAACTTTCAGCCACCCACAGGCCCAGCACCTGATGAAAACCAAGGCCTTTACACCACACCACTTTAAGTCCTGGAGGAAAACTGGGGCGATGAGGTTCAGGTGTCCAGCATCCAGAAGGCTATTTGTGGCGGGAGCAGAAAAAAGATTAAAGATCATGTGAAAAGGTCTTTGCATATTGTTAATGAAGCTTGAATTCAAGTCCCTGTGTCATGGTTAGAGTTTCCTGAAATTTTCATGCTGTTTGGTGTTGTGGTTTTCTTTAAATCAGCATTTGCAAAGTTACTCTACAGTGGCTGAAAACAGTGGAGTTATTTATGTTTCTATGTCAGGCTTGAAGGGCAATGACATCATTGTGGAGTACTGTAGCTTGCTGCTTCAGATTCAAAATCACAGCAGGCTGTAAAGTTAATGGTTTGCGAACCAGGTTTCCTACAAACTCAACCTGTGGTTTGTGTTTAGATAGATTAGCTTAAAATCTATCATTCTCTTCTTATAAAAAGTTGATCATTTGAGTTCCAGTGCTGAACTGAAGTAGTGGAAATCTTTCTCTGTAACAGACCAGCTTGTCTGTATTACAGCTGTTAGTTCTTTCTCATCAAAACTCTGATTTTTTTTCTAACTATATAACACAGGATTGTTTAATGAATATAAAATAAATTTAAATGTTGTTCATTCATATAAATAGTTTGTCTTTGATGTAGCCATCATAAATACATTCATGTAAGAACATTTTTTTCATGTCAGATTGACAAACTAGTGCCTGTCACACTCTACTATTTCAAACACATGTGCTGTCTGAACTCACAAATTTCAGTTCTTTGGGGGTTTCTGTGTGAAATACATCATGTATGTGTATAAATAGAAACACTATATGACATCCCGATGCACCGTGTCTCTTCCCCACAGTTGTGGCAGCTGCACTCTGCTGCCATCTGTCCACTGCCCCACAAGCCGCCTGCCTTCTGCTCTACATTTGAGGCTTCTGTACCCTGCTGACCACTGTCTTCTCTCACACAGTTGGGATTTTGTACCCTGCTGCCTCAATCCCCTGCCTAAAGAATAAGGGCTGCTGCACCCTGCTGCTTCCTACCCAAAAAGTTGGGGTTGCTGCACCCTGCTGCCCCCCACAGTCAGGGATGCTGCACCTGTTGCCTCCTGTTCCTGTCTCCACAGTCAGGGCTGCTGTGCACTGTTAAGCACTAGAGTACTAGGTCCCCTGCCTCCACAGTTGGAGTTGCTGTACCATGATGCACAAGGCCAGCTGAGGTGGGGCATTTGCTGCACCCTGTGTCCCACTTCCATTGCCCCAAATGGGCAGGGCTGCTTCCCCAAGCACATCCTGTCTCACAGTCTGGGCTGCTGCACCCTGATGCCCCCCTGTGATGTTCCCCACAATCAAGGCTTCTGCACCATGCTATCTTCTGTCCCCTGTCACCACAGCCATGGCTGCTGCACCCTGCTGCATCCTGTCTACACAGTTGGGATTGCTGTGAGTTGCTGCACATTAGAGCCCCATGCCTCTGCAGTTAAGGCTGCTGCACCATGCTGCCACTTGCCAGAAGAGTCAGGGCATTTTTTGCACCCTGTGGTGTGCTTCCACAGTTGAGGCAATTGCACCTTGTTGCCCTCCTGCCACCTGAGTCATATCCTTTGCTACACCCTGCTGCCCACATCACTTGTCACAGCAGGCATGGCTGCTGCATGCAGTCCCACAGTTTGGGCTGCTGTACCCTGATGTCACCACTATTTCCCGGCCGAACTGTTGGGGCTGCTGCACCCTACTGCCCTATTTCCTCACCCACACAGTCATGGCAAAGGCACCTTTGCCCCGTGTTCCAGTAGGAGGGAGCACAGTGGTGGCAGGGGATAGAGGACAGCATGGTGCAGAAGCTTTGAATGTGGGGCAGGACACAGGAGGGAATCAGGGTACAGCCATCCTGACCATGGCACAGGGGGCACAAGGTGCAGCAGCCTAGCCCATTAGGGGCAATGGAAGTGTGTAGAAGGGTTCAGCAGCCACACTTTGGAGGCAGGGTAATGGGACTCTAGGGTGTAGCACAGCACAGCACAGCAGCCCTGACTGTGGAGAAAGTAACAGGGGCAATAGGTTGCCCGGCTCTGACTGCAGCCCTGACTGTTCAGGTAGGAGATAGGGGTGGCATCAGAAAACAGAAGTCCAAAATGAGGGACAGGGTCCAGCAGCCATTCCTGTTTGGGACAAGGGGTGTGGGTATCAGGGTGTAGCAAAGGATCTGACTCTAGTATTGGGGGGACAGGAGGGTGCAACTCCCTCAACTGTGGAGGCACACAACAGGGTGCAGCAAATGCCCTGACTCTTGTGGCAAGTGGCACTCGGGACAATCAAGCAACTGAAGCAACACAAGCAGCTCACCTGAGTAGCTGAGGAAGCCAAATCTCCAGCCTGATAACTTTCGAGGCAGCCCCCCAAGCTAGGCACTCGGCACAATCAAGCAACTGAAGCAACACAAGCAGCTCACCTGAGAAGCTGAGGAAGCCAAATCTCCAGCCTGATAACTTTAGAGGTAAAGAGAGCCTCTTCTCTTCATCTGGATGCCTGCAGAGGGGTGCTACCTGATGAACACTTATATTTTATGAACTTTGTTCCTGTTCACCACTGGGTGGGCTTGTTATTTGCCTCTCTTTGTGCTAGTAATGCTGAAGTGTAAAGCTAGGGACTCACTGGTTTTTCTAGAGTTGCCTTGCTGATTTCATCTTTAAGCCAGATATACCAAGCAGCTAATATAGATCAGACGTGTTTAATATGGTGGTATTTGGAGCTAATTGCTGATTACATTTAAAGCCAGATATACCAAGCAGCTAATATAGATCAGACTTCTTTAATATGGTGGTATTTGGATATAATTGCTGATTACATTTTAAAGCCAGATATATCAAGCAGCTAATATAGATCAGACTTGTTTAATATGGTGGTATTGAGCGAATTGTGCTTGTAACTGAAGGCATTAGGTTAGCTGGGTCCTAGTGTGATCTCATTTTGGAATAGCCCTGTTTTCTTAGAGTGGAGCTCCATTGTGTAACTCACAACATATTCTCCCGCTGCATAGTAATGAGAGGCTTTCTTTTCTCCAAAACATAGGCAGCACCCCCCCCCCAAAGCTAGGCACTCAGGACAATCAAGCAACTGAAGCAACACAAGCAGCTCACCTGAGTAGCTGAGGAAACCAAATCTCCAGCCTGATAACTTTCGAGGTAAAGAGAGCCTCTTCTCTTCGTCTGGATGCCTGCAGAGGGGTGCTACATGATGAACACTTATATTTTATGAACTTTGTTCCTGTTCACCACTGGGTGGGCTTGTTATTTGCCTCTCTTTGTGCTAGTAATGCTGAAGTGTAAAGCTAGGGACTCACTGGTTTTTCTAGAGTTGCCTTGCTGATTTCATCTTCAAGCCAGATATACCAAGTAGCTAATATAGATCAGACTTGTTTAATATGGTGGTATTTGGAGCTAATTACTGATTACATTTTAAAGCCAGATATACCAAGCAGCTAATATAGATCAGACTTGTTTAATATGGTGGTATTTGGATATAATTGCTGATTACATTTTAAAGCCAGATATATCAAGCAGCTAATATAGATCAGACTTGTTTAATATGGTGGTATTGAGCAAATTGTGCTTGTAACTGAAGGCATTAGGTTAGCTGGGTCCTTGTGTGACCTCAATTTGGAATAGCTCTGTTTGCTTAGAGTGGAGCTCCTTTGTGTAAGTCACAACATATTCTCCCGCTGCATAGTAATGAGAGGCTTTGTTTTCTCCACAACATAGGCAGCTCGTCCCCCCCCAGGCTAGGCACTCGGCACAATCAAGCAACTGAAGCAACACAAGCAGCTCACCTGAGTAGCTGAGGAAGCCAAATCTCCAGCCTGATAACTTTCGAGGTAAAGAGAGCCTCTTCTCTTCATCTGGACGCCTGCAGAGGGGTGCTACCTGATGAACACTTAGATTTTATGAACTTTGTTCCTGTTCACCACTGGTGGGCTTGTTATTTGCCTCTCTTTGTGCTAGTAATGCTGAAGTGTAAAGCTAGGGACTCACTGGTTTTTCTAGAGTTGCCTTGCTGATTTCGTCTTAAAGCCAGATATACCAAGCAGCTAATATAGATCAGACTTGTTTAATATGGTGGTATTTGGAGTTAATTGCTGATTACATTTTAAAGCCAGATATATCAAGCAGCTAATATAGATCAGAAGTGTTTAATATGGTGGTATTGAGCAAATTGTGCTTGTAACTTAAGGCATTAGGTTAGCTGGGTCCTAGTGTGACCTCATTTTGGAATAGCCCTGTTTGCTTAGAGTGGAGCTCCTTTGTGTAAGTCACAACATATTCTCCCGCTGCATAGTAATGAGAGGCTTTGTTTTCTCCACAACATAGCGCCCAAGCTAGGTACTGGGACAATCAAGCAACTGAAGCAACACAAGCAGCTCACCTGAGTAGCAGAGGAAGCCAAATCTCCAGCCTGATAACTTTCGAGGCAGCTCCTCCCAAGCTAGGCACTCTGGACAATCAAGCAACTGAAGCAACACAAGCAGCTCACCTGAGTAGCTGAGGAAGCCAAATCTCCAGCCTGATAACTTTCGAGGTAAAGAGAGCCTCTTCTCTTCATCTGGATGCCTGCAGAGGGTGCTACCTGATGAACACTTATATTTTATGAACTTTGTTCCTGTTCACCACTGGGTGGGCTTGTTATTTGCCTCTCTTTGTGCTAGTAATGCTGAAGTGTAAAGCTAGGGACTCACTGGTTTTTCTAGAGTTGCCTTGCTGATTTCATCTTTAAGCCAGATATACCAAGCAGCTAATATAGATCAGACGTGTTTAATATGGTGGTATTTGGAGCTAATTGCTGATTACATTTTAAAGCCAGATATACCAAGCAGCTAATATAGATCAGACTTGTTTAATATGGTGGTATTTGGATATAATTGCTGATTACATTTTAAAGCCAGATATATCAAGCAGCTAATATAGATCAGACTTGTTTAATATGGTGATATTGAGCGAATTGTGCTTGTAACTGAAGGCATTAGGTTAGCTGGGTCCTAGTGTGATCTCATTTTGGAATAGCCCTGTTTGCTTAGAGTGGAGCTCCATTGTGTAACTCACAACATATTTTCCCGCTGCATAGTAATGAGAGGCTTTCTTTTCTCCACAACATAGGCAGCACCTCCCCCAAAGCTAGGCACTCGGGACAATCAAGCAACTGAAGCAACATAAGCAGCTCACCTGAGTAGCTGAGGAAACCAAATATCCAGCCTGATAACTTTCGAGGTAAAGAGAGCCTCTTCTCTTCGTCTGGACGCCTGCAGAGGGGTGCTACATGATGAACATTTATATTTTATGAACTTTGTTCCTGTTCACCACTGGGTGGGCTTGTTATTTGCCTCTCTTTGTGCTAGTAATGCTGAAGTGTAAAGCTAGGGACTCACTGGCTTTTCTAGAGTTGCCTTGCTGATTTCATCTTCAAGCCAGATATACCAAGTAGCTAATATAGATCAGACTTGTTTAATATGGTGGTATTTGGAGCTAATTGCTGATTACATTTTAAAGCCAGATATACCAAGCAGCTAATATAGATCAGACTTGTTTAATATGGTGGTATTTGGATATAATTGCTGATTACATTTTAAAGCCAGATATATCAAACAGCTAATATAGATCAGACTTGTTTAATATGGTGGTATTGAGCAAATTGTGCTTGTAACTGAAGGCATTAGGTTAGCTGGGTCCTAGTGTGACCTCAATTTGGAATAGCCCTGTTTGCTTAGAGTGGAGCTCCTTTGTGTAAGTCACAACATATTCTCCGCTGCATAGTAATGAGAGGCTTTGTTTTCTCCACAACAAAGGCAGCTCGTCCCCCCCCCCCAGGCTAGGCACTCGGGACAATCAAGCAACTGAAGCAACACAAGCAGCTCACCTGAGTAGCTGAGGAAGCCAAATCTCCAGCCTGATAACTTTCAAGGTAAAGAGAGCCTCTTCTCTTCATCTGGACGCCTGCAGAGGGGTGCTACCTGATGAACACTTATATTTTATGAACTTTGTTCCTGTTCACCACTGGGTGGGCTTGTTATTTGCCTCTCTTTGTGCTAGTAATGCTGAAGTGTAAAGCTAGGGACTCACTGGTTTTTTAGAGTTGCCTTGCTGATTTCGTCTTAAAGCCAGATATACCAAGCAGCTAATATAGATCAGACTTGTTTAATATGGTGGTATTTGGAGTTAATTGCTGATTACATTTTAAAGCCAGATATATCAAGCAGCTAATATAGATCAGACGTGTTTAATATGGTGGTATTGAGCAAATTGTGCTTGTAACTGAAGGCATTAGGTTAGCTGGGTCCTAGTGTGACCTCATTTTGGAATAGCCCTGTTTGCTTAGAGTGGAGCTCCTTTGTGTAAGTCACAACATATTCTCCCGCTGCATAGTAATGAGAGGCTTTGTTTTCTCCACAACATAGGCGCCCCAAGCTAGGTACTCGGGACAATAAAGCAACTGAAGCAACACAAGCAGCTCACCTGAGTAGCAGAGGAAGCCAAATCTCCAGCCTGATAACTTTCGAGGCAGCTCCCCCCCCAAGCTAGGCACTCGGCACAATCAAGCAACTGAAGCAACACAAGCAGCTCACCTGAGTAGCTGAGGAAGCCAAATCTCCAGCCTGATAACTTTCGAGGTAAAGAGAGCCTCTTCTCTTCATCTGGATGCCTGCAGAGGGGTGCTACCTGATGAACACTTATACTTTATGAACTTTGTTCCTGTTCACCACTGGGTGGGCTTGTTATTTGCCTCTCTTTGTGCTAGTAATGCTGAAGTGTAAAGCTAGGGACGCACTGGTTTTTCTAGAGTTGCCTTGCTGATTTCATCTTTAAGCCAGATATACCAAGCAGCTAATATAGATCAGACGTGTTTAATATGGTGGTATTTGGAGCTAATTGCTGATTACATTTTAAAGCCAGATATACCAAGCAGCTAATATAGATCAGACTTCTTTAATATGGTGGTATTTGGATATAATTGCTGATTACATTTTAAAGCCAGATATATCAAGCAGCTAATATAGATCAGACTTGTTTAATATGGTGATATTGAGCGAATTGTGCTTGTAACTGAAGGCATTAGGTTAGCTGGGTCCTAGTGTGATCTCATTTTGGAATAGCCCTGTTTGCTTAGAGTGGAGCTCCATTGTGTAACTCACAACATATTCTCCCGCTGCATAGTAATGAGAGGCTTTCTTTTCTCCACAACATAGGCAGCACTCCCCCCCCAAAGCTAGGCACTCGGGACAATCAAGCAACTGAAGCAACACAAGCAGCTCACCTGAGTAGCTGAGGAAACCAAATATCCAGCCTGATAACTTTCGAGGTAAAGAGAGCCTCTTCTCTTCGTCTGGACGCCTGCAGAGGGGTGCTACATGATGAACACTTATATTTTATGAACTTTGTTCCTGTTCACCACTGGGTGGGCTTGTTATTTGCCTCTCTTTGTGCTAGTAATGCTGAAGTGTAAAGCTAGGGACTCACTGGTTTTTCTAGAGTTGACTTGCTGATTTCATCTTAAAGCCAAGATATACCAAGCAGCTAATATAGATCAGACTTGTTTAATATGGTGGTATTTGGAGCTAATTGCTGATTACATTTTAAAGCCAGATATACCAAGCAGCTAATATAGATCAGACTTGTTTAATATGGTGGTATTTGGATATAATTGCTGATTACATTTTAAAGCCAGATATATCAAGCAGCTAATATAGATCAGACTTGTTTAATATGGTGGTATTGAGCAAATTGTGCTTGTAACTGAAGGCATTAGGTTAGCTGGGTCCTAGTGTGACCTCAATTTGGAATAGCCCTGTTTGCTTAGAGTGGAGCTCCTTTGTGTAAGTCACAACATATTCTCCCGCTGCATAGTAATGAGAGGCTTTGTTTTCTCCACAACATAGGCAGCTCGCCCCCCAGGCTAGGCACTCGGGTCAATCAAGCAACTGAAGCAACACAAGCAGCTCACCTGAGTAGCTGAGGAAGCCAAATCTCCAGCCTGATAACTTTCGAGGTAAAGAGAGCCTCTTCTCTTCATCTGGACGCCTGCAGAGGGGTGCTACCTGATGAACACTTATATTTTATGAACTTTGTTCCTGTTCACCACTGGGTGGGCTTGTTATTTGCCTCTCTTTGTGCTTGTAATGCTGAAGTGTAAAGCTAGGGACTCACTGGTTTTTCTAGAGTTGCCTTGCTGATTTCGTCTTAAAGCCAGATATACCAAGCAGCTAATATAGATCAGACTTGTTTAATATGGTGGTATTTGGATTTAATTGCTGATTACATTTTAAAGCCAGATATATCAAGCAGCTAATATAGATCAGACGTGTTTAATCTGGTGGTATTGAGCAAATTGCGCTTGTAACTGAAGGCATTAGGTTAGCTGGGTCCTAGTGTGACCTCATTTTGGAATAGCCCTGTTTGCTTAGAGTGGAGCTCCTTTGTGTAAGTCACAACATATTCTCCCGCTGCATAGCAATGAGAGGCTTTGTTTTCTCCACAACATAGGCGCCCCCAAGCTAGGTACTCGGGACAATCAAGCAACTGAAGCAACACAAGCAGCTCACCTGAGTAGCTGAGGAAGCCAAATCTCCAGCCTGATAACTTTCGAGGCAGCTCCCCCACCCCAAGCTAGGCACTCGGGACAATCAAGCAACTGAAGCAACACAAACAGCTCACCTGAGTAGCTGAGGATGCCAAATCTCCAGCCTGATAACTTTTGAGGCAGCTGCCCTCCCCCCCCAAGCTAGGCATTCGGGACAATCAAGGAACTGAAGCAACACAAGCAGCTCACCTGAGTAGCTGAGGAAGCCAAATATCCAGCCTGATAACTTTCGAAGCTGCTCCCCCCCAAGCTAGGCACTCGGGACAATCAAGCAACACAAGCAGCTTACCTGAGAAGCTGAAGAAGCCAAATCTCCAGCATGATAATTTTCGAGGTAAAGAGAGCCTCTTCTCTTCGTCTGGATGCCTGCAGAGGGGTGCTACCTGATGAACACTTATATTTTATTAACTTTGTTCCTGTTCACCACTGGGTGGGCTTGTTATTTGCCTCTCTTTGTGCTAGTAATGCTGAAGTGTAAAGCTAGGGACTCACTGGTGTTTCTAGAGTTGCCTTGCTAATTTCATCTTAAAGCCAGATATACCAAGCAGATAATATAGATCAGACTTGCTTAATATGGTGGTATTTGGAGCTAATTGCTGATCACATTTTAAAGCCAGATATACCAAGCAGCTAATATAGATCAGACTTGTTTAATATGGTGGTATTTGGATCTAATTGCTGATTACATTTTAAAGCCAGATATATTAAGCAGCTAATATAGATCAGACTTGTTTAATATGGTGGTTTTCAGCGAATTGTGCTTGTAACTGAAGGCATTAGGTTAGCTGGGTCCTAGTGTGACCTCATTTTGGAATAGCCCTGTTTGCTTAAGTGGAGCTCCTTTGTGTAAGTCACAATATATTCTCCCGCTGCATAGTAATGAGAGGCATTGTTTTCTCCACAACATAGCGGCTCCCCCCCTCCAAGCTAGGCACTCGGGACAATCAAGCAACTGAAGCAACACAAGCAGCACCCCTGAGTAGCTGAGGAAGCCAAATCTGTAGCCTGATAACTTTCGAGGTAAAAAGAGCCTCTTCTCTTCGTCTGGATGCCTGCAGAGGGGTGCTACCTGATGAACACTTATATTTTATGAACTTTGTTCCTGTTCATCACTGGGTGGGCTTGTTATTTGCCTCTCTTTGTGCTAGTAATGCTGAAGTGTAAAGCTAGGGACTCACTGGTTTTTCTAGAGTTGCCTTGCTGATTTCATCTTAAAGCCAGATATACCAAGCAGCTAATACAGATCAGACTTGTTTAATATGGTGGTATTTGGAGCTAATTGATGATTACATTTTAAAGCCAGATATACCAAGCAGCTAATATAGATCAGACTTGTTTAATATGGTGGTATTTGGAGCTAATTGCTGATTACATTTTAAAGCCAGATAAATCAAGCAGCTAATATAGATCAGACTTGTTTAATATGGTGGTATTGAGCGAATTGTGCTTGTAACTGAAGGCATTAGGTTAGCTGGGTCCTAGTGTGACCTCATTTTGGAATAGCCCTGTTTGCTTAGAGTGGAGCTCCTTTGTGTAAGTCACAACATATTCTCCCGCTGCATAGTAATGAGAGGCTTTGTTTTCTCCACAACATAGGCGGCTCCCCCAAAGCTAGGCACTCGGGACAATCAAGCAACTGAAGCAACACAAGCAGCTCACCTGAGTAGCTGAGGAAGCCAAATCTCTAGCCTGATAACTTTCGAGGTAAAGAGAGCCTCTTCTCTTCATCTGGACGCCTGCAGAGGGGTGCTACCTGATGAACACTTATATTTTATGAACTTTGTTCCTGTTCACCACTGGGTGGGCTTGTTATTTGCCTCTCTTTGTGCTAGTAATGCTGAAGTGTAAAGCTAGGGACTCACTGGTTTTTCTAGAGTTGCCTTGCTGATATCATCTTAAAGCCAGATATACCAAGCAGCTAATATAGATCAGACTTGTTTAATATGGTGGTATTTGGAGCTAATTGCTGATTACATTTTAAAGCCAGATATATCAAGCAGCTAATATAGATCAGACTTGTTTAATATGGTGGTATTGAGCGAATTGTGCTTGTAACTGAAGGCATTAGGTTAGCTGGGTCCTAGTGTGACCTCATTTGGAATAGCCCTGTTTGCTTAGAGTGGAGCTCCTTTGTGTAAGTCACAACATATTCTCCCGCTGCATAGTAATGAGAGGCTTTGTTTTCTCCACAACACAGGTGGCTCCTCAGCCCCCCAAGCTAGCACTCGGGACAATCAAGCAACTGAAGCAACACAAGCAGCTCACCTGAGTAGCTGAGGAAGCCAAATCTCTAGCCTGATAACTTTCAAGGTAAAGAGAGCCTCTTCTCTTCGTCTGGCGCCTGCAGAGGGGTGCTACCTGATGAACACTTATATTTTATGAACTTTGTTCCTGTTCACCACTGGGTGGGCCTGTAATTTCCTTCTCTATGTGCTAGTAATGCTGAAGTGTAAAGCAAGGGACTCACTGGTTTTTCTAGAGTTGCCTTGCTGATTTCATCTTAAAGCCAGATATACCAAGCAGCTAATATAGATCAGACTTGTTTAATATGGTGGTATATGGAGCTAATTGCTGATTACATTTTAAAGCCAGATATACCAAGCAGCTAATATAGATCAGACTTGTTTAATATGGTGGTATTTGGATCTAATTGCTGATTACATTTTAAAGCCAGATATATCAAGCAGCTAATATAGATCAGAATTGTTTAAAATGGTGGTATTGAGCGAATTGTGCTTGTAACTGAAGGCATTAGGTTAGCTGGGTCCTAGTGTGACCTCATTTTGGAATAGCCCTGTTTGCTTAGAGTGGAGCTCCTTTGTGTAAGTCACAACATATTCTCCTGCTGCATAGTAATGAGAGGCTTTGTTTTCTCACAACATAGGCGGCTCCCCACCCCCCCAAGATAGGCACTTGGGAAAATCAAGCAACTGAAGCAACACAAGCATCTCACCTGAGTAGCTGAGGAAGCCAAATCTCTAGCCTGATAACTTTCGAATTAAAGAGAGCCTCTTCTCTTCGTCTGGACGCCTGCAGAGTGGTGCTACCTGATGAACACTTATATTTTATGAACTTTGTTCCTGTTCACCACTGGGTGGGCTTGTTATTTGCCTCTCTTTGTGCTAGTAATGCTGAAGTGTAAAGCTAGGGACTCCATGGTTTTTCTAGAGTTGCCTTGCTGATTTTATCTTAAAGCCAGATATACCAAGCAGCTAATATAGATCAGACTTGTTTAATATGGTGGTATTTGGAGCTAATTGCTGATTACATTTTAAAGCCAGATATACCAAGCAGCTAATATAGATCAGACTTGTATAATATGGTGGTATTTGGATCTAATTGCTGATTACATTTTAAAGCCAGATATATCAAGCAGCTAATATAGATCAGACTTGTTTAATATGGTGGTATTGAGCGAATTGTGCTGGTAACTGAAGGCATTAGGTTAGCTGGGTCCTAGTGTGACCTCATTTTGGAATAGCCCTGTTTGCTTAGAGTGGAGCTCCTTTGTGTAAGTCACAACATATTCTCCCACTGCATAGTAATGAGAGGCTTTGTTTTCTCCACAAATAAGCAGCACTCTCCAAGCTAGGTGACACGGACAATCAAGCAACTGAAGCAACACAAGCAGCTCACCTGAGTAGCTGAGGAAGCCAAATCTCCAGCCTGATAACTTTCGAGGAAAAGAGAGACTCTTCTCTTCGTCTGGACGCCTGCAGAGGGGTGCTACCGGATGAACACTTATATTTTATGAACTTTGTTCCTGTTCACCACTGGGTGGGCTTGTTATTTGCCTCTCTTTGTGCTAGTAATGCTGAAGTATAAAGCTAGGGACTCACTGGTTTTTCTAGAGTTGCCTTGCTGATTTCATCTTAAAGCCAGATATTCCAAGCAGCTAATATAGATCAGACTTGTTTAATATGGTGGTATTGAGCAAATTGTGCTTGTAACTGCAGGCATTAGGTTAGCTGGGTCCTAGTGTGACCTCAATTTGGAATAGCCCTGTTTGCTTAGAGTGGAGCTCCTTTGTGTAAGTCACAACATATTCTCCCGCTGCATAGTAATGAGAGGCTTTGTTTTCTCCACAACATAGGCAGCTCGTCCCCCAGGCTAGGCACTCGGGTCAATCAAGCAACTGAAGCAACACAAGCAGCTCACCTGGGTAGCTGAGGACAAATCTCCAGCCTGATAACTTTCGGTAAAGGAGCCTCTTCTCTTCATCTGGCCGCCTGCAGAGGGTGCTACCTGATGAACACTTAGATTTTATGAACTTTGTTCCTGTTCACCACTAGGTTGGCTTGTTATTGCCTCTCTCTTGTGCTAGTAATGCTGAAGTGTAAAACTCAGGGACTCACTGGTTTTTCTAGAGTTGCCTTGCTGATTTCTGTCTTAAAGCCAGATATACCAAGCAGCTAATATAGATGAGACTTGTTTAATATGGTGGTATTTGGAGTTAATTGCTGATTACATTTTGAAAGTCAGATATATCAAGCAGCTAATATAGATCAGGCGTGTTTTAATATGGTGGTATTGAGCAAATTGTGCTTGTAACTGAAGGCATTAGGGTTAGCTGGGTCCTAGTGTGACCTCATTTTGGAATAGCCCTGTTTGCTTAGAGGAGCTCTTTGTGTAAGTCACAACATATTCTCCGCTGCATAGTAATGAGTGGCTTTGTTTTTTCTCACAATCATAGGCCTCCCAGTTTTTATTAGGTACTGGGACAATCAAGCAACTGAAGCAAATACAAGCAGCTCACTGAGTAGCAGAGGAAGCCAAATCTCCAGCCTGATAAATCTTCGAGGCAGCCCCCCTAAAGCTAGGCACTCGGCACAATCACAATTGAAGCAACACAAGCAGCTCACCTGAGTAGCTGTGGAAGCCAAATCTCCAGCCTGATAACTTTCGAGGTAAAGAGAGCCTCTTCTCTTCATCTGGATGCCTGCAGAGGGGTGCTACCTGATGAACACTTATACTTTATGAACTTTGTTCCTGTTCACCACTGGGTGGGCTTGTTATTTGCCTCTCTTTGTGCTAGTAATGCTGAAGTGTAAAGCTAGGGACTCACTGGTTTTTCTAGAGTTGCCTTGCTGATTTCATCTTTAAGCCAGATATACCAAGCAGCTCAATATAGATCAGACTGTTTAATATATGGTGGTATTTGGAGCTAATTGTTGATTACATTTTAAAGCCAGATATACCAGCAGCTAATATAGATGAACTTCTTTCATAATGTGTTGGATATAATTGCTGATTACATTTTAAAACCAGATATATCAAGCTAGTGTATAGACTCAGACTTGTTTTAATATGGTGATATTAGACGAATTAAAGTAGTAATGGAAGGCATTAGGTTAGCTGGGTCCTAGTGTGATCTCATTTGGAATAGCCTGTTTGCTTAGAGTGGAGCTCCATTGTGTAACTCACAACATATTCTCCCACTGCATAGTAATCAGAGGCTTCTTTTCTCACAACATAAGCAGCATCCCCAAAGCTAAACTACCAGGACAATCAAGCAACTGAAGTAACACAAGCAGCTCACCCTGAGTAGCTGAGGAAACCAAATATCCAGCCTGATAACTTTCGAGGTAAGAGAGCATCTTCTACCCGTCTGGACGCCTGCAGAGGGTGCTACATGATGAACACTTATATTTTATGAACTTTGTTCCTGTTCACCACTGGGTGAGCTTGTTGTTGCCTCTTTCTGCTAGTAATGCTGAAGTGTAAAAGCTAAAGGACTCACTGGTTTCTAGAGTTGCCTTGCTGATTTCATCTTCAAGCCAGATATACCAAGTAGCTAATTAGATCAGACTTGTTTAATATGGTGGTATTTGGAGCTAATTGCTGATTACATTTTAAAGCCAGATATACCAAGCAGCTAATATAGATCAGACTTGTTTAATATGGTGGTATTTGGATATAATTGCTGATTACATTTTAAAGCCAGATATATCAAGCAGCTAATATAGATCAGACTTGTTTAATATGGTGGTATTGAGCAAATTGTGCTTGTAACTGAAGGCATTAGGTTAGCTGGGTCCTAGTGTGACCTCAATTTGGAATAGCCCTGTTTGCTTAGGTGGAGCTCCTTTGTGTAAGTCATAAATATATCCCGCTGCATAGTAATGAGAGGCTTTGTTTTTTCCACAACATAGACAGCTCGTCCCTCTAGGCTAGGTACCTGGGTCAATCAAGCAACTGAAGCAACACAAGCAGCTCAACCTGAGTAGCTGAGAGAGCCAAATCTCAGCCTGATAACTTTTCGGAGTAAGAGGCCTCTTCTCTTCATCTGGACGCCTGCAGAGGGGTGCTACCTGATGAACACTTATATTTTATGAACTTTGTTCCTGTTCACCACTGGGTGGGCTTGTTATTTGCCTCTCTTTGTGCTAGTAATGCTGAAGTGTAAAGCTAGGGACTCACTGGTTTTTCTAGAGTTGCCTTGATGATTTCGTCTTAAAGCCAGATATACCAAGCAGCTAATATAGATCAGATTTGTTTAATATGGTGGTATTTGGATTTAATTGCTGATTACATTTTAAAGCCAGATATATCAAGCAGCTAATATAGATCAGACGTGTTTAATCTGGTGGTATTGAGCAAATTGTACTTGTAACTGAAGGCATTAGGTTAGCTGGGTCCTAGTGTGACCTCATTTTGGAATAGCCCTGTTTGCTTAAATTGGAGCTCCTTTATTATGAATCTGGCCTTCTCCGCTGCATAGTGTGAGGCTTTGTTTTCCACCTAACATAGGCGCCCCAAAGCTAGGTACTCGGGACAATCAAGCTGAAGCAACACTAAGCAGCTCAACTGAGTAGCTGAGAGCCAAATCCCAGCCTGATAACTTTCGAGGCAGCCCTCCCCCCCCAAGCTAGGCACTCGGGACAATCAAGCAACTGAAGCAACACAAACAGCTCACCTGAGTAGCTGAGGAAGCCAAATCTCCAGCCTGATAACTTTCGAAGCAGCTCCCCCCCAAGCTAGGCATTCGGGACAATCAAGGAACTGAAGCAACACAAGCAGCTCACCTGAGTAGCTGAGGAAGCCAAATATCCAGCCTGATAACTTGCGAAGCAGCTCCCCCCCAAGCTAGGCACTCGGGACAATCAAGCAACACAAGCAGCTAACCTGAGAAGCTGAAGAAGCCAAATCTCCAGCATGATAATTTTCGAGGTAAAGAGAGCCTCTTCTCTTCGTCTGGATGCCTGCAGAGGGGTGCTACCTGATGAACACTTATATTTTATTAACTTTGTTCCTGTTCACCACTGGGTGGGCTTCTTATTTGCCTCTCTTTGTGCTAGTAATGCTGAAGTGTAAAGCTAGGGACTCACTGGGTGTTTCTAGAGTTGCCTTGCTAATTTCATCTTAAAGCCAGATATACCAAGCAGCTAATATAGATCAGACTTGCTTAATATGGTGGTATTTGGAGCTAATTGCTGATCACATTTTAAAGCCAGATATACCAAGCAGCTAATATAGATCAGACTTGTTTAATATGGTGGTATTTGGACCTAATTGCTGATTACATTTTAAAGCCAGATATATTAAGCAGCTAATGTAGATCAGACTTGTTTAATATGGTGGTTTTCAGCGAATTGTGCTTGTAACTGAAGGCATTAGGTTAGCTGGGTCCTAGTGTGACCTCATTTTGGAATAGCCCTGTTTGCTTAAGTGGAGCTCCTTTGTGTAAGTCACAATATATTCTCCCGCTGCATAGTAATGAGAGGCATTATTTTCTCACAACATAGCTCCCCCTCCTCCAAGCTAGGCACTCGGGACAATCAAGCAACTGAAGCAACACAAGCAGCTCCCTGAGTAGCTGAGGAAGCCAAATCTGTAGCCTGATAACTTTCGAGGTAAAAAGAGCCTCTTCTCTTCGTCTGGATGCCTGCAGAGGGGTGCTACCTGATGAACACATATATTTTATGAACTTTGTTCCTGTTCATCACTGGGTGGGCTTGTTATTTGCCTCTCTTTGTGCTAGTAATGCTGAAGTATGTGTTAGGGACGACTGTTTTTCTAGAGTTGTTCTGCTGATTTCATCTTTAAGCCAGATATCAAGCAGCTAATATAGATCAGACGGTGTTTAATATGGTGGTATTTGGAGCTAATTGCTGATTACATATTTAAAACCAGATATACCAAGCAGCTAATATAGATCAGACTTCTTTAATATGGTGGTATTTGGATATAATTGCTGATTACATTTTAAAGCCAGATATATCAAGCAGCTAATATAGATCAGACTTGTTTAATATGGTGATATTGAGCGAAGTGTGCTTTAACTGAAGGCATTAGGTTAGCTGGGTCTAGTGTGATCTCATTTTGGAATAGCCCTGTTTGCTTAGAGTGGAGCTCCTTTGTGTAACTCACAACATATTCTCCTGCTGCATAGTAATGAGAGGCTTTCTTTTTCTCCACAACATAGGCACCCCCAAAGCTAGGCACTCAGGGACAATCAAGCAACTGAAGCAACACAAGCAGCTCACCTGGTGACTGGGGAAACCAAATATCCAGCCTGATAACTTCGAGGTAAAGAGAGCTCTTCTCTTTGATCTGGGCGCCTGCAGAGGGTGCTACATGATGAACACTTATATTTTATGAACTTTGTTCCTGTTCACCTGGGTGGGCTTGTTGTTGCCTCTCTTTGTGCTAAGTAATGCTGAAGTGTAAAGCTAGGACTCACTGGTTTTTCTAGAGTTGCCTTGCTGATTTCATCTTCAAGCCAGATATACCAAGCAGCTAATATAGATCAGACTTGTTTAATATGATGGTATTTGGAGCTAATTGCTGATTACATTTTAAAGCCAGATATACCAAGCAGCTGATATAGATCAGACTTGTTTAATATGGTGGTATTTGGATCTAATTGCTGATTACATTTTAAAGCGAATATATCAAGCAGCTAATATAGATCAGACTTGTTTAATATGGTGGTATTGAGCAAATTGTGCTTGTAACTGAAGGCATTAGGTTAGCTGGGTCCTAGTGTGACCTCAATTTGGAATAGCCCTGTTTGCATAGTGGAGCTCCTTTGTATGAAGTCACATATTCTCCCGCTGCATAGTAATAGAGAGGCTTTGTTTTCTCCACAACATGTGGCTCGTCCCCCCAGGCTAGGCACTCTGAAGTCAATCAAGCAACTGAAGCAACACAAGCAGCTCACCTGAGTAGCTGAGGAAGCCAAATCTCCAGCCTGATAACTTTCGAGGTAAAGAAAGCTCTTCTCTTCATCTGCGCATGCAGAGGGTGCTACCTGATGAACACTTATATTTTATGAACTTTGTTCCTATTCACCACTGGGTGGGCTTGTTATTGCCTCTCTTTGTCCACAATGCTGAAGTGTAAGCTAGGGACTCACTGGTTTTTCTAGAGTTGCCTTGATGATTTAGTCTTAAAAGCCAGATATACCAAGCAGCTAATATAGATCAGACTTGTTTAATATGGTGGTATTTGGATTTTAATTGCTGATTACATTTAAAAACCAGATATATCAAGCAGCCATATAGATGGTGTGTTTAATCTGGTGGTATTGAGCAAATTGTGCTTGTAACTGAAGGCATTAGGTTAGCTGGGTCCTAGTGTGACCTCATTTTAGAATAGCCCACCCTGTTTAGAGTGGAGCTCCTTTGTGTAAGATCTGTATATTCTCCCGCTGCATAGTAATGAGAGCTGTTTTTCTCCACAACATAGGCGCCCCAAGCTAGGTACTCAGGACAATCAAGCAGCTGAAGCAACACAAGCAGCTCACACCTGAGTAGCTGAGGGAAGCCAAATCTCAGCAATGATAACTTTCGAGGCAGCTCCCCCACCCCAAGCTAGGCACTCGGGACAATCAAGCAACTGAAGCAACACAAACAGCTCACCTGAGTAGCTGAGGATGCCAAATCTCCAGCCTGATAACTTTTGAGGCAGCTGCCCTCCCCCCCCAAGCTAGGCATTCGGGACAATCAAGGAACTGAAGCAACACAAGCAGCTCACCTGAGTAGCTGAGGAAGCCAAATATCCAGCCTGATAACTTTCGAAGCAGCTCCCCACCAAGCTAGGCACTCGGGACAATCAAAGCAACACAAGAACAGCTAACCTGAGAAGCTGAAGAAGCCAAATCTCAGCATGATAATTTTCGAGGTAAAGAGAGCCTCTTCTCTTCATCTGGATGCCCTGCAGAGGGTGCTACCTGATGAACACTTATATTTTATTAACTTTGTTCCTGTTCACCACTGGGTGGAGCTTGTTATTTACTTACTCTCTTTCTGCTAGTAATGCTGAAGTGTAAAGCTGAGGGACTCACTGGTGTTTCTAGAGTTGCCTTACTAATTTCATCTTAAAGCCAGATATACCAAGTAGCTAATATAGATCAGACTTGCTTAATATGGTGGTATTTGGAGCTAATTGCTGATCACATTTTAAAGCCAGATACCAAACAGCTAATATAGATCAGACTTGTTTAATATGGTGGTATTTGGACCTAATTGCTGATTACATTTTAAAGCCAGATATATTAAGCAGCTAATGTAGATCAGACTTGTTTAATATGGTGGTTTTCAGCGAATTGTGCTTGTAACTGAAGGCATTAGGTTAGCTGGGTCCTAGTGTGACCTCATTTTGGAATAGCCCTGTTTGCTTAAGTGGAGCTCCTTCGTGTAAGTCACAATATATTCTCCCGCTGCATAGTAATGAGAGGCATTGTTTTCTCCACAACATAGCGGCTCCCCCTCCTCCAAGCTAGGCACTCGGGACAATCAAGCAACTGAAGCAACACAAGCAGCTCCCCTGAGTAGCTGAGGAAGCCAAATCTGTAGCCTGATAACTTTCGAGGTAAAAAGAGCCTCTTCTCTTCGTCTGGATGCCTGCAGAGGGGTGCTACCTGATGAACACATATATTTTATGAACTTTGTTCCTGTTCATCACTGGGTGGGCTTGTTATTTGCCTCTCTTGTACTATGATGCTGAAATGTAAAGCTAGGACTCACTAGTTTTCTAGAGTTCCTTGCAGTTCATCTTAAAACAATGTACCAAACAGCTAATACAGATCAGACTTGTTTAATATGGTGGTATTTGGAGCTAATTATGATTACATTTAAAGCCAACTATAAAGCTAATAGATCAGACTTATTTAATATGGTGGTATTTGGAACTAATTGTGATTACATTTTAAAACCAGATAAATCAAGCAGCTAATATAGATCGAACATTTAATATGGTGGTATTGACGAATTATGTAACTGAAGGCATTAGGTTAGCTGGATCCTGGTGACTCATTTTGGAATAAACTGTTTACTTAGATGGAGCTCCTTTGTGTAAATCTGTATATTCTCGCTGCATAATATGAGAAGCTTTGTTTTCTCCACAACATAGTGGCTCCCCAAAGCTAGGCCTCGGACAATCAAGCAACTGAAGCCACAAGCAGCTCACCTGAGTAGCTGAGGAAGCCAAATCTCTAGCCCCATAACTTTGAGGTAAAGAGCCTCTTCTCTTCAGGCGCCTGCAGAGGTGCTACCTGATGAACACTTATATTTATAACTGTTTCCTGTTCACCACTAGGTGACATGTTATCTCTTGTGCTAGTAATGTGAAGTGTAAGCTAGGGACTCACTGGTTTTTCTAGAGTTGCCTTGCTGATATCATCTTAAAACCAGATATACCAAGCAACTAATATAGATCAGACTTATTTAATATGGTAGTATTTGGGCTAATTGCTGATTACATTTTAAAAGGATATCAAGCAGCTAATATAGATCAGACTTATTTAATATGGTGGTATTAGCGATGTACTTGCTGAGGCATTAGGTTAGCTAAGTCTAGTGTGACCTCATTTTGGAATAACCCTGTTTGCCAAAGTGGAGCTCCTTTGTGTAAGTCACAACATATTCTCCTGCATAATATTGAGGCTTTGTTTTCTCACAACACAGGTGGCTACTCAGCCCCCGCCTCATCTCTTCATTTGATGCCTGCAGAGGGTGCTACCTGATGAATACTTATATTTTATGAACTTTGTTCCTGTTCACCATTTGGTGGGTTGTTATTTACCTCTTTGTGTTAGTATGCTAGCGCAAAGTTAGGACCACCGTTTTTCTAGAGTTGCCTTGCGATTTATCTAAAAGCCAGATATACCAAGTAGCTAATAGATCAGACTTGTTTAATGGTGGTATTTTGAGCTAATTGTTGATCACATTTAAAGTCAGATATACCGCCAGCTTGGTATAGATCAGACTTGTTTAATATGGTGGTATTTGGATCTAATTGTTGATTATATTTTAAAGCCGATATATCAAGCAGGTAATATAGACTGACTTGTTTAGTGTGGTATTGAGACTTGTGCTTGCAACTGAAGGCATAGGTTTTGGGTCCCAGGTGACCTCATTTTGAATATTCTGTTCGGCTAGAGTGGTGCCCTTGTGTAAGTCACAACATTTTCTCCAGGAAGTAATGAGAGCTTTGTTTTCTCCACAACATTGTGGCTCCCCCAAGCTAGGCACCTGGACAATGAAGCAACTGAAGCAACCCAACAGCTCACCAGAGTAGCTGACAGTCAAACTGTAGCCTGATAACTTAGGTAAAGAGGTTTCTCTTGCCTGGTTCCTGCAGAGGGGTGCTACCTGATGAACACTTATATTTTATGAACTTGTCTTCTTCACCACTGGGTGGGCTTGTTCTTCTCTCTATGCTAGTAGCTGAAGTGTGTGTTAGGGACTCACTGGTTTAGAGTTGTTTTGCTGATTTATCTAAATCTAGATATGCCCAAGGTATTATAGATGGGACTTGTTAATATGGTATTTGAGCTACTGCTGATTATAAAGTCAGATATACCAAGCAGCTAATATGATCAGACTTGTTTAATATGGTATTTGGATCTAATTGTTGGTTAATAGCTGATATATCACAGCATAGATCAGACTTGTTTAAAATGGTGGTATTGAGGAATTGTGCTTGTAATTGAAGTATTAGTTAGTTGTGTCCTAGTGTGACCTCATTTGGAATAGCACTATTTGTTAGAGGAGCTCCTTGTGTAAGTCACAAATATTCTCCCGCTTTATAGTAATGAGAGGCTTTGTTTTCCACAACATAAGCAGTCCCTCTGCTAGGCACTCAGATAATCACAATTGAAGTAACACAAGCAGCTCACCGAGTAGCTGAGGATGCCAAATTCCAGCCTGATAACTTTCGAGGTAAAGAGAGCCTCTTCATCTGGACGCCTGCAGAGGGGTGCTACTGATGAACACTTATATTTTATGAACTTGTTCCTGTTCACCACTGGTTGGGCTTTATTTTCCTTGTGCTAGTAATGTTGAAGTGTAAAGCTAGGACTCAGTGTTTTTCTGAGTTGCCTTGTATTTTCATCTTCGTCAGATATGCCGCCAGCTATTATAGACTGGACTTGTTTAATATGGTGTATTTTGAGCTGATAGCTGATTACATTTTAAAGTCAGATATACCAAGCAGCTAATATAGATCAGACTTGTTTAATATGGTGTTTGAGCTAATTGTTGATTATATTTTAAAGCCTGATATATCTTGCAGCTAATATGACTGATTTGTTTAATATTGGTATTGGAGCTAATTGTGCTTGTAACTAAGGCATTAGGTGTTGGGTCCTAGAGTGACCTCATTTGGCCAGTCTGTTTGCTTAGAGTGAGCCCTTGTAAGTCAAACATATCTCCCGCTGCATAGTAATGAGAGACTTGTTTTCCACAACATAGCCCCCACCCCAAGCTAGGCACTCGGACAATCACAACTGAAGCAATACAAGCAGCTCATCTGAGGCTTATGAAGCCAACTTGCCTGATAACTTCGAGGTAAAGAGAGCCTCTCGCCTGGATGCCTGAGAGGGTGCTACCTGATGAACACTTCATTTTATGAATTTGTTCTTGTTCACCACTGTGGGCTTATATTTGCCTCTTGTGCTAGTAATGCTATGTAAAGTTAGACTCTCTGGTTTTTCTAGAGTTGCTTTGTTGATTTCATCTTAAAGCCAGATATACCAAGCAGCCATTATAGATGGGACTTGTTTATATGGTGGTATTTGAGCTAATTGTTGATCACATTTTAATGCTGATACTAAGCAGCTAATATAGATCAGACTTGTTTAATATGGTGGTATTTGATCTACTTGTTACATTTAAAGCCAGATATATCACAGCTAATATAGATCAGACTTGTTTAATATGTGGTATTGAGCGACTTGTTGTAACTGAAGGCATTAGGTTAGCTGGGTACTAGTGACCTCATTTTGAATAGCCTCGTTTGTTAGAGGAAGCTCCTTGTAAGTCACAACATATTCTCCCGATGCAGGAATGAGAGGCTTTGTTTTCTCCACATAGGTGGCCTCCAAACTAGGTACTCGACAATCCAACTGAAGCACACAAGCAGCCACCGAGTAGGACGAAGCCAAATCTAGCTGATACAGGTAAGAGAGCCTTCTCATCTGGACGCCGCAGAAGGGTGCTACCTGATGAACACTTATATTTATGAACTTTGTTCCTGTTCACCACTGGGTGGGCTTATTGCCTCTTGTGTAGTGCTAAGTGTAAGCTAGGACTCACTGGTTTAGAGTTGCCTTGTTGATTTATCTTAGTCAGATATACCAAGCAGCTACTACAGATCAGATTTAATATGGTATTTGAGCTAATTGATGATTACATTTTAAAGCCAGATACTAAGCAGCTAATACTGATCAGACTTGTTTAATATGGTGGTATTTGAGCTAATTGTTGACGTTTTAAAGCCAGATATAGCAGCCAATATAGATCAGACTGTTTAATATGGTGTATTGTGGCGACTGGTTGAAATAAAGGCATTAGGGTATGGGTCCTAGTGTGACTCAATTTGAATATGTTTTGGAGTGGTCTGTAAGTTTCCACATATTCTCCGGCCGTGCATGAGGCTTGTTTTTCCATAACATAGGCGCGGTTCAAGCTAGGCACTCGACAATCACAACTGAAGTAATATAAGCAGCCACCTGAGTAGCTGAGAAGCCAAATTCCAGCCTGATAACTTTCAGGTAAAGAGAGCCTCTTCTTCCGGACGCCGTAAGTGCTACCTGATGAACTTTATTTATGAACTTGTCTGTTCACCACTGGGTGGGCTAGTTATTTTGCTCTCTTTGTGCTAGTAATGCTGAAGTAAAGCTAGGGACTCACTGTTATTCTAGAGTTGCCTGCTGATTTCATTTTCAAGCCAGGTATACCAAGCAGCTTATAGATCACACTTGTTTACTCGGTGGTATTTGGAGTATTGTTGATTACTTTTCAAGCCAGATATACCAAGGAGCTAAGATAGACTGGTTTGTTTATTATGATGGTATTTGAGCCATTGTTGATTACATTTTAAAGCCAGTCGTTGTTGCTAATATAGATCAGACTTGTTTAATATGGTGGTATTGAGCGTGTGTGTTTGTAACTGAAGGCATAGGGTTAGCTGGGTCCTAGAGTGACCTCATTTAATAGACCTGTTTGCTAGAGTGGAGTCTTTGTGTAAGTCACAACATTCTCCGCTGTATAGTAATGAGAGGCTCATTTTCTCCATAGCGTTAGGCGCTGCCTCCAAGCCAGGGCTGGGACAACTGGCAACTGAAGCAATATAAGTAGCTATCTGAGTATTGAGGCCAAATCTAGCCTGTTACTCTGAGGTAAAGAGAGCCTTCATCTGACGCCTGCAGAGGGATGCTACCTGATGAACACTATGTTTCATGAACTTGTTCCTGTTCACCACTGGGGGCTTTATTTGCCTCTTTGTGCTATAATTTGAAGGTAAAGTTAGGTCTCACTGGTTTTTCTAGAGTTGCCTTGTTGATTTCATCTTCAAGCCAGATATACCTCAGCTAATATAGATAGACTTGTTTAATATGGGTATTTGAGCTAATTGCTGATTAGATTGAAGCCAGATCTGCTAAGCAGCTAATATAGACTGACTATTTAATAGTTGTATTGGATCTAATTGTTGATTACATTTAAAGCCAGATATATCAAGCAGCTAATATAGATCAGACTTGTTTAATATGGTGGTATTGATGAATTGTGCTTGTAACTGAAGGCATTAGGTTAGCTGGGTACTAGGTGACCTCATTTTGGAATAGCCTTGTTTGCTTAGAGAAGCCTTTGTGTAAGTCACAACATATTCTCCTCTGTAGGAATGAGAGGTTTTGTTTTCCATAATATAGGTGGCTCTCAAACTAGGTACTGACAATCACAACTGAAGTTAAACATGCAGCTCACCTATAGCTGAGGGTCAAATCTGAAGCCTGATAACTTTCTCTGTAAAGAGAGCCTTCATCTGACGCCTGCAGAAGGGTGCTACCTGAGAATACTTATATTTTATGAACTTTGTTCTTGTTCACCACTGGGTGGGCTTTGTTATTTGCTTCTTTGTGCTGTAGTGGTGCTGAAGTGTAAAGCTAGGACTCACTGTTTTGAGCGTTTCCTGTTGATTTCATCTTAGCCAGATATACCAAGCAGCTAATACAGATGTGACTTTTTTACTATGGTGGTATTTGGAGCTAATTGATGATTACATTTTAAAGTCAGATATACTAAGCAGATACGATCGACTTGTTTAATATGGTGGTATTTGGAGCAATTGTTGATTACATTTAAAGCCAGATATATTAAGCAGCTAATACGGGGACTTGTTTAATATGGTGGTATTGGTTGTATTGTGTTTGAACTACAGCATTAGGTTAGTTGTCCTGGTGACCTCATTTGGAATAGCCCTTGCTTAGAGTGAGCCCTTTGTAAGCCAACATATTCTCCGCTGTATAGTAATGAGAGGCTTTTTTTTCCACAACATAGCGGCCTCCAAGCTAGGCACTGACAATCAAGCAACTTAGTAATACAAGCAGCTCACCTGAGTAGCTGAGGAAGCCAAATCTCCAGCCTGATAACTTTTAGTAGAGAGTTTCTTCTTCGTCTGACGCCTGCAGAGGGTGCTACCTGATGAACTCTTATATTTTATGAACTTGTCTGTTCACCACTGTGGGCTAGTTATTTGGCCTCTTGTGCTAGTAATGCTGAAGGTAGTTAGGACTCACTGTTTATTCGAGTTGCGTTGGATTTCATTTTCAAGCCAGGTATACCAAGCACACATATCTGTATTTGTTTAATATGGTATTTGGAGCTAATTGTTGATTACATTTTCAAGCCAGATATACCAAGGAGCTAAGATAGATCAGGCTTGTTTAATATGATGGTATTGAGCTACCGTTATTACATTTTAAAGTCAGATATGTCCAGCTGCTAATATAGACGGGACTTGTTTATTATGGTGGTATTGAGTAGTTGTGTTTGTAACTGAAGGTATTAGGCGTTGGGTACATGTGATCTCATTTTGAATAGTCCTGTTTGTTTAGAGGAAGCCTTTGTGTAAGTCAAATATATCTGATGCATTGGAATGAGAGGCTTTGTTTTCCTACAAATATGTGGCCTCCAACCAGGCACTTGGACAATCAAGCAACTGAAGCAACACAAGCAGCTCACCTGAGTAGCTGACGGCCAAATCGAAGCCTGATAACTTTCAAGGTAAAGAGTTTCTTCTTCATCTGCCGCCTGCAGAAGGTGCTACCTGATGAACACTATATTTTATGAACTTTGTTCCGTTCACCACTGGTGGGCTTGTATTTGCCCTCTTGTGCTAGTAATGCAGTGTAAAGTTAGGGACCACTGGTTTTTCTAGAGTTGCCTTGTTTTCATCTTGAAGCCAGATATACTACAGCCACTGACTGACTTGTTAATATGGTGGTATTTGAGCTAATTGATTACATTTTTAAGCCAGATATACTAAGCAGCTAATACTGATCAGACTTGTTTAATATGGTGTTTTGAGCTAATTGTTGATTACATTTTAAAGCCAGATATACATAATAATATAGACTGCTTTAATATGGTGGTATGCGCATTGTGCTTGAAACTAAAGGCAGTTTAGGTAGCTGGGTCCTAGTGTGACCTCAATGGAATAGCACTATTTGCTTAGAGTAGCCTTTGTGTAACAAACATATTCTCCCTGCATAGTAATGAGGCTTTGTTTTCTCCACAACATATGGCCTCAAGCTAGGCACCGGGACAATCAAGCAACTGTATCAATACAAGCAGCTCACCTGAGTAGCTGAGGTAGCCAAACTCCAGCCTGATAACTTTTAGGTAAAGAGAGCCTTCTTCGTCTGACGCCTGCAGAGGTGCTACCTGATGAACTCTATATTTTGTGAACTTTGTTCTGGTTCACCACTGGGGGCTAGTTATTTCCTTTTTTGTGCTAGTAATGCTAGTAAAGCTAGGACTCACTGTTTATTCTAGAGTTGCCTTGTTGATTTGATTTTCGCCAGGTATACCAAGCAGCTAATATAGATCATATTTGTTTAATTGGTGGTATTTGGAGCTATTTGTTGATTACATTTTCTGCCAGATATACTGTTGAGCCAAGATAGACTGGTTTGTTTAATATGATGGATTTTGAGCTAATTGCTGATTACATTTTTAGCCAGATATGTCAAGTTGCTAATATAGATCGGACTTGTTTAATATGGTGGTATTGAGCGAGTTGTGCTTGAATTGAAGGCATTAGGTTAGCTGGGTCCTAGAGTGACCTCATTTGGAATAGACCTGTTTGCTTAGAGTGAGCCCTTGTGTCACAACATATTCTCCCGCTGCATAGTAATGAGAGTCTGATTTTCTCCACAACATAAGCAGCTGCCTCCAAGCTAGGCACTTGACAATTGCCAACTGAAGCAACACACAGCTCACCATATTGAGAAGCCAAATCTCCAGCCTGGATAACCGAGGTAAGAGAGCCTCTTCATCTGACGCCTGCAGAGGATGCTACCTGATGAAGACTTATATTTCATGAACTTGTTCTGTTCACCACTGGGGGCTTTATTTGCCTCTTTGTGCTAGTAATTTGAAGTGTGTGTTAGTGTCTCACTGGTTTAGAGTTGCCTTGCTGATTTTATCTTCAAGCCAGATATACCAAGCAGCTTATAGATGGGACTTGTTTAATATGGTGGTATTTGGAGCCAATTGTTGATTACATTTTAAAGCCAGATATGCCAAGCAGCTAATATAGACTGACTTATTTATTATGGTGGTATTTGGACTAATTCTGATTTATTTTAAATATATATATCGTGTAGCTAATATAGATCAGACTTGTTTAATATGGTGGTATTGATGACTTGTTTTAACTGGGCATTAGGTTGTTGGGTACTAGTGACCTCATTTTGGAATATGCCCTGTTTGGTTAGAGGAAGCTCCTTTGTAAGTCACAACATATTCTCCGATGCATAGGAATGAGAGGCTGTTTTCCATAACATAGGTGGCTCCAAACTAGGTACTGACACCAAGGAACTGAAGCAACACAAGCAGCTCACTTGAGCAGCTGAGGAAGCCAAATCTGAAGCCTGATAACTTTGCTGTAAAGAGAGCCTCTTCTTCATCTGGATTTCAGAAGGTGCTACTGATGAACATTATATTTTGTGAACTTTGTTCCTGTTCGCCACTGTGGGCTTGTTATTTGCCCTCTTGTGCTAGTACTGCTGAAGGTAAAGTTAGGACCACTGGTTTTCTAGAGTTGCCTGTTGATCATCTTTAAAGCCAGATATACCAAGCAGCTAATACAGACTGACTTGTTTAATATGGTATTTGAGCTAATTGATTATTATATTTTAAAGCCAGATATACTACAGCTAATACTGATCAGACTTGTTTATGGTGGTATTTGGAGCAATTGTTGATTACATTTAAAGCCAGATATATTACAGCTAGTTGTAGACTGACTTGTTTAATATGGTATTGAGTGAGTTGTGTTTGAACTAGGCATTAGGTTAGCTGGGTCCTAGTGTGACTCACTTGGAATAGCCCTCTTTCTTAGAGTGGCCGTGTGCTTCTGCAACATATTCTCCGCTGTATAGTAATGAGAGTTTTGTTTTCTCCACATAGGCGGCCTCCAAGCTAGGCACTGGACACCACAACTGAAGCACATACAGCTCACCTGAGTAGCTGGTAGCCAAATCTCCAGCCTGATAACTTAGGTAAAGAGCTCTCCTTCTTCGTCTGCAGAGGGTGCTACCTGATGAATCTTTATTTTATGAACTTTTGTTCCGGTTCACCACTGTGGGCTAGTTATTTGCCCCTGTGCAGTAATGCTGAAGTGTAGTTAGGACTCACTGTTTATTCAGAGTTGCCTTGCTGATTTCATTTTCGCCAGTATACCAAGTAGCTAATATAGATCACACTTGTTTATTAGGTGGTATTGAGCTAATTGTTGATTGCGTTTTCAAGCCAGATATACCAAGGAGCTAAGATAGATCAGGCTTGTTTAATATGATGGTATTTGAGCCATTGTTGATTACATTTTAAAGCCAAGTCCAGCTGCCAATATAGATCAGACTTGTTTAATATGGTGGTATTGATGGTGTTGTGCTTGTAATTGAAGGCATTAGGTTAGCTGGGTCCTAGAGGACCTCATTTTGGAATAGACCTGTTTGCTTAGAGGAGCTCCTTTGTAAGTCACAACATATTCTCCTCCATAGTAATGAGAGGCTATTTTTCCAACATAAGCAGCTGCCTCCAAGCTAGGCACTGGGCAATCACAACTGAAGCAACGTAAGCTCACCTGAGTAGCTGATAGCCAAATTCCAGCCTGATAATTTCGAGGTAAAGAGAGCCCTTTCATCTGACGCCTGCAGAGGATGCTACCTGATGAACACTTATTTCATGAATTTGTTCTGTCACTGGGTGGGCTTTTTATTTGCCTCTTTGTTCTAGTAATTTGAAGTGTAAAGCTAGGTCTCACTGGTTTTCTAGAGTTGTTTTGCTGATCATCTTCTTCTGATATACCAAGCTAATATAGATCAGACTTGTTTAATATGGTGGTATTTGGAGTAATTCTGATTACATTTAAAGCCAGATATACCAAGCATTATTAGATCAGACTTATTAATATGTGGTATTTGACTAATTGCTGATTACATTTTTAAAGCCAGATATATCAAGCAGCTAATATAGATCAGACTGTTTAATATGAGGTATTGAGCTAATTGTGCTTGTAACTGTTGGCATTAGTTAGATGAGTCCTAGTGTGACCATTTGCAATAGCCCTGTTTGCTTAGAGTGAACTCCTTTGTGTGCTCATCTCTCCGCTGTATAGTAATGAGAGGCTTTATTTTCTACAACATAGGCGCCCCCGTGTTAGGCATTCGACATCAAGCAACTGAAGCAACACAAGCAGCTCACCTGAGTAGCTGAGGGCATATCTCTAGCCTGATAACTTTCAAGGTAAAGAAACTTTCTCCATCTGACTCCTGCAGAGGGGTGCTACCTGATGAACACTTATATTTTATGAACTTGTTCCGTTCACCACTGGGTGGAATGTATTTCCTCTTGTGCTAGTAATGCGTGTGTGTTAGGACCTACTGGTTTTAGAGTTGTTTGTTGATTTTATCTTCAACAGATATACCAAGCAGCTATATAGACTGACTTCTTTAATGTGGTGTATTTGAGCTAATTGTTGATACATTTTAAAGCCAGATATACGAAGCAGCCAATATAGATCAGACTTGTTTACTATGGTGGTATTTGGATCTATTTGCCGATTACATTTTAAAGCCAGATATATCAAGCAGCTAATACAGACTGGTTCTGTTTAAAATGTGTGTTGAGCTAATTGTAATGAGGCATTAGGTTAGCTCCCCGTGTGACCTCATTTTGGAATAGCGTTCCTGTTTGCTAAGTGGAGCTTCTTTTGTGTTATCATAACATATTCTCCTGTTGTATAGTAATGAGAGGCTTTGTTTTTCCCACAAATACAGCAGCTCCCAAGCTAGGCACCTTGGACAATCAAGCAACTGAAGCAACACAAGTGCCTACCTGAGTAGCTGAGGATAGTTCAAATCTCCAGCCTGATAACTTTCGAGGTAAAGAGAGCTTTCTCTTCATCTGACGCTCTGCAGAGGTGTGCTACCTGATGAACACTTATGATTTTATCAACTTTATGCCTGTTCGCTCACAGGGTGGCTTGTATTCTGCCCTCTTTGTGCTAGTAATGCTGAAGTGTAAATTAGGACTCACTGGTTTTTCTAGAGTCGGTTGTTGATTTCATCTTAAAGCCAGAAACACCAAGCAGCTAATATAGATCAGACTTGTTTAATATGGTGGTATTTGGAGCTAATTGTTGATTACATTTTAAAGCCAGATATACCAAGCAGCTAATATAGACTGTGATTTGTATAATGTGGTGGTATTTGGAGTTAATTGCTGATTACATTTTAAAGTCTAGATATCAAGCAGCTAATATAGATCAGACTTGTTAATATGGTGGTATTGAGCGAATTGTGCTTGTAACTGAAGGCATTAGTTTAGCTGGGTCCTAGTGGTGACTCTCATTTTGGAATAGCCTTGTTTGCTTAGAGTGGAGCTCCTTTGTGTAAGCCTGCAACATATTCTCCCGCTGGCATAGTAATGAGAGGCTTGTTTTCCACAACATATGGCTGCCCCCAAGCTAGGCACTGGACAATGAAGCAACTGAAGCAACACAAGCAGCTCACCTGAGTAGCTGAGGTAGCCAAATCTAGCCTGATAACTTTCGGAGGTAAAGAGAGCCCTTCTCTTCATCTGACGCTGGCAGAGGGTGCTAAATGATGAACACTTATATTTTATGAACTTTGTTCCTCTTCACCGCTGGGTGGTTTTTTGCTTTCTTTGTGCTAGTAATGCTGAAGTGTAAAGCTAGGAACTCACTGGTTTTTCTAGAGTCGACTTGTTGATTTCATCTTCCAGTCAGATATACCTAGCAGCCGATATAGATCAGACTTGTTTATGGTATTTGAGCTAATTGCTGATCACATTTAAAATAGACACTGCAAGCAGCTATTATAGATCAGACTTATTAATATGGTGGTATTTGGACTCAATTGTTGATTACATTTTAAAGCCAGATATATCAGGCAGCTAATATAGATCAGACTTGTTTTTGTATGGTGGTATTGAGCTAATTGTGTTGTAACTGGATGGCATTAGGTTAGCTGGGTACTAGAGTGACCTCTATCTTTGAACAGCCCTGTTTGCTTAGAGGAAGCTCTTTGTGTAAGTCACAACATATTCTCCTCTGCATAGTAATGAGAGGTGTTTGTTTTCCACAACATAGGCGGCCTCCAAGCTAGGCACCGGGACAATCAAGCAACTGAAGCAATACATGCAGCTCACCTGAGTAGCTGAGGAAGCCAAATCGAGCTTGATAACTTTCTAGGTAAAGAGAGCCTCTCTCTCGCCTGACGCCTGCAGAGTGGTGCTACCTGATGAACTCTTATATTTTATGAACTTTGTTCTTGTTCACCACTGGGTGGGCTTGTTATTTGCCTCTTTGTGCTAGTAATGTTGAAGCAAAGCTAGGGACTCACTGTTTATTCTAGATTGTTTTTGCTGATTTATCTTCAAGCCAGATATACCAAGCAGCTAACTATAGATCATGAATTTGTTTAATATGGTGGTATTTGAGCTAACTGTTGATTACATTTAAAGCTGATATACCAAGCAGCTAATATAGTACTGTGGCTTGTTTAATATGGTGGTATTTGAGCCAATTGCTGATTACATTTTAAAGTCAGCTAGGCCAAGCTGCTAATATAGACTTCAGACTTGTTTAATATGGTGGTATTGGGTTAATTGTGCTTGTAACTGAAGGCATTAGGTTAGCTGGGTCCTAGAGTGAGCTCATTTTGGAATAGCCCTGTTTGCTTAGAGTGGTGCTCCTTTTGTGTAAGTCACAACATATTCTCCCGCTGCATATTAATGAGAGGATTAGTTTTCTCCACAACATAGGAGGCTCCCCACCCCCCCAAGCTAGGCACTCGGGACAATCAAGCAACTGAAGCAACACAAGCAGCTCACCTGAGTAGCTGAGGAAGCCAAATCTCCAGCCTGATAACTTTCGAGGTAAAGAGAGCCTCTTCTCTTCATCTGGACGCTGGCAGAGGGGTGCTAAATGATGAACACTTATATTTTATGAACTTTGTTCCTCTTCACCACTGGGTGGGTTTGTTATTTGCTTCTCTTTGTGCTAGTAATGCTGAAGTGTAAAGCTAGGAACTCACTGGGTTTTTCTAGAGTCGACTTGCTGATTTCATCTTCAAGCCAGATATACCTAGCAGCTAATATAGATCAGACTTGTTTAATATGGTGGTATTTGAGCTAATTGCTGATCACATTTTAAAGCCAGATACCAAGCAGCTAATATAGATCAGACTTGTTTAATATGGTGGTATTTGGATCTAATTGCTGATTACATTTTAAAGCCAGATATATCAAGCAGCTAATATAGATCAGACTTGTTTAATATGGTGGTATTGAGCGAATTGTGCTTGTAACTGAAGGCATTAGGTTGACTGGGTACTAGAGTGACCTCATTTTGAATAGCCCTGTTTGCTTAGAGGAAGCCCTTTCTGTAAGTCACAACATATTTCCTCTGCATAGTAATGAGAGGCTTTGTTTTCTCCACAACATAGGCGGCTCCCCCCCCCAAGCTAGGCACTCGGGACAATCAAGCAACTGAAGCAATACATGCAGCTCACCTGAGTAGCTGAGGAAGCCAAATCTCCAGCTTGATAACTTTCGAGGTAAAGAGAGCCTCTTCTCTTCGTCTGGACGCCTGCAGAGGGGTGCTACCTGATGAACTCTTATATTTTATGAACTTTGTTCCTGTTCACCACTGGGTGGGCTTGTTATTTGCCTCTCTTTGTGCTAGTAATGCTGAAGTGTAAAGCTAGGGACTCACTGTTTATTCTAGAGTTGCCTTGCTGATTTCATCTTCAAGCCAGATATACCAAGCAGCTAATATAGATCACACTTGTTTAATATGGTGGTATTTGGAGCTAATTGCTGATTACATTTTAAAGCCAGATATACCAAGCAGCTAATATAGATCAGGCTTGTTTAATATGGTGGTATTTGGAGCTAATTGCTGATTACATTTTAAAGCCAGATATGTCAAGCTGCTAATATAGATCAGACTTGTTTAATATGGTGGTATTGAGCGAATTGTGCTTGTAACTGAAGGCATTAGGTTAGCTGGGTCCTAGAGTGAGCTCATTTTGGAATAGCCCTGTTTGCTTAGAGTGGTGCTCCTTTGTGTAAGTCACAACATATTCTCCCGCTGCATATTAATGAGAGGATTAGTTTTCTCCACAACATAGGAGGCTCCCCACCCCCCCAAGCTAGGCACTCGGGACAATCAAGCAACTGAAGCAACACAAGCAGCTCACCTGAGTAGCTGAGGAAGCCAAATCTCTAGCCTGATAACTTTTGAGGTAAAGAGAGCCTCTTCTCTTCGTCTGGACACCTGCAAAGGGATGCTACCGTTGAACACTTACATTTTATGAACTTTGTTCCTGTTCAACACTGGGTGGGCTTGTTATTTGCCTCTCTTTGTGCTAGTCATGCTGAAGTGTAAAAGCTAGGACTCACTGGTTTTTCTAGAGTTGACTTGCTGATTTCATCTTAAAGCCAGATATATCAAGCAGCTAATATAGATCAGACTTGTTTAATATGGTAGTATTTCATCTATGTTATCACTTTTAAAGCCAGAAATATCAAGCAGCTAATATAGATCAGACTTGTTTAAAATGGTGGTATTGAGCTTAATTGTGCTTGTAACTGAAGGCATTAGGGTTAGCTGGGTCCTAGTGTGACCTCGCTTTTGAATAGCCCTGTTTGCTTAGAGTGGAGCCCTTGGGTAAGTCACAACATATTCTCCTGCTGCATAGTAATGAGAGGCTTTATTTTCTTCACAACATAGGCGGCTCCCAGCTAGGCACTCGGGACAATCAAGCAACTGAAGCAACACAAGCAGCTCACCTGAGTAGCTGAGGAAGATAAATCTCTAGCCTGATAACTTTCGAGGTAAAGAGAGCTTCTTCTCTTCGTCTGGACACCTGCAGAGGGGTGCTACCTGATGAACACTTATATTTTATGAACTTTGTTCCTGTTCACCACTGGGTGGGCTTGTTATTTGCCTCTCTTTGTGCTAGTAATGCTGAAGTATAAAGCTCGGGACTCACTGGTTTTTCTAGAGTTGCCTTGCTGATTTCATCTTAAAGCCAGATATACCAAGCAGCTAATATAGATCAGACATGTTTAATGTGATGGTATTTGGAGCTAATTGCAGATTACATTTTAAAGCCAGATATACCAAGCAGCTAATATAGATCAGTCTAGTTTAATATGGTGGTATTTGGATCTATTTGCTGATTAAATTTTAAAACCAGATATATAAAGCAGCTAATATAGATCAGACTTGTTTAAAATGGTGGTATTGAGCAAATTGTGCTTGTAACTGAAGGCATTAGGTTAGCTGGGTCCTAGTGTGACCTCATTTTGGAATAGACCTGTTTGCTTAGAGTGGAGCTCCTTTGTGTAAGTCACAACATATTCTCCCGCTGCACAGTAATGACAGGCTCGGTTTTCTCCACAACATAAGCAGCTGACCCTCCAAGCCAGGGCACTCGACAATCAAGCAACTGAAGCAACACAAGCAGCTCACCTGAGTAGCTGAGAAGCCAATCTCCAGCCTGATAATTTTCGAGGTGAAGAGAGCTCTTCTTCATCTGGACTCCTGCAGAGGATGCTACCTGATGAATACTTATATTTCATGAACTTTGTTCCTGTTCACCACTGGGTGGCTTCTTTATTTGCCTCTTTAGTGCGTAGTAATTCTGAAGTGTAAAGCTAGGGTCTCACTGGTTTTTTCTAGAGTTGCCTGCTGATTGCATCTTCAAGCCAGATATACCAAGCAGCTAATATAGATCAGACTTGCTTAATATGGTGGTATTTGGAGCTTATTGCTGATTACATTTTAAAGCCAGATATACCAAGCAGCTAATATAGATCAGACTTGTTTAATATGGTGGTATTTTGATCTAATGCTTGATTACATTTTAAAGCCAGATATATCAAGCAAGCTAATATAGATCAGACTTGTTTAAAATGGTGGTATTGAGCTAATTGTGCTTGTAACGAAGGCATTAGGTTAGCTGGGTCCTAGTGTGACCTCATTTTGGAATAGCCCTGTTTAGTTAGAGTGGAGCCCTTGTGTAAGTCACAACATATTCTCCTGCTGCATAGAAATGAAAGGCTTTGTTTTCTCACAACATAGGCGGCTCCCCCTGCTAGGCACTCGGGACAATCACAACTGAAGTAACACAAGCAGCTCACCTGAGTAGCTGAGGAAGCCAAATTTAGCCTGACAACTTTGAGGTAAAAGAACCTCTTTTCATCTGACTCCTGCAGAGGGGTGCTACCTGATGAACACTTATATTTTATGAACTTTGTTCCTGTTCACCACTGGGTGGGCTTGTTATTTGCTCCTCTTTGTGCTAGTAATGCTGAAGTGTAAAGTTAGGGACTCACTGGTTATTCTAGAGTTGCCTTGCTGATTTCATCTTAAAGCCAGTTATACCAAGCAGCTAATATAGATCAGAATTGTTTAATATGGTGGTATTTGGAGCTAATTGTTGGTTACATTTTAAAGCCAGATATACCAAGCAGCTGATATAGATCAGACTTGTATAATATGGTGGTATTTGGATCTAATTGCTGATTACATTTTAAAGCCAGATATATCAAGCAGCTATTATAGATCAGACTTGTTTAATATGGTGGTATTGAGCTTAATTGTGCTTGTAACTGAAGGCATTAGGTTTGTTGCTGCCCTAGTGTGGGACCTCATTTTGACAACAGCCCTGTTTGGCTTAGAGTGGAGCTGCTTTGTATAAGTCACAACATATATTGTCCCGCTTGCATTGTAATGAGAGGCTTTGTTTTCCACAACATAGGTGGCTCAGCCCCCCCAGCTAGGCACCCAGGAGAATCAAGCAACGAAGCAACACAAGCAGCTCACCTCAGTAGCTGAAGCCAAATCTCTAGCCTGATAACTTTTGAAGTAAAGAGAGCTCTTCTTCGGCTCTGGACGCCTGCAGAGGGTGCTACCTGATGAACACTTAGATTTTATGAACTTTGTTCCTGTTCACTGGGTGGGCTTGTTATTTGCCTCTTTTAGCTAGTAATGCTGAAGTGTAAAGCTAGGGACTCACTGTTTTTCTAGAGTTGCCTTGTTGATTTCATCTTAAAGCAGATATACCAAGCAGCTAATATAGATCAGACTTGTTTAATATGTGGTATTTGAGCTAATTGTTATCATACATTTAAAGCCAGAACACAATGCAGCTAATATAGATCAGACTTGTTTAATATGGTGGTATTTGAACTAATTGTTGATTACATTTTAAAGCCAGATATATCAAGCAGCCAATATAGATGGGGATTGTTTAATATGGTGGTATTGAGCTAATTGTGCTTGTAACTGAAGCCATTAGTTAGCTGGGTCCTAGTGTGACCTCATTTTGGAATAGCCCTGTTTGCTTAGAGTTTAGCCCTTTGTAAGTCACAACATATTCTCCCGCTGCATAGTAATGAGAGGTTTTGTTTTCTCCGACAACATAGGCAGTTCTCCAAGCTAGGCACTCGGGACAATCAACAACTGAAGCAACACAAGCAGCTCACCTGAGTAGCTCAAGGCCAAATCTCCAGCCTGATATCTCGAGGTAAAGAGAGCCTCTCTCTTCATCTGACTCCTGCAGAGGGGTGCTACTGATGTACACTTATATATTTTTATGAACTTTGTTCCTGTTCATCACTGCGTTTGTTATTTGCCTTCTTTGTGCTAGTAATGCTGAAGTGTAAAGCTAGGACTCACTGTTTTTTCTAGAGTTGCCTTGTTGATTTCATCTTCAAGCTTCAGATATACCAAAGCAGCAAATATAGATCAGACTTGTTTAATATGGTGGTATTTGGAGCTAATTGCTGATTACATTTTAAAGTCTGATATACCAAGCAGCTAATATAGATCAGACTTGTTTAATATGGTGGTATTTGGAGCTAATTGCTGATTACATTTTAAAGCCAGATATTCCAAGCAGCTAATATAGATCAGACTTGTTTAATATGGTGGTATTTGGATCTAATTGCTGATTACATTTTAAAGCCAGATATATCACAGCTAATATAGATCGGGACTTGTTTACAATGGAGGTATTGACAAATTGTGCTTGTAACTGAAGGCATTAGGTTAGCTGGATCCTAGTGTGACCTCATTTTGGAATAGCCCTGTTTGCTTAGAGTGGAGCTCCTTTGTGTAAGTCACAACATATTCTCCTGCTGCATAGTAATGAGAGGCTTTGTTTTCTCCACAACATAGGCGGCTCCCCCCCCCCCAAGCTAGGCACTCGATAATCAAGCAACTGAAGCAACACAAGCAGCTCACCTGAGTAGCTGAGGAAGCCAAATCACTAGCCTGATAACTTTGAGGTAAAAGAACCTCTTTTCTTCATCTGACTCCTGCAGAGGGTGCTACCTGATGAACACTTATATTTTATGAACTTTGTTCCTGTTCACCACTGGGTGGGCTTGTTATTTTGCCTCTTTGTGCTAGTAATGCTGAAGTGTAAAGCTAGGGACTCACTGGTTTTCTAGAGTTGCCTTGTTGATTTCATCTTAAAGCCAGTTATACAAGCAGCTAATATAGACTGAATTGTTTATAGTGGTATTTGAGCTAATTGCTGGTTACATTTTAAAGCCAGATATACTCAGCAGCTGATATAGATCAGACTTGTATAATATGGTGGTATTTGATCTAATTGCTGATATTACATTTTAAGCCAGATATATCAAGCAGCTATTATAGATCAGACTTGTTTATTATGGTGGTATTGAGTTTAATTGTGCTTGTAACTGAAGGCATTAGGTTTGCTGCCATTCTAGTGTGTGACCTCACTTTGAATAGCCCTGTTTGCTTAGAGGAGCTGCTTTGTATAAGCTGGACAACATATTGTCCCGCTAGCATTGTAATAAGAGGCCTTTGTTTTCTCCACAACATAGGTGGCTCAGCTCTCAGCTAGGCACTCAGGACAACTGCCAACTGAAGTAACACAAGCAGCTCACCTCAGTAGCTGAGGAAGCCAAATCTCAGCCTGATAACTTTTGAAGTAAAGAGAGCCTCTTCTTCTGCCTGGACGCCTGCAGAGGGTGCTACCTGATGAACACTTATATTTTATGAACTTTGTTCTGTTCACTACTGGGTGAGCTTGTTATTTGGGCCTCTCTTTGTGCTAGTAATGCCAGCGTAAGTTAGGGACTCACTGTTTTTCTAGAGTTGCCTTGTTGATTTCATCTAAAGCCAGATATACCAAGCAGCTAATATAGATCAGACTTGTTTAATATGGTGGTATTTGGAGCTAATTGTTGATTACATTTAAAGCCAGATATACCATGCAGCTAATATAGATCAGACTTGTTTATCATGGTGGTGGTTGGATCTAATTGCTGATTACATTTAAAGCCAGATATATCAAGCAGCTAATATAGATCAGACTTGTTTAATATGGTGGTATTGAGCGAATTGTGCTTGTAACTGTAAGCCATTAAGTTAGCTGGGTCCTCAGTGGACCTCATTCTTGGAATAGCCCTGTTTGCTTAGAGTGGAGCCTTTGTGTAAGTCACAACATATTCTCCCGCTGCATAGTAATGAGAGGCTTTGTTTTCCACAACATAGGCAGCTCTCCAAGCTAGGCACTGGGACAATCAAGCAACTGAAGCAACACAAGCAGCTCAGCTGAGTAGCTGTGGAGCCAAATCTCCAGCCTGATAACTTTCGAGGTAAAGAGAGCCTCTTCTCTTCATCTGGACTCCTGCAGAGGGTGCTACCTGATGTACACTTATATTTTATGAACTTTGTTCCTGTTCATCCCCTACTGGGTGGGCTTGTTATTTGCCTCTCTTTACCTTTAGTAATGCTGGTGTAAAGCTAGCGACTCACTGTTTTTTCTAGAGTTGCCTTGCTGATTTCATCTTCAAGCCAGATATACCAAGCAGCAAATATAGATCAGACTTGTTTAATATGGTGGTATTTGGAGCTAATGCTGATTACATTTTAAAGCCCGATATACCAAGCAGCTAATATAGATCAGACTTGTTTAATATGGTGGTATTTGGAGCTAATTGCTGATTACATTTTAAAGCCAGATATACCAAGCAGCTAATACAGATCAGACTTGTTTAATATGGTGGTATTTGGATCTAATTGCTGATTACATTTTAAAGCCAGATATATCAAGCAGCTAATATAGATCAGACTTGTTTACAATGGAGGTATTGAGCGAATTGTGCTTGTAACTGAAGGCATTAGGTTAGCTGGTTCCTAAGTGTGACCTCATTTTGAATAGCCCTGTTTGCTTAGAGTGGAGCCCTTTGTAAGTCATTATATATTTCTGCTGCATAGTAATGAGAGGTCTTCTGTTTTCTCCACAAACATAGTGGCTCACCCCCAAGCTAGGCACCGACAATCTAGCAACTGAAGAAGACTACAGCTCACCTCAGTAGCTGAGGAAGCCAAATCTCCAGCCTGATAACTTTTGAGGTAAAGAGAGCCTCTTCTCTTCATCTGGACGCCTGCAGAGGGGTGCTACCTGATGAACACTTATATTTTATGAACTTTGTTCCTGTTCACCACTGGGTGGGCTTGTTATTTGCCTCTCTTTGTGCTAGTAATGCTGAAGTGTAAAGCTAGGGACTCACTGTTTTTTCTAGAGTTGCCTTGCTGATTTCATCTTCAAGCCAGATATACCAAGCAGCAAATATAGATCAGACTTGTTTAATATGGTGGTATTTGGAGCTAATTGCTGATTACATTTTAAAGCCCGATATACCAAGCAGCTAATATAGATCAGACTTGTTTAATATGGTGGTATTTGGAGCTAATTGCTGATTACATTTTAAAGCCAGATATTCCAAGCAGCTAATATAGATCAGACTTGTTTAATATGGTGGTATTTGGATCTAATTGCTGATTACATTTTAAAGCCAGATATATCAAGCAGCTAATATAGATCAGACTTGTTTACAATGGAGGTATTGAGCAAATTGTGCTTGTAACTGAAGGCATTAGGTTAGCTGGATCCTAGTGTGACCTCATTTTGGAATAGCCCTGTTTGCTTAGAGTGGAGCTCCTTTGTGTAAGTCACAACATATTCTCCTGCTGCATAGTAATGAAAGGCTTTGTTTTCTCCACAACATAGGCGGCCCCCAAGCTAGGCACTCGGGATAATCAAGCAACTGAAGCAACACAAGCAGCTCACCTGAGTAGCTGAGGAAGCCAAATCTCTAGCCTGATAACTTTTGAGGTAAAAAGAACCTCTTTTCTTCATCTGGACTCCTGCAGAGGGGTGCTACCTGATGAACACTTATATTTTATGAACTTTGTTCCTGTTCACCACTGGGTGGGCTTGTTATTTGCCTCTCTTTGTGCTAGTAATGCTGAAGTGTAAAGCTAGGGACTCACTGGTTTTCTAGAGTTGCCTTGCTGATTTCATCTTAAAGCCAGTTATACCAAGCAGCTAATATAGATCAGAATTGTTTAATATGGTGGTATTTGGAGCTAATTGCTGGTTACATTTTAAAGCCAGATATACCAAGCAGCTGATATAGATCAGACTTGTATAATATGGTGGTATTTGGATCTAATTGCTGATTACATTTTAAAGCCAGATATATCAAGCAGCTATTATAGATCAGACTTGTTTAATATGGTGGTATTGAGCGAATTGTGCTTGTAACTGAAGGCATTAGGTTTGCTGCGTCCTAGTGTGACCTCATTTTGGAATAGCCCTGTTTGCTTAGAGTGGAGCTGCTTTGTATAAGTCACAACATATTGTCCCGCTGCATTGTAATAAGAGGCTTTGTTTTCTCCACAACATAGGTGGCTCAGCCCCCCCCCCCAGCTAGGCACTCAGGACAATCAAGCAACTGAAGCAACACAAGCAGCTCACCTCAGTAGCTGAGGAAGCCAAATCTCTAGCCTGATAACTTTTGAAGTAAAGAGAGCCTCTTCTCTTCGTCTGGATGCCTGCAGAGGGGTGCTACCTGATGAACACTTATATTTTATGAACTTTGTTCCTGTTCACTACTGGGTGGGCTTGTTATTTGCCTCTCTTTGTGCTAGTAATGCTGAAGTGTAAAGCTAGGGACTCACTGTTTTTCTAGAGTTGCCTTGCTGATTTCATCTTAAAGCCAGATATACCAAGCAGCTAATATAGATCAGACTTGTTTAATATGGTGGTATTTGGAGCTAATTGCTGATTACATTTTAAAGCCAGATATACCATGCAGCTAATATAGATCAGACTTGTTTAATATGGTGGTATTTGGATCTAATTGCTGATTACATTTTAAAGCCAGATATATCAAGCAGCTAATATAGATCAGACTTGTTTAATATGGTGGTATTGAGCGAATTGTGCTTGTAACTGAAGCCATTAGGTTAGCTGGGTCCTAGTGTGACCTCATTTTGGAATAGCCCTGTTTGCTTAGAGTGGAGCTCCTTTGTGTAAGTCACAACATATTCTCCCGCTGCATAGTAATGAGAGGCTTTGTTTTCTCCACAACATAGGCAGCTCCCCCCCCCAAGCTAGGCACTCGGGACAATCAAGCAACTGAAGCAACACAAGCAGCTCAGCTGAGTAGCTGTGGAAGCCAAATCTCCAGCCTGATAACTTTCGAGGTAAAGAGAGCCTCTTCTCTTCATCTGGACTCCTGCAGAGGGGTGCTACCTGATGTACACTTATATTTTATGAACTTTGTTCCTGTTCATCACTGGGTGGGCTTGTTATTTGCCTCTCTTTGTGCTAGTAATGCTGAAGTGTAAAGCTAGCGACTCACTGTTTTTTCTAGAGTTGCCTTGCTGATTTCATCTTCAAGCCAGATATAGCAAGCAGCAAATATAGATCAGACTTGTTTAATATGGTGGTATTTGGAGCCAATTGCTGATTACATTTTAAAGCCCGATATACCAAGCAGCTAATATAGATCAGACTTGTTTAATATGGTGGTATTTGGAGCTAATTGCTGATTACATTTTAAAGCCAGATATACCAAGCAGCTAATATAGATCAGACTTGTTTAATATGGTGGTATTTGGATCTAATTGCCGATTACATTTTAAAGCCAGATATATCAAGCAGCTAATATAGATCAGACTTGTTTACAGTGGAGGTATTGAGCGAATTGTGCTTGTAACTGAAGGCATTAGGTTAGCTGGTTCCTAGTGTGACCTCATTTTGGAATAGCCCTGTTTGCTTAGAGTGGAGCTCCTTTGTGTAAGTCACAACATATTCTCCTGCTGCATAGTAATGAGAGGCTTTGTTTTCTCCACAACATAGGTGGCTCACCCCCCCCAAGCTAGGCACTCGGGACAATCTAGCAACTGAAGCAACACAAGCAGCTCACCTCAGTAGCTGAGGAAGCCAAATCTCTAGCCTGATAACTTTTGAGGTAAAGAGAGCCTCTTCTCTTCGTCTGGACGCCTGCAGAGGGGTGCTACCTGATGAACACTTATATTTTATGAACTTTGTTCCTGTTCACCACTGGGTGGGCTTGTTATTTGCCTCTCTTTGTGCTAGTAATGCTGAAGTGTAAAGCTAGGGACTCACTGTTTTTTCTAGAGTTGCCTTGCTGATTTCATCTTAAAGCCAGATATACCAAGCAGCTAATATAGATCAGACTTGTTTAATATGGTGGTATTTGGAGCTAATTGCTGATTACATTTTAAAGCCAGATATACCATGCAGCTAATATAGATCAGACTTGTTTAATATGGTGGTATTTGGATCTAATTGCTGATTACATTTTAAAGCCAGATATATCAAGCAGCTAATATAGATCAGACTTGTTTAATATGGTGGTATTGAGCGAATTGTGCTTGTAACTGAAGGCATTAGGTTAGCTGGGTCCTAGTGTGACCTCATTTTGGAATAGCCCTGTTTGCTTAGAGTGGAGCTCCTTTGTGTAAGTCACTACATATTCTCCCGCTGCATAGTAATGAGAGGCTTTGTTTTCCACAACATAGGCAGCTCCCCAAGCTGAGCACTCGGGACAATCAAGCAACTGAAGCAACACAAGCAGCTCACCTGAGTAGCTGAGGAAGCCAAATCTCCAGCCTGATAACTTTCGAGGTAAAGAGAGCCTCTCTTCATCTGGACGCCTGCAGAGGGTAAGCAGCCCGATGGCGCTTGCGCCGCCTGCCCCACCACCAACCACCCTCCCACCCAGGGGCAGCTGTCAATTTAATGATCCACCGTGACATCACATCTGGTGTCATCACGCCCTGTTGCCCAGAACCTATCTCCTCTTTTTCCCATTTGCAGGTTATACCTGCTGGCCACTAGAGGACCTATGCTCCCTCACTACTTCCTACCCTTCCTGTACAGCACTACTTCCTGGGATCTTGCTCACCACAATGTATTGCCCTGCATCATGCTCTTCCTGTGCCTATCCCACTAGCAGTGCACTTACCCACTTACCCATCTGCTAGTCCACACTGTGCCCTGGCACCCTCCCTCCCTTGCTCCTGAACCTCCTCTCCTGCCCCTTGGGACCTCTGTTTGTCCCTGTCCTCCCTGCCCTCCCATAGCTTTCTCTTCAACTCAGGCACATCTGGATGTCTTCTTATTCTTGCTTTCCTCCTGTACCTCCCTGCCCACCCCTGCTCCTTTGGCCTCCTCCCCCCTCGCATGTCCAATCGTGAAAGCCTCCTCACCCATCTCCCAGTCAGGTGGTCATGCTACTACTCCTGTCAGGGAACATTCATCCAAACCCTGGCCCAGTTCCCAGGAGCTCCCCAACTCGCACCACAGGCCTATGCATGGTCTCCATGAATATCTGTAGCCTCCTAAAAAAGTTTGACTCACTATAATGCCTAGTCACATCAATTAAACCTGATTTTATCACCCTGTTTGAGACTTGGCTGTCAAAATCCTCCCCTGACTCCCTAGTCTCCCTTCCTGGTTTCACCCTTTTCCGGTCCGACCATGCTGGGAGACGGGGCGGCTGCTACACTATTTATGTCAAGGAATCTCTCCCCGTATTAGCCCTGCCCGCTCCCATCCTTGACTCCAGAGCCCAGGCGCTTATGCTGAAACTAACCCCTGACCCTTTAAAGGGAACTCTTTATCTGACTACTGCATATGTGCCCCTCAGGGACCAAATGCAGGCCATTGCCTCTCTTACAGAATACCTTACCTCTCTACCTCCTACCGCTGATCAAATTCTGGTGGGTGACTTAAATGTCAACTGGCTCAGCCCCTCCTCCTCCTCTACCCGAGACTTCTTTTCTGCAATAGACCTAATGCAACTAGTTACCCACCCTACCAGGACTAACTCCAAGAGAGGCTCCGGTACCCTGCTTGATGTGGTACTCACCAACCGTCCTAATCGGATCCCCAATGTACAAGTCCTCCCAGACTCTCTCAGTGATCACTCCCCCATTCTATTCCACTGGTCAACCTCAGTCCCCAAACCCATAGCACAGTCCACATGCCGGTGGCCTCTAATACCTGGTGGACTGATAAAACTTAAGGAACTTCTGTCCCAAATTGACTGGTCTCCTATACTGGCAACTCCTGACATCAACATAGCTCTGTCCTTCTTTACCCAAACTTTTAATAATGCCTGTGATATCTTTGCCCCAGTGTTGACCCACCGTTCTAAAAGGAAGAATGCCCCCTGGGTTACCCCAGCTTTGATCCACCAGCTCAAACATAGGGACAACCTATGGCACTGTGCCATTGAGACTGGCCGGCCCAATGACAGGCGGTTATATGCTGCCGCCCGAAACAAGTGCACTCGGGCCATCAGAAAGGCCAAGTCTGAGCACTATCAGTCCTCACTCACTGCCTCATGGGGGAATCCCAGAACCTTCTGGGATAACATTAAACAGTTAAATGGGAGTGCACACTCCCACCCACCCAGATCAACATTAATGGTGTGATCTCCTCAGACCCAGCCCTCATAGCCAACCACCTCAACACCTCATTCACTGACCTTAGCCCTATCCTCCCTACAAATTTTTTTGACCCTCCTCCCCCAGCACTTGCCGTAAATCTTTCTCGCCCTTATTTTCTCCTCCGCCGTGTTTCTGCCCAAGAACTTAGGCTGCACCTTGTCACTGCCCTCAAGAGTAATAGTACGGGCAGTGACACCCTGGATCCATGTATCCTACAGCTGGTCTTAGACACAGTCCTTACCCCGATCACATGCCTCATCATCCACTCTCTTTGCCTGGGGAAGGTTCCAACTGCCTGGAAAGTCGCCACTGTCACCCCTATCTTTAAAGGTGGTGATAGGACTGTGGCTGGAAGCTATCGACCGATCTCCATTCTCTCTCCTCTCTCCAAGGCCTTGGAAAAAGTGGCGGCCTCTCAAATCTCTGACTACCTCTCCACCTACAATGTCCTTTGTCCTGAGCAGCATGGCTTCCGAGCGGGCCACAGTACCAACACAGCCCTCCTAGAGTTCTCCAACTTTCTCCACTCCTCCTTAGACACTGGTTCTCTGGCTGGTGCTGTCTTCATTGACCTCTCAAAGCTTTGACACTGTCTCCCACCCCTCCTTCTTGATGCCCTTAGTCTCTGGTTTTGCCTGGGCCTATCTCCTGGTGCACCAGTTATCTGTCTGACCTCTCAGGCTGTAAAATTAATGGGACCTGCTCAGACATCTGTCCCATCTTTTCTGGGATTCCCCAGGGCTCCCTTCTGGGCCCCTTACTATTCTCCCTTTACCTTAACACCCTTCCACACTCTTGCTCGGGAACATTCTATTGTCACGCTGATGATGCAGTCATCTTTGCCTCAAGTCGTAACCCTATTGCCCTCCAGGACTCGCTGCAGAAGTCCTTCACTGAAGCCGAGGGCTGGTTCAAGGAACATAGATTGGTGATAAATCTTAAAAAAACCAAAACTATGTTCTTCTCTCATCCCCAAAACAAGTCCTGCAACTTCAAACTCCTCATTCACTCTGGGTCCTCATTCCCACTTGAACAAGTTTGCTCCTATAAATACCTAGGGATCCATTTTGACCCCTCCCTCTCCTTCCATGGACACATCGCTGCCCTAGCCACTGCCACTAATATCCGATTGGGCATCTTACAGCCGGTATAAACACTGCCTCCCGGAGGACTCTTGGGCTTCATGTCACCTCCTCTATCCTGTCCCTAGTGGACTATGGACTGCCGGTGTATGGTGCTGCTGATCAGACCGCACTACATAAAATTCACACTACTCTGAATAAGGCCTGCAGGTTAATTCTGGAGCACCTAGGATGACACACACCTGTCTACTGTATGCTAAAGCGCTGGTACTTGATCTCGACGAGCGCCTCAAATATCTTACCTGTACCCTACAAAAGACCCTCCTTGGGCTTTCCCCACCAGGATTGACCACCACCATACGCGCTCTGTCCCACTAGTTCATACTGGACCTCTGGGAAAACCTCTCTTTATCCCTAGAGCTAGGACCTCTCACGCCAAAGAACCTTCAGCTTTAGGGCCCCTCCTGGTTCAACACACTGCCCTCCATCTCCAAGCTCCAACTATATCGTGCTTCAAACTTCCTTATGTAACCACCTTTATTAACACTGACTGTAACTGCCGCTAGTCAAAGCCTACTAATACTTATGACAAAGCTTATTACTAAGCTGCTAAGGACAACATAACTCTGGTATTGTTTGCATCCATCCTACCTGTACTAGCTTGTTTGTATCTATGTCTTAATTTACTGTTATACCTATGTGTTGTACTGCTATACTGTGTATTTTGGTTTGTCTTACTGTGACAAGGTACCTTTGTAAATGAGCCTATGGCTCAAAGGTTTTCCAAACTGCCGTTTAAATAAAATAAAATAAATAAAATAAAGTGGTAGCATGGTGCAGCATACACAACTGCAGAGGCATAGGACTGTAGGGCACGGCAGGCCACAGTAACCCCAACTATGCAGACAGTAGCAGGGTGCAGCAGCCCTGACTGTGGTGACAGGAGACAGAGGACAGCATGGTACAAACACATCAACTATAGAGATGGACATGGGGTGGGGTATCAGGGTACAGCTGCCCTGACTGTGAGATGGGGGGGTGTGTGGTGCAGCAGCCCTACCCATTTGGGGCAATGGAAGTGGGCAGTAGGGTGCATCAAAAGTCCAACCTCAGGTGGCCTAGGATAGCATGGTGCAGCTACCACAGCTATGGAGGCAGGGCACCTGTGACTTTTGGGTTTAGCAGAGCACAGCAGCCTCACCTGTGGAGAAAGAGCAGGGGGTAACAGGTGCAGCATCCCTGACTATGGGGGTGAGTGAGAGAGGGCAGCAGGGTGCAGCAACCCTAACCTTTTTTGCAGTGGGCAACAGGGTGCAGCAACACTGATTCTTTAGGCAGATGATGGAGGCAGCAGGGTGCACAGTACCTGACTGTGTGAGAGAAGACAGTGGGCAGCAGGGTGCAGCAGTCTCGAATGTGGAGCAGAAGCCAGGTGGCTTGTGGGCTAGGGGACAGGTGGTAGCAGAGTGCGACTGACATAACTGTGGGGGAAGAGACATGGTGCATCAGGATGCCATATAGTGTTTCTATTTATACACGCACATGATGTATTTTCTCACAGAAACCACCAAAGAACTGAAATGTATAAGTTCAGACAGTAAAAGTTTTTACATGAATGTATTTATGAAGGCTACATCAAGGACAAACTATTTCTATGAAGGAATAAAAATGAAGATTTATTTTATATTTATTCATCAACCCTGTGTTATATAGTTAGAAAAATATCAGAGTTTTGATGAGAATTAACTGAGAGCAGTGATATAGACAAGCTGATCTCTCATGGAGAGAGATTTCCACTGTTTCAATTCGGCATTAAAACTCAAATGATCAACTTTTTATAAGAAAAGAATGAGATTTTAAACTAATCTATCTAAACACAAACCACAGACTGAGTTTGACAGAAACCTGGTGAGCAAACCATTAACCCTGCAGCCTGCTGTGATTTGGAATTTGAAGCAGCAAGCTACAGTATTCCAAGATGATGTCATTGCTCTCCAAGCCTGATTGAGAGAGACAGAAATAACTCCACCATTTTCAGCCACTTTAGAGCAAGTTAACAAATGCTGATTTAAAGTAAACCACTAAACCAAACAGCATGAAATTTTCAGGAAACACTAATCATTACACAGGGACTTTAGTTCAAACTTTATTAAAGGGAAAAGGAAATCTGTACTAATTGGCAGCAGATAGCAATGTTCCTGGTAAGAGAAATGATAAACTTGCCCCAAAATGAACCATATTTAATTGTACCTTAATAAACATTGATGTGAAAAACTGTGTTTTAAATTGTCTTCTTTTTATGAACAACATTCTGAACAGTTCTTTTCTTGGAACCTGTGATTTGGAGTGTTTACTGTGTCATGGTTTGAGTACAGAATGCTAAACATGAGCTATTGTCCTATCAGAACCATGCTTAGAGTTCTTTCCTCAAACCATGACATAGTTAAAACTCCAGATCACTGGTTCCATGAAGAGAACTGCAACAGAATGCTGTCCATAAAAACAAAACAATGCAAAATACAGTTTTTCAAATCACTTTTTATTCAGTTACAGTTACATATGAATTCAGGAGTGGGCGGATTGGGGTAGTGAGAACAAACAGAAGCCTGGGGCAAAATGGGTTCAGGAAAGGGCTTCTCCCTGCCTGATTCCCATTCCCAAGGGCTCTGTTATTGGCAGGCAAGTAAGGTGGTCTTCCTTGGTCACTCATCCTACTCAGGCGGTGTTATGCAATGTCAGGTCTATTAAGAACAAGACTACTTTAATAGCAGATCTTTTTGGATCATCTGACCTGGCTTGTATCACCAAGACCTGACTGGATGAAAATGCTGGCCCAGTTTTGGCCTCAGCACTTCCGGCTGGGTACCTGGTGATACACTTCCCGAGGAAGAATCATAGAGGCCGGGGGTGTAGCCATTTGATTTAGAATGGAACTGAACTTGGTGGAGGTTCCAGTGGGAATGACCAACTTATTTGAGTGTATCCTGGGTGAGGGTGTAGTGTGCAGGATTCTTCTCATCTACCATCCACCAGGAGATCGGAAAGTTTTCCTGCAGGAAGCCGCAGACTTCATTGTCGACCTGGCATTGGATTCCCCCAGATGGCTGATCCATGGGGATTTCAGTGCCTGGGTGGATGACAAACTTTCGCAGTTTGGTCAAAACTTCCTTCAGTTAATGAATTCGCTGGGCCTTACACAGGTTATTACCTCCTCAACCCATATTGGAGGGCACTCATTGGACTTAGTGTTCCTCCTGGGGATGGAGATATCCGATTTGGTGGTGGAGCCAGTCGGGTGGTCTGACCATCACACCATCGGGTTCAGTTTCATGGCTCCCCCGAATAGGCCTGCCCCTATGGAGATGGTCCAGTACTGTCCTTTAAGGGGTGTTACCCCAGATAGCCTAATGAGGGTATTGGACCTATTGGGTGTACCAAGTGAATGCATGGATCCAGAGGATCTAGTACTTATCTATAATAACGTGGTGGTGGTGGCCCTGGATTCCATAGCACCTGTTCATGTTTGCCCCCTTACCCTCCACCCAGGGTCTCTGTGGTTTGATGAGACCTTGAAGGAACTGAGGAGAGTGGGTTGAAGGCTAGAGCAGAGCTGGCAAAAATTGGGCCTGGATGATGACAAACTTAGATTGATGGACCATTATGTGGTCTATCAATCAGTAATCACCCATAAGAAGGCAGAATTCCTGTCCAGGGAGATTGCTGCTGCACAGAACCAAACAGCGTAGCTCTTCCAGACTGTGGACAGATTGTGCAATCAAACCTGTCTCCAGTCTGGAGAAGTTTTGTCACAAGAACAGTGTGATGAGTTTGCTCAATTCTTTGCAGATAAGGTTGCCACAATCAGGTCCAATATTTGTCTGGCTCACTCTAGTGGAATTTGTGATAGTTGGCAGGAGATGTCCATCCCTCAGTTTACCTGGTCTGACTTTAGTCAACCTGCAATCACTGACATAGTAATGATCATCCAGACATTGTGACCATCCAGTTGTGGTTTAGACCCAGGCCCTACATGCCTCCTGGTAGGATCCATTGATGCAATCGGCCCAGTCCTAGCCGAGATAGTCTGGAGGTCATTGGAGAGGAGGATCTTCCAGATCCGCTGAAGGAGGTGGTTGTTCAGCCTCTCCTTAAAAAGCCCTCCCTTGACCCCAACTGCTTGGCAAACTACAGACCTGTCTCTAACCTACCCTTTGTGGGTATGGTTATTGAGAAGGTGGTTGCGTTGCAGCTGGATGATCATTTGACCAGCCACAATGTCTATTATTCTCTCCAGCTGGGATTTGGGAAGAGACATAGTACCGAGACGGCCCTTGTCCGGGTGCTAAATGATCTCCTAATAGCGAGAGATCAGAAGACGCGTTCTATCTTATCTATCTGCAGCGTTTGACACTGTGGGCCATGTGACATTGCTGGAGTGCTTGCGGCTCATCTGTGGCCTGTCTGGTACAGTCCTCGAATGGTTTTGATCTTTTCTCGAGGGTAGGACTCAGAGAGTGGTGTTGGGAATTAATACCTCTGCCCCTCTCCCCCATCCTGTGAGGTGCTGCAGGGCTCCATCTTGTCACCTAAGTTGTTTGCAGTGTACATGCTGCCATTAGCAGAGAATATTAGGTGGTATGGGCTGAGTTTTCACTGCTATACAGATGATACTCAGCTATACATGTCCTTTGCACCTGGTCAGGATGTGTTCCTCTTGGTATTTAACAACTGTCTCACCAAGATCCAGGACTGGATGAGTGCGAGTTGGCTGTGATTGAACCCGGCTGAAACTGAGGTGCTGGTTGTGGACCCTAATAGTCAGGAGGCAGGTTTGTTGGCAGGATCATCCTCGGGGTTATGTGTTGGGGGTGTGGCGCTGACTGTCTCGGACCGGGTGCTGAACTTGGACTTTATTATTGACAATGGTCTGACCCTTAAATCACAGGTGTCAGCTGTCGTCAAAACCTCTTTTTACCATCTGAGGAATATCGCCCGGGTGAAACACCTGGTTCCTCCTGAAGATCTTCCAACATTGGTCCTTGCCTTCATTGCCTCTCGCTTTGACTATTGCAATGCCCTATACCTAGGGCTACCGGGGTTGATGTCCGCTGCCTTCGGCTAGTGCAGAATATGGCAACCAGGCTATTGACTGGTACAGCTAGAGCCAGCCATATAACGCCTGTGCTCTGCGGACTGCACTGACTTCCAGTGCAGTGGAGGATCACCTTCATGGTTGGTTTGCTGACCTATGAAGCCCTACACAACCAGGGACCCAGTTACTTGCAAGATCTCCTTCACTCTTACTGTCCCCTCTGTCCTCTCCGATTCACTAGTGAGGGATTGCTAGAGATTCCCAGGGTCCGTTTAAAGACATCCGGGTCCCAGTCTTTCAGCTTTGTGGCCCAACCTTGTGGAATTCTCTACCTCATCAGATACGAAGTTGCCTGACCATCCAGGAGTTTAAAACTGCACTCAAGACATATTTATTTGAATCAGCACATGGTGGTTTAATTGATAGTATTTTCACAGTGAATTTTAAATATAAGATGTTATTTAAATTTGAAATAATTTATTGTATTGTCTATGCTATGTACAAGCGCCTTGGTTGTAGAAAGGCAGATTTTATAAATAAACTATGATTGATTGATTGATTTAGGCTTAAGGATATCATTTCTGTAAACTGGAACATTATTAACAGCTACCAATTAGAAATCATTTCCTGTCCTCCAGCATTGAACAACAACCTTTGCACATGATCTTTAACTGCCAAAAAAAATGAACAGACCCTTGGGGCATGCCTGAGCTGATCGGTAGCAGGGGCAGAAGGAGATTCCTTGAGGTAATCCCACCCAGTCACCTAATTGTCTTTATTTGGCTCATCATGGGGTGGAATTACTGCCTTATAACTCAAACCAGTGTTCTTGTATGACTGTTAAAAAATATAGCAAGACATTTCTGTGGCATTTTTGCATTTTAAATGTTAAATAACCTGCAGTATTCACAGGTCCTGTATGCACACTCCTGCATCAGGTAACAGCAGGGAGCATACCACTCATTTTGATGATGTGTGGTATAAGATGCATACCAGCAAACAGAAAGTCTAGATTGTTCACCCCAGTTTCATAATTTTGTTTGCAAATGTTTTGGTGGCTGGTTCAAGTCCCATTCATAGAATCTTGTAATGTATAAAAAGAGGTGGGTTATGCAAATTTTAGCTTTGATGGTGTTTCCTAGTACTTTCCCATAAACTCATGTGATTTAGTTGCATCATCTGATCTAAGAAGAGGAGAAAAAAATAATATAGTTTCTTATCCATTAAACTGTGTATCAAATTTACTGCCCTGGTTATATTACTGCCCCCATTCGATTTAATCTAATTTGCACTATAACTTTTCCCATTTATGGGTGACTAGGGGTAAACATGAATTACATTTACTTTTCCAAATTTCCTGACACAGCATATTGTGGAAATGAATCTCTCTCTTAGCGAGATCAACTCCATAATTTACTTTGGTCTCAGTGGCCACTAGTGTATGTGTCTCTTCCCTCTCTACCACACTCTATAGCAGAGGTGTAAGTCTTAAAAAACTGTTTTTTTTTTATTTTCCTGAAATCTATTCTTAAGTATTAGAAGTTTGTCAGAGATTGAGGTGATTCTGTCTCATCAATTCAGGAAAATCTCTCAACTGTCATTTCAAAATTTTGAGTTTGAAGACACTAAAGATGGTGAAAGACCCAATGAACTAAAAAGTGCTAACATGAAGTTAAAGCTCAGTGGATTTCATTTTGTTCTTTTAAAAATCTGTGCAAATACAGTACTTTTTATAGCACCTCGTAAATGTCCATTTTATTGTTGTTGGACACAGTTTGTGAAAGTTATATTTCAAACACACAGAGGAATATATCACATAATTGGCATAATCTTACACTGGAGTGTATTTTAAATGAGTAATATTGTTGTTCATGTACATACATTACAGGCTGATTTGAATAACTTCATGGAAGTCTAATTAGTTTGTTTTTAAATGGTCAAATTCCAAAGGGCATGGTCTTTGTTTCTTATACAAATGTATCTGTAAACCATCTCCTTTTTAACAGTATGTACTAAGAACTGTTACCAATTTCTAAAGTTTACAAAAAAATTAATATTTGGAACTTTATTTTAACTCTGCATTTTGAAAACACAGACTGATGCTTAATGATTTAGAAAAGGCATTGCATTTTTGTACAATACATCTAAAGTATGTTTCTCAATGATACTTAGAAGGCAATTAATATAATTATGCATTGTTATCGTACATGGAATGATTTGAATTTTATATGATTTATGCTGCCGGCTTTCCTGGGACACCTAGCAAACAAGATGAAATCTCAATGGATTCATCCTGGTAAGCTAAAATGTTTGAATTAAATAAACTGCTTTGTCAACTCAATCTCCCAATTATATCTGCATATATTTCAAAAGTATATCATTCTGCAACAAGTACATTTTAAATAAGTTACATAGTATACTAAGTAGCTGATTTGTTTTATTATGCATATGCAGTTGATGTGTTTAATACATGATGAAAATTAAACTGAGTAAACCTATACTAGATTTTAAATGGAGGCTTCAGACTTTTTAATTTTTGTTTACTTTAGGTCACCATCAGAGTTTTTCATTACTTTCTTGATTATATTGCATTATTTTATCAGCATTAGCTTACAACTCTGGATCAACATGAACCACTCAGTATGTACTTCCTAGAATGTACACAGGCAGAGATGATTCAGCTTTTGCTATGTTTGCAAAACATGACTTGAACAAAGTACTGAACAGTGTCTAATGATTTAAAATTATAATACCTATCAAGCATTTTAACTTAAGCTTAAAGAATGTTGTAGAATACATTTAACATATGCAATTATGTTCATATTTCACAGTGGTGGAGTAGTGATAGTGCTATTCAGTCTTTAATATGTTATTTTCAATTTTTTATGAATTTATACTATTGGTGACATATCTATGCCGCTGTCTCTTATAATTTCATTGTATAAACAATGTTGCATCTCATAGGACTTAACCAGGTGAATGAAATGTTATTAGTGAGCAACACACATAGTGAATTGAAATGTTGTAATTCTCAGGTCTAATGCTTTTTATGTTTGCCTGCTTGTGCAGTGCACAAGAAACATATTGAGGTAGTAGAGCACTGCAGAGGTGTGGCAGTGTTGTGGACAATGCAGCAGATGCTGCAATAGGCACATCCCTCAGCCACCAATTGATGCTGAAGCTGCCGATGGCAGTAGTTCCAGAGTGAGCGCTGCACTTGAAAGGAATCGCCTCTGCAATCAGGGGCAGTTTCATCATTGCAGTGGCAGCCCCCCCCTCCCAACTAGGCACACAGAGGGACAACAAATTTAAATGTTAGCTCCTTCCCACTGCTAACGCCTGCACTGCACCCTCTGTTCTCCATTCCATGCCAACATCGGGGTGCTCAATCCCCCGGTCAGCATGTATCCCCCCTTCCCCCATTAATGTGGCACACTGGGAGACCACGCCAGTGTGCCAAAAAATACTTCTTTGATGTTTCTGACACTGGGATGCTGATTTACGGTGTCAGATGTGCCACCCTCTCATGCCCCTATGTCCTCACCTGACCTCGGGGTGTCCAATCTCTGAGTCAACATTGATTCCCCTTCCAGTATACTGGCACACTGGGAGCCCACCTCAGTGTGCCGAAATCCATTTGTTACTATTTCACCTGTAAAAAAGAAAATGGTTCCACAATGTGTTTTGTTTTTAAACCTGATAAAAAAAGGAAACAGTCCCTCATCGTTCCTGCTGCCCCCAACCCGCACCCTCCCTCTGTGCACCATACCTTCCCACACCACCACTCACCCATTCTTTCCTCCAGAGGTCAGGAGCAACGATCTTCTATGGACAGGGAACACATCTGCACTCTTCAAAGACCAACTGGGAACTGAAGAAATGATGGTAAGCCCTATAATGGCAGTCAATGGGTGGTTTTCAACTTAGGTAGATATCTCAGCCAATTTTTGGAGTTTTGATCCCAAATTTTCAAGATGGAGTTCTTGGGACCCCGCCTTGTGAACACTGGCACTGTCATTTCATTTGTCAGTCCTGACAGGTGATTTTGAGGTTGTTGTGCGGAATCACTTTTTGGAACCATTCAACAAAATGACAGTGCCACTGTTCATGAGATGGGGTCCCATAAAGCCCTTATTGCAAATTTGGTGAAAAACTGCAAAAACTCACTGTGTTATGAACATCTGTTGCACAGTTTCTATGCATGTTCATAACTTCATCAATTTTTAATCTTTTCACTCCAAATTTCCAACATTGCCATTTTTCACACCCCTTATGAATAGTACAGCTGTCATTTTTTGCATCCTTCCCAAAATGTGTTTTTGCACCTGTGGCACAGAATGGCATGGTCGCTGTGTGAAATCAACTTTCAGGACACATTAACAAAATCACAGTGCCACTGTTCATGAGAGGAGGTCCCAAGAAGACCATGTTGAAAATCTGGTGAAAACATTCCAAAAAATGACTGTGTTACAAGTGTGTGTTGCAGTTTCTACATACACTCATAACGTCACCACTTTTTTTATATTTTCACTTCAGCTTTTCAACATTGCAATTTCTTCACACCTCCACATGAACAGTACAGCTGTCATGTTTCACATCATGCCCCAAATGTGTTTTCACACCTGTGGCACTGAATGGCACACTCGCTGTGTGAAATCACCTTTTGGGATTCAGTAACAAAATGATACTGCCACTGGTCATGAGGTGGGGTCCCAAAAAGTCCATGTTTAAAATTTGGAGCAAAAACACCAACAAACACCAGGGGCATTAGGGTTTCAAACCATAATGCCCACCCTGTACAGACTGACAGGCATCAGGAGGGGGGTTGACCTGGAGTCACTGTCCATAATGCTCATGCCATTCCACTCCCACCCTGTAGCCACTGGCAGGCACCAAGGTGTGCCTTGGGGACTTCAGCCCTAACATTCACCCCATCCTTCTGTTCTGCACCCATCTCAGCCTATTTCCTTATGGAATGGGGTAAGCATAATGGCCGAAGACTTCCCACCTGTTGGTGTCTGCAGAGTGGGGTGAGGTGAAATGGCATGAGTGTTATGACTGATTACCAAAAGGCACACCCCTAATGCCTGTCAGTCTCTTCAGGGTGGGCATGGGGGTTGGCTTTACTTCAATACTTCACTGCCATTCCTATTATGCATTCTCTCTAACTCCTGCACTACCAATGCCAATACCAGCAAGCAAATATTCGACATTCACAAATGCTTGTTAGGCATTGTTTTGGTGAAGGTCAATAGTCATGAGAGTGGCCTGTAGAACGGATATCCTCAAGTCTGGTATTGTTCTGTACCAGAATCTGTAAGCAGTTTACACATTTGGAAACATTTGCAAGCCTTATCAAACTCTTATTAAAAATACAACTGATGCTTTCCAAACTCTGTGTTATTTAATAGTATTGTAATCCCATTTTGGAACAGTTCATACTTTGTCTTATTAGTTGAGAAATCCAATGCCTGAATTTAAGGCAGTAGAAATATGGCAACTTAGATTCAACGCAAAGAAGTGCAAAGTAATGCACCTGGGAAACAAAAACTCAGGAGAAGAGTACACAATAGCAGGGGAGGTACTAACAACAACAAAAATGGAAAGGGACTTGGGGGTAGTCATATCAGATGACCTAAAGGTGGGTAAGCAATGTGAGAAGTCAGTAAGGAGAGTCAGGGGGATATTGGGATGCATAGGAAGGGGCATCACAAGTAGCAAAAGGGAAGTGGTTATCCCTCTGTACAGACAGTTGGTGAGACCTCATCTGGAATACTGTGTGCAGTTTTGGAGACCCCATCCATGCAAGGACATAGACAGGATGGAAGCAGTCCAGAGGAGGGCAACTGAAATGGTGCAGGGTCTGCATCAGGAACCATACGAAGAGAGACTGAGAGAGCTTAATATGTATACCCTTGACGAAAGGAGGGACAGGGGGACTTTATAGAAACTTTCAAGTACCTCAAGGGAATCAACAAAGTCCAGGAGGGTTGCATCTTTCAGAAAAAGAGATGTGTAAGAACAAGGGGGCACAATTTAAAGACAGAGGGGGACAGCCTAGGGGTAATGTGAGGAAATTTTTTTTCATGGAGAGAGTGGTGGATGCATGGAACCACCTTCCTGGGGAGGTTGTTGGGTCTAAAACAGTGGGGGAATTCAAACATGCATGGGACAGACAAAAGGCAATTGTAGTGGGGGGGGTTGCAGGAAGTAGGCTGTTGGTTAACTAGAATCTGCAGCTCATCCAATAGGAAGGAAAATGGGCAGACTGGGTGGGCCAAGTGGTCCTTATCTGCTGTCAAAGTCTATGTTTCTATGAAACAGATGGCAGACAAAAAGGACAAAGGCTATGATATTCAAATGGTTACCATGTCACTCACAAGTTCTACTACCCCATGTTCTACTCCCATAATTCTGCTAATGGATATAGTGCCTCCTAGATGGCTTTTTGTAGCTCTCTGTGTCTCTGTCAGTCATACTACTGCTGAATTACCAACTTATTGTGCCTTAGCCTAGAAACAAACTTGCTGTTTCATCCTCCTGCACTAGTCACATGATCAACTTATATCATCAATCTTTATCCTCCACTCCACTCCACGTTTCAACTCCTTTTATTACTGCCTTGTGTTTGTCGTTCCTAGTAGAACTACCTTATGATTCCTTATTTACTGGATGTGTTATTGATCTGATCCTCATTCCCCAATATTGCTTTGTCACAAGTCTTATCTGTCATATGCAGCCAACTCCCCTGCCAGATAAATTCTGAGCTTCACTTGCTGTCTTTGTTGCCTCCTTCTATCAGGCTACTTATCGCTGTAGGAGTAATCTCCCCATGTACTGCAGTGTTCTTGTCTTCTAGCCTGGTCCTTACTCCATGCATATGACTTGAATAGCTTGCGTCCAAGAATTGCCAACCTCCCTTTGCTGCCGGATACATTTATCCCTCAGGGTTCACACCTCTTGCACTATTGACAATATTCACAGTGCAACATTAGACCACACTGGTAAAGCTTGTGACTTCCCTGACCTCTTCAGTCATATCATTGTCCATGGTCAGTGTTGACACCAAGGACATCCGTTGCCTGCAGTCTTCACTGCCTTTGATTTTCTCCCACATGACCTTCAGATCTGCTTTGCTCTGCACAGAGATGTGGTGACTGACTGCTCATATGGCTCACAGAGGAAGTTGCAAATCAGTTGAAGCAACTGCCTCCAAACAGGAGTTTCTGCCTGCTCAATATCATTCTATATGGACCTATTTGGGCACTGTTCCCTGGATGCTGTGGGTCACTGATCTGTAGTGAGCTACCTGTATTGACTATTGCAGTACTTGCCATTTGCTATCTTGGCATCCACTTAGCACCATGTTTTGATCAGATAAAGTCCAACACCAGAACTGGAAGAGTCTTCTTCCCCTTTGAGCTATTTTCTATGGCTGCTAAACTTTACACTGAATCATGTCAACAACATCTTCTGAGCCTACACCAACAAACCCTGGGCCCTCAAAAACCATAGTGTTTGTCACTGCAGCTGATGTAGGACTGGGATACCTATAACTGCCTAACCTTTGGCTTTCAGTAAGTACTTCTGTCAACCACTCTATTGCCTGCTTCCCTGCCTCAAATGCCATTCCAGTGCTGTACTCAAACAACTCAGCTCCTCATCCCAGACCTGTCATGCAGGAGCAACTATTTCCATCACTATTTCAGCAACCAGTCACAGCTCATGAATTCAGGAGTACTATTCACCCATTTCCATTGGTCAATGTCTAATCTCTACACCCACAGATGTAGCTGCTCTTTAGTTTGTGAGCTTGATCCACTTCAAGAACAAGTTGTGCTTCTTATTTCTGTACTCCCTAGTTTTCCATAATGCAATTCGAGCAATTCCTACTGGGCCTGGATCTGACTGTTTGAGAGCTCTCATGCTCTGGTAGTCATGGCTTCCTCTATCCTGAGCAAGTATATGTGGAACTCCATCTGGTTCAAACCTAACTTTTATACCACCACACCTAAGATATGGCTAAATGGATAGGCTGTCATTGAGTCTATCCCAAGGAAAGACATGATGGGTCTGTGACCTTCCTTTTTATATGAGGCTAAGGGGACATCAAACCACTCACATACCTTTTGGAATATAGTCGACATTTACTTGCATACTGTGGAGTCCTCTGGTCCCAAAAATATAAAGAGAACGATTCCAAAGGGGAAGGTGGGGTCTCAGTGACCAGTGCTTCTGCATCATTCCCATTAGAAACCTTAGCTTTCTTAGCCCTAATCACTGGAGGATCCATATCTGGGGGTTCCCAGCTGGCTGCCCTCTCCCTAAAGATCATTATTACCATCATCCTGAAGTCTTCCTCAGACAAACCAACTACTGGGTTTGTCTTACCTTGCTTCCCTTTGGTTTCTTTTTGTTTCTTTACTGGAACTGCCTCCAGCTTATTCTCTGCTGCTTTCATCCTCTTGTGGTGCTGTCAACATTTCTGCCAAGTATGCTTCCAGCCAGGCCCATCCTGTCTTTTTGTACATAGTCTATAGCTGTTTCTCCAGTGCTATGGACGCCGCTACCTTGCTGGATGGAGATTTCATACTAGGCATGATTGCTGAAAGCTGATATAAAGAGAAGATACTGCTGCAAGAACTGCTGATCTTGGGATCATGTATCTGCAGCTCCCTTGTATTTACTGTCCCACATTTACACAAACTCTCATTTTTAATTGCTTTTGTAACAAGCGCTTCAATCTTGAGGCATTCTTGTTACTACCACAGTTACATCCCTGCATGCGATTCCACAGTACTTCTACACCAGGGTTCTCCATATTTGATCATGTATTACTAGAGACCCTTTCAGCATGGCTCTTGTCTTACAACACTTTCGGGCACTAGTTTAAATTGTTGCCATGCTCTCCCACTCCCCCCTTCCATTACTGCCCCACCACTAACTTGCACTCCGTATCTCTCTCCCTTCCCCTGCCCTCCCCCCTCCTCTACTCCCCCATGCCACCCCCTCCTCAACCTTTTCTCCCAACTTTTTCTCCCAACATTTCCCCTACCAGTCCCCAATGCCACCTCCCCACTCCCATGCCCACCCTTGCCAATTTCCATCCTCCTCCTCCTCCTACTACCCTTTCCTTCTGCCCACCCCTACCTTATTTCTCCCCCCATTCCTTCTCTTATGCCATGTGCTGACAAAGCCTTCTCTGGCTGCTTCACAAGTATGCAAGTTTTGGATCTTTAGTCCTATTACTGTACTCTGCACTTACTCTGGTATGGCGTTACGTTATCACTGCATCCTAACTGGAAACAGTTTTTCTATTTGCACTGAATTCAAACTGAGTTATGTTGTGTCCTGAGTTACTAGGATCACTAAGTTCCTTTGCAACCAATGTAGTCATATGTATCCTTTATAACTTGCTATGTAAACTTACTATGGAACCTACGTAACCTATATGGAATCTATGTGTCGTTTGCTCTTCTTCTATATCTTAGTAACCTGGAACCTTTGTAAATGAGTCCTTGGCTCAAAGGTATTAATCCCAATCTGAAATAAATAAATAAAATAAATAAATAAATACATAAGTACTGTATTACTGGCTTTGCTTCAGTGTGCATCCATAAACCTGCTATGTCTTCACAAGTGCACGCATTTCTGTCATAGTCTATGTATTACACATACAGAAGTTTACATTAGGCAATTCCCTGTGCATTCCTGTTACTGTAATGTTAAGGATTTATACTCACTTTTGATTTTCTAAAATGTTCATTTTCTATTATAGAAATACTTAGTCCTTCTGAATTACAGAAATCTAGACTGTACAAGTGCTTATTCTACTGGCAGAGTCTGCAGTATTGTTCACAAATTCCTTCATATTTTTCTTGCTTGGATACCTATAGTGCAGTCTGCTTATTAGTTGCCATTCAATTCTCCTGTTTGGCCTTTCATGTCAGCAACTGATAATTGCCCTGTGACCTTTAGTTGTTGATTAAGCAAGGGCATTTTGAGGGAATATCCTTGCCTTACCGCTGTCATTTTGTGTCTAAATAGCTACTTCTTTATCCAACTTCAAACTCATAGAGTTTTTTTTCCCTTACTCAACAGTTCTGTCTGTTGAGGAGCACGTCTGTGCAAGGCACTATGGTGACTATAGCTCCACTACACCAAAGAGACCCCTGAGTCAACATGGGTGAATGGATTGTAATGGGACCTGGTGGGGCACAGGTACTCCACCACTGGTGTATGTGAAGTAGTAAAACTTTGCTACATGAAGCATTATTTGATGTACAGTTACTTTGCATGGCCTTTTGTTTATTTCAATGTGTCATGAAGTGCCAACTTCATCAGGCGATAACTAAGCAATGTGCTACTTTGCTTATGTAGGGCTTTACCTGGTGAAGACTCCATGAAGTGACAATTTGCCTACAAAGACCACTTCATGGAGTACTCAACTTGCAACTTGTAATATAAAAATTGTTTCCTTCCTTATCCACTTTCTTGAAGGTCTCTACCACCTTTCTCACCCCATCCAGCCCTACTATATTAGTTGAAAAATACCCCCTCCTACTACCCACTGAAAAGAACCCAAACTACATTACTTCCTGAGCCATAGTCACAATGCAATGTGGAATGTAAGTCCCCCTCCAATACCCATCAGCTAAGCACTTGATCCATCTTCTATACCCCATGTCATCCAAAGTATAGGATACATGGGATGAAGTTGGAGGGAGGGCAATTCAGAGGAAATGTGAGGAAGAATTTCTTCACAGAAAGGGTGGTGGACAAGTGCAACACCCTGCCTGAGGAAGTGTTGAGGGCTGAAACAATCACAGGATTTAAAAAAGCATGGGATAGACATAAGGGGATACTGTAAGTTAGGGATAAGGGGCAACAGACTTCCAGAAAAACTTAAAGTGATCTTACCAGCTCAAATGGCCAGACTGAGTGGGCCATAGGCCCTTATCTGCCGACAGTATCTATGTACATTCTGAATCCAGTCCAGACTCAGCCCTTTGGTCTTTCTGAGGGGTCCCTTCCACCTGAATGGAGATTGGAGTTCAAGAATGGGCATTAAAATAGGAGTATGGCAACTAACACAGACTATCCTCTCACCACCTCTACTGGCTGACATATAAATGTTTGCCAAATAAATTAATGGGAGAGTGCAGTCATAGCAATCATCTAACTACCATGAGTGCCTGCTCTGATTCATTCAGATGACAGATGATCAAGGTGGTAAGAGTAGTGTCTGTGCCAGTTGCTGTCCTCTTCTCATGATGACGGTCTTCCAGCTGCACTCTCCATCCAGCTGGCAGACACCACGCAGATAGGCTACTGATCTGAGTCCACTCCAGAGTCAGAATGTAGCCTTTAATTTGGGTGACATGGGGAAGTGGAGGGGTAGATTAGGTGCTGAGTGGGTGATAGAACTTACCTTCCATATTTGCACATGGCCAGGGCATGGAGAAGGAGGATGATTTGCATGCTTTTGGTCAGTGAGTGGGGAAAGGGGTGTATTTTCTGTGCAACTGGGTAGGACTATGTGGCAGGGAGGAGGGTGATAGGGATATTCAAAGGGGCATATGAAAGGAAAAGAATTTAAACCAGCATTGGCACTGACAATTGTTGGTGAACTGCCAACTTCACCAGAGCTACACATAGAGCAAAGTTTGACACTTCATCAACAATTTGCCAGCAAAATAATAATTCTCAGGACTCCTTTTCTACTTGAGAGAGACTCTCATGGTTTGCTCCACTAGCAGAACCAATTCAAGTTGTTAACCGCAAAGCCGACATGGCACTGGAATCCCTGGAGCAGGGAGCTGCAGTGGAACAGTGTTTGCAGAAGGTGCTAGGAAATGACAGAAGCAACTGGAAGATTCTAGTACTGGGAGTCTTTATAGAGAGAGGTACTAGATGGTTGGTGTACCCCAACAGCTGGGAGGAAAACACTGTCTGCTGCTTGCCAGGGAATTGGTAAGCAGGACACTCCATTAGCTGAAGAACTTATCAAGATATGGGATGGGAAAGGGTATGTAGTAATTAATTTTGGCAACAATGACCTGGTGGGCAGCAGTGTCAATAGGCTAAAGGACAGTTTCCAAGAATTAGGCAGGAGGCCAAGAATAGAAGCAGAGATTGTATCCTTCTCTGAGGTTCTGCTGAAGAGTAATCGGAGTGCCGGACCAGATTGTCTTCTGGCTTTCTGGTGAAACTGTCCTGCTCAGACTCATGTACATAGCTTTCACCATGACCGGCCGAGGCTGGCACTTCTTCTGCACATTCTACTAAGTAGGATTAGCATCTTTCCATGTCATCTACCATTTGGGCTAGGTCGGGATAAAGTCGGTTGGGCATGGCTACACAGAGACTAGGTGGACTTGCACCTGTATTATGGTCTAAACCACCTACAACTAGTATTCTATTCGAGACCTGGCTGACCAAGACTATTTGGTCCTGGTCTATGAAAGTGGTGTGTTCATTGAAGTCTCATGTCCCCTTGTGGCTATGGTGTTCTACCTGGGGACAATGGGTTCTTCCTAATGCCTCGAATATCCTGACATTAACTTTAAAACCATCTGTGTTTGCGTGTCTGGGACAATCATATATGTTACATAAACTCTTTTTATCAGAGCCTATAAAGCACCAACCCAAGTATTTGTGTGTTCTTTCTGGGCATCTGAACTGCGTACAATTTAGCATGTGAATATAACCTTTTACCGTTACCTTAAGGGTACCAGCATGACCCACAAAACATAAATCTAGTTCTAATTTGTCTCTTAATCTACTAGTCTCTAAATCCATACCTCTCAATTTTACTATATTAAATTGAGAAGAAAAACTAAAGTCAGGATTCATAATAATAGAAAATATTTACTTTTGATTAAGGTATTTAAAAGTTAAAAGACAGGTTTTGACAGTAAAATGAATAAACAATTACAAGTTTAAAATTGCAGTCACAGTTCTGAACTGTCTTCAAACATAATCTCTATAGGACAATTTTTAACAATGAATGTAAACAAGCAAATGTGATCTTTTATATAACGAAAAACAAGGCAGTTCCTATTCTAACCTGTCCATAAGGAAAACAGATATAAAGCTATTTCTTGGCATCAAATATTTAGGCAAGCATAATTTATTAAATTTCAAAACTTCTTATAATGGAGTTTTCCCTTTAAGGAGCAGACCAAGTTGTCCTGGTGCACCCCTTCCCCTTACCTGAAGATGGTGTGCTCAGAGGGGAGAGGGAAGAGAAGGGGAGGAGCGAGGGGACAGAACAATAGGAAGGCAACAGGAAGGGGAGGGGCTAAGGGAGGTACATAATGGACAGCACAGGAGTGGTTCAGCCACTTTTGCTGAAGTTTTGATCCCTCCCACCCACCCTGCTAACTATGGAACATGTGGGAAGACAGTCAATAAGGGACTGTGTATGAGGGAAGACAGTCTCAAAATGGACTGTGTGTATGGTCTGTCAAGGTGGATGACAGAATTTGTCCAGTTGGATGATATGGACTGCCAAAGGTGAATGGCAGAGAGGGAAGGGGGAAGAAGGGAGGGGGAAAAAGGAAGAGGATGGAAAGAAGGAGAAGCTGAAGGAGAAAAAGTGGTCTCGGTTCTCACCATTACCTAATAGAAAAAGAGGAGAAGAAGGCACCCAAGTTTTCACCTGGGGGAGCAAGGATCAGAAATGGATATATGGATGCAATAAAATGCAATGGCGAAAAACAGAATAATAAAGAAATGAGGTGGAAATGGAATCATGGTATATATATAATAAATTGATTGCCAATCTGAGCACACCAACATACAGTGGTCTGTGTCTTTTGTGGGGAAAAAGGGGGGAATCCGGGACAATGCATTCGCAATTATTCTGAACAGCAGTTACAGAGCAGAAAATAATATTCCCGGTGCAGACTAAAGTAGTCACAAAAACAAATAAAAAAATAATGCCAGATTTGCCAGTGTTAGGTTCTGTGCCTAACATTTAGGTAAACCACTCACCAGACCAGCACAAACTGATGTTTCCTGAAGCCCTAAGAGTTGCAGCGACCTGTGGTCCTCTCTCTCTGCTTCTCCTCCCTTGGTTGCACTCCTGAGGGTTTCTGTAGTCTCTTCAGAGCAAAGGATAAAAATCTGTATAGTTTTTAATTTGTTTAGTTGAGCTGCTGTATTGGATGGAACAAGGGCTCATAGATGCAGGAGGTTTGTTAGTAAACAAGATGCATCTGGCTAATATAGAAAGTCATTTAGACTGTTGATATCATGGTGTCCCATTGTAAGGAATGGCTGGGGGAGATAAAACTTACTTAGATATCAAAAGTCATATTGTTCCAATAAGTAAGATTTATAGTTTAAGGGTTGCAGATGAGGTGAAAAAACTTATACCTATTCACTCATTGTGGTCAGTTGTTTACCAGACACAGCAAAGTTGTGGCCAGGTATTGATTTAAGTAGGATTGGGTTGACTGCTCTGATCACTCATGAGGTTTGGCAACCACAAATGCAACAGGGTCGACAGCTCATTGACCTTGTACAGCCCAGCAGATTGGATTAACACACAGCAGCTATGTTTATTTGTGGAAAGTCCCTTACAGATGCTTGAAGCTTGAGGAAGTCACACTCTAGGGCTTGTGAAGACACAGCTTGTCTGGAAATTTACAAGTCTTCTCTCAGTAACTCTACTTATGGTTACTAGAAAATAAAAGCTGGGTATATGTTTCAAACCTGCAAAATATAACCTGCTGTGTTACAATTTATCAGTTAATAAAACATATCAGAATCCATTAGCAGTTATCAGGTTATAATGTGTTAGTCAATCAAACAAAATCATACACGTAGAAATACATTGCTTATTGCTAATCAGAAAATAGGGAGCAGAAACCTAAGTACTATTGGCTTGCTCATGTAATTCAGTCTGAATGCAATCAGTTACCATGTCCTTGACCTCTGGTTCCAATTCCTCAGGACCCAGGGGTAACGGAGCAGGAAGAGCCCATGGGGTGAAAAGACCTGGGTGGTCTGTCATCCATGGAGTATGAAGGTTTGATGGCATAGGTAAATTTGGTAACCTGAATGGGCCAGGGACATAAATGATGGAGGAGGTATTTCTCTCCAAGGGGCATGAAATGATGGTGGTGGCATCCCCCTCCAAGGAGCATAAAATGGTGGAAGAGTCCTGCCCCTCCAAGGTGGCATTGGTAAACTTAGGAGACTAGGCCTGGTTGGTGCTGGTAACAAAGCAGGTCTAGTCACTCGCAAGGAGTGTACCTGGAGTTGTACAGGGTTAACATGTTGTGATTGGTCAGGTGGTGGTGTAGACCTGTTTGGTGAAGTGGGCTCAATTAAAGAGGCAGATAGGTTTGGAGGGAGGGAAACCAAGTCCTGGGATGGACTGGGCCTGTCTAGTGATGGGGGCAGACCTGGTGGGGTCTGCAAGACAGGATTACATGTAGAGCACTGCCAGTGTCATGTGAGTGTGAGGAAAGGCAGGAGAAAACTAGGAAGTTTTACAGATTGGTAAATGGACAATTTAGAGAAGACAGTTTTTACTTTTTGGGGGACTGGGGTACATTCTGAGTGTCGTGCAGGTTGTTTGCTAAGGAGAGTAGGCATCTGAGTAAGGGTGGCACCAGTATGCTGGGACAGAAGATAAATGTGGAAATTAAAAGTACTCAGACTGCGGAGGGGGGCATATCAACAGGCAGGTCTTGAGTCACATATGCAGAGCCACAGTAACTCTCCCTCTACACACAAACAATTGCTCCCTAAAGCAATGACAGACATGGATGAATGTTAAGGAGACATAAAAACAGAGACAGTAGAAAGAAGGGGAAGGTAGGAAGGGGTGGAAGTCAAAGGGGAGAGGACAAACATAGCTGATGGAAGGTAGGCTTAATTAATGTTAGGAACCTCAGGAACAACATGGATCACCACCAGACAGTGGTGGCAGTGCCCAAACACAGTTAATTTCTATTATGGAAACATGGCCAATTCAGAACCATGACTGGACCTCTCTATCCTGGTTTATGCACTATTCCAAATGAGTACTATGAGTGGGAGGAGGTGGTGGTGGTGGTAGCACTTTCCATTAGGGACATCATTAAGACAATGGAAGTTTAGGACCTTGGAGGTAGGTGCAGTGTGGGTGCAGCTAATTGTTGATAAAGGGAAGAACCTCTGAGTGGGAGTGACTGGCCTACTGGTCACTGAGCCAATCCAAACAGGGGGACAGAGATCATGGGGAGCAGATCATAAGGGATAAGTCTAGCACAGATATTGGGAGAATGGGGGAGAACTTTCGAGATAAAGTGGAGAGAGTGGAAGGGAAAAAGAAAGGTGAAGATAATGTGAGAACCCCGTAACTGTAGTCTTCTGGAGGTTGTTAAAACTGGTTGGAAGTGGTTAAGTAAAACAAAAATCACAATTCCCTGGTTCTCCAGGAAAGTGAGAGAAGCATTCATGGCAAAATGGGCTGCATTCCAGAGGTACAGGTAGGATCATTCTATAGATGGTGGATAGGCACACTTAGTGAAAATGAAGGCGACAAGCAAAGTCATAAGAAGGGCAAAAACAGAGACTTGAAGTGAGGATAGCTGAGGGTGTAAAAGAAAATAACAATGCTTTCTTTAGACATACCAGAGAAAAGAGGAAAATTATGGAAGGTGTTGGGTGGCCAAAACCAGAAAATTATTGTGTAGAGGAGGATAGGAAGGAGGCTGACATCTTCATTTAGTACTTTTGCTCAGTATTCAAGGTAGAAGCAGGGGCCCACCCAAATTGTGGAAGGCAAACAAAGGTGGGGGGACCAAAATTGAGACTGGTGCAGGAGGAGAGGATAGTATATGTACTTATGAGACTAAAGGTGAAAAATTCTCCAGGACCAAAAGAGTTGCACCCCAGAGTGCTAAGGGAATTGGGGGTAGTGAGTAGCAGGGCCTCTAATGGTCTTATTCAACTGCTGCATGGAGAATGGGGCAATTCCAGAAGACTGGAGCAAGGTAGGTGTGGTCCCCTTGCACAGTAGTGGGAGCAAGGTGGACTTGGAAAACTACAGGCCAGTTAATTTAATGTATGTAGTAGGTAAGCTCCTGGAAAATATTATCAAGGAGCAACTAGCTGTATTTCATGAAACAAATGGGCTCCAAGACAGGAGGAAGAACAACTTTATGAAGGGAAGGTTATGCCAAACTAACCTGGTTAAGTTATTTGACCATGTAACATGGGCAGTTGACAAGTACCTGACAACTGATCTGCTGTATCTAGATTTTTGTAAGGCCTTCATCTCAGTACATTATACTGGGACCCCTACTTTTCAACCTTTTTTCAAACAATCTTCCTAAAGCATGTGATACTAAACTTATCCTTTAAGCCGACGATGCAGTGCTTCTCAGTAATACATCCCATGACGCCCTCCATTCCAAACTACAGAACTCTTTCAACAAACTAGAGGACTGGTTCTGCAGGCATAAACTTCTACTAAATTATAAAAAGACCAAGGCCATGCTTATATCCAGGTCCCCAGCACAAAAAGAGTCTCCCCTTCCTCATCATTCTCCAACACAGTCAGCAAACTGTTGGAACAACTGCAATCATTCAAGTACCTGGGGGTCACTCTAGATGACACCCTCACCTTTACCCAACACACAAACTCAGTGGTTAAGGCAGTAAACACCAAGTTGGGTTTCCTCTATAGACACAAGAAATATCTCGCCCCTGAGGCCCTCCACCTCTCAGTCTCCAGCTCCATCCTATCAACCATTGATTATGGCCTGGTGGTCTATGGAGCTGCAATTGATATGGCACTAAAAAGGGTTCATATTGCTCTCAATAAAGCCTGCAGGCTCACTCTGGCTGTGGATCATCATACACACACTTGCTGTCTGTATGAACGGACTAATTGACTGCCTCTGAAGAACAGGATCAAGTTCTAAACCTGCCTCCTGGGTAAGAAGGCATTATTGGGCAAACTCCCCCCCCACCCCCTGTGTATCCAACATCCTCTCACCGATTGCTACCCTCTATGACACCAGAGGTAGGATGAGGGGGGCCCCTATCAACACCTTTCTGTCAAACTTCACTTGGACAATGTACTTTCACTTATAGGGCCTCCCAATGGCTTAACAAAATCCCTGTGCCCATTCAAACCTCCAAATGCCTATCACACTTCAAAACTGGACTAAGGCAACACCTTAAATCAATCACAGAGTGTGCCTGCCTCAAGGCTAGTCCCTCTCCCTCTTTAGACTCCTGAATTGCTCATATGGCAGCCCTGCTGCACCCTGCTCCTCCATACAGCTAGTGTCTTCTCTCTGTAGTGGCCACTCTTCCCCTCCTCTTGTACTCTCCCCGTCCATTAACCTACACCTTGCCCCCTGAACTGACACTAGGCATCCACTATGTTTCCCCAGCCCCCCTTGGTCTCTCCTGCCCACCATCTCTTCTGACATGCCTAGGGCCAACCCCACCCCATGTGGCTTTCAGCATGCCACCCCTGCTGTTCCCCCTGAGTACCTCCATTCATCGTAACTCCATCCCCACACCACTTCCCTTCCCATTTCTTCTGTATGACCATTTAGTCAAGCACTTTTCCCTTCTGGTGCCACCTTCCCTTTTCCCTCCCTGGCACCCCCAGCCACTATTTTGCCCTCTTATTTTTGACAAAGCCCCAACACAAGGTTATTTACCCTTCCTAAGTCTCCCATCAACTTGAAAGGAGGTTCTTCCTTGCTTTCTCTATGTTGCTCACTGCTGCTTTTCTATATCCTTTACTGATGCTGTACTAATTCCACGGTACTAGTGATAACACTGTAATATTGTAACCTATGTATGTTCTATACCTGCTTGATGTAATATATCTATTGTCTGTCAATCTGACGTGGAACATTTGTAAAAGAGTTTGTGCTCAAAGGTCTTCTCCAAATCTTTAAATAAAAATAAATAAATAAATAAACATTATAGAATGCTTATTAGAAACTGGGGTATGTGGGGGTTAAGGCAACACTAACAAGGTGGTAGAAAATTGGTTAGGAGTGAGGGCACAAAAAGTGGTGTAAATGGGGAATATTTAGAAGTCAGTCAGGTCAGAAGTAGAGTGCCATAACAGTCAATACTGGGATCAGTACTGTCTTCTGTGTTCATCTGCTCCATAGTTGAGTGAATCAAGGGAAACATTTTCTTCTTTGCAGATGACAATAAAGGGTGTAACAGGATGAGATGGTATGGCAGACACTGGGGAGGGACTTTAAAAGTTGGAGGGAGGGTCCAAAGTCTGGCAAATGAAATATAATGCCAAGAAGTGCAAAGTTATGCATCTAGGCAAGAAAAACCTAAAGACAGGTTATTGGTTGGGATAACATAATTAGCCTGGCCACTGAAGAAAAGGACTTGGGAGTCATTAGTGATAGCCTCAAGTGAATGGTCCAGTGCGCCAAGGCACTTCAAAAAGCCAACAGGAAGCTGGAACAACTTAGAAATTCTTCAGCAGAAGAAATGAGGTGGTGTTTCCCTCTCTATTGATCCCTGGTGAGGCCACACCTGAAGTACTGGACCCAATTCTGGAGTCCCACCTGAAAAAGAGTAAAACAATGTATAGAATTTGTCCAAAGGTGTGCATCAAAGATGATACAAGAACAGCAGAATAAATCATATGAGGACCATCTAGTCAGTATGAACACATACTCACTGGAGTCCAGAAGAGAAAGGGGACATAATATCAATCTTTAATATCTTAAAGGGATAAACAGGGTAGAGTATTGTGACATATATATAGTGAGGGATCAACAGTCAGGGGACATGAGTATAAACTGGTAGGGGTAGACTGAGGAAGGACATGAGGAGGTACAGCACAGTATTTATTTACAGAAAGGCTGGTAGCTAGATGGGACAGTTTGCTGAGGGAGACAGTAAATGTGAAGACAGTGACAGAGTTCAAAAAAGTGTGAACTAGCTATAAGGGGTTGGAGAAATCTAAAGCAAAGAAGGGGTGGAGAGTGGAGGTGGTGAGGCTTTCTGCCAATGGGCATATGGCCTAGGCAAGACCAAGGGTAGGTAGGTATGATTCAGGTCCTTAATGGACTTCAAGTATTTCTCTGTGAAGCCTTTCATTGTTTCTAAGTCCTAGTAACACAATACATTTTCCAGTTTACTGCACACTATTTGACTTGTTCTTTCAGTGTCTTTTTTTTTTGGGGGGTGGGGCAGTTTTAACATATTCATTTTGCAGACCATTTTAGTCCACTGAAGCAACAGCATTGTATAAAATAGGGTCTGTACAATGAAACTGATAGCCCACAACTGATCTACAAGTAACTCAAGCATGACCCTTTTTATGCACACCCCGTATGTAAAGGAAGGTTTAAGATAAATTTATGACAGGCCAATATCAAGGAGAGAGGGGAATGTAGTCACTTTGACTACAGTAAACTGACAGTTGGGGGGAGTACACAATCAGGTTTCACAATAGGCCAACAAATCAGGAGCTAGACATAGATGAGGTAATAGTAAGGAGGATGTGAAAAGCTGCAGGCCAGGCCAGAACAGTGGTCATGCGGGACTTGAACCTCCATGACATTAATCGGGAAAGTGATTCAGCAGGCAGCCCTCATATTCTGAGTTTCCTGGATACCATACAAGATAACTTCCTCACACAGTGGGTGAACAGTTCGGCCAGAGGGGAGGTGGTACTAGACCTGGTATTTTGCAATCAGTACATTCTGTAGTCAGAAACAGTACTAACAAGGATTCAATAGGGTAAAGTGACCATAACACCATCGACTCAACATGTGCTGGGGAGTGAGCAGAATAAATCAGTACTGTGGTTCCTGACTTTAGAATGTGGACAGCAATACAATTATTTTAATAATAGATAATAAGCTGGGGGATATACACTCAGTAGTAGGGATGAAGTATAATGCTCAAAAACAAATAAAAAACATAACAACCAAGCCCACCCAGTCTTGTGTGAAATTTGTAACCAAAGCGAAGAAAAAAATCATTTTGGTTCAGTAGACAAGTGAGTAAAGCAGTAAGGGACAAAAGAAAGACACTGACTGTATATCAGAAAGAACCAGATGAAATAATGTGAGCAGCATACAAGGAAAAGCTGACTATTAGTAAGAATAGCAGCAAAAGGACTAAAGCACATACAAATCGAGTATAGTAGAAGGAGTCAAAAATAATGTCAGGACCTTCTACATATACATTATACTGTAGGGTGAAAAGGAATACAAAGGAGATCTCAAGAGGTTTAGAAGGGATAGGAGTTGCACAGATGATGATGATGATAACAAAAAGCCAACATACTAAATAGAGAATAACGCCTGTGCAGGTGCATGTTATGAGGATTTTTCACACACCCAAGATGTATGATAATCTATAAACCCTGAAAGCGAAGCTTGAAGGGTTTTGAGATTATCACACACCAAGGGTGTGTGAAAAATCCTCATAACACAGACCTTGCACAGGCATTATGTTTTATAATTACTGGTGCAAGGGAGTGAATGCCAAAGGTACTGGAGCAGGTCTGTGACATGCATGCACGCATGCACACACACACACACACACACACACACACACACACTCTGGTTCTTCCTCTCCAGTACATGCATTTTTTTCTTTTTCTTTTTTTTTTAACGTGTAAAATTTTATTGAGATTATCAGTTATCCAGAGCCGTACAAGACGGCCTTCATGCATCATCATATGCACAAACCTAGCCATACATACTCAGTACAAACACATCTTTTCTTTAGGATAAAATAGACTATCCTTAAACATGGAACATTTATAATATTCTATAAACAGGTTCTCCTAACGAAGGATACATAGTGCAGGACCTCTTGAGCTAGATAGAATGCGGCTTACACAGTAAAGAGGCTAGTAGCCATAACCCCTCTGCCTAGAACCAGCAAAATTCAGCAGCTTAGTGATGGGGTTTCAAGGCCTGACCCTTCACCAACTACTAGTATACACCTCTACCGACTAGGAGCAACACCCTAAGACCCATAAAAGTGGTTAGGCAGAGTTGCCCTTCAAGTTGAAACAGGCAAAGTCAATACGACCTCAGGTAGGTCCAGAAAATACATAGCAATAAAGATTAAAAAACAGTGTGAATTATTAGCAGGGACAAAACCACACAGCCATGAGTGCCCAAAGATTACTATAAGCAGGTTATACCAGTAGCTATGTCAACAACTATTTTCAGGGGGGATTTTGAAATGGCAGGGGTGCCACTGAGCAAATGTGAGAGTGCAGATAGGCTCCCCATTTCTTGTAGTACTTGTCTAGTCGGCTCTTGGCTACCGCTGACAGCTTCTCAAAATTGGCCAGCCTGGACATGACAGAGCGCCACTGCAGAACTGTTGGTGGAGTTGGCTGCCTCCAACGTATCAGAATGGCCCTTTTGGCTTCCATCAGAGCCACTAGGACCCATGCTGCACTGGAGGGAGAAAGTGGATTTAGCACCGAAGTATCTCCTAATAGGAGGGAGTGATTATGGATCTCGATTGGCTTACCAATTATCCTGGAGCAGTCCCATAGGACTAGCATCCAGAAGGTTGCCAAAGTCGGGCAAGTCCATAAGATATGAAGCAAGTGAGCAGGAGAAGACTGGCACCGCCAGCACCGGTCGTGCGGTGAGATCTTCAGCCCATACAGTACTGCTGGGGTTTTGTACCACCTCAGAAGTATCTTCAGCTGTATTAACTGACTCTTAGAGTCCTCATAGGCTGTGTGAGCTGATCTAATGAACAACGACCATTGTTGTGGGGATATTGGGTGGAGGAGGTCTTTTTCCCAGGCGGTCTTACTAACCAGGTTACCATCCAGTTTGGCATCTCTGATTGTTTTATATATAGTACTCACTAGCCCCTGACCTTTCCTGGGTAGGTGCAGACCTTCCAGACAGCCCCAGGAGTTCTGTGTTGGAGAAGTTTTAAGAAGAGAGGAGAGAGAACTCCTCAACTGTAGAAACCTCCAAAAATCCACTGATCCAATCCCAAATCTGTCCATGATCTGCTCAAAGGACATTAACACCAAGGAATTTGGAAGTAACAGGTCCCCTATCACATGGATGCCCTTTGCTGCCCAGTGGGGCCAGAAGAGCGGTTTATGATCAACCATGATAAGGTGGTTATTCCATAGTGGGGCATATCTAATCAGGGGGTGGTACCCTGACTTCGAGACCCTGGTGACTGCCATCGTGTTTCGCCATGCTCTACGTTTCCTCCATAACTAGGGTAAGTCCCCTCGTCACTTTCTTCCCGCCATAGAGCAGGCAGAACAGGGGATTATCTACTGACAAAGAGGCCTCTAAGGCCACCCACTTTGGGGGGGGGTGAGGGAAGGGGTAAACCAAGCTGTAGCTTGGGCCATTCTGAAGGCCAGATGATACCCCTCAAACCAGGGAAGACTGAGCCCACCTCTAGTCCAATGTGCACGGAGTTTCGACCGCCCCCATCTTGGGGGTTTTCCTTCCCATAGAAAGAGAGCGACTAGGTTATCTATAGCCTTAAACAGCCTCGAGGTCAAGGGAACTGGGAGATTATTCAGTAAATACGACACCCTAGAAAACAAGAACATTCTAATAGCTTCAACCTTGCCTTTGAGAGTGAGCCGGAGCTTTAACCACCGCAGGACCTCCGCCGTTAATGAGGTCAACAGGGGGGAAAAGTGTGCGGGCTCTAAATCTTTCCACACCTTAGTAATAAAAACCCCAAGATAAAAGTCTTCGCGGGGCCCAGGTAATATCAGTACCTGTAAGACAGGATTTGGTACAGGCGTCATTCAGGGGAGAGAAAATGGTTTTCTTCTGATTTACTGTAAGCCCCGATAAGCATGCAAACTCCTGTAGGATTATCAAGAGTGGGGTAATAGAGGATTGGGGATCAGAGGGTGTAAGGACCATGTCGACCGCATATGCATTGACCAAGTATATCGAGCCTTTTATAGGGATGCCAGTTATACTCGGGGAGTTGACAAGTTTACAAATAAGGGGATTCAGGGCAATCAGAAAAAGGAGAGGAGAAAGGAGGCAACCCTGATGGGTGCCTCTTTGTAGTGGAAAGGGGGTGAAGGTATCTTTGTTAGTGACTACTCTAGCTGAGGGAGAATGGTACAAGGTGGAGATCCAGGAGCAAAAGTCTGCCCCGAAACCATACAGCATAAGAACTCTATGAAGAAACCCCCATTCAAGGGAATCGAAAGCTTTAACAAAGTCTATTGTCAAGGCAGCCATATGAGTTTTAGACTGCATTGCCAGCCACTTAAGATTCAAAACAAGCCGCAGATTATCTGCACTTGATTTACTTTTCATAAAACCTGTTTGCAACGGGTGAATTATGGTGAGCAGGATTGGGGCCAGTCTATTCACTAAAATTCTAGCTAGCAGTTTGGTGTCCACAGGGAGAAGGTAAATGGGTTGAAAATTTGCACAAAGAAGGACATCAGATGATTTTTTGGGGATGAGAGTTATTAAGGCCTCCCGCATGGTCGGGGGGAGGAGGATATTCTTCTGAGCTTCTTGCAATGCTTGCAAAAGTGGCTCGGTAATATGCTCTTGGAGCAGTTGGTATAGCTCTACTGAGACCCCGTCCGGTCCCAGCGCCTTACCCTTCGACATCTGAGACAGAGCTACTCAAAGTTCCTCTGACGTAATGGGGGCATCTAACTCACGCTGCTGGCCCTCTGAAAGTCAGGGGAGCTGAGCACCTTGGCAAAGGCTGTTTAGTGAGAGAGACAGGTCGTCACCTGAGAGTACATTTTGGGATTGGTAAAGCTCCCAATAAAAATTCTGCATCTCCCTGTTAATGGACTTGGGAGCCGTAAGAAGTTCCCCCTTCTTGTTCCTCAGTGCTAGGATTCTGGATGAAGTCTGCTGCTTCCTCAGATAGTAGGCAAGTAGTTTCCCTTCTTTGTTCCCAGCTTCCCATACCCTGTGTTTTGCCCGGGTCATCTGCCACTCGGCTTTCCTGTTTAGTAGCATGTTGATCTGGTATTTTAGAACTGTGATAGGTGCTAGCAATGGGGAATTTAATGGATTCTGAGGTGATACCTTAAATTGCGCTTCCAGCTTAGCTAACTGATCCTGTAAATCTCTAAGATGTTGCACATGCTCTTTATTTTTGGCAGCTGCATAAGATATGACTCTCCCCCTCAGAACGGCCTTAAAGGCTTCCCATACCATTGACGCTTTAGTCTCTCCGGGGTATTCAGGGCAAAATATTGGCATGTTTCCTCTTTTATGTATTCCCTAAATGCTGCATCTTGCAGCAAGAGGGGATTGCATCTCCATCTGGTGGATGAGGGCTTTGGCCCGGCGGGGTAAAGGTGATTGCAACTGGGGCATGGTCAGATATCAGAATGTTCCCTATGGTCACATTACTCACACCTGGCATAGCAACATGGTTGACTAACCAGAAATCTAGTCTACTATGCGTACCGTGCACATTGGAATAGAAAGTGTAGTCACGTCCCTGTGGATGACTAACCCTCTGTGGGTCCCCCAGCCCCCATTCAGACATCAATGTGTTCAGGATAGCCAAAACCTTGGGATGAGATTGTGGAGTAGGAATGGATTTGTCAAGAAAGATGTTGAGAACTAAGTTGTGGTCCCCCCCCCCCCAGTAGTATAGGAACCTCTGCTTCTCCTTCTAATAGGTTGGTTAAGGCTTGGTTCAATTCTGAATACGAGTCCCCAACATCAGTATTCGGGCCGTAGACATTGGCCAATATAACTTTACTGTCTGGGTAGGACAGCCTAGCTACCAGCCATCTCCCTTGAGTGTCCTGATGTTGGGCTTCAACTGCCCAAGGGCCAGACTTCTGAAGTAAGATGACAACTCCCTTGATTTTGTGGTTGCGCAACTCGACAGAACTGTGCCTACCCATAATTTCTTCAACCAGTGGACCATTCAGATAGTGAGGTGCATCTCCTCGAGCAGGTCCACATCAGCTCCCATAGATTTCAGAAATTGTAGCACTTTGGTGCATTTTGCTGGATGATTGAGCCCCCTAACATTCCAGGAGACGCACCTCCATCCCCTAGGACCCACTGTGGCCGCCATCATAATGGTGACCCCCTTAGCTGTTGACAGAAAGAAAGAACAAGAAGTACTCACCCCTCACCTGGGCCTCAGTAAATACAAAACAGCAAGTGAGAAGAGAAAAAGAGGTAACCTATAACCTGTGACCGCAGAGTATCCGAGTGGCTCCCAGTTGAGAAGTCTATCAGAGAGTACTAGGGACAGGGGCGTGTGGTTCTTTCTCCAGCAGATAAAGAACCTGAGTATGATAAAGAGCAAAGACACAAAACACTGACAACTATCAAAATAGTAACTACAGCAAAAAAAAGAAAACCAGACAACTATCAAAGTCAGTAAATTACAAACAGTGGTACACATCTTTAAAGTTGTTAACTTAAACTCTGTTAGTGGTGTCGAGGTGAACGTGTGAGCAGGGGTAAAAGACCCCTGCAGGCCACACTGCTTCAGGCTCCACAAGAGAGCTATGGGAAAGGTTACACCTGAAAGTTGGTAACCTGGCCCAGTCTGTCTCCATAGCATCCCTGCTGGAGAGTCCAGGCCTAGCGGGTGACCTTAAGTTGCCCTGGTGGGGAACGGGGGGAAGGAGGCAGGAAGGAGAAACCTCTATTAGCCACTTGAGGGTAGTAAACTACTAAGTATCGGGTGAGCATGAGCTAATCCTATTACACCTCCTTTCTCCTTGGGTCTACCCCGTGGAAGAAGGGGGTGACCATAAATAACTTATTAAACCTGGCCATTCTATTAGGTTAACTAAAGCGGTAAAGTCCCACACTTCCATGCCACACCATTTCCTCCAGTAAGGGGGGTGGTGAGGAACTGGGGAGCCCATCATAAATCCCACTGCTACCCTAAGGGAGCAAGGGGGGGGGGGGGACAAAGCCCTGTGGCCCAAATAAGAGGCATGTAGCCACACTGCCAAGCAGTGCTGAAATGAAAAAAGAAATGCACTGTGTGCAGCATTCCCAGTGCCTCATAAAGCCAAGGACCAGTGAGGGGCTTGCGCCCATCTGAGAGCCAACCCCAGCAAAGCTGGGTCAGTCTAGGTATCCGAGTGCGTCAAGGCAACCCCTAGCATAGAAGATTGTCCAGATCCATTGGGGCTAGCACCCAAGGTAACAGCTTCTGCAAAAGTCCTTGCACCTGGTTTTAATTGTCCATCTGCTACTGCAGTTTCCGCCTCATAGTCGTCCATTTCAGAAGCCCAGTCCAGCGGAGTGGGGTCCTCCGATGTTGCCTCTAGCTGACCCTTCAAATCACCTTCGTCCCAGACTGATGTAGTGGCTCTAGACTGTTTAGCAGGAGGTGAGTCTACTGAGCTTGCTGTCCCCGTGGAGCAGGGACTCCTGGAGCGTTACCTCTGGCTGGCTGGCAGCAGACTAGTATTGTCCACCAACGAAGTATATGCTGCTTGTTGTCTGGTGCCCCTTGTTCGGTATAGGTGTCAGTCCCAGCTTTATGAGGCTTGTCTCCTGAAAAATGTGGAGCCCAGAGCTGTTTACTACTGGGAGACACCTTTCTTGATGGTCCCATCTGGCCCAGATTCCTGTCCCCTGGTGCTGCATCTCCTTTCCTTGTGGTTCCCTGTGGCATATGGTTCCTAGGCTCCCAGAGGCATCTGGGAGATGCAGTCCATGACAGCATACCCAGCCAGTGGGCCTGAATCCAGGCCTCAGCATCACCTGGAGACTCTGCGAGGAAAGACTGACCATTTTTACTAAGGTACGGAGCTGTTAGACCTTTAAAATGATATTGCACTGCATTGGCTGCTAACATTTTCTTGAGGGGAATATAGGCTCTGCGCTTTTCAGCGACTTCCTGTGTGAAGTCCCTATAGAAGGATATAGTGTTCCCCTTCCATTCCAACTCCCCCAACTCTCTAGCAGCTCTCAGTAATCGCTCCTTAACTGAATAGCGCAAAAGATAATCAATAATGGTGGGGGGACCCTTAGAATTCTTGGTATTACCAGAGACGCTGTGGGCCCTCTCTACCCTGGCAGGATCCTTCCATCGATCACCTAACAGCTGTGGAATCCACTCATTTAAGAAACGCTCCATGTTAGGCCCTTCAAGTCCCTCAGGTACCCCTATTATCTGGATATTATTTCATCTGCTTCGGTTTTCTTGGTCCTCCGCTCTATACCACAATCTAGATAATTTAGCCTTGTGGTCCCGCAGCCTCTGTAGGACGTGAAGGCGTTGTTTCTCCAGCTCCTCTGTCCACTGTTCTAAAACATTGTGCTGATCCTCCAGCCTGTGAACATCTGCCACATTAGTGGCAAGAGAAGCGCCAATTGTATCCACCCTACTCAACAGGGCTTCCAACATTTTGGTAATATTTGCCAAGGCTTCCCCCACTTGCACTTGATTGCCAGGGGTTAAGATATCTTGATGATGGGCTTCCGCCATGGTGCCACCTACAGGACCACAATCTGCCAGTCACCCTTGCCTCTCACAATTAGTTAAGTCCACACCCTTTTCTGTGCTTGGGAGCAACTCCTTGATCCTGCCAGCGCTAGGCTTCATGCCGATCTAGGGTCACTGGTGTCTCTAGTGGAGTGAGGGAGGAGGATAGGGCAGTTGCCGCTTCAAATCCGCTAGGAGGGAGGAGGGAGAGAGAGAGGGCTAAATCCCCAGTGACCTGAGCTCGGGCCTACTACTGCGTGCTACTGCATGCTAGCTCTGGGGGAACAACGGCCCGGCAGGGGCTACCTAAGAGTGTGGCTCACCCCTAAATGCATGTCAAAAGGACTAATAGGGGCAGGGAAGATGTGTAGAGAAGCTCAAAGCAAAATCAGTCCAGCGTTTAAGTCATTTTGATCGAGTTCACCACCAGGCTAGGGCGGAGAGAAGGGTTAAGGCAGCCATCTCCTCTGGGTCCAAGCCACGCCCCTTCTTTTTTTATTTAAACTGTGGACTTGAAATGAGTGAGGAGTGAGACTAGTCAGACTCAGGAGTCAGCCATGGTCCATTCCTGAGCACAGTCACTGACTACCAAAGCTGCCTATGAAGGGTATGAATGGCAGGATCAACCAAACAGATTTTTAAACATGTAAAGGCAGGATAAACTAGATAAATATAGAACAAGTTTAATAATTTACCTGCAGGGACACAGAAAACAAATGATTAGCGCAATCTTTGGTAACTTAAAAAAACAGATCCGCCGTGTTTTCAGAAATCTTCAGCCCGTCCATACACACAATAAGAGCCAATGAGGTAGTGTAACATTCATGACTGACAGGAGAGTTTTTCAAAATGCTGTAATAACCGGTTCTACCAGTTATTATGGTGTTTGAAACAGAGGTCGACTCCATGCATTAAATGTGGTCACCAGTATTTATATAGCTATGTTAGCTTGGTGTTCAGATTACAAATTATTGGGCCTCTACCCTAAAGCAAAACCAAGCTCCCAGGTATTGAGAGTAGAAGGCTAAAAAGGCTAAAGACTGACATAGTTACTAAGGAAAGCATTCTGAAGGGTTAGCATGAACTAAATGTGACCAAGTCTCCTGCGCCAGATGGGCTGCATCTAAGGGTACTAAAGGAGATTAGCCAGCTACTGGCAACCCTCATGGCAGACCCATTTATAGAATCAGTAGCATCCACTGAGGTGCCCAAGGGTCTGGAAGTTGACAAATGTGATAATTGTGAGCATATGAGTTTGATGTCAATAGTGGTAAGTTGCTAGAGTGAACCATTAAAGGGTTGATAGTGAATTTCCTGGATGAAAATGGACTCAGAGAGATCAGTTTTGGTTTGCAAAGGAAAGGTGCAGTTGATTCAAACCAATGTAATTAACTTCTTTAACACAGTGCACAGATGGTAGTTAAAACAAACTCTGGTCAGAGCCGATATGGCTACTCAGAGTGGCGAGAGTGTGTCGAGAGCTAGTAAAAGAATAGCCAGAGCTCTTGCTGCACTCTCGAGCCACTCTGCCATTTTTAAGGTTGTGGTTGTCACTTCCACATCTACCAAAGAAAAATTAGAGCCACACTGAAGAGGGTGTAATGAACTCTGTGGAGGGGAAGGGCAGCATAAACAGCACCAGTGGACATTTGACTGAGCACTGTGGAAGCACACCAAACAGCAGATCGGCCATGTGCTTCCACAATGCTCTACTAAACTATAATGATGGCATAATGTCTGCAGGGCTTCTCCCACACAGCTATAAATATGGGAGGCACACTCTCATTGACTGGATGATCGCTAATAAAACTGGCAAAATTCTATCAGTAGAGGTAATACCTGTTGCACTGAGCAACCACTCTCTCACCTTCTGCATGTGGAACTCAACAGCCCCTAAAGGACCTCGCAGAAAACTTTCCCTGCATGACCCCTTCACCTTGAATCCCCCTTCCTCATCCAGGAACTGTCACTCATTGACTGGCATCCAGTACTTTCCTCCAGTGCGGTGAACACTGCCCTTAGTCCCTCATTCCCTCCTGTTCCAAATCTAGGGAAAACTGTCTCCTATCACCTATACAAGGGTTAAAAATATTCCCACAGAGAGGTTTCACAGGCACATCCTCTGCTCTAAACTAGAGGCAAAAGCTGCTGGGTTTCAAACCTGCATCAACCCAGCATACTGCTTTGCCTTGCAGACATTTACACAGCTTATATACAAGGACTGCTTACCATGCCAAGATTCAACAGTGCCATGAATGACATATTGCCTCTGCAGGAAACCCTTGGGTTTCTGGGGCCAGAACAAAGGCCTCATTGATTGCCAATCTAAGAGTCATGTAAATGACCAGCTAATTGATGGGGTCCACTGTAATAACCTTAAAACCATTGCCAATGACTTTAAAGAGCACCTTTCTTGATAATTTTGGGTGTTTTCAATAAAGAACAGGGAGCTCCCGTATCTGAATGGGAGCTCCTCTGTGATGTTAAATACATTTTTCATACAGCCCCCTAAGGAAGGGAAGGTATCAATTATTTACCACCATGGGGCTGGCCGCACAGTCCCTTCCAACTTCTGGACTCTCGATCCACCCCCGTGCTCTGACATTTTGTGACATCATTATAGGGCAAGTGCAGGAGGGTGCTCCATTCATTTGAATGGAGCATCTTTTTCAAATGTGATTTCCAGGAGAGTCACATGATGCAGAGCACCAGCTAGCTGTGTTCTCAGAGAGCTCTGCCTATCCTTCCTCCTAAATGCTTTAAAACTCTACTTTCAGCTTTATCTTTGATGCAACTAAGGTGGGTGAGGGAGTACAACAGCACCATGTGGTAAAAGTGGTTTTGTTGCAAGCAACATTGACGGTAAGCCGCCGCTAGAGGGAGCCAAAGTATGGCTGATCTTTTTAAGTTGGATTTAGCTGAAAACGAGAGAGGCATGCGAGAAAGCCTTTTCATACTCGTTCTAGTACTGTTCTTGGGATGCTGAAATGTATGAGGCACTTATTTCATGATGAGGTGGTCATATTTTAACTTTCAGTTCATAATAAAGACAATTACTCGGTACCGGAGCAAGTATAGGTACCTATGGGACAGTAGACATTTCTAGATTTTTCCTCTGTTAAATAAATAAGAAGTTTGTTCGAGCTGCTAATACAGTAGCTGGCTAGCAAAGGTTGTAGAGATATATTTAGGAATCTTGCTTTCAAGGTTTAGGAGTGGGGGTGTTAAAGTTAAATATGGGAACATGGTTTGTGTGTTTCGGCTGGGGTTTTATTTTCTTTCTACCCTGTAATTGCAAGCAAGGTAAAACTACTGTGTTTTATAGAAAGGGGGTATTAAAGTATTACGGGTTACCTGGTGGAGTATATGTTTAAATTTTGGATAAAGGGGTTAAGGGTGGGCGGAGCTGTAGAGAATGGCTGGGTGAACTGCTGTCATGGACCATGCTATTACGGGTGGGGAGGGGAGGGGGTGAGTGGGAGGGGTATATATAAATGGGGTGGAAGTATTAGGGGTTACCTATTTTATGGTGGGGAGATGGGGAGGGGAGCAAGGTATAAATGCAAAATAAAAAGGAAGGCTCATGCTCTGCATAGGGGTAGAGTATTACAGCCTTATAGGTTAAGAGAGTAATGTCCGGTATTACTAGGATAATTAGTTGGAATGTAAAAGGAGCCCGGCAGAAATCAAAACAGTATAAGATTTTGAAACATTTAAATCTTATAAAGGCTGACATAATGTTTCTTCAGGAGACACACCTACTTAACACGGAAGCTAATAGTATGCAGAGGTTGCAAATAGGACAGGTTTTTGCTTCCAAAGGCAATACACAGAGTAGGGGAATGATGGTGTTGTTCCATAGAACCCTACCTTTTAAAGCTTTGCAAGTCATACAGGACTCAGCAGGAAGATTTATCTTGGTAAGGGGGGAAATTACACACAATGGAGATCTTGGTTGGATCTGTGTATGGACCAAATATAGACACGCCAGCATTTTTTGTCCATCTAATGGAGGTACTAGTACCGTTTACAGATATTCCTATACTAATAGGAGGGGACCTGAATATAGTTCTGGATCCATCATTAGATAGATCCAGGCCCAATGGTAGGGGCCTTTCCCCAGCTCAAAGGGCAGTTAGGGAGCTTTTAGACCAAATGGGCCTTTCAGATGTATGGAGAGTTCTCCATCCTAAGGCTCAGGAATTTACATATGTCTCTCAAGTTCATGGCTCAGCATCCTGAATTGATTACATCTTTGCCTCTCGGAATCTATTGTCCGGGGTAGTTGACTCGGATATCCTTACTGGACCGATCTCAGATCATGCAGTGGTCTCTTTCTCAATCGCTCTCTCAGCCCTGCCAAAAAAGGGTAACAGATGGAAGCTTAATAATCAGTTACTAAGAGATCCCAAGATAGTAAATTATATCTCCTCTCAAATAGGCGAGTTTATCTTAAATAATGTTAACTCCACCCAACGGTATGATATGGTGTGGGGAGCACTCAAAGCATTCCTGAGAGGGATATTAATTGGTCTGGCATCTAAGAGGAAGAAAGAGAAGGAACAGTATATGTCTGAACTTTTAGTTCGGTTAAGGGACAAGGAGACTAGACTTTCAGCCCACTCAACGGAGGATGAGAGACAGGATGTAATTAAATTGAGGGACTCATACCTGAAATTACTGGGTGAGCAAGCAGAGTTAGCAATTATCAAAACGAGGGCACGTTATATTGACCAAGGGGAGAAAGCTGGCAGTATGTTGGCAAGACAGATTAAACAGTTAGAAACTTCTAGATTAATACCTGCCATTCAGTCTAAGGTGAATGGGGCTGTTAGAACCTCTTCAAAGGAAATTGTAGAGGAGTTCAAGAATTACTTTGAATCTCTTTATAGTCCAATGCAAGACCCCCCCTCAGAGGATAAATTACATGCTTACTTAGGTGATCTGAATTTGCCTACCCTTACCGAGTTTCAACAAGCCCAACTTACTGCCCCTATCACCCAGGGTGAAATAGAACAAGTTATTAAGGACCTTCCTCTGGATAAAACACCAGGCCCAGATGGGTTTTCTTCTAATTTCTATAAGGATTTTTGCAAAGATTTAGCTCCCCTACTTTTAGTTTTATTCCAAAATATTCTTAATGGCCAGTTTACTGATAAGTCACTATTTGAGGCACTTATTGTGCTACTACCTAAGCCAGATAAACCCCCAGACCAGGTCTCAAGTTATAGACCCATTTCTTTACTTAATTATGATGTTAAAATTCTTGCAAAGCTTTTGGCTGAACGCATCTCCAAAATTTTGCCAGACTTAATTGGGATTGAGAAAGTTGGCTTCATGAGAGGGAGATCATCAGGTGATCACTTAGGGACACTGGCACATGTCCTTTTTGTGTCCAGGGAGTCAGACCAACCTAGGGTGCTGATCTCCCTGGACGCAGAAAAGGCTTTTGATAGAGTTTACTGGGACTATCTTTTAGTCACAATGAAGACATTTGGTTTCCCTATGGCATTCTTGAATTGGATTAACTCCCCGGACAGGGAACCTTTTGCCAGAATCTCTTGCAACGGAGTCATTTCGGATCCCTTCAGATTATATGCAGGCACCAGACAAGGCTGCCCCTTATCTCCTCTCCTTTTCAATCTTTATCTCGAGCCCCTTATTAAGAAACTTTTATATAACAAGGAAGTGCATGGTATTCAAGTGCAGGGCCATATTGTAAAAATAACAGCATATGCAGATGACCTTCTATTACATACAGCACATCCGGCCAGGTCTATACCGGTTCTATTAAAGATTATACAGAATTTTAGTGATGTTGCCAACTATAAGCTCAACATGGAGAAAACAATAGTTTTCCCTCTTAACGATAGGACCCTCAAGCACAAGATTACTGCCCTAGGTTTAGCCTGGAGTTCTGAGACCATAAAATATTTGGGACTTACCCTTGCAAGGAATCCAGTGCGGACTCAACAGCTAAACCTGGACTCCCTGGTACGCATAATTGAATTAGATCTTAAAATTTGGGCAATGCTTCCATTGTCTCTATGGGGGAGAATTAATATAATCAAAATGAATATCTTTCCCCGGTTGTTTTATCCGTTAAATATGTTAAATTTGTGGCTCCCACTCTCCTGGTTTAAGAGAATCCATGGAATTATTACCAACTTCATTTGGAACCACAAAAAGCCAGAATGGCATATCACAAATTATCTGCTCTAAATTAACTGGTGGGTTGAGGCTTCCTCACTTCGGTCTATATTATTGGGCTAGCCATGTAAATAAATATCTTAAATGGTTACAAGAGCTTATCCCCCATGAGCATAATGGTTACATACCTTTCTGGTTGCAGGTGTAGTTATCATGTATTACAGAGCAAGGCCTTTTACCGAATGCCCTACTGTATATTAACCCCAAATCTTTACCTCCTACGTTCAGAAATTCTCCGATAGGCATATCTGTTAAGGTTCATTCACAATTATGTGCATTTTTAAAATATAACCATATTAGAGACCCATCTCAACCTATAAGAGGTAATCCCCGGTTCCTAATTGGAGGTAAGCCTTTAAATAATGTTTGGCTATCTCAACTGGGGGAGTGTCATTTAGGGGATTTAATCATGGCAGATGGGCATTTACTCACGTCAGTCGATATTTTGACTAAATATCACCTCCCAAATACAGAAATTTTTAAGGTGTTTCAACTTAGGCATCTTTTGTTAAAGGTGCTGGGACCAAATCCAGTAATTTCTGCAAAAGTGGACTTTCAAACAGACTTAGCCCCATTAGCGGTTCGCTCATGCAGTGGCTAAGCTGCATCATACATTATTTAACTGGGTTTATTCCCAAAACTTTGCACCAACTTCCTTCTGGGAGGCATTATTCCCAGATAAATTGTTTAATTGGACAACAATATGGGTAAGCTGCCACAAATATATTCTCCAAGATAGACTTAGATTGATGCAGTTCAAGCTATTACATAATATTTATTATTCTCCCCAGAAGCTGGCAAGGATAGGTGTGATTTCCTCCTCTGTATGTATCAGATGCCATCAAGGTTGTGGGGACCTTTTGCATATTTTTTGGAAATGTCCCAAGGTAATACCACTCTGGGACACCATTAAAAGGAGGGTGGATCCCTTGCTTGGTTTGAGTGATTGTTTTAATCCAGAGATATGTGTGCTGGGGGATGTTGCTTATATCCCAGTAAGGAATAGGAGATACCATATGGTTTTAATTTTGGCATCTCTTAAGAAGGTGGTTCTTAAACATTGGAAGGATACAGAAGAGATTACCTATACAGAGTGGCTGCAGGAACTACTCGCTAATCTGAGAACAGAAAGAACCATAGCTACTCTTCAGAAGAAATTACCAAGGTTTGATATGATTTGGAGTCCCCTATATACATCATATTCCCTTCAAAAATGAGGTGTGTTCTTCCTGGCCTGAAGTTATTAGAAAGAGGTGGTTATGCTCTGTGCTGGGGGGGGCGGATAGTTAAGGGAGTAGGTATAAAATAGGCAGTGAATGGATCCTATTGTTAAATGACATATGTATGTAACTATATATACTAATCTGTATGGAATTACAAAGGTCGAGCAGTGTTTTGTTTATGTCACTTGGATGTATTCTCTGCAAGGAAACTTCAATAAAAGTTGAATGGCTAAAAAAAAATGTGATTTCCAAATTGTACATTGGATTTTGGTGCTTATTGATGCCAGGGTTCAACTGACAAGGCCCTTGTTAGTTGAATCCTGGCATCCATCTGTATCAAAACCTGATTTAAAATTAGGAAATAAGCTTTATAAAAGATGCCCTATTCAAGTGAATGGAGCATGCCCCCACATTCTACCTATAATGACATCACAAAACATCATAGCGCTGGGGCAGATCAGAGTCGGGAAGTTGGAATGGATCATGCTGCCAGTCCCTCAGGGGAAAATTATGATTGCTTCCTTTCCTTAAGGAGCTGCATGTAAAATGTATTTAACAACACAAAGAAGCTCCCATTCAGGTAAGGGAGCTCCCTGTTTTTCCTTGAAAGCACCAAGAAAGGTGTTCTTTATCTCCCACTTCATGAATCACACACCCACCAAGACAGCAAACTACTCCTAGCCCCTTTCATCACCTCCTCCTCAAAACTCATCTTTTTGTTTAAAGACGATGTCCCCTGGGAAGTCTTAAAGTTGTTAAGGTCCCCTACTAGTGTGGCAGGACAGGACCGAGGGGATCCTACCAAGACTACTTTGCCTGGTTGCTTTTATACTAGCCAACCCATTATGCACATTTTCAACAATCCCTTCTCCTCTGGCATAGTCCCCAGTGATCACAAAACTGCAAAAATTACTCTGGTTATACAAAAAGGAGACTCCAAACTTATAAGTAGTTATAGGCCTATTGAGCTGCTCCATATACTCATTAAATTAAGAAGAAGCAAAAGTGGCCACCCAGAGGGAAAGGTAGCATTGTCAGTGAAGACTCAACTACAGAAACCAAGAACCCCAGGCATGCCACATGTGAAAAACTGCTGGAGGTACTATATAGGCTGAGTAAAGGGCTTCTGATTTCATAACTGCAGCTGAAGAAGCATCATGATGGAACATAAGGACCAGAACATTGTCTTGATGTTTCACATGTCAGCTACACATTTCATCAAGAGACATAACTGTGCTCCCAACTGGTGTCTCTAAATAGTGCTCTTAATTAAAAATATTGATCTCACAGCCAGCTTAGTGGAATGGTGGGTTGAGTCATTTATGCTTTCATGCTGCCTTGCCAGTGACTCAAGTTCAGCAACAGACTCAAGTTGCTCAGGGGCTTGGCTGAGGAGTTAAGACTGAGCATCCATAGGACATCTCTCTTCCTTCATGGGGGGGGATCCCATGACTTGCTGACAGCTCATGTGTAGTCTTCTAATTTGGGAAAGGGTTAGCATATGGAGTGCTGAGGGTACCTCTGTGGAGGTGAAGCTCATGCCATGCCCATTGCACATCCAGCCATGCCATACCCAGGGAAAAAATCAAGTGGAAAAATGGAGGATGGGCTTAATGAAGCCCTCCATCAAGCACTGGCAGCCCACCCCAGTCTCTGGGGACTGGTGGAAACTTGGACCAACCATGTGATATGGGTAGGGCTGATACAGCTGCCCAGCCTGCCAAGGATGGGATAAAAACCTATGTGGAAAAAAATATATATATTGCTCTGAATTAAAGATATAGCCACAACGTACCAGATCAAACAGTGCATATAAACAATCAATGCTATAAACACATCAGTGGTAAACTGACATATAGTGCAAAGACTACGCAAAATAAGCTGTTAGAATATAAAATGAACAGTCTATATACGTCACTTTACCATTGATGTCTTCATTGCACTGATTGTGTAGTTGAACTGTTTGACCTTATACATTTTTGAGGCTGTATCATTAATTGGGTGCAATTTAATTTTTAAGAGCAATTTTTAAGGCCCCCAGTTGGGAGTGAAAATATGTCTCGGATAAAACATGAAACTGATTTATGGAACATTGAGGTGGCATTCTGGTCTTTGTGTTCCCTCTCTATGCTGCTTCATCTAGAGTTATGAAATAAACAGCCCTTTATTCAGCCGAGAATAGTGCATCCAGTAGTTTTTTTTCCTTTTTTTTGTTATATGTGGCATGCAGGCAGTTCTTTGTTTCTGCATTTGAGTCTTCACTGACAGTGCTACCTTTCCCTCTAAATGGTCACTTTTGTCCCCACTATTATGTTCACTGGTAAATGCTCAAGTGAGCGTGGAGTGAAACCCCTAAGCATGGGGGATCCACAGTGCTGCATGACAACAGTGTTGAATGACCCCGGAGCATCAGGTAGTGTGTGCATTAACATTACAGACAGCATTTTAACAAAAACAGGCTTTTGTGAAACAGACACTTGTGTCTACCTCTCCCCTTTGTACCTACTACTCTGATGGTCTGTCCCACCTTCCTACACTGTCAACACTGAGCAGAAGTACTTGTTCAGGATGGCAACTTTTTCTTGAACCTCTTCTGCGCAGTCATCTACTGCCCTCCTTATCCTCACTATCCCTCCCCTTGTGTTCCTATAGTAAGGTAAGACAATAAGACACTAAGTACTTAAAAAGACAATGTCAACCCCATTTGGCCTGAAAGTGTTTCTAGTTTAAATACATATTTTATGATTGGTCACATTCTGTAGAGATTTTAGATGTGCTGTAGCTCAAGGTGTTGATGCTGATTTCTTTCTTTCCATTTTTGTTTTTTTTGTTTAATGTGAAAAGCAGACTGACTAACATACTGGTGTTACCACACACAAAAACAAATTTGTTTAGCCCTTAATCAACTCTCCATACATGCTACTGTACTCAAGAGCACCCCCAACACAGTCTAGCCAATGGTGATGCAGTGGGAGGAGAGTGCACTATTGCATCATGAGTGGCTGTTTTGTTTAAGGTATTCCTAATTCTCAGGCAGTGTGCAACAGGTGTAGATCGAGAATATGAAACAAAACATTTGTTATGAGTATACCATTAGCATGCATTTCTGTTCTACTAAGAAAGGAGACAGATAAAACAACCACTAACATCAATGAATTGTAGGACATGTATTCAGTCATAATAGTGACTTTTCCACTAGATGATACAAAATGTTTGACAATGTCCCTTTATGTTGGGAGCACCATATTAGACATGAATATAGCACATAAGTGGGAGTGATGGAACAATACTCTACTTACACTAAACATAAAACAAGTCATGCATTGATATTTTCTGAAGACAGAAGATGATGCATGTAGACATATGTGGCGAGGGCTCACAAAATGAAGGGGTGACCTTCAAAGAGAAAATATAGCTGGGTGTTGAATAAAGGGTAGGGAAGAGAGGCTGTGGAGGTGAAGATGGGGGTAAGAAGCTTCAGATAAGAATTTACCAGGGCCAGTGCCTGGAAAATTGATGTTGTTTACATTGGAAAAAAAATGTATTGATTTGGACAATTGAATTTTAACAAAGATTTTGAACACGTTATTGATGTATTTATTTATTATTTGGTTATTTATCAATGTATTTATTTATTTATTCATTCATTCATATATTGGTTCATTTGTTTATTTCAAATATTTTACCAGGATAGGTACTACTGAGTCAGTAACTCCTCCTTCCAGATGCATAACGGGGGGAGAGGAGTAGGAAGGAACTATATATGAACTGCACAGGGATGTGGTGCAATACATAATTAAAGCATAACTCCCTTTGAGGTATAGAAAATAAGCAGCACCTGCCAGAAAAATGCACAGTATTATAGTAGGAGCAATAACACATAAAAATGTGCACTGTCCAGGGAAGTATTAATTCACCCTTCATATCAAAGGTGTAGGCAGTACACACATTTGTGGTCAGTTTTTAAAGATCTGTCACAGACCGCATAGCTTCTTTCTATGCAATTATAATTCCACTTTGAACTAAAGGATGCTATGCCACTGCTGAATTTGAAAATGATCATCACTACATAGTGGCTGTCAGTTTACATTCTTTTGATGTTTAGAACATAGGAAAAATGTACAGTAACTGCATCACTTTTGAGATTAGTTTTTTTTCTTAATTATTTATGGATTTTCACATAGAAGAACAAGGATCATGTACATACACAAGAAGTACACAAGTCAGCAATAACCAAGGCATTAGAATATTATCTCTTCAAGTCACGATCAAAGAATAGTATGCAATATGCATATTCAGGTAATAAACCTCAACCCCCCAAAAATATCCAGGAGTTAAATATTGCAGTAAAGTAAATCCATAGGAGATGGTACTCTCACCACAGGTCATTCTTTTCCCCTCGTGAACATAATAAAATATGGGAGAGGCTGACACATCGTTCTTTAACCTTGCACTCTGTTTGGAAACATGGATAAATAATCTTCTGGTAGCACCGTATTGTTTTTTAATCTTAGACCCAGCTGCAATTTTTTTTGCTAATCTTAGACCTAGTTCATGCCGTACATTGATACTCGACATAACCATGCAGAATGGGAGGACGGGGGAGCTGCAAATAGTGCATAAAGAAGGGACATTTCTGACTACAGTCCTACTTTAAAGTGCATCTATAACAATTTCCAAAGGGCTCCATTGTTTACCTATTTTGTGGCTGTTAAAGGTAGATATCCACAAGCTTAATGTTATTGTATGTTTAATGCGGCAGGTGGATCATAATTCGCAGCTATTCTCCCACAGTTGGGCTTTACTACATACTACAGCACACTGTCTGAACATAGTTGCTCACCAAATAAGTCTCTGCAGTGAGTAGATCGGAGAAGGATATCTTGAGCCCTCTGTTAAGAATCCATCATTATCCTTACAAGGAAATGTTAATCACCCTGAAGTTAAACACTTCTGAGAAAAACCACTTTCAATTACAATCCATTAATATTTTTCTTTATATGCATTCACTAGAAATGTAAACAAGCTGTTATGATTATTTCAATCCGCTTAAACCATATGATACTGAACAGCATAATGCAAACTGCTAACCTCTCATTTGGGCTATATTTAGCTTAGCAACCTGTAAGCCAGCTCCATCATCCAACCTGTTGCTGAACTCATACACTGCAGGCTGGCTTTCCCCTGTCCTAACAGCGATAGTACACAACTGATAAACCTCATTAAAACTATCATATTTAAGTTGCCAGTTCTCTATTGATGGCATGATTATTCTTTGCATTTTGTCCAAGTACACAAGTTGCCAATCCAAGTCTGTAAGCCATTGTCAGACAAATGAGGGACACGGCTAATAAATCCAAACAATATCATAACCAAAATATTCAGCCGTATTGAATGGCCATATCTCAAGGCTATTATACAAAAAATGTGGGTCTGCACCAAATTTCAGTGAATGGGTAGATATCCTATACTCTGATCTGGGGGCCAGGATCTAAACCAGCCATGATAGTTCACCCCCTCATGTAATGTGCAGTGACAATTCAAAGTTTTACATGTGGTTTGGAAAATCAATTCAAAGCTTTTCATTTAATGTGCAATGTCAAGTCAAACCTTTACATGTAGTGTGGAAAGTCAATTCAAAGCTTTTAATGTAGTGTGCAACGTCAACTCAAAGCTTTTCATACAATGTGCAATGTCAGATTAAAGCCTTTCATGTAGTGTGCAATGTCAGTTCAAAGTTTTCAGTGTAGTGTGGAATATCGTTTCAAAGCTGTTTATATAGTGTGAAGTGTCAATGCAAAGGTTTTCATCTGTTAATGCAGTTACTTTCTATACACCCTAGGAGTTCAACTACTAAATGTGCTTAGGATGTACCTAAAAGGCTCAACATTTCCCCTTCACATCCTGTATATTCTTATTATATATATTAAAGGGTATTATGAGAATGAAATCTAGTTTTATGTTGTATTTATCACATAGAATGATATGAACTGATACATCATATAGTAGCCTATTCAAAGATATGTAGGTTTATAGACTATCCCTCATCATAAACTGTAATAATTGGAAAAATGTTTATCAGTAATGTTTAAGTGTAAACAACTGTACAATATTTTAAGTGCAAATGAAAAAAAAAAGAAGGAAAAAACTGACATTTCACACTACATGAAAAGCTTTGAACTGATTTTGCATAATACATGAAAATACTGGTGGCAGAACAGTTTGAAAAGTATTATGACCAAAGATGCAAGGCATAATTTCTTCTACCGCCTAGCCTCACAAACTAATTTTTTTCTCATCCAAATTTGTAATCTGTGGAGTAACATTCCCCACCCCAGTCCCTACTGACTGACATCAACTGCCAGTGCCTAGTTCCTTGATGCCAAACTGAAAACCTGACCATTCCTTTTCATTTTTAAAGTCATACCACTGTGCTTGACTCAACAGATCATGAACCCTGCCCATCTCCATCCACACAGCTCAGGACTTCATTTTTCAAAATTCCACTCACACCTGGCAAGCCCCAATGGGAGTGAAGAGAAAGTAACACTGCTTATTGCGCATGCTATATTTTCAAGGCATATTCCTCCCAAGTAATAAATTACCATTATTGCAAAAACTGATAGGGCCAGGCCCGATCACTTATGAAAGTGGCAGGGGCATGGGCATAGTCCCCCCCCCAACATTCCAGCACCTATGAATGCAAAGCTTTGAATTGACATTTCACACTACATGAAAGACCTTGAATTGACATTGCACACTACATGAAAAGGTCTGAATTGACATTCTACACTACATGAAAAGCTTTGCATTGACATTGCATGCTACATGAAAGGCTTTGCATCAACATTTCACACTACATGTAAAGTTTTGAATTGTCATTGAACACTACATGAAAAGCTTTGCAATTACATTTCCCGCTACATTGAAAACTTCGAACTGACATTGCGCACTACATGGAAGGCTTTAAACTGACATGGCACATTACATGAAAAGCTTTGAATTAACATTGCATACTACATGAAAAGCATTGAATTGACATTGCACACAACATGTAAATTATTGAACTGACATTGCACACTATATGTAAATCATTGAATTAACATTGTACACTACATGAAAAACTTTGCATTGATATTGCACACTATATGAAAAGCTTTGAAATGAGTTTGCACACTGCATGAAGTGCTTTAAATTGAAATTGCATGCTACACGAAAAGCCTTGAAGTAACGTTGTTGGTAAAACATGGCAGAATGAATGGACTATTGTGTTTATTCATCCTCAACCATCTATGAATCTATTTTACATTTTAATAGGATCTCAGTGACTACACACATTTGTACTAGTTACCTCATATAGCCATAGCAGCAATCTTATGAAACTAGGCTTAAGCTCTTTGCGGAACAGGAGACAAAGAGAAACACTATGGCGCAGATATTCAAAAGGGTTGCACATGGCGCAACAGTGTTGCACCATGCACAACCCACTGATGCGCCCCGGTGCGATATTTAAAAAGAAGAAGTCGACACACAAATCCCGATGCACAGGAGCACATCAGTAATGTATGCAAGCACAGATTAGAGGCGTGCCATGCATAACCTGCACAGCCCAATATTCAGCCCGGGCTGTGCAGATCGCTCATCACGCAACCCCTACCTGTGTCTGCCTAAAAGTTCGCCCAAAAAGGAACAAGTGAAGGCCACCCACAGGTGAGCTGCCACATTGCAGGAGCACAACACAGCAGCTGCCACCTGTGGGTGGCTCATCACTCGTTCCTGCCGCACCTGGCAGCACCCCCATGCTGATCATGGGCATCACTGAATTCCCCAGAGTCTGATATCCCTGGTGGTCCAGTGGACCCACGGACCAATCGCGGGCATCATTCATCACCCCCAAGTCTGATATCCCTGGTGATCTAGTGTACCCCCACCCCACCCACCACTAGGCCCCACCACCTCCCCGTCAGCGGCGGGAGGCAGCACCACCCGGTGAGACTGCGCCATGGTTTGAGCGCGGTCAATGAGTACCTTCACTCTACGTCTAGATTAGTCGAACAGATGAATCATTTCCATATCTGGACTAAAGATCTGGTATGAAGACACGCCCATGGCTCATGCTCTGAACAATGGGCATGCAGTCCTACCGAGCTGTCAGTTGGTGGGCAGCGCGGGCGGCAGGCGGCTGGGGTGCTGCAGCCCGCTGGCTGATGAGGGGCATCGGGTGGTGGGGCTCAGTGGGCGGGTGGGTTGGGGTACACCAGATCACCACAGATATCAAACTTGGGGGTGATGAATGATGCCCGCGATCGGGTTTCCTGCGGTCCACTGGACCACCAGGGATATCAGACTTGGGGGGGAATTCAGTGATGCCCGCGATCAGGCTCTGTGCGATCCACTGGACCACCAGGGATATTGGCCTTTTTTTTTCCCTTACGTGACTTCCCACGATCGGGCTGCAGGGGGCGTCGGTCCCCGATGGCTGCTGCCTGGCAGGGCGCCAGGCGCAAGTTGTCGGGGATCGGTGCACCTGCATGCTAATGGCATGTAAATGGGGCTGTAATGAGAAGCAAATGGCCCCCTGTGCGCCTTGCATAAATTATGGCCCCATTTGCATGTCCCCGTTTGAATATCGCAGGTGCTGTGCATGGTGCAATGGCACTTGCACCACCGCATCTCCATGCTCCACTCTGACCACTTGTGCTGGTTCAGTGCCACTGCGCCATGCACAGTGGGGGTGGCCAGAGTACGATATTCAAAGCAGTTGCGCCATAGCGCAGCTCCGTTGAATATCGCCCTGGCCACACCCGTGTGCAACAAAGTTGAGCTGCGTCCAGGCTTGCGCCACAGCCTGGCGCAGTTTGAATATCCGGGCCTATATCCTTATGTTCAAAGGGGACTGAAATTTCCAGAAACAAAGATGCAAATACTGCTGCACATGGCTGTTTATCCAGAATCCACAATGATCTTAGTTGGGAAATACTTAGAATTTGCATGCACAATATATGCTGCAAGTCACTCAGAAAGTGGGCGTATGTGGCAGATATAAAATGTTAAATTTCTTTACTATTACAGCTTAATATATTAATGTAGCCTATTTTGACAATGCATTCTCAATAGATAAGTGCATTCTGCTTCTCCACATCTTTCCCATGTACAGTATTTGCTTTCAATATTTTAAATTATAATTACCTTGTTAGTCTGTATAGTAAACAGCATTTATTTTTAGATCTAAAGCATTGTATAAGATGTTGTTTCTATAACCATTGTGCAAATAATAGGCAAACCTTGTAATTATACTCATTTATAATGATGATCTCTAAAGTCTGAGAGGAGCTGTGATTTTGTATCCGGACTTTTCAGTGTTTTCATGACAGCATACCTTTTTCTGATAATGTATGCTTACAACAGTACATTCATTAATTACTTTCAACTTAACTGCCCTCTGTAATCAAAATTAACAATAATCATGAGTGATTAATATTTCTGTATAGAGTAGAACAACATTGAGGCATGGTATATTATATCTCATTTCCAACGAAGTATATTTATGACAGCTACAGTAGTCTGAATTTATAATATTGTGATTAATACAGTGGCACAGCTAAGGGGAGTAGTGGCAGGCTGCCCACAGATGTGTGTCCATAGAATCAGACTGTGACTTTTTGGGAGGCTGGTTGTGTTTTTGTTTTTCATTTTTTTGAAAGCTATTACACTGATTTTAATGTGGGCAAAGTGCTGTTTTTTTTGGGTGGGAGGGGGTTGAGTTGGGTATTTCTGTAAGTGGTGTCCCACTGGTAAGATACCTGTCATTCCAGCACCTGAGCCCCACATGGTATGTTTCTGGTTATTGACAGAAGGAGCATTTTATTCCCCAAAAAATGCATTTTGGATGGAATAATGCTTGCTTCTAACAGCTGGCTGGTTCCATTCTGCTGTTAATCTGACTGAACAGAGAGTTTGTGGACCTACTAAAATGTGGATCCCACAACTGGCTGATTGATCACATGACAGAGGGGTAGACTCACAGATTGAAGTGCCAGTGCTGAGGTCAACACCACCAGAGCTGTTGGTGCATTCTCTGCAGCAGTACTGCTGAGGTTCTATGGCATCCATTCTGTGCAGTACTTTTATTTTTTAACAGTGTTTTAAGATGTCAGCTTGTGCTGCTACCCTGATAGGCTGAGTGCAGACTCAAATCCCATATATCAGTATGCATTGCCAACTCTTAAGCCAGTTGATTTCATCATTGACCCAGTGCACTGTGGTCCTGGATTTAGTCCAGTCAATAAGACAGAGGCTCACTATCAAGGAGAAATGGAAGTGATAGCTAAAGTGGAAGTCAAGACTTGGGAGCCTGTGCTCATCCGAGCAGTGAATGAGGTCAGGTCAGTGATCACAGCTCACATAAAAGCACTGAACAGCAGTTAAACCATAGTACAGCACATAAAAACTGCCCTTACTAAAAAGTAAAACTACTTCTTCTGTTCTATCTCACTAATAGAACCCTGCCTAACGGTCAGTCCCTGAGCTAAAACTAACTAAAATAAAATAAAATAAGGAAAACTTTACTGTCCCAATTAACAAACAAATGCTCTCCCTAAATATAATCACAGTGAAAAACAGGTGAAACAGTAGTTTTTTTTTTACCTTTGTTTTTTTTTTATCAATTTAATATACTTTATTACATTTTTTTTCACAAATACCATACACAAACAAAAGATAAAAATGACCAACATACAGTTCTTCAGAGCACTCCTGTTGATACATAGAGGTAAAATGATCCCCAATACTAAGGAGAGCTATAACATTACATTGTAAAGCCTGGCTAAAGCAGATATATACATCTTTCCATGAAAGATGTATATACATCTTTCCATGAAAGGGCCTAGTGCTATAAAATAAATTTAAAAAAACTATAGCCTAATTAAAGCCCCCACCCCCACTCCCTACCCCCACCACCCTGGAGCACCCAGATTTGAGGCTTATAGCCAGTTTCAACAAATCTATAACCACAGCTTTGTGACACTGAGATTAGAACAACGTCCCCCCTCAAGGGCAGAGGGGTCCTTTAGTCCAACAGGAGAGAAAGGGATCCCTTCCCCATACTTGCACAGATAAGCTAAGCTTGTTCACATCGCAGAATGGGAGCAAGGTCATCAGCAGACCCCATCATTCAGTAAAACCATCTCGACAGTGTTGTCTAGTGGTGATGTGTTTCTCTAATTCAAGGGCTTGAAGTATCTCTGCATACCACACTCTTAGGGAGGGGCTACATTGATCCAACCAATGTCTTGGCTGAGTGTCCCTTCCAGTTTCCTACACTTAGTACACATGGGGGGATTCCGATCTGCCCATCCTAAAAAGTCGAGTGGGAGGTAAATAGAGGTTATGCAGAATTTGGAACTGTAAGAACAATGATAGGTCTTGCTTAATAAACTTATAAAGCCTTTGCCATACTGTCTGCCAGTTCTTATCATTGAGGGTTAAGTTCAGTTCAAGCTTCTAGTAGAAGCATATACCCCATGGTTTGTGGGGTTCATGGAGTTGTAGAAGCTTATAAAACAGAGCGATTGCATGAGGTTGAACAGCTGCATCTATAACATTCTGTTTTAGGGGGTGGTATGTTATCTGCCATGGCAGGGGACCAAAGAAGGAAGAGATTGCCCCACTCAGTGGCAGGTGCTTGAAGAAGTGGTTGGTGGGTATCAAAAATTTGTTCTGAAGCACATGAGCTGAAATAATTTTCCCATCAGAAATCAGGGATGAGACTGGAACCCCAGTAAGGGTTGGGCAGAAGGTCTTTGGGATAGTACAGCTGGCAATTTTAAAATGAGGGTTGCCAAAAAGAGGTTGATCCAGGTCTTTACATAATGAAAGGTTTAAATAAGAACAGGTCTGGCAAAGCACCTTAATTGACCACCACAGAGGAGGAATCCGCAAAGGTTTAATAATTTCCGAAGGTCTGACAAATAGAGGCATCTTAGGTTGATGCTCTTAGAGTGGCATAGTTGTTTTTCCAAGGATAGCCACTGTGGGGTTATACCCATTGTCGGGAGAGCCAGCACTATAGGCACTCCACCAGAATAGTTTACAGCAGTGGGCTGCACAGTAATAGAGAAAAATGTTAGGGAGACGCAGCCCTCCTAGATGTTTTGGACTGTCAACTTAGAATACACTCTCCTCACCACCTCCCCGTTCCATAAGAAATCCAAGAACATGGATTGTTGCCGAAGAAACCAATGCTTAGTGAGATATGGGCTCACCATGTTGATTGGATAAAGTAACCATGGTAACATAGTCATCTTAATCACATTTAATCAGCCCCAAAGAGAAAGTGGGAGAAGTTTCCATCTTTGTAAGTCCGTACTAATAGTTCGGCAGGTTGGAAAGCGATTAAGCTTAATCAAATTAGCCAAGGAGTGAGATTTTTTTATTCCTAAATATGTGAGAACCTTAGGCTCCCAGGAAAGACCTAAATTCATGATCCATCATTTCTGGACATAATGGTTAAGAGGCATAACTTTAGACTTCTCTAAGCTTAGCTTATACCCCGCTGCAGTAGTGAATCTGTCTATGATATCTACGGCTGCAGGTATAGCAGTTTGGATGTTATCGAGATGCAATAATAGATCATCAGCGTATGCCGAAAGCAGAAATCTATCTGACCCACATGAATACCCTGAATTGCCTGACAGGATTGTAGGGAATGGATAAGATGTTCTAAATAGAGATTAAAGAGGAATGGGAATAGAGGACAACCTTGACTTGTGCCTCGAGCTAGAGGAAGGGGGGCAGAAAAGATGCCATTACATTGGACTCTGGCCATGGGTTGATGATACAAAACATTGAGCCAATCACAAAACTGTGAGTGGAAGCCATATCTGCACAAAATCTCAAACAAGAATGGCCAGGAAACACGATCAAATGCTTTTTCAGCATTGAGAGAAACTAAGACGGATGGTATATGCCTATCCCCTGTGATCGAGATAAGGTTAAGAACCTTGTACATGTGGTCTGAGGACAGTTGCCCCACTACAAAACCTACTTGAGTGGGGCTAATAAGACCCTCCCAGATTTGTAAGAGACAGTTAGCTAGGACTTTAGCCAGAATTCTTTGGTTATAGTTTAGGAGTGATATGGGACAGTAACTTCCGGGTGATAAGGGTGATTTACCAAATTTTAGGATTACCCTGATCCATGCTTGCGTAATTGAGCAGTCCGTCAGACCTGATAAATGTAGATAATTAAATAGACATGTGAGAACTAGCGCCAAGTCATTAATAAAGGTGACATAAAAAGAGTTGTTTAACCCATCTGGCCCCAGGCCTTTTCTTTTGGTAGTTGTTCTATCACTCATCTTACCTCGTACTCCGAGATGGGGGCTTGTAAGATATCTTGTTGGAGCTTGGTAAGTACGGGCAATGTTACTGAATCCAAAATCTCACCTATTGAGTCAGTGCTTTTTGACCTATTTTCCTCAGGGGTATAGAAAGTTCCGTAAAATTGTCGAAAAGCTTCCTCAATATCTAGTACTTAGGTAAGGATAGTTCCCCCTGGCAATGTTTGAAGACTCTGGATCATACCCTGGGCTTCTAGATGTCTAAGTCTTATGGCTAGAAGTCTACCTACCCTCTCACCCAATTCCAGGTACCTAAACTTGACTCTGTAGGACTAGATCAGCTTGCTCAGCCAATAGCCCATGATATTGGGCCCTGAGTACATGTAATTGGGTCCAGCTAACCTGATTAGTTGAGGCTGAGAAATTACATTCCAGGGCTCTAATTTGAGCTAACAGGAGCCTAATTTGTTCTTCTTTTTTCTTTTAATTTTCTAGGCTAGTCTAATGCACTCTCCCCTTACCGCACATTTCACAGCCCCCCCACAACATATCTAGGGAAGTGATAGAGTCATTATTGTCCCGAAAGAAAATCTGGATAAATTCTGTGAGGATTTTGACAAAATGGGGGTCTCTCAACAGCCTGAGTTAAATCGTCAGGACCTATCCTGAGTCTGCAGCCCTCCCAGGCAATGTCCCATATAAACTGGTGCGTGACTTGAGATCACGATAAACAAAATATCACATACCAAGTGGCCAGGGAGACAAGATGAGGTAATCAGGAAATAATTGATATGAGAGTTTGATTTATGAGGAGGGGAATAGAAAGTATATTGTCTTTCAGTGGGGCAGAGAATGCACCAGGAATCCCCCATACCTAGTCTGTCCATAAGCTCCCTGAGCCCTTGCTGGGCCAGTGATAAACCATTGCGGTACAACTCTGACCTGTCCAAGTCTGCCTGGTGTATCAGATTCCAGTCCCCACCCAAGATGATGAGGATACATGGGTAAACCTTTAGCTGTGACAGGAGTTTTGAGAAAAAATCAAGGGAGTCTGAGTTAGGACTGTAAATCCCACCTAGATGAATTTTTGCAAGGCCAAGTCATCCCTGTAACAAAAGAAACTGACCCTCTGGATCCTGGTATTCCTCAACCAGCTGAAAGGGGGTGCCCCTTCTAATTAAGATACCCACCCCTCCCCTTTTACTACTGGAACCTGCCCCAAATGCTTAACCAACCCATTCCCTGCGAAAATAATGTGTATCTTCATGTTTGAAATGACCACATCCGGCTGGTATTTTTTATGATGGCGTAAGAACATATACCATTTGTGTTTATCGTTAGCCCCTTTTATGTTCCAAGATATGAATTTATATAGCATCCCCATAATTAAACCATAAGGTTTGTGTTATCTGAATCTTTGTTTGTCCAGTCACTATACCCCTGGGTGCTCCAGACCTCCCCCCCCCACAATAAGCCCCAAACATCCCTCCCCCCATCCCCAGTCAGTCCCTGATAACAAGCTCAATGTTAACCCACATCTAGTACCATAACCCTCCCCTCCCTCATCCCCTACCCCCAACCCTCCCAACAAAACTATGTACAGAAGACTACACCCCGGCCGCATAGGCCATATATCCAACTTCCCTTTGCTCATGATGAATTATCCTCTAAGCAGGGCCCCCCAAGCTCATATTACCCTGAAGTAATAACATATCCAACACATAACATTATATATAACATATGTAACCAAGCAACTTGAGTGCACTTGCATTTCAAGTGCTCCCCACCCCTTCATACATAGGATTGTTGGTGCTCCCAAACAGGTTAAAATAGTACAAATGCTAAGGTAATGGACTTGCAGTCCGGCATGTATGATAGGCCCAAAGGCTTGTATAAGGAGACCAAAGAAGGAAGCAGGTAACCTCCTCCCAGCACCCCCATTGCCTCCCGCAGGCCACTAAAGGCTCCCCGTATCCCATCCAAACTGAGGCCAAGGCATCCCAGGCCTGGCACGGCACTCCCCCCCCAGTGAACCCGAGGGCAATCTGTCTACCTCACTGACCACCTCCTGAGTAAGACCACATGATCTGCCAGAGAGGGCTCCAATTCTCTCCCTATGCAAAAGAAAGGTGACTCAAGTGCTCAGGACTGCCATAGCCGTATAAGGGTGGACCTTCGCACAATTGGCAAAATGCCCCCTAGCCCTGCACCATTTAATTGCCTGTGGTTGCGTTTTGACCCCTTACATTAAGTGAGGGGAGGAAGAAAGATTCCACCTCTCAGGCCTCTAATCTGGTACAAATCAATTAGGCCTATGATGTCAGCAAAGAGGGTTTCTCAGGTAACCCTCCCTGGTTGCTTGCAGGATCCCAAAAATGTTCCACTGTCTTACTGCCCTTTCCTGTTAATTAGTGGTTAATCTAATGGCTCATATACACAGGAAGGGAAAGCAGTAGCATGAAATTATACTCACTGGGTTTTCAGTGGTCTCCTTAGTGCCTAACGATCTGATTGCCCTGGGATTCCCATTAGGGCTTAGGAGAGGCCTAGCCTGTTCCTGCAAATACCCCCACCCCAGCACGAAGTAGGACCACATGACTTACCTCCAGACCGCCAGTGGGAAGTTGGGGGCCTCTGGAAAGGATTGGTGCCTTGTTAGCATCTTGATCTCCCCCTGCAGATTTGCTTCTGCCAAAACCTTCAAGAAGTCCACCTGAGCTAGTGTAAGGAAACAAAGTGAAAAGTAAGAGGAAACTTTTAGATTTTTCCCCAAGACAACGCCTTTAGTCTATTGCAGTTCACTTTTGCTTTGTGTAACACAGCACCAATTAAAGTCAGTGTCCTGGGGGCTAGAGTAGGAATAAAACAATAATTCTTTTGTTAGTATGTAGAGCAGATGTTCTTGCAGCTCAAAAAATCTCCACAAAATGCTAGCGAGTGTAGCTCCCCCTAATTCATGCAGGAGGCGAGTCACTTTGGAGCATGGAACAAATCGGGGAACATGGCAGGGAGTTCACGTTTGGCCTGGTCTTCCGAGTCAAAGATTTCATCGATCCCTAATGAGAAATTTGTAGCCTGGCTGAGTGCAACATCTTGAAATGGATTCCTGCTCCAAAAGTTTAGAAATAGTTGGATTGAATTTGGCTTGTTTCAGCCAAATCGAGTATGGTAGATCTTGGGTCAGTCTAAGCTTGTTACCATCCCAGAGGAGCTCCTTTGCTTCCCTCACCTTGGCCAGGATACGTAATTTATCCAGAAAATTTAAAAGTTTAAAGATGATGGGTTGAGGAGGTGAGTTTGGAGAAGGGGTGGGCCTCACAGCCCTATGGGCATACTCTATAATATAACTTGGGCCATTTGGTGAGGAGCCAGCTATTTTTTCATAAATTTTCTGCATAAATAGGATTGGGTTTTGACCCTCAGATTCCTCAGGTAGCCCAATTAAGAGATTATTTCTTCTGCTGCTGCCTTCTAGGTCCTCCATTTTCTTTTCCAGTTTGGAGATTTTCCTTCAGGTGGCTATGGTATCTGCTTTCTGGCGAGATCGCCAGTCATCCAGTGAGCTAATTCTTGCCTCTGCATCCCCAACCCTGTTAGACAAGCCCTCTGAAATCTGCTGTAAATTAGTCAGCTGAGATGTTATGCTGAGGAGGGCCTCTTTGAAGGGGGAGAGCTCTTGCAGAAATTTCTCCTCCGACAAAGGGGTAGCAGCTACAGTCGGTTTGGAATTGGCAGCTGCTTGTGTTTTAGGTTTCTTTGCAGCTTTGTTTTTCTCCAGCATGGGTGATGGGGTGTGTGTTGGGCCTGCAGGCCACATCTCGGCCTCCATCGAGAGTTCTAACTTCTATGGGGAGAAACAATCTCAGTTCTGGTTAATATCTTAGAAATCTTCCATCAGCCAGAGAAACTACTTAATGAGGTAAGTTGGACCCAAAGTATGTGTTTTTAGTAAATATAATTGAGCAGAGGAGAGTGTGTCCTACCCACTCAGACACATCATGTGACCGCCTTTACCTTTGTTTTACCAGGAGAGACACACTAAGATGAACACTTGTTTACAGGTGCAACCTGGGCGCACAAGTATGCAAGTGGGGGCTGTAGGATTCAAACCCAGGTCTCACAGTTTGCAGCTCAGAGCCTTAAACCACTGTGCTATACTGCCTCTTTTAAGTTGCAGACATGGCTCCCATCCCTGGTAGTCGGGAAGTACTAATTTTCACTCACTGCCACCAGGCAGAGTTAGAGATAGAGGATGTCAGATTCATAAATATTAGGTAGTGCTGACTGTAATGGAATCCCATCCACATTAGACAGGGCAAGCCTACCTTCGCTTAGTGCCTCAGAAGGTACGAGTTAGAGACGGAGTCCAGAAGAACTGCTAGTATGGGCTGAGCAAGGAAAGGGCAGCTGGCGGCTGCATAGTAGGAAGAGTTACACAATGAGAAGAATAGAGGGGAAGGCAGCCAGCATGAGGAGGAGAACAGGAGGAGGAAGCTATAATAAATGTCAGTAAAGCTGTAATCCAGGGAGGAGGAGAAGGTATGAGCAGCATAGGAATCAGGTATGAACTGCTGGGAAAGGTTGATTGAAATGGTTGGCCAAGGGGAAGCTATACGGAGGACTACAGGTGCCTGGCTAGGGAAGGGGTGGCATAGCATTGATTTGGTTGCAGGAGCCTGGAGGTGGAGATGGAGTGGTGGTGCAAGGAGCAAGAGGCCCAAAAGGAAAAAAACAGGGAAGCATGGGACAAGGAATATGGGATGGAGAGCAGCAGACAAGGGGGTGCCAAGAAGAGACAGCAAGGGTAGACACCACCACCAGCAGAAAAGACAGCAGTCCAGAGGTAACAGGTACAGCACAGAGACAAAGTTGCCAGCCATGAACCCCATCCCCATGGGAAGCAAGGCAGGAGAAGACACCAGCAGGACATGGTACAGAGCAGCTAATGCGGGCCACGCAAGGAGAAATGGTAAGATGAGAAAAGTTGAAGCTGGACAGGTCAGTTATTGAGTCAGCATGGGAGGAATGTGGACACTGAAGTGGAAACAGCACAAACTAGAAACAAGTGGATATGGCAGAGTGCACGCCATTCACAGAAACCTCATACCAGACTGCAGCTCATTGGGGACATTGACAACCCACTAAAGTCCATTCCGTTGCAGGTAGCACCCAATTTTAGTAATGGCAGTCTTGACTGGCAAAGGAATAAGGGGAGATAATGGCAGTAATGGACAGCAGGGGTTGGTCAAACAAACAAAAGGCCGGCACTGCCTCCATTCACAAATACTATGTAGTTGGGACCCAGACCACTCAGAACGCATAAAGAAAAAGCAATACTTACCCAGCCAGGACCAACCCAAGTTACCATCAGTGCAGACGGTGCAGTAGCATTGCACACTGTCCAGTGCACTGGCCAACAGGCAAAGCATGCAGGAATGAGTGACACCACAGATGTTCCGAGCAACCGGTGAATCCAGGATGAGCTGTGGCAGTGGGAGAAAATTATCGGTGAAAGAGCAGGAGGTTTGGGGCCAGTGCTGGAAGCAGAGCACCAGGGGATGACGTTGGCCCAGGAGCGACGATGCGGGGAAAGGGGTAAGGAAAGACCCAAGGAGAAGAGGAATGGGGAGACAAGAAGATGCAGGAAGTGGGGACAAGAACAAGCAAACAAATGGGAGGGGACAGGCAGAGAGGCTTAAGAAACATAGGGACAAGGGGAAGGGGGGGACAGGTGAAACAGGGAAAGGAAGGAAGGAAGGGCAGCTCACGGGCCACACAGGGAGCTCAGAGTGCAGCATGTCATAATGCGTTTGGCAGGGAACTGCTGAAGGAGGTTGGCCTTTAAGGGGAATGTGGGAGGAGCTATTCCTCCACATTCAACCTTGGGCTTTAGCCTCCCATTATGGCTAACTTATTTAGACTCTGCTGTTCCTATAGTGCTTGATATTGTTTAACATGGAGCTCTCTAAATAGACTGCTGTTTGTTTATTTATTTATTTATTTTTTCTTCAAGCAAAGCTTATTGTTACCAAGCATGTAATTTTGTGGATCTTAGGAAGATTAAGGTTACGTTTAGTGCATGTGAGTTGGCTGTGGCAAGATCTGAGATATAACATGGTAAGAGGAATGTAGCGATGGCCCACTCTAGCGTGACACCCCGACAATGAAACCCAAAAACAGACCATTACAGCGGCAGTCACTGTAATGGTCTGTTTTCACTGATGCGGCATCTCCCTGAGTTCTGTCCCCTTCCCAGAACAACTCCGACCTGGAGCTGATTGTAATTAAATGAGCGGGGAGTGGGGGGCAGAAAACACTGTCTTTTAGGATGGCATAATACCGGTGTTGGTATTGTGCCATCGCTGTGCAGAATGTCAGGGAATTTTGTGTTGAGCACAAGTGGTGCTTTCAGAATGTAGTACTAGTTAAGACATTTCCATTTGAATTGACATCCCATTGAATTTGCATACATATTATGCTTTGCACTGGAGTTTAGGTTTTAAATTGACTGCATGTTGCAAGGGAGATTTACAAAAAACAAACAAATTGGCAATTCTTGTATTGTTTATGCATCCTACATACTGCTATTCTTTCAAGCTGGCTCTCAATTATCCTGTTTAGGGGGTATGTTACTTCAACTGTAATGGGTGTTAGATATCTACAGTACATTGGTCTGTAGTGGATTTGCCATTTTGCTGAACAAGTAAGTACATTGTGTGCACCATTGTCTTGACCTTCTAGGGACTGGCAATGATTAAATAAGCGTTTTGCTCTATATTGCTCTTTGCTGGGTTATTCCAGAGCAAACAAGTTGTCAACCCTTGTGGTCCTCTGGCGTGAAGGAAAATAACACATTTGTATTTTAATTTCATTGACATATAATAACTGATCAGCAATTTTTTTGGTGTTAATGACCAGTTATTAATAGCCAGCCAGTTATTACAGCAAACACGTGGCTTGAAACAAGGGAGCTGAGCTTGAGACTCGCTAACTCAGTGTCTCAAGTGCAGCAGTCATTTGCAGGATCACAACAGTTTTACTAGTGAAAGTAAAACTAAAATATCTAAACAATCCTTTTGAACTAAATGTGTGACAAATATCCACAAACTGATACTAAATAAAAAGAAATGAGCCCTCAGCACAGCTGTGCTCGAGACTGGCTAGCTGTTTGTGTCTCAAGGGCAACACTTTCTGATTCCCCATCCTTTTTGGTGAAGCCGTTATAGTGCCATGCAGTAGTGTTATTTAGCATGATTTCTATCAAATTTGTAAACAAATAACTAACCTCCGAAAATGTGCACAGCTCTGTTTCAATCAAGGTTTTCTTCTGGGCAAGCCACAAATATCTATTCTGAGTTTACCAGGACTCCTTTGTAAAACACCACATTTTTTTGGGGGGGGGGATGGATTGATGCTCAGTGATTATATAAAATAAATCATGGGATGGTGCAATTACGTAAACATTAATCACCGACAGAGGAGAGCTCTACCGATGGATTAATGCCCTGCTAGGGGGGGTTGGTGCACCAGACCGAAGGCCCTGTAGAGCCCGACGCTGGAGGTGATTAATGCACTTGTAACATGGCAAGTGCGACGGGGATAGTGTGCGAGAACTAGATCGGTCGGAAATAGACAACACTTGCCGAAAGTAATACTGCTGCTTGCTACAGTATGCTAGTTTTCGTTGCATTCCAGTCAGTGTGATGATGTGACAGCATGCGCGTTAACGATGCACGCTACACAATCTTTTATATAGTGGCGCCTATTTCTCACCTGACACCAACAGAAGATTACTGTCTGAAAGACACAACAACGTTACAATTTTTGAATTCTTAGCGAGGTGTTCTATAATTTGTCGTTTGACGTTATATGCCGATCCCCCATGGAAGCAGTGCAGTATGGGAAAACTTTCACTGCGAGTAACAAATATTGAGACACTTATGCCTTTACTGCGCTTCTGTACCTTGTGTCTTTCTGTGCCACTATATCTCCATGTTCAACATTTGCTTCCCTTCCTGCCATAGTTGAATACGTACCGTCCCTATCTCTCAGATCCTCTGACTCGGTGGGGAGGGGGTTTCACCGTGCGGAACTTCGCTGACCATTTCATAGCTGCTTCATGAATGCTGCTATGTACAGGCTTCTGCGCATAGCTACTGGTGCTGTCTGTGTGCCACTGCTCCCCGCCGCGCTCTCGATTATTGCCTTCGCTTTCCTGGGCGCGATAGGATACTGGCTTGTGAGGGCTGATCGATTTTCGGTGATTAATGCTTACTGAGAGCAGAGAATGAATGTTTTCCTTCTAATTTTAGTTGTGCATGATCCCCGGTGCCGCCCAGCTCCCACAGAACAATGGCATCTGTACCCTCTTCATTCTCATCCTAGTGCTGCACCCTCTGGCTAATGGATAGTCTAGGTACTACCCCAGTGGGCTCTAATGAGTGCTGCTTGTGTGGACACTGTGGGTACTACCCTAGCGGGCTCTACTGCTGGCTTAATCACCACTGGGAATCGATCAGATAACTCGTTTCCACCAATTGGTGAGCTCCAGTTCTGTCCTCTGTCCAGAGCCATGTTACAATCAGATTTAATAAACAACCTCAATGTGTGATGCTTGATAAACCCCTCGAGCGTCACTCTCAGGGATTTATTTTGCATCACATACCTCGAGTATGTATTAAATTCTCATAATGCACACTGTCCCATGTGTTATTCTATTGGAAGGCTCCATCTTTGGTTTGATGGACAATCAGGCAGCCACTCCCACTTCCTGAGCTATATAAGCAGTTCCCCTCAGCATCCTTCTGAAGCACTTTTTCTTTGCCAGCTGGAGGCACTGTCCGTTTGTCCTCTGCAGCTCCCTGGGACCCCCCACCTTGCTGCTTTTTCCTGCTGGACTTCTTTTTTTTGTTCTTCTGTTTCTGGTTTGTATTTGCCTCCAGCTGTGTGCTTCCTTTGTCCTGTCCCTGTTTTCTCTGTGTGTATCTTGGTTTTCTTTCATTTTGTTTTTGTGTTTTGGGGGACTTGGTTTCTCAGCTCCTACCATCCCTCCTTTGGAGCTCAGGCTACATGTTTTCAGTGACTCATATTGCTGTAGCAGTCAGTCCCTGTGTTTTACTCAACCGGAGCTGCTCCCTGTGCTACACACTAATTGTTTTCACCTGATTCAGACTCCCTTTGAACCCTTGCTATGCAGCTCAATCATGTCTTCCCTGCTTAATCCACCTCCCATGTGGTCATAACTGTTTTCACATCATTGTGCTTCCTTCCTTCCATGCTTATAGAATACTACCACTTGTAGCTCCTCATGCTGATGCTGTTCCCTGTTTGTACACTGCTATTATACTCTGAGGTCAGCTAAGCTACTGCTGATGCTGTAAACTAGCTTTTATATCTGCATGTGGTTCTCGAGCCCTTCCATCACTTTCTCGTTTTTCCTATAGTGGGGACTTGGAAGTGTTTGGAGAGTCGTGGCCCCATGTGGCTAATGACTTATGTTTTAAATCCTGCCTCCACCGCCAGAAATCCTCAGTGTATTTGTCACCTCATTTGGCTCTTTGAATGCCTGGCTGGCTTGCCCCACTCTTATTGTGATGCTTCTCCCCCTTATGTTCATGTCTCACCATTGCTACTATGTTTTGCAGACCTATGTGCAAATCTGACTATTTCTGCTGCTTATTGACCTACGTGCAGGTCTGACGGTTGTTACCTGCCCCACTTGAACTACCCTGCCTTACTGAACAATTGCTCTGCCTTACTGAATTATGCCCAGATCAACCCCTAATTATGGCATCATCGCTCAATGTTCCCTGCCATCTTCCCTCTGCAAGGTCTCAGCACTCAACTCCCATTCAGCTCCTCATCAGTCCCTGAGACATGCCAGCCATACCATTCTGACACAGAGTCCCCCTACAGCGGATGGTCTCGCTCTGCAATTAGAGTCTGTAGCTTGAGCATGTGAAGCTTGGGGTGGGGTCCTTCTCACCTGGCCCATAACTGGGAATGTCCTCACTCCAGTTGGACCTTCAGTCATCAACTGAACTGATGGCACCTCAAGTTGTAGAAGTCTAGACTCAGCTCTGAAGGGCTGAGGTTGCTTACGGGGGTCCCTTTAGCACCCAAGTGAGGAGGCACCATTCAAGCTATTCTCTCTATAACTACCTCTGGTTCACTTGGTTTGTTTTTAGATTGGTAGGCCTGGTGGGTGCCTTGGTGGTTATTACTCTCTTCCTCCCACCTTGGAGGTGGTTGGTTGCAGAGCGTAGCGACTCATAACCCACCACGGTGTTCCTGTTAGAAGGATAGAGCAAAATCTTTCCTTCAAATTGGAATTTGTTTCCACCTCCCTTTAATTGGGTTTCCAAATTGCAGCAGCAGAGCCATCACTAAATAAAATATCCCAAGCCTGGAAGGAAGGCAACCTAGGCCTTGGATCCCCAGAGATTTCCTCCTCAAAGGGTTTTTTTCTCTCTTCCATGTCTCAGGTCATAAATGTTAGTTAGCATAGTGTTCCCTAGTTCTGTAGGCAGGATCCATTGTTGGATGGAGGGGGTGGTGTCCCTTCTGCCTTTCCCTCCCTCCTTAGGAAGTCCTCTCATTCCCTTTTGCAACCCATCAAACTCATGCCATTGCTAACCTGCGCATCCCATTACTTTATCAAGCTGCCTGATGCTTATCTAGTACCATGTCTCACAACTTCTGATTGCTTATAAGCTTTGTACTGCTACTTCCTTTTGGAGATCCTTCCTAAGGTACCTTTAGCCAAGGGAATCATCCCATGGCACTTCTAGGGGTGGAACCCTCTAGAGGGTTCCTGCCTTTGGTACCCCTACATGGTGGTAATTCCTCTGGAATAGAGAGTGTGAATGGCCAAAACCTAAGTAACACAGTTGCACAAGCATAACACATTACTGGCTGTGTAGGCCATTAAATTGGCAGGCTCTGCCTTTGGTTCGATGGACAAGCAGGCAGCCACTCCCACTTCCTGAGCTATATAAGCAGTTCCCCTCAGCCTCCTTCTGAAGCACTTTTTATTTGCCCTGCCATCCTCCCCTCCTCCTCCAGTGGCAGCGCCTTTCTCCTTGGGATCCTTCCTAAGGTACCTTTAGCCTAGGGAATCATCCCACGGCACCTCTAGGGGTGGAACTCTCCAGAGGGTTCCTGCCTTTGGTATTGCTACGGGGTGGTAATTCCTCTGGAATAGGAGTGCGAATGGCCAAAACCTAAGCAACACAGTTGCACAAGCATAACACATTACTCACTGCATAGGCCATTGAATATATAATTGCATAGTTGAAATGATGCATTTCATTTTATGTGCAGTCCTGCTTATGCTTGGGAAAACTTAAAGCCTCTTACTTCAGCTGGTAGTTTGATTTTATTTGGACACAACTGTTCCTATGCTTCTTAATAACTGGTTTACATCACACCTGAACAGGTTGCTCTTGACACTGCTGCATGTATTCTTCCAACTTTCACATGAAGGTCTGACTCACCTCCCCACAAAAAAATTGTACTTTTTAAGGCTGCTTAGCATAGCCATAGGGATCAAAAGTTTATGGATCTGACAGAAAAATGTACCCTTTTCTTATGGACTTGTGTGTTCTCCATTCTTATAAAAGCCTAAATGAACCCTGCAAAAGATGTAGAGATATATAAAATGTAGAAAAAAGAAATACAGAACTAAAGGTTTTTATTTCTTTTCACTTTGAATATGGCCTGTAGAGGTTAACTGGACAGACTCAGAGAGAAAAAGGAACCAGAAGACAAATTGGAAAACCTTTACTTATTCTGGCTGTAACTACGTCTGTCAGTTTAGCTGCATTAAACAAAAATATGCACCTAAAATCAAGCCCCATCTCAGAGTGTGGCAGAGTCTGATTAGCATTTTCAAAAAAACAATGCATTGTTTATTACTTACTGTGAGTTGATTTATTTAGAATTTATCTGGCTGATCCTGCATCCTTCCCTGCCAATAATATAAAATAAATAAATGCAGCAAAAACAGCTCTTCCACTGGATGAGGGTGCTAGAGTCAAAAAATTAAACAAATGGAACAAGACTCAGCACACCTCAACTAGATGTAATTCACTGGCTTATTTTATTTGAAGCAGATGCCACAGAAAGCCTCAAAGGCTCAAAGGTTCAAAACAATGCAAGAAAACTCCCAACTGGTTTCGTGCTAACTGCTTGTCATCAGGGGGTGAGGCTTTCCGTAACGTCTACTTCAAATAAAATATGCCAGTGAATTACGCCTAGTTGAGGTGTGCTGAGTCTTGTTCCATTTGTTTGTTTTTTTATCCTTCCCTGCCAGCATTTTAAATCCAAGGCCCCCAGTGGCATGCCCACAACCTTCCATGGCTGTCCTGAGAATGACGTCTCATGCAGGGAGCTGCCACAGGAGCATTCATAGGTTTACTATACATTCAGAGCTTTTAATAGCTCTGGTTTGAAATGTACATGTCTTGGTGCTATACATGGTGGTATGGCACCAAGACATGTGCATTTCTAACTGGAGCTATTAAGAGCTCTGCCTATATAGTAAACCTACAAATGATCCCACAGCTGCTCCCTGCATTATACCTCATTCTGGGGGCAGCTGTGGGAGGTTGTGTACATGCTGCCAACGGTGCTTGGATTTAAAATACCATAGGAGAGGGATGCAGGATCAAATAGACAAATTCTAAACAAAACAAGGTGCAGTAAGTATTAAAAAGACAACTTTTTGTGAAAATCCTAATTGTCCCTTGCCTCAGACTGAGGTGGTGCCCAATTTGAGGTAGAAGTTTCCCTTTAAGTAAAAGGGTTGGCTAAAAGCACCTTATGGTAAAAAGAATGGTGATATCATCAACACATTACATGTGAAGTAAAGGGCTTTAGTGTGTTCTGAGTACTAAGTATATAGGGGATACATGATGGGCAAATGTGGAATATGGAAAATATTTGCATGAGTGCACAGTGAACTCCATTAATATCATGAGTGGCAGAGCATAGCAGAGCCATGAGTGATATTACCAGAGGTCACTATGCATGAGTGCAAATATTTCCCATTTTTCACACTTGTCCATCATGTATTCTATTTATACAATAGGGCCCCAAATAATCCACTGTGGTGATGTCACCACAGTGGTTTATTTCAATCACCACAGTGGTTTATTTCACTGCAGAGAGAATAATCCACTGCAATGAGAATACATGTTTTTATTCAATGAGTTCTTTGCTCACCCCTGGTGTATAAATGATAAAATAATTGTGTACTCTATATGGATGGTGGACGAGTGAAGATGTATTGGGCAGGGACATACCAGGTTATACTTTATGCTGCCTAAATAGGAAGGCGAGGAGAGGAGGGGGAGTAGCAACATATACAACAAATAAATTGAAAACCACAAATATCTTTGAAAAAAAAATAAAGAGGGAGCTAGCAAACCAGAATCAATATGGATCAAAACTGACACAGGAATCAGCAGGAATATCATAATGAGTATATGCTACAGACCCCCTAATGCAGACAGCAAAATAACTGAGCAAATAAAGGACAAACCTGAGAGAAAAGAAGAACTTGGAAGAGTGATATTTATGGGGGACTTAAATTACAGTGATACAGATTGAGATACGTTTATAGCAGCCAAGTAACATAGTGTTTCCTTTTTTGAGATAAACAATTAGAACTTGCACAATATGTAAAGGAAACAGCAAGAGGAGAAAACATTGTAGATATAGTCTTAGTCACAAACAAGATCAACATTACAAATTGCAAAATTACCACACCTCTAGGGAATAGTGATCGCAACTGTGTCACTTTCTCTTTCCAAGTATATATTCTAATAGCAAGAGGATGTAGGGAGAGTTAGATTTTCAACACTGCAAATGTTTCTCTCATGCAAGAAGACATGGAAAAAATTAATTGGGATGTTATTCTAGAAAACAAAAATGTAGCTGAAATGTAGGACACCATTAAGCATCAAATACTCACTATATGTGGCAGACATATTAAAAAAAATCAGGAAATACAATAGCATCAAGCCAAAATGGCTAACATAAACACAAAGAAGACCAGCTATATGCCAAATTTCAAAAAACTAGATCTGAGGAAATATGGACACAATTTAAAGAGATCCAGAAAAAATGTAAAAATATTATTAAGAAAAATAAACAAAGGATGGAAAGAAGCATAACTAGCAATGCAAGCAAGGATAACATGCAGAAATGTTGTGGGTATGTGAATTAATTGTGGAAATCAAACTCTAGTTTATGTTCCCAAATGGTAGACAATAAACATATTGTGGAATCTATAGCTATGGCATAAATATTTAATACTTATTTTGGTTCTGTGTTCACAACAAGTATGGTATATTCAAATAATATAACGGTTAATACTGAAACCAACATAAAGATAACCATGGAAGACATTATAGAAAAAATACATAATTTAAAAGTTCGCATTCATCAGGACCAGATAATATTTCTCCTAAAATGCTACACAAAAACATAGACTTTGATGGCATATAAGGACTGCTTGGCCCACCCAGTATGCCCATTTCCCTATCTATTGGATAAGCTGCAGATCCTAGTTAACCAACAGCCTACTTCCTCCTACCCCCTACTAGAATTGCCTTGTCTGTCCCATGCATTCTTAAATTCCCCTACTATTTTTTCACCCTACAACCTTCTCAGGAAGGCTGTTCCATGCATCCACCACCCTCTCCATGAAAAAATATTTCCTCACATTGCACCTGAGCAGTCCCCCCTCTATCTTCAAATTGTGCCTCCTTGTTCTTGCATATCTCTTTTTCTGAAAGATGTTACCCTCTTGGACTTTGTTGATTCCCTTGAGGCACTTGAAAGTTTCAATAATTTCCCCCCTCTCCCTCCTTTCCTTGAGGGTGTACATATTATGCTCCTTTAGTCTCTCTTCGTATGGCTTCTGGTGCAGACCCTGTACCATTTTAGTTGCCCTCCTCTGGAGTGCCTCCATCCTGTCTATGTCCTTGTAGAAATGGGGTCTCCAGAACTGCATGCAGTACTCCAGATGGGGTTTCGCCAACTGTCTGTACAGAGGGATAACAACTTCTTGTTTTCTACTGATGATGCCTCTCCTTGTGCTTCCCAGTATCCCCTCAGCCCTCCTTATTGCCTTCTCACATTGCTTGCCTACCTTTAGGTCCTGTGATATGACTTTCCCCAGGTCCTTTTCCATTTATGCATCTGTGGGCATAGCCCAGCAGATGTTTTACATTCAGAAAAGGGCTCATGTCATTTTTGCTACCAAACAGCATGATAGAGTGTTAAAAATAGATTCCTCCACTGAAGCCTCATTACTATGCTGCTTGTGTGTGTATAGGAGGCTGTAGAGCAGTATTGTACCTCTGGCTTGAGGAGTTAATTGAGCCACCAGTAAGTTAACTCATTATCTTCTGGCAGTCATTCTGTGTCAGATTATCAATGGATATTACAGACATCATAGAAAGCTATTGGAAGTAGAATGGGTTAAACACTTCCTGGAGCTTTCTCCATAACAAATAGGACCAGCTGTGCCCTCATTAAGCCATTTGACACCACCATCCTAAGAGCAGTCATTCTCCTACTTTGCAAGACATTCCATAGCAAAGAGTCCCAGTGATGCTTGTTTCCAAATAATACACCAACTGCATTTTCTTAGGCTGGCAGTTCTGGGCTACTGTTTATATTCTACAGAATGTTCTTAACCTGTAATTTGTGACAATAGGTGTTTACAACTGAATGATAGTAACCACATTTGCTTCACTTGCAAATAGGTGGGCTTGTGTGTGTCTAATTTTTGTTTGACTTAGGTTACACATTCATTCTGAGTCAGATTACCAATGGATGGTACAGACATCATAGAAAGCTATTGGAAGCAGAATGGGTTAAACACTTCCTGGAGCTTTCTGCACAACAGATAAGCTCTGCTGTGCCCTCATTAAGCCATTTGACACCACCATCCTAAGAGCAGTCATTCTGCTACTTTGTATCCTAGTGATGCCTGTGTCTAAATAATACACCAACTTAATTTTCTCATACAGGCAGTTCTGGGCTACTGTTTATGTTCTACTGAATGTTCTTAACTTGCAATTTGTAACTATAGGTGCTTACAACTGAATGATAGTAACCACATTTGCTTCACTTCCAAATAGGTAAGCATGTGTGTGCCTAATTTTTGTTTGTCTTAGGTTACGCATATAATCTGATCAGTTCATAACATGCTGTATTGTGATTAAATGAACTGATGAATGGGGGCTTTGGTTTCTTTTACAAATTCATTTTCCTGACCATGGATATACTAAACCAAAATTTCTCAACAAAATGTTTAAAATAAGGAGTTTAGCAGTAATTTAGTTGATGTGATGTAAAGAGCTGCTCCCTGGAAAATTACCTGATGGGGGGGGCTACAACAAGCAGAATGGGACTTCATGGATGGGGAGCTTATGGCAGCAGAAGAGGCATGATGGTATTAAAAGCTTAATGGTGTGGATGGAGATTCACCAATATTTCAGCATGACTTTAATAGAGGTCAAAGTGTGATTTGGGGGTTGGGGATCATCAGGAATTTAATAAGTCTTGGTATTTTTAGCATAATGGTTTTCTGAAACTTCAGTCTTCAATGGGTTAGACTCTGCATCCATCTGTAGAGTATGTCACTGAGCCACATGCAGTGGGGTATGGGTAAAAACCAGATCACCATACCCAGACCAGAGCTGCAAAATCTGGACTGGGCACAGCTTGTGCAACTATTGCTGATCCACTCACTCCAGATGATCTGGTCTGGCTTTTACTTATCTGGTCTGGTCCTGACAGTTCATTTTCAACCATGCCAAAGAAGGGTTGAAAAACAGACTTCCAGGAGCAGATCAGATATGTAAAAGTCTGACTGAAAAGTGCAGCCAGTGTGACCAGACCAGCAGTATTTGTGCAAGTTGCACCCAGTATGGCCAGTTTGGATTTTTACCAAACTGCTGTGGTTCAGGTCTGTCAGTACAGTTTTTAATCAATCAGTCAATCTTTATTTTATACTGTAAGGTATGTGGGCAAAAATGCCTGTTTACACAAATGTCCAGTTAAGCATAAAAAGAGAAAAGAACACCAAGTCAAACAATTGCATAGTAAAATACAGTATAAACAGATTTAACATAAACAGGCCTAATACAGAGATCTTGAGGGATATACAGAAGAAAGGGGAAGCAAATAAATAACATTGACAAATTTGCAGCATGGGATATAGATGGAGGTACAATTCAGGAACATGAACAGTTGGGTGATGCATTGAAAAGAAGAAGTGCAAGTCCTGTGGCACCCAGATCCTGCATGCGGATGAGCATTCCTGCTGCATGAACTGCCTCGCCCCAAACACTGGATCAAGGACTCTGTGCCCTGCCAATCCTTCAACCAGGCAATACAGATTAGGCACCAGAAAAAGCTTGAAGCCCACTTGCTGGAGAAGTGCCTAGCTTTGACGGGAAAGGTACTGCATAATCTTCAGGAAAAAACTCTATTCTCCAATGCCAGAACCCAAAAAGAAGAAAAAGGACAAGGACAGGCACCAAGACCGGGATAGGTCTCCATCCATTTGGCAGCGACCACCAGGCACCACTGACACTTGAGGGGCCTCCACTTCTATAAGTACCCTTACTGCCAGGTCTCCTACCACTCCGGTGGATCAGACCGTGTCCTCCCTGCCTGCTTTACTGATGGTGCAGTCAGGGCTCTTCATGGATGATGGAACCCCTACTGTGCTCCTTAGGCCCATATCTTCTTCAGGGTCTATCACCAGCAGCCAGGTTGATAAGTCACTCCTGGGCCCCGCCAATGAGCACATGGTCACAGCCAGTAAGCTGGACTACAGCTCTGCTGTTTTCTGCAAGGCCTAGGCTTTTTTTTTATTTCCTCTTTCTCCCTGGCAGGACCACCGAAGCCATCCACCCTGGTCACGGCCCCCGGAGACCTCTACCGCCGTCAATTGCTGCTGAGGACCCTCGGTCACCCCCAGCTTGCCACCTGGAGGGTGGGGCCGCGGGCCACCTACGTGGCCCCGGAACTGTAACTAGTCGGGGTCCTGCAGCGGCGACAGCTATGTGAGGCTCTCCAGGGAGGGCTTCATTAATCGGTAGTCCTGCCCTCCATCTTTTTCCACCGGTTTTTCTCCCCAGAGGAGGCGGGTACGTGCAATGATGCCAGCGTCCGCCCCACCTCCATCCCCCCCCTTGTTGAGTGCCGGCTTGCGTGGAACCCCCGGTCTCCACCAGGGGTCTCCAATGCACCGAGCTTACCCATGCCTCCCCAGAATAGGAGAGCCGTCCATCAGGCGCCGATCCTATTCCCCAGGCAGCCCTCGACGACCTGGATCCGTTCTAGAACCCAGGTCGCTGGCGTCGGAAGCGGAAATCCAACTGCTGCGCCGATGGGCCCTGCCTTGCAAGGCCTAGGCTGATAAATCAGATGTTAGCTCTTCTGACATCTGCATGGCCGTGGCTGATAAGTCACTTCCCAGTTCCTCTGGGGACCGCACAGCAGAGGCTCTCCCATCAGGGTCACAGGATACCCCCGACATCGAGTTGAGCCAGCTGCTGGACATGCAACAGTCTTTAGAGGGTTCCTCACTCCCACTAACCCAACAAGACCCTCTGGGTTTGCCTGAAGATCAAGAGCTGGAAGTGGGCACTAATCTGGAGGTTCCCACTCCTTCACTGGGTCAGTCTTTTCCTGGTTCACCCACTGGGCCTATTGTTAATCCCTCCCAGGACCTTCAGTCAGGACTTCCTCAACTCAAGCCCCCTTGGACAACCAGTTCTGCCATCTTGGACTCAGCTACCCAGATGACAGTGGGTCTTCTGTCAGGTTCTACTCACACCCTGATGCCATGTGACCCATCGCCAGGTGACCCTTTGCCAGGTCAGGGTATGTCTGGCACTCTGGCCATTCCTCAAATGCTGGATAGCCTTAAGTCAGGCTCTCAGGCACCAAATCTTCTGGTGCTGGAGATTCCTGTGCCTGATCCAGTGCCAGCCCCTTTGAATGTTCCTAAGGGGTGATGTCTGGTCCTTCTGGACCTCCTGCCTGGCCTTCAGCCCACCTCCCACCGGACCTTCATCTCTGCCTCCGGCTGGAATTATGGGCAATGTTCCAGACTATCCTCCCCCACAACACTCAATGTACTCTTCGCTGGTGTATTCAACACCTGGTCATCAACCCCATTATGTACCAGGGAACCAGATGCTGATTATGTCTAATCAAGGGTATGCTCTTCTGGCTTTCCCTACTCCTACCAGGCTCATGGATACTCTCAGTATCAGATGCCCGACTATCCATTATACCAGCCTCATCCTCCACCACATCCTTCTCCTCATCGTTAGCCTCATCCTCCACAGCATCCTCAGGCTGATATCCAGGCAGTGTTTCAGACCCTGATTCAGGAGGCCAGGACTCAACTAGCCTCAGAGCTTGACCATTGGAAACCAGTGGCAGCCTCTACTCCCACCTACTTTCTGCCCCTAGATCAGCCTCTCTTGTGGATTCCCACCTTTCCAGAGAAGGGTCCTCTAAACACTAGGTCAGGGATAAAATGTAGACACCCCTCTAAAAAGGGTTCAGACCCCCAGCAGGCAATCTTCAGACTCTAACTCTGACTTATCCTCCAGCTCTGGTATGAATACACCTATAGATCCTCAGCCTAAGGAGTCCCTGAAGTTTCCTCTGGAGGACCTTTCCTTTGCAGAATTCCTCATAACTATACAACATGCCTGTGGCTGGGCTATTCAGGAACAGGATTCAAAGTGGAAAAGGCTTGCAGAGCATTTAGACATGATTGATACAGCTCCTATGCCCATACTGCCATGGACTGGGCCTCATGAAGACCTGGCATCCACTATCTGGCAACAGCCTTCCTCCATTCTGGCTGTTTAAAAAAAAAAGGCAGACAAGATGTACCACCGCCAGATGGGGTCACACACCTTACTGGCCATCCTAATGCAGACTCGGTTGTTATCATGGCTGCCCATGACTGGTTGTCTAAACCTAAACTTTTGAGCATGTCTCCTTCTGATAAGGAGTCAGAGCAGCTGGACAATTTCAGTCGCAAGATCCATTCCTCCTCCACTTGTGCCCTCAGGTCCTTTAATTATGTGGCTCATGTGGTTTCCTAACAGAAATATTCCCTGGCCTCACTTGAATCCAAGCTGGAAGCTATTCAGGACCAGGAGCTTGTGGCTGAGATTGCCCAGACAGTGAGAATGGCTAAAATTTCCTGTCGTCATGCCCTCTGGGCCACTTATAACACAGTATACTCAGTTGCTCACACCATAGCTACTGCTGTCTGCATTAGGTGACATTCATGGCTCAGGATTGCTGGCCTGGCACAAGATGTCCAGACCTCCATCCTGGATGCCCCTTCCAAGGGATCCATGTTATTCAGAGATGACATCAAGGATATTTTCACTGAATTGCAGGACTGCATTAAATCCATCTGCAATGGCAAACAGCCTTTTCATCAGCAACAGAGACATCAGACCAAACATGCCTCTACCAAACACCAGGCCAAATGCTGGTATCCAGCATCAGGAGCACCTACTCCCCCTGCCAAGCCCAGTAGCCCCCCCAGAGGAGCTGCTGGCTCCCTCCCCTTGGACTCCTGACTCATGGGGGAATTCCCTGCCTTCTCCAGATCTCCTAGGGGAACCAGTTGGGGGGAAGATTTGTTCTCCACCTTTTGGGGTCACAGGACATAACCATGGACTCTTGGGTCCTTCAGTTAATAGCAAGAGATCACACCATGAAGTTCCTAGACAGGCCTCCAGACAACCCCCAGGCCTCTCCCATTATCCTCCAAGGTACCTTTCTCTGAAAGGGGATGAGATCTATGTTCTTCTGCAAAAGTTAGTCATAGAGCTTGTGGCTATGGCACAGATAGGAAGAGGGTACTATTTCCATTACTTTCTAGTGCTCAAAAAGACAGGCGACCTAAGATCCATCTTGGACTTCAGCATGCTCAACCTGTTTGTCAAGTACAAGAGGTTCCACATGTTCACCATCCAGGGACTTCTACCCCCTGCTTCACAAGGGCCATTGGCTTTGTGAACTGGACATACAGGAAGCTTACCTGCACATCCCTGTCTTCCAGGCCCACCACCACTTTCTTCAGTTTGACTTCCAGGGGGACCATTACCAGTTCAAGGGTCTCCCTTTTGGCCTATCCTTGGCACCTTGTGTGTTGCAAGTGCCTAGCAGTGGTGGCTATGGCCCTATGCCACAGAAGGATCTAATTGTGCCTGTATCTGGATGGCTGGCTTCTGTCAGCCCCATCACAGAGCAGTCTGAGGATGCCACTCTCCTTCACCCTGGACCTCTTTTCCAGACATGGAATAACAGTTGACTATCCCAAGCCCCACCTCTCCCCTCCCAAGCACCTACAATTCATTTGGGGCTGTGCTGGATATGGCCCAGGGCAGGGCCTTCCTCCCATCAGACAGAGCAGAGACCCTGCAGGAACAGGCCACATTAGTGGACAACTCACACTGGACCACAGTCCAGTCAATCCTCCATCTTCTCAGGCTGATGGCAGCTATGATATCTACAGTTCCTCTAGCCAGACTGCATATGAGGGTGACCCAATGGACTCTTGGTGTCCAATGGGATCAGTGGCTGGACAACCTGGACCACAGGATCCTAGTATCCGGGTACATGAAGAAGGATCTTCTTTGGTGGCAGGAGTTGTCCAATCTCTCCCCAAGGGGGTTCCCCTTTCAAACCCCTGCTTCTACCATAACCCTTATAACTGAAGCTTCATGTCAAGGCTGGGGAGCCCACCTAGGAGACCATCAGATCTAGGGAACATGGTCTCAGCTGGAAGCATCTCTACACATCTATGTGTTAGAAATGAGGGCAGTTCTGTATGCCCTCCAGGCATTCCAGCCACTTCTATGTCCAGGGACACTCCTGGTTCAGACTGACAATATGTCTGTGGTCTAGCATCTAAACAAACAGGGAGGCACTCTCTCGTAACCTCTATGCCGGGAGGCAATGCAAGTGTGTTATTGGGCAGTCCAGCATGACATCAGCCTGACTGCTGTCTATGTGCTGGGCATCAGCAGCATCCCTACAGACTGTCTCAGCCACACCACTGTCAGGGCCCATTTGTGGGAGCTAAATCAAGAGGTGGTCGAAAGCTTATTTGACCTATGGGGTTGGCCTGGATAGACCTCTTCATCTCCACATCCAATGCAAAACTACCAATTTTTGCTCTCTCGCTCCTGGGTGTGGTGTTTTCTGGTGAGATGCACTGTATCTTTGCTGGACAGGGAGGTTCTTGTATGCCTTTCCTTCCTTCCTAGTGCTTCAGAGGGTTATCCTGAAGCTACAGGCAGAAGGGGCTCATATGATTCTAATAGCCACTCTTTGGCCTCATCAGATTTGGTTCCCTCTGTTTCAACAGCTATTGATGGAACCCCCAGTACCTCTGCCTCTCCTCCTTGATAATCTGACTCAGAAGCAGGCAGACTGGTGCATCCAGGCCTCTGATCCCTCCACCTGCATGCGTGGCACTTGTGGACATATGTGGAATGACTTCCACTGTTATTATTTTTTTTAAAAAAATTGTAAGCTGTGCAGATGCATTTGTAAAAAATGAATTATAATAGTGAGACTTTTTGAAATGATATTTGACTTACCATAATCATGCTTGTCTACCCACTCACTTGGTCTCCTACTTGTTTCTGTCCTTGTACTAAATAATTCCTCTTGCTTCATATGAAGGGGTTGTTGATTTTCATATTGTGTGTGCCTGGGGTGGAGCAGCAATAAAATATAAACTATGCAATACCCTCAATAACACACCTACCACAGTTTACTTTTACCTAATGCCTATTTTTGGGCATTGTACAGTAAGATCTTCCTTCAAGAGAACAACTTATAATGTATGGTAGCATGTTGTTAACCTAAGAAATCCATCATTTCCTAAGGTTGTTATATCATCGATGTGACATGTCATTGTTGTTAACCCATCATTCTCACATCACATCAATGATATAACAACAAGTAGTTCAGCCATGCAGTCACATGCTTCTAACATAGATTTGAAGTGTACCAGTGAACTGTTACTCCAGCAATAAGAAAGCACAGCAAAACTGTTTGAAAATAAACATGGCATCAGCAACCTTCTCTAAACCATTGGCCCAGGATCACAAATTACTTATAGAAGCACAGCATAATAAACGTTCAAAAATACCCAAAACAGATTCAGACATACACATGCTTCACTCATATCTGGCAGACTGTGAGGAGGTTCACACAATTGGTGACATCCTGGTTGCTGATGTTGATCTTCTTGTAGCAGATTTTATCTATAAAATCAAATGCAATGATGGTAGTGAGTATGAGCCATCAATTCTGAATGGCATTCTAAACAGCGTGGATCATTACCTACTAAGCTTCAATTGCCGGCATTTCATATTCCATGGCAACAAGACTAACTTCCCTGAAACAACACCTACCTTGAGTGCAAAACAAAAGTACTTAAAAAAGATGGGCAAAGGTAGCAAGCCCAACAGGGCAAAAGTCCTCTCACCCTCTGACATGGACAAATGTATGAGACTGGGACATTAGGGCTCCATAGCCCAGTGGCACTGTTAAACATGTTATTTTTCAATAACGGTCTGTACAATGCCCTTAGAAGTGCAGAGTAATATTCGCTATGATGGGGGAACCTTAGCCTGCAAAAAGACACAGATGGCAACAAGTTCCTGGAATATACAGAAAGGCAAACCAAAACTCAGGCAGGAGACAATCCACAGGATATCAGGGCTGTCAAGCCCAGGATGTATGAAAATGTGTCGATACCGGACAGAGATCCAGTGAAAGTATACACCCTGTATGCCTCTCAAAGACCACAAAGCATGCTACATGTCGATGCCCCTTCTATCTGGCGCCCAAGCTACACTTCAAACCTGGTGTCTCAATCTGGTTTAGGGCAATGACCCTTGGTGAGAACAAGGTTTGTTCCATGATGCAGATAATAAAAACTTCAGCTGGACTGCCAGTGAAGAAGCATATAACTAATCACTCTGCTTGTAAAACAGCCATATAGTGACTAGTTCATAATGCTGCCCCCTCCCCCACAGAGGTCCAGCAGGTCTCAGGTCATAAAAGTTTGCAGTCCATAAACAACTACAGTTTCTTGTCTGAGGCAAAGCAAAAAAGAAACTCAGGTATTCTTTGTGGCCATAACATCAGTGACTACTGGCAACCTTTCACATCAAATGCCACTGCAGAGCTGTCAGTTTTACAAGCATCCAAGCCAGTGAACATACCAAGCAAGCACCAAAGATTTGCTTTGTCCAAGCTGACAAATTTCAATTTGTTTGGAGATAACTCTATACTGCAGCAAGGCAACATCACAGTAAATGTGAACTATTTTTATGCTCTACAGAGGAGGAAGTGTATTGCCCTGATATCAAACTCCTCATCTGATAGTGATGAATAAAAGATAAAGATGTATTTTTTAATTTTTTTATTTGTGTTTAGTATGCCAGGCCTATCTCCACCCACCTGTCAGCCCACCCATCCAGTCAGCCCATAGTTCTTTAGAGTCAGATTTGCAAGATAATATCACTTGCCTTTCCTTAATGCTCTGTTTGTTTTTTCTTCTTCCCTCTCCTAACAGGGCATCAGCTAGAAGATACAGAGCAGTAAACAACTGAGCAGGACATTGCCATTATTTCACAGCACCAATAAAATGACTTTTGACCCACCGCAATCCCCATTGGATAGCAATAGTCACCTATTTTATGACCCCACTGTTGCCACTGAGACTGTTTTTTTTTTTCTTACTCGAGCATCATTTTTTTTAATATTGTGTATTGTTTACCATTTCTTGTTCAAAGTTAAAATACTAACCCTTTACTAGTAATTTAAATTATATGTGCTGCCTTGTTTGTCAATATATTTTTGTGCATCATACCGAACCAGTATCCCAGAATCATCTGTGCAAGGTAAACCTAGTACTTGTTCCATGTGTTTCTTTACTCGTATGTTTGTAGCTATGCCACACAAGGTGCCAATACACTATAAAAGACAATATATGGGCAACGATGAGCAACCTCACTAAGCTAGTCTCTCATGGTTCCCTTGACAACCTTAACAAACCTCTCGAGCTTCACTCTCGAGGTTTACCTGGGTTGCCAAGGGAACCTCTCGATGCTAGCATAGTGTGGTTGTTCATCGTTGCCAATACATTATCCTCCATGTAATGAAATGTGTAAGATTTATACTGACATTTGGGTATATACACTTTTATATTATACTAATTATGTGTGTGTATACTGTGTAGCAATCTCTAAAAAATAAATTAAACGAATCAAATGTCTTCTTAAACATGTCTCAATATTGTGTTTATCTTCCACCTTGTCACAACATAGAGTTGTCTCAGCAATGTTTGCAATTAAGGTACAGTACCTTCATGTATATGATGGCCCCATTCTGTTGAGTTGATTGCTATAACAGTGCATAGAATAAAATGTGAAACATATAGGTAACTGTAATACAGATGGTGGCATTATTTTTGTACCTGCCCTTTCTCAATGTACCGCACTTTTATTCTGTTAGTGTATGCAAAGGCAATTCAGGTTTATGTTTAAGCCCATGAAACATCCATGTCTACTTAATGCATTTACAGCCATAGTGGCTCTGCCAGATCTTGTTGTTGTTGTTAGTACCCCTTCCCCATTGTGTACCCTTCCCTTGGGATTTTGTTTCCTGGGTGCATTGCTTTGCACTTCTTTGCATTGAATCTAAGCTGCCATACTTTGACCATTCCTCCAACCTTGCCAAGTCCCTTCTCATCCTTTAGATATACCCCACTTATGTATCAACACTGTTGCAGATCTTTGTGTTGTCTGAAAAGAGGCATACTTTTTCTTCCAGTCCCTCTGCAATGTCACCTATAAAGACATAAAAAAGGACTGAACCGAGTACTGAACCCTGCGGTACCCCACTAGTAACCCCCCTTTCTTCAGAGTGGACTCCATTTACTATTACCCTCTGAATCCTGTTTTCCAGCCAATTTTTTAACCAGGCTACCATCCTGGGACCCACTCCCAGGATGTCTAACTTGTTTATTAATCTTTTGTGTGGGACTTTGTAAAATGCCTTGCTAATGTCTTGGTAGGCTATGTCCACAGACCCTCCCTGGTCTACTACTTTGGTCACCCAGTCAAATAAATCTATTAGATTCATCTGACATAACCTTCCTGGTGTTAATCCATGCTGCCTTGGGTCCTGTGCCCAACTGTCTCTATATACTCAACAACTCTTTCTTTTAGAAGTGATTCCATCATTTTCCCTACCACTGAGGTGAAACTAACAGGTCTGTATTTTCCTGCCTCTGCCTTACTCCCACTTTTGTGAAGGGAATCACATCTGCCCTCCTCCAGTCCTCAGGTACCACACCATCCTCCCATGATTTATTAAAAAGAGTAGTCAGTGGTATCACTAGTTCTTCCCTAAGTTCTTTTAGAATTCTGGGGTCAGTCCCATCAGGCCCCATTGCTTTGTCCACTTTCAGTTTTAGGAGTTCTTTCATGACCCTTTCTTTTGTGAATGGACTTGTATTGACCCCCCTTATCCAGAGTTCTTTTATTATTTGGCTTAGGTACCTCCCCCTCCTCTTCTTTTGTGAATACTGAGCAGAAGTATTCATTTAGAATTCCCGCTTTTTTAAGCTCCTTTCACCATATATTGCCAACCCATTGAGATTATTATTTATGAAATCATTAACTGATAATAAAATCCCACCAGATTGGTTTTCTGCAAATGTGATACCAATACATAAAAAGGGTAGCAGGACAGATCACACTAACTATAGGCTTATTCATTTGACATCCATCCCTGGTAAGCTCATGGAATCAATATTTAAAGATATGATAAATTCTCACATAGATGGAGGAAACCACAGAGATAGAGATCCGCATGGGTTTATGGCTGGTAGATTGTGTATAATGAATCTGCTGTGTTTCTATGAAAAAATATCTGCAACTCTGGATGGGGGAGAGCCAGTTGATTGCATATACCTGGATTTCACCAAAGGATTTAATAAGGTCTCACACAGTGATATTATTCAAAGCTTAATAAACAATGGCCTAGATCACAAAATAGTGAGCTGGATTACGAATTGGTTGGGGGATATATCACAGAGGGTATGTATAAATGGCTACTACTCAGTCCCTGTACCTATGATGAGTCAGGTGACGCAGGGTTTGGTTCTGGGGCTGGTGCTGTTTCAGATATTTACGTCAGACATGGGAAAACATGCTTTAAATTAGCTCAGTAAATATGCAGATGGTACATAACTTACAGGTATTGCTAGCAATTGTGAAAACATAGCTACTATCCAAAAAGATTTAGAGAACATCCAGAAGTGGACATATTAGAGATGGATGATTTTCAACAGTGACAAGTGTTGTGTTCTACACTTAGGGAGACAAAGCAAAAAAGGATCCTATTTTCTAAATGGACAGCCTCTTAGAGAACTGAATGATGAACGTGATCTAGGAATAATTCTTAATGAGAAAGTTAACTAAGATTCACACTGTAATAACCAGATAGCAAAGTCTAAAGAGTCCTCGGGCCATAAAACAGAATTTTTGTAGTAAAAGTGAACAGGTTATAATGCCATTCTATAGGTCATACATTAGACCATTACTGGACATTGGAAGCCAGTATGGGGATCAATTGCAAAGGGATCGACCAGTAGGACTGAAAAAAAAAAATACAGAGGCAAATCACAAAGTTAATATAAAATCTAAAAAATATCCCATACAACAATCACCTATAAAAACTAAACCTTATGACCCTAGAAACAAGACGAATATGAGGAGACCTTCTCCTATGCTATGGCATACTGTAATGCAAGATACTTACCTATTAAATGAGTTGAACCTAAAATTTTAAATTAACCAAATGAGCAATAGGGGGCAGCCACTACAATTAAGACCCAAGAAGTTTAACACAAATAAAAGGAAGGTTATCTACACATAGAGAGTGGTTAAACCTCAGAATCAACTAGTGTACCATTGAAGGTAACAGCAAGCAAGAACAAAACTCAGTTTAAGAATAGACTGGATACCCACATGTTTGAAGGCAATTATTTGAAGTATTATGGGTAAGGCTGTAAGAAATTCATGGGAAAAATCATCATTTTTCATGGCACCTGCACAGTAAAATATACCACTTTTCATGGTTGACATGCATGTTCCACAGATAATATAAAAAAAAAAGAGAGAGAGAGAGAGAGAGAGGGGGAGAATAGTTTTAACACAGGAGTGTGCTCACTCCTTGAGTGCTGTCTCTGTCCCTCGCGGCATCATTGTGTTAATCTAAGTGGAGCAGGCTGCTGGCAGAATATGTCAGCTCAGCTGGCCAAGGAAAAAGAAAATGATGCTCCTGTTAGGTGAGCATTGCACTGAGTGGGGCATCTATTGGTAAATTACGCCTGCGAAGATAAAAAAAATGAGTTTCTTTTACAGACCGCTCAGTTCACACAGAAGGTGAACTGAGCAGAAGGATAGAAAGGTGCTTTGCCTTTTTGTGCAGTTTTTTTTTAATAAGGTGGCAGAAGAGAGGAGAGACTGTTTGCAGAGGTGGAGTAGAAGCATTCACTCTTCGCTTGCGCTCGGTCAGTCTCTCTCTCTAGCTCTATTAATTAGTATATCAAAGGTCACTAACAAGCTGCAATTGTACTCTTGCTCTATAGGTGTTTTTTAACTACAGGTACTGACTGAAAGTAACATAAAAAACTTTTTTCCCCATACATTTGTCAAACAGGGCTGATGCATGGCAAAACAAAGAAATTTGTTAATGTCACGCTACCGCCTGTAAATCACGGCGATCGTAAAATCCATGGATGGAGTGAATTTCTCACAGTCTTAATTATGGGTGATGTGACAGGCACAAATATGGGCTTACCTCCTTTTCAGCTCCTCTACAATTTAGTAAGAAGTATGAACCTTAGTATGATGTTAACTATGTAAATTGTATGGCTGATTTGGTGCTGGTTATTGTAAAAACCTAGAACTGCTCTCATGTCAGTGTTCATAGTGAATTTGAAACAAAAAAGTTAAAATTGAATTGCAAAGGGTACTTTCCTGTAACCACTAAAAGTTAAGATCTTGCTATGTATGTAAATGTAGTCCTAATAGTATGTAGTGTGAGTTGTATAATGTGAGCAGACTTGTAGTAAACATGTTTATGTAAAAGATACACATATTATGTCCCGGTTGTATATGTAAAGGAGAATAATTGACTGTACAATAAAACTGTAGTCTATGCTTGTATGCATAATCTCTGTAGAATTTCCACTGATCAGGATACTAAAAATTAAAATCACAGTTTGAATTCTGAGAAAACAATGTTTGCAGTTCTGCTGCCAACAGTAAATGTAGCATAGACTGAAATCATGCCTCTGTCATGCACATCATGAATCAGAAATGACACTTCTACTGTAGATATAGCATTTTTCAATTAATTCTATTTTTGACTTTTTAAGTTGTTTTTTTTCACAACAGGACAGGATAAGAATAAAAGAGGCTGTAAGACATTAAATAGCAGGTGGTTCATAGTGGTGTATGGAGCAGAAAAAGCTGTTTGGCCATTATTTGCTCTTGTAAGTTACATATAATGATCAAGAATACCACACTCGTAAATAAATTTGTCCAGGATATTTTTGGACTTGGTTTTCATTTCACTGATGATGTCTTCAGGCAGGTTATTCCATGGATTTATTACACATACTGAAAAATAGAACTTTGTCTTATTTTTTCAGAACCTCATTTAATTAATTTGTAAAGGGTGGCCTGCTGTCTGTGTTTATCTTTAGATGTCATGTTTAACTCATCTAGTCTTTTAAGATATCATACATACAACTATGAGGTGGTAGTAACAGTCAGAGTAGGGGAGCCACTAGTTAATAATGACCATAACTCCATTTGGTTGGACCTGGCATTAGGGACTGATAAGCCCCAATCAAAAATTGAAGTCCTTGATTTTAGGAGGCTGAACTTCAGGCAGGCTGAGGGAACTGGTCAGGAAAAAGTTAGTTGGGGTAGACAATTTAGTTGGGGCATAAGAGAAATGAAGGGTTATAAAGGGGGTAATTCTCGAGACATCTAAGTTATGCATGAGAACAGTAACCAAAAGGAACACGTTCAAGAGACCATTATGGTTCTCAACAAAAGTCAGGGAAGTGGTGGGGGCTAAGAAAAAGGTATTCTACAAGTACTAAGAAAGCAGCAGTAGGAAGAATGGGGAAACTAATTACTGAAAAATAAGGAGGTAAACAAGGCAGTTAGAGAGGCAAAAGAAGAATCAGAGCTGCATATTGCAGAAGGGGTCAAGGGTGGAGAAAACAACATCTTCCAATACATTAGGGAAAAAAGAAAGAAAGGAGAGGGAATTGTTAGGCTATCTGAGGAGGGTAGTTTGATAGAGGAAGATGTCAAAAGGCTGCCATCCTTAATGATTATTTTTGCTTAGTTTTCACCAGGGAGGAATGTGGGCCCTTGCCTGATAGTGGCATCAAAGCTGCTAGAAAGGAGGTCTCAGAGATGAGCAAGCCAATATTTACAAGTGATAGGGTCCAAAATGGGCTGGTGGCCCTAAAGATAGATAGTGCCCTAGGAACAGATTGGTTGCATCTGAGGATACTTAGGGAACTGGCAGCGGAGCTGGCTGAACCCCCAGTAGGACTATTCAACATCTAATTATGGACATGGGAAGTTCCAAAGGACTGGAGGGAGGCAGATGTCATTCTGCTCCATAACAGTGGGACACGGAACAAGCAGAGAACTACAGTCATGACAGTCTAACCTCTGTCATAGGGAAGCTGATGGAGTTACAGGTCAAAGAAGACCTTGAGGACTACCAAGAATGTAAGCAGCACTGGTTTGTGTCATGGAGGCCCTGTCAGATGAACTTTATAGTTTACTTTGATTGGATTATGAGGGAATTGGATACAGAAAGAAGCAGTTCCAGGTGGGTTCCCTATTGTACTTTCTTAAATCCTATGTAGTATGAGGGCTGGTTACGTGGAAAATCCAACAACAGTGAAATATTGAGAAGCCAGCCACTTCACAAACCATGTATTCTTGTTTTAATTTTTTTATTTAAAAATATATCCAGCAGAAGATCCACATTAGAAAGCCCAAATGTTTTGCCCCTCATGGGCTTCTTCAGGGATAAGGATCTATGTTTAAAAATATAACAATATAAAAAAAAAATTCTGATAATTTTTATATATTTACAAATTATTCAGGGCCCCACATTGGATCTGTCTCTGTTTGGAATAAACGAGCATTACTAACTTCCCACTTCTGAGTCCTCATTTCATCTGTATTTCCCCATATTCAGAGCCAGCTGGCAGCATGCTCACATGGGGCGCCGCACAAAAAAATTAGCACTGGCAGGCTCTGGTGCCATGTTCAGACAGCATAATCCAAACTGACTGCACTATCTGTCTGAATACTGGACCTTGGTAGCGTGGCATAAAGCAGGCAGTCACTATGCTTTGTGCAGTGCTACCAGAGTGCTGCACTGAAGACCGCCCATAGGGGTAGAGCACAGCACACACTGGTTAGTGCCTTGGCCCTTATGGGTGATATTCAGCCCAAACATGCAAATGAGCCCACTGGGCATGCATGGTGCTAGAGGGCCCTTTGCATGCCCATTATGGGCTCATCTGCATGTCCGACATGGGCCGATTGCACCAGGCCAGGTCCCCCCCAGCCCAGATCCCCTTCCCATTTTCTGTTTTGTAAACCCTGAAAGTCTAGTGGTCCCTCTCATGTCCCAAACCCCATCCTGTTAATCTTTGTGTAAACCCAAGTAGTCTAGTGGTCCCTCCCTAGCCCTGATCCCCTGCAGAATACTGCATAATAAAATTGTTGTTGGCCCAGTGTACTGTCACCAGCCCCAATCCCCATCCAAGTATAATACAATATATCATTGGTGGTCCAGTGGACCTTTTTCAGCCCCAATCCACCTCCAAGTATAATAAAATATATTGTTGGTGGCCCAGTGGACCCTCCCAGCCATGATCCCCTGATATAATACAAATAACATAAGACCTTGTGATTTAGTGGTCCCTCCCCTTCCCTTCCCAATTCTCTGATCACCATCACAACTACAAAATCCATTGCCCTGGAAGTCTGGTGGCCCCACCCTCCCACCCTGGCATGTAGTGACTCCCCACTCAACCAAAGCCAGCAGCCGGCACAACCCTCCTCACATCGCCACAGCCAGCCATCAATTGTACTGTCACTGAGCTCGTACATTTTACAGTATTCTGCAGGAGCTAGTGGCTAGGGAAGGACTGTTAGACCATCAGGGTTTTCATAAAGGTTCACAGGACTGGTATTGGGGACATGGAAGTGACAGCTGGGCCACCAGGGTACCCAGCCCTTAACAGTGCATGGAGGTTGTCGGGGCACCTTCCCGCTCTGCACACTGTTAAGGGCTGGGTTTCAGAAACATTACACTGCACCACTGCTGGTGGCCATTTATAATTTTTGAAAACATTTAATATTGTGCTGTGCCGCATGTGCATGAGGGATCCCTCTTCTGCATGGGTACAACACAATACTGTGTGCAATAGCACTGTTAGGGGTGCGCTGTGCATAGGTGGCCTTTGAATATGGCCATGCCCCCAGTAGGGGTGAGTGAAAGTGCGGTTTTCCACCCCGCGGAACTTCTGCGGAAATCAACAAACTTTCGCGGACGTTTCCGAACTTCCGCTTGTGATGGAGTGGAAAACTTCCGTGAATGTGTTATGGGCGAAATTTCACCCTAGGGGCAGAAAATCACATTTCCACCATACTTCCCTAGCCCTGGTGGCTAGTGGCCCCTCCCTCCACCCGCTCCAGGAATACTTATAGCCTGTCCCTGGTGGGTAGTGGTCCCTCCCCCCATCGGATCACCCACCAGCCACTGCTAGCTTGACATTTTGTTTTTGTATTTTTCTCCTTTCACTTTAAAAAAATACCTCATCCCACCAGGTTGCAATACCATCCCCACCCCATCCCTGCATGACAAGAAATGTCCTGGTGGTTCGTGGTCTATCCTCTCCACCCTCCAGCTGCTGCCAAAATTGTACAGTAACCCCTCCCCCTCTCCGTATTGTATTCTTTCCAAATCCCGATTCCCTGGTGGTCTAGTGGTAATTGAGAACAAAAAGTAACCCCTTGCCCTGAGCTCTCCTGATCCCCAATCCCCAGTCCCATATCTATCCCTGGTAGTCTAGTGTCCCTCACTCCCCACCCCAGCAGGTGCCTGCCCACCACCTGGCTCTCACTGCCATCATAAACTCCCCCTCAGAGCGGGCGGACTGGTACAGCCCTCCTCTTCCTCCATGGCCGGCCTGCCAACTAAGCTTAATGAATGAACATGTTCCTGTAAGGTACATGCTCATTCATTAAGCTCAGTTGGTGGGTCAGCCATGGAGGAAGAGGAGGGCTGTACCAGTCTGTCCGTTCTGAGGGGGGTTTATGATGGGGTGGGAGCTGGGTGGTGAGCACCTGCTGGGGTGGGGACACTAGACTACCAGGGATAACTACAGGACTGGGTTTGGGGATGGAGAGGGGTAGGTACAAGCGGTTACTACTTTTACTTGTCAATTACCACTAGACCACCAGGGATTTGGAAATAATACAGTATGGAGAGGGGGGGTTACTGTACAATTTCAGCAGCAGCTGGTGGGGGGAGGGACCACTAGCCACCAGGGATACTTTTTTACATGTGGGATGGGTGGGAGGAGGGAGTACTAGCCTCCAGGGGCTTGAGGAGGATCGCGCCCATTGGCAGAATTTCCGCTGAAGTTTGGTAATCAATTTCTGAACTTCTGCGGAAGCAAAAGTCAGACTTTTGCTTGAATTCCACCAGTGGAATTTAATTTTCACACACCTCTAGCCCCCAGCAGTCAGTGCTACAGTATTCCGGGTTAACATGGTGAAAACCCAGTTTGTGCTGCACTAACCTTTTGAAAATGGGGCCCTTAGTGTTCTGTGATACAGTAGCTGATAGGAAACACCCCAAGCACTATACTTGCATTTTTACAAAAGTTATATCATGTTCTTTGTAAAATGTCTAATTATATGAGACAGTGAGTTACCATAGGGAACCACTGAGGTAAAGCTTATTACATAGTTATCCTACATATTTTTATATATAGTAAACATTTCCATAACTAAATTACTACTGTAGACTCAGATTTAACCAGATCAAAGTTTTTAATACTGTACATGTATCAATTTCAAATTCTATTCTCAGTCATGCTTGCCTATGATCTCTAATTGGGTAAATGTTTTCATGTCCAAAAAATACCTTCACAATGTATAGACAAGTTTCTATAAGAAAAAATAGCTAGACTTTATTAATCTGATATTATATCTCATGTGGAAACCTAACGACTACTATAATCACGAAACTCTAGAGTGTACTCAAACTAGAAAACGTACACTAGATAGGTTCTATAAAGCAGGAAAGCCAAATGGAATAGAAATAACATTAAAATTAAAGTAAAATATATTAATTCTGAGTAAAAAGCAAACATATTGCAGACTATCTGTCCTATTTCTGTATTTTAATATAATATCTCTAGACTGTCTGTATATCTAGACTGGGTAAATATGGTATAAATCTGTTTTACAGATACACATACCTTGCTTAAGGAATGCAGTTCCTTGTGTTACATAAATTTTCAGTCATCCTCCCTGTATGAGAGGAAAGCACCCCATAAGTATCTGAAACTGTGATTTTATTTTTTTAAATATCCTACATGTTTAGTACATTTTGGTATCCCATAATTTGAGCGAGTCAATTATAGTGACTCAGTTTGGGTGACATTAATACAGCAACAGTGAAATGTGCTACAGTGTTTTAACAGCCCATGTCACAGTCAGCGATTTAGGAGTGTTAGGGAGCTGTAGCGGCACTTTATGGTTGATGAATGTAGTTACTTGTTTGTCAGGCTTGTTTTGAGCTGGCTGCATAGCCTAGAGGATACAGTCACCACCTGTGAGCTTGGCAGAGCCGGGTTCTATCCAGGCTGTGAGGATTTTTTTTTTAGAAATGTTTGTTTCATTCTTGCCTTTCCGCCTGCCTTCCCAACTTTGTTCCCCTTCACCATTGCCCTCTCCAATGTTCTCCAACTCCCATACTTGTGTTTCCCACTCCATTTATAGTCAGAGCTGAGTTGTACCACAAAGGCCTAACTGGAGAAGTTTGAGGGTTCCAATTGAGTTTCTCACTATATTTATTCCAAACATGTCTAGTGTAGTGCGAGCAAGATGAAATAGAGGTACATAATGACCAGTCTGAAAAAATAAGAGCTGAAGCAATAGGAAGATCCCCATGTGCCAGTTCTACCCCCTACCCATGTGGGGATGTGGTGTGTCAATTGAGGGGTATAGCATAACAGCACTTGCCGCAGTAAAGTTAAGTTGTGGAAAAGTTTCAAATCTGTAAAACCAAAACCTTCTTGACTCCAGTGTTTTTGCATTGTAGAAAGGCTAATCTTTGGGAGTTAACCTGTCCAAATAAAAGATGTTATTTTGGAGGAAACCTTTTGGAAAAAATTCCCAGAGAGGTTGTTGTTTAAATAGTAAATGTTTGTATTACTTAACTTGTAGTAATAAGCTCACACACCTTATAGTTTAAAATGGCAGATCAGGGGCCATCCTGCAGTCCATTTTTAATAACCTGACAGTGTTTCCCTACTCTCTGAAGGAGCTTTATCAAGAGTTGTAAATGAAATTAAAAAACACACTCACATAGCATGTCAGTGATGACATCATTATTATGCTCTCAGCCAAATACCAATCAATGTTATCCATTTAATAAGTTAACTAACACAATAGTTTACTATATACTATCTAAACAACAATCCCTTACATACAATACAAAAGCGCCAGTGGATTTCTCAAATATATTCTCCCATACATAATTTAATATTGAATTGCAGACCCTGCATTAGACTAAATCTCTCTTGAGTCTGCCATCTCACTAAACAGATACTCCAAAATGTCAAACCATCCATAAAGGATTTCCTTTAAGTCTACAAAATAGACTTGGTGTCACCAAAATACTAATTCTGTCCATTATATTTTCCTCCCAAACAAGCTTCTGAATCCATTAACTCAGTCTCTCCAGAGTCCTGCTTAAATTTAAATATTAAGTATAGTATGTCAGGTGATCTGCAAATAGAAACAGTGTTGATCATATCTTTACTTTTTCCATTTTTGTGCACTCTCAATCAACATGGAATGCAAAAATCAGATTTCAGTCATCAGTTCTTCATGGAAGAATCCACAGGTTTTATATAATAACACTTCATTTTCCCCCCTTTTTCTAAAGATATATAAAAAGGCAAAAATTAGTTTTAATGCAAATATACAGTGGAGCATCCAAATTCTTATTCATTTGTTTCCATTTCTTTTTACACACCACACAATAAATGACTGAAAACTTTGAAAAGAACATCATTGTTCATATGTTTGTAGGTGCTTCTTGTGCGAGTCTGCTTCAGCCACTTGACATCTCAATAAACAAAGTGTTCAAGGATGAACTAAAAAAAAAACAACAATTGACAGATTGGTGTTCCATATATATCACATTAAGGGTAACACAGTGAATAAAGGATCGTACATTGTATGTAGCTTGTGCATTTTCACTAGTGAATGTCTTACATCTCATGCTAGAGGGACAAAACTTACAACTAAAGCATAAAAAAAGTGTCACATGGCAATGGTGCTAGCCAGGTATCGCCACACATCTGACTCTTAGATCCATGTTTATGCACCATATAAGGTGAATTTTCCATTTCTTCTTTTAGCAGTGGTTCAGACTGAAGGATATTCCAGTTATTTTTAACAATCTGTTCTATCTCTCCAGACTATCGAGTATTGGTGGTAAAAAAAAAATCATACTGGTGGGGCTTCTATATCCTTCCCTAACAGCAGCAGGTCACTTCTTTTGGTCTGCTTAGCATTCATTTGTGCCTCCAAAACCACTGTGTGTGGCTGTAACCCCTGTCTAGGAATTTTTTTTACAAATTCTGGGCTACTCAGTAAGAGGTTCCCCTCTTCACTATAATTTCTCCTCATACATAAGAATTGAGTCTCTGCGATATCAACCAGATGTTGAAGGTTGCAGTTCACAGAATGAATGAAGGAGTTTCTGTCTGTACTCTGACATCACAAATCTGTCCTGACTGCTCCATCTGCTTTCTTTATTACTGGAAGATCAAGGAAACACACCTTTTGGGGGTCCACTTACATTGTGAATTTAGGATTAGAACTAGTACACTCCAAAAACCTAATGAACTCCACCAACTCCATCTTGCTGCCACACCAGACCAAAACAAAGTCATCTATATAGAAATACCAAAGGTCAACCTTATCATAAAATGAATTGATCTCACAATCATATACATCTTATTTCTCCCAATGACTCAAATAAAGGTTAGCATAACTGAGGACAAATGATGCCTCCATATCTGTACCTTTCATTTGGGAGGAAACATTCTCCCTGGATCATAAAGCAGTTTGATGACAGCACAAAATCACAGCATTATACCAGAAGATATTTTACTGGTTCAGACATAGTGTTATCCTGATAAAACTGACATTGAAGCAAACCAAGACCACTCTTATGTAGAGATCTAGTGAATTTAAAATCTGCCAGCGAAGTGAATGTGAAGTGGCCACTTCGTTTTGGCACTTTGCTACGTGGAGTGCCCCATAGAAAAGGTACACTTCACCTTGTTATTATTACTTCATGTTGTCATTATGCCTTAAACATGAATTAAGGTGGAGTGACAACAATATGGGCAGCACCCCACCCACACAATCACCAGAATTAATGTGCATGCCCAAAGTGCTATTGTCTTGTGTCCAGAAAACTCCCAAGTGCTGACAAAGTGAAATGAGAGTGTAACAAGAAATGCAAAGTCTCCCAGAATTAATGGCACACTCAGTCATGCTCACAGTGGTCACACACAGAGTCACCAGAATTAATGTGCATCCACAAAATGCTACTGTCTTGTGTCCAGAAAATTCCCCAGTGCAGACAAAGTGAAATAACTGCGTAACAAGAGAAATGCAGTCTCCCAGAATTAATGGTGCACTGCAAAAGCACAGACAGATTAAGATTGTGCTGCGCACTCAAGGGATGCATACAAAAAGGCACAAAACCTAACCAGTGCTCACAAGTCACAAATCCACATCTGGAAAGGAATACATTTTGCCAGTTGGGGGGATTAGTGCACGGCAGTAACAATCCACTACCACTAAAGATACCACAAAGCAGTATCAAAAATTCATGGAGGTGCGGTGGATAGCATGTTCACACTGCTGCAATTACTCTGTGCCACAATGAAAGGTGTCTGATTTAATGGCACACATCACACACACACTCACACTCACACACACACACTACAAGTAATACGTAGCAAATTGAAAACCTTTAGTAAATATAACCAAATATTTTAAACAGGCAAATTATACACTGCTGCACCACAACAATCAGCATAAAAATGTCAAGAATTACTGAAAATATTACTGTGTGTACATTAACACAGTTATACAAGAAAAATATAACCAAAACAAAAAGACTGCCTTTTTCTCCCAGTTAATGTAAATACACCACAAATACACCCTCCTCAAAGCACACCTCACAGTACACAGACTGGATGTTCTAAATTTACATTCAAAATGTACACCCAACAAGAAACACTTGATAATATGAGCACAGAAGGGTTTCCTACAATTGATGTACTAAATTTTGAGAAAAAAAATCACTCAAGAAGGCATTTTAAACAGCTTTTAGAGGTTTTGAATTGCAGAGCTCTGAGAGCAAACTGTCGCTAGCTATCACTACACACAGGCACTACCCAGGCCAGAACTGAGGCTGTGCAGAACAATCGAGAGCACATGTGACCTGCAATACCATGAATCACTGCAGAATTTCACTTGGAGCTCAATTACAAGGCAAAGTGAGGGTGACTTACATTGCTTTCAATGTACTTCACTTTAAAATTGGTGGAGAAGTAGTTTGGAGAAGGTGGAATAATGCAAAGTAATTGGTTTCAATGGTCTTCGCATTCCTCATTATGAAGTGAAGTACTCTGCTTCACATTGTGGAGTATTCCGCGGATTCCTCATTACTCCGTGAATCACTTCGCAGAGTGAATTGGGGCCTCTTCGCCCACCACTAGTAACAGTATTGTAACTCACATGCTGTACAGGAAGGAACGTGAATGCTTATGGCTGTACTTCCCTGATGAGCTGAGGCTGTATCATTAAATTCCCCAATTTAAAAACTCTTATTAATGAGTATAATGGTGGGGTGGTGAAGCCTGGAGAGATACTACAAAACAGGCTTAAAATACATCCAAGTAACTAGTAAAAAAATTAATGTTGTGATTCGTGACATGATCGTGAATCATGATTTGTGACTCAATTTGTGACTGTGATGATGAAGAACATGATTTGGTGTTGATGGTATGAGATAACCAATATGGAACTGTATTGGGAACGTGAATGCCTACAGCTGTACTTCCCTGATATACTGTAGCACAAAACTCCCCAACTTAAAAACACAATAAAAGTACAATGATGGGGTGGTGAAGCCTGGAGAGAGACTACAAAACAGGCTTACAATAAATCCAAGTAACTAGTAAAAAAGTTAATTGCTGTGATTTGTGACATGATCGTGAATCGTGATTTGTGACCGTGATGATGAAGAACATGATTTGTGTCATGAGTGACTCGTGATGATGGTCCTGAGTTAAAATGCATATTAATGAGTACAATGTTCATGCAGAATTATGTACCACACCAGACCAGTACTCTGAGGGGAAGCCAAAGAAAGAAAGAACTGTGACTTAAGTTACAGATAGAGATTGGGCCCTAAAGAAACGCAAATGCACAGACAGATTAAGATTTTGCTGCACATTGAAGAGATGCAGATGCAAAGGCACAACACCTAACCATTGCTCACCATCAGAAACTCAGATCTGAAAAAGAATACCTTTGCCGGTTGGAGGAGGCCATGGGGGTCAGTGTACTGCACTGCTGCAGTAACAGTCACTAGTACCAGTACCAGTCAAGATACCACAAAGAAGTGCAAAAAATCATACAGCTGCAGTGGATAGCAGGTTTATATTGCTGAAATTACTATGTGGCACAATAAAAGATGTCTGATTTGATGACACACGTCACACACATACTCACACATACACTAAGTAATGCGTAGCAAATTGCAAACTTCAGTAATATAACCACGTATTTTAAACAAACTAAAATTATGCTCTGCTGCTCCACAACAATCCAACAATCAGCAAAAAAATGGCAAGAGTTATAGAAAATATTACTGTGTGTACATTATCGCAGTTATACAAGAAAAATATCACCAAAACAGAAACAACTGTCTTTTTTCTCCAAGTTAATCTACCTACACCACAAATACACCCCTCCCCCAAAGCACACTTCCACTGTCTCACAGTACACATACTGAAATCGTACATTAACATTCAAAATCCATACACAAACAATAAATGCTCGATGATATGAGCACAGGAGGGTTTTCTACCATCAATGAACTAAAGTTTCAGCAAAAAAAATTACCCAAAAGGCTTTTTTAATAGCTTTTAGAAGGTTTGAATCACAGAGAGCTCTCAGAGCAGACTGTCTCCTACAGGTTTCTATACACACTACCCTGAATTGAGGCTGTGCAGAACAATCTAGTGTCCATGTGACCTGAAATCCCATGAGTCACTGCAGAATTCACCTTTGGAGCTTAAAAACAAGGCGAAGTGAGGCGAAGTACATTGTTTTCAATGTACTTCGCCTTAAGAATTAGTGGAGTAGTGGTTTGGGAAGGCAGACTAATGTGAAGTCATTGTTTTTCAATGAACTTATCATTACCTATTATAACACGATGTACTCCGCTTCACATTGCGGAGCACTCTGCGAATTCGTTTTCGCTTGGCGATTCACTTCATGGAGCGAAGTGGGGCCACTTCACCCATCTCTACTCTCATGGGGTATATTGGTATAAAGCACTTCAATACCTAAAGATACAAGCAGCCAATCAGATCTGAGCTGAAGGTCCCCCAGGACACCAAATATATCCATTGTATCCCTCATATATGAAAATAGGGCCTAAAGATACCCCTTACTGTGGGCATCCACAAACTGAAATAGAGGCTCAGTAAAGGAATCAATCCAAACCATTTTTGGGCATCCAGGGGGATACTCCAGTCATGTATGTATTTTGGGGAGAATATAGATAGTTGCCTGCACAGGCTGGGCAACAGGTAGAAAAACACTTGTATCAAAAGAGATTGCCTTTTGTTCACAGGCAAACTTAAAAAGTTATCAATCCTCTCTTTAAATCCCTCTGTTGCATCAACACCAAGTATAAAATAAAAATCCTCATTCTCAGTTAGCATGTGATCTCTTTCTCACTCTCTGTCTCTCTCTTTCTTTCTCTCTCACATGACCATTGAGCCCACTTTGTCTGCCAGCTTTATAGGAAGCACCTCATTTTATTCAAGTCCCTCCAAGGCTGACACTTCCTTGGTAGAGATATTCACAAACTCTGGTCTAACATAGCTCTGCAACAAGCTCTTAAATTCAGTTTCAGAAACCCTTATAAATACACATATGGTGTCATTATTCAGTGATACAAACATTGAAGGAAGATGAAATACTACTCTCCTCACATTGGTTGTAATGTTTGTATCATTAGTGCTTTGCTGAAGTGTGTCAGAATTGAGGCTGTAAAATTGTATGTATAGTGCCATGACACATGCTCTCTTTTGCAAAACATGCTTTGAGATTAAGGATCCTGGTGATCCTATGCAGGTCCATGAAAAAATCAAAGGGTTTGGAAATAATGGTTGTGACAAATGAGAGACCCTTCAGTACAACTAATAATTTATAATGTACGGTAGAATGCTGTTAACCTTAGGAAATCATCATTTCCTAAGGTTGTTAACCTATCGATGTGACGTAGATATGTTGTTAACCTGTCGAGCTACTTCACATCGATGAGTTAACTTCTTTCGCGATGGTCTCTTGCGATGCGTGCTTTTTTTCAACGAGGAACAGCGGATGAACAGCGGCGATTAGGGAAGGACTGAACAGCCGCTGCGGTGACTAGTTATCAAAAAGTAAGCAGCCTTTTATGTGGGACCATACACTATAAAAATAATGTATGGTCCCTCTACTCGGCAACCCAGTCAATATTATTAACCGTCTTGGGAGTTGCCATGGCGGCCGTAAACCTCCTGAGCTACGCTCTCGAGGTTTACACGGTCGCCCTGGCAACCTCTCGACTGTTAACTGACCGGTTAATGATAGAGGACCATACATTATCCTCTATGTTATCTGAGAGTGGTATGTTTGAGATACTGAAAGCATTATTGTCCTGTGTCAAGCTTACTTTTCCTTCTTTGGATGTGGTTGCTGCTTGGGTCTTGTGCCTCCTGCATAGTCATACTCTTCTTGTGTATTTTTTCTTGTTGAAATTGTACCGATGTCATAACCTTTTTAAAAGTAGGCAGTTTGCATAGCAAATAGTGGACTTTTTGTTAGGGAGAGTGGTGGGCATGACCAGAATCTGAAACGGTGAATTAACCTTTTTCCACTCTGAATTGGAATCTCAGCAGATTGCCAACTGCATAACCATCTTAATCCTATAAATCAGGGATCTATAGTAGGGGTTCTCAGATTCTGTAGTATCTGTTCTACCTGCACCCAATAGGAATTATAAAAATTCTGCTTCTGCTTCTGATTCGAGTCCATTTACCACATCAGAATGGAATCGGAAATGGAATCCAAGTTTACACTTCTGAATCCAGACCTGAGAGTAAATCTCCTCCTATGCCACTGCAGTATAATAAATAGTAAAATACAACCTTACAAAACAAAAAGACAGTGTCACAGTGACACACCAGTGACACGCATGTATATCCCCTCTCTATGTCCCCTCACTTCTGTTCATACAGTCACACAAACAACATCATTTGTGTATCCTTACAAAAGGCACGACTCAATAGCGACGCCTGTTCTCAGGACTAGTGGATGGTGGGGGGCATGCAGGTATAGTGACATCTTGATGCTATATGTATACGTGTGTGTGCAGGGGGGAGTGTGCATGCTGTGCGATGGGCAGAAGGGGAGAGGAAGGGTTTGTTAGGCGTAGCATGATGGTGGGTTGCCAAGCTGGCCATGTGGAATGGTGGGTTCATGGCAGGCTATGGTTGGGAGGGTGCCGGTTCGGTGCTGGGCATGTCGGGATTTTTGCGGCGGTCCGAGGATTTTAATTTTTTTTATTCCCCCTGACATGCACCCCCCCGGAGTTGAGAATCTTTAGTAGGAGGGTGCAGGGGGTGCAGCCCCCCACTTAAACAAAATAATTCAAGTTCCCGGTGCTCTTTTGCTGTGTGCCAGGAGTGTACATTGGCAAAATGGATTTTTGTGTATGTACATTCCTCCTAACGGCAACCGCCTTTCTTCAATCGCCGTTATCATATAGACCACACAATTTGGGGGCTGCACTTTACTGTACTCTGCAACTGTAGTTGACTGAACTTGGCTGGACTTGTTGTTGTGATAGCAGTTCTTATCCCTCAGGCTCACCTCCAAGTTGCCTGTTCCAACCCTCCACTACCAAGTCAAAGATATCAACCTCCCCCCACCATTTTCTTGCAAGGCATTCCTGCACTTCCAGATTGGATGGGCCAAGCAGTCATTATCTGCGATCAAAGTCTATGTTTCTATGTTTCTTCCAGCTCCAGCCCAACTCCAAGGAGTTTCTATTCTTATCAGCACTTCAGACAATAGAATTGATGCTTTAACATGTTCTGGCAACCTACAGTAGATAAGTGTTGTCATAGCTTACCTAATTTTAGTTGTGACACACACCATGTTTCCTGAAACATCCTGTATTGCTAACTGCCTTCTTTTCTTAACTGGACCAAGTAACCTTGTCCTGGTTATACTACTGTGAGATAACCTCACCCCAAAGCAACTATCTATATCTGCAAAAGTACATAACTTTATCAATTGAACCTGTTCTAGCATTTTCTGCTCCATAGTTTGTACTCCTCATTTGATACTTTTACTGGTTGTAACAGTGGCCTACTGTAAACTGAACATTTAATGGCTGTGTATATGTAACCTCTGTATTTTGAATTTGTACATATGTGATTGTTATGATGCGGAACCTCTGTAAAAGAGCCTTTGGCTCACAGGTACTTTCCCAGATAATAAATAAATAAAAATAAATAAGAAGTTAGTGCATGACCCTCCTGCTGCAGCAGGCATGGTAACAACCTGCCATCATTCCTATCCCTCCTACCCTGCTCCTGAGCCCTGGTGTCAGACTAGCTAAAAAAATCCATGATGGTTTGCTGTGGATGGTGACCACCTCCATTGCAGTTCCTCCAATCACAGTCTTGCACTCTGCTGTCAAAACAAACTAAGCTGTAACCAAGATGCCTTCTGGGGACTGGGGATCGCCAATCTGCACTGAACCCTGGGATTCATGGATCCCAGTCCTGTGTCTTTTATTAGGACATGCCAAACCATCAACCAAGGAACTGGTGCTGGAAGGCCACCTCCCACTTCAATCAGCAGTAGTCTGGTACGCAGAAAACAATTTTATCCCAGAAAACCACAGAGAACCTGGTAGCAGTGAGCAATGTATGGGTGCACTAGGAGGACAAGGTTAGAGTTCAACAGGGACAGAAAGAGACCTAGTGTTGGTGTCAGGTCAGTCAGTGACTTCTGGAGATCTGAAATGTCATATGGTGGCTGGATGGCTGGGGACTGGAGCGACAAAGTCGAGTGTTACTGGAGTCACTTCAGGACTACCAAACTCAGTGGGAAATTATGCCAATTAACCACTGCAGACTGCACCCATTTCAACAGAGGACTACTGAGAAAGAAGGTTTTGGATGCATGAGATAAGACTGTATGGAGTTACCCACTCGCTGCAACCCACAATGAATGACAGAAGCACTCAGGTCAATTCAAGGTGGTGGGAAAGGGTTTTAGTCATGGACTATTTTCACTGCAGTGGGATGTGGATTCGGAAACAAATTCTGAATAGCATCCAAACAAATCTTTTTGGATTTAGATTTTTCAACCTCTAAAGCTGTAGTTCTGAAATAAAAATGCAAAAAATCTGATAAATCTGATTTCATTCGATCAATTCTGAGCACCGGATAGTATTTCATTAAGTATGTTGCTTTCAGTCCCTCTCTATTTGTTCCTGCACCTATTCTCAAGTTTTTTCTTTAATGTGACACGCATTTTGTTATTGCTCACAGAGAGAGGGATAAGATCCCAAAGAATAGGCAACAGGAAGCTCTCACCTAAATCCAAACCCTCAATGGACATCTGCACCTTGTAGCATGATACAGGCTACTGACTGCATTAGGTTTTGCCAGTCCCATAGAACAGAAAATAGGGCCTAGTCCAAGTTCTGCTGCTCTGAAGGATCCAGCCAGGTTTTGACTCTGATTTCAGCTTGGTCTGTATGAATGCAATAAACACCAGGCAACATAGTAGCTGGACAAAGGAGCCTACAGACTACACCAGCATCTGGCTGCAGCCTTGAGTTGTCTAAAAGGCAACCTGGGTGCCTTGCATTATAGTCTTTCCCACATGCACAACTCACATAGTCCTCCACCTCCTCTTGTAGCCTTATCAAGTGGTCCTAGTTGCAGAGGCTCTCAGTGACCACTAAGTGCTGCTGATGTGTCAGGAAACCTCAGAACCCCTCCCCAGGAGAGGCTAGCTTGTCAGTGGTTGTTCAATCCTGCACCTCCCTCTTCCCCCAGCTGAACCCCAATGACCAGAGCTCACTTTCTAACCAAGGTCGCCGGTGTGGCATGAGGTGTGGCATCCAGGGTCTCAATCCTCAGTGTCACTGGCCTGGCTAGACACCAGCTTAAAAGAAATTAAATCAGCTTTGCTTTCTTTACCAGTAAAAAAGAATCAAACAATTTGTGTTCAGCTTAACAGAAACTTCTTGCAGTTCAGTATCTTGTCTCCACTTGTATCTCACTGAAACAGAAACCCCTTTCTCCTTGTTCACCCTTCTCCCATTATTGGGCACAGGTGTTGTTTGTTAACACTCTTTCTGCCCCTGAGAGACATCCAACAGGTTGAACAGTGAAGTGGGCCTTAAAGGGTTATCTTTAAAAAAAAAGGGATTTGATACAAATCCCACCATAGCCCATGTGAAAACCTACATTATATATGTTGAAGGGTTGTGAAGTGGTTTATGGGTGAAAGGAGCATCACGGACATGCACTCCATCATCCAAGGCAACATCACATATGAGTGATATTTATACCCTTATAAATATACTTTTTGTATTCACATTTTTCCCTCTTACATCCTACTCCCCAGCTTGCCCTGCTTCTCACTGATCCTCCCAGTCCCATAACCTGGCTTCTTCCAGGCTTTCATCTCCCTGACAGCTCCATGGCTTTCCCTCTGTGGCAGGGTGTTAGGGAGTCCCTCAACCCACCAAGTTATGGATCCAGATTAGGGAGGGGCCTGAGTCACAGGTGTTGAGCCTGCTGAGTTCAGTGACCTTCATGCTGGCCAGAGTGCTTTTCCTCCTTCAGGTCCCCCTCTTGCGCTGCTGCTCTGCCCTTCCCCATAGGGACACCAGTGTATGGGATTACATCCCTGATGTGAGTGTACATTGGCATGCTCACAGAATATGTAGTGTTGCTCATCCCTCACACCCTGTGTCCTGTGCTCCCCTTCTGCCTCACTCCTGTGGATGGCATCCACCCCCAGAAGGACAGCATCCTATGGGATGCTTGATCCTCCTCCATCCCCCATCCAACTGGCCCCTGATGACTCAGGTTTGTTCACAAACTTGGGTCACCAGGGTCACAAGGGGTAGTACTACCTCTGTGCTGATGGGGCAGTATATAAATATTCTTCTTAATTATTGATCATTTTAAAGCAGCAGTGCATGATAGCAGTGAAAATGTTGACCTATACATTTTTATTCTATTTCGGGTTGCCTCTTATCTCCTGACTTGTGTGGTACCCTTTGTTCTCCATTTTGAGTCTGTTTTAGTACTTTTTGCACATTTGAAATAAAAAATAAGGAGTTCTCCTTTTAATATGGCTTGTTTCAGGTTTTCATCTGTATTTCCAGCTGTTTTTGAACACCTATTGTCCCATATGATTAGGGATCACTACCTGCTGCATAATAGTTCATTTTAGTCACAACAGAAGTGATTTTAAGCAATTGATGTACAACTCCCCCTACAAAGTACATATATATAAAATACAAAAATACACATATATACATCTACATATATTTATACTGTATATACATTTGTTGCGTTAGGGTTGTTAACCTCAAGGCACATCTCTCACCTGAATTATGAAGAGGCTAGAGAGGTGAAACAGTAATGGTTTTTCCTGTTGCTGCCTGCAGGGTGGGGATGGGGTGTTAGGATTGGAAACCTTAATGCCACATTTCCTTATTTTTGTCACTTTAACCCCAAGTAGTGCATTAATGAAGTTTTTTTTTTTTGCAATGAATTTCCTTACTTTTTGAGATAGTATAATCATATCCTTATTTGCCTGTGGCAGTCCAGGGGTGTCAGTCCTGGTTGCTAACATGCTCATTTAATGTCAAATACATACTAACTTATGTAAGCCCATCTGAGTGGTGTGTGTCCAGTTTTTTCCTTTTTTATATGAACTTATTGTTACTGGAGCACCTTTAGAATAGCTGATGTGTGTTCCCCTTGTTTTTTCTCAGGGCTCTCTAAGCCCTGTGCTCCCATCCATCCATAATTTTTGAGATAGTGCAATTGTATTCTTATTTGCCTGTGGCAGTGTGGGGTCCTCCTTCTGGGCCCTGTGCTCCCATCCATCCATAATCATATCTTTATTTGCCTGTGGGAGTGCAGAGCCCTCTGGGCCTTGCACTCCCATCAATCCATAATTTTTGAGATAGTGTAATCGAATCCTTATTTAGGGCCCTGTGCTCCCATCCTCCATAGATGCCCTGTGCTTCCATTTGTAGGACAATAGCAACCAAATTGTCATCATATCCTTCTTATTACCCCGCCTCATGTATGAGGCACAGTACATCTTGAAATCCCTGTCAAAGCATGATTGTGCACCACCACAATCTCATTCCATGCCACAGATATAAAAACACACTTTGGCCAGTATTTGAAAAATGACAGTTGTCATATACAGTACATGAGTTGGTGTAAATGGCTAAGTTCAAAATTTGAGGTAAAAATATTTAAAATTACCAAAGTTATGGGTGAGCATAGCAAAAGTTCAATGCATATGCTTAAGTTTTCCATTTTTACATATTTTGAGACCACATTTTCAACATAGCCTTCTTATGACAGCACCTCATGAATAAGGATGGTGAACATTTTCAAATCCTACCTGACAGGTAATTTCACCAAGTAACCACAAAATAGCCTTTCAAACTTGATTTGCAAAATTCTACTGTCATTGGTCATGAGGTGGGTCCCAAAAAGGCCATGTTGAAATATTGGGCTCAAATATGCAACGATAGCAAATTTATGCATCAAAGTTGAAAACTCCTTTGAAGTACTGTACATTGAGCTGCATTTACCTTAGTTTCTCATATTGCAGGCGGTGATTCCAGCAGCAAGACATGTCTTCGACAGAAGAGTGGATCACCCTAGGACCTGTTCAAGTGAGTGAGGGTGTGTGAGAGGTGCAGAAGAGTGTGGGGTGGTGAGTGATCAGTGGGAGGTCAGGGTGGGGTGACTGGATTGGCAAGGGACCTTTTTGCCAGGTATAAAAGACATCAAGGGATGGTTTTCTTTTTTACAGGGTACTAAAATATGGGAATGGCAATTGGAGGGGGGCCACTAGACAACAGGAAAACTGAATTGAATATGGAGATGGTGATCAGAGAGGGAGAGAGTACCAATAAACACCAGGGATACCTAATAAAATACAGGGATTGCGATCGGAGAAGGGGTTGACACTAGACACCAGGGAAACTAAAACAAATACAGGAATGGTAATCAGAGGGGTGCAAGGTGTCACTAGATACCAGACATACTTAACAACTTCATGGACAATGATCGAGGGTGTTACTAGACACCAGGGATACTTAACAAAATATGTGGATGGCGGTTCAATGGGGGGTGCCACTAGAAACCATGGAAACTGAAAGAAATATGGGTATGGTAATTGGAGGGGTAGGGTGTACCTCTAGATACCAGGGGTACTTAACAAAATTCAGGGATGGTGATTGGAGGTGGGTGCCTCTAGAAACCAGGGATCCTTAATAAAATACAGAGACGGTGATCAGAGGGGGGCCACTAGGTGCCAGGAAACTGACAAAAATATAGGGAAAGCAATCAGAGAGAGGGTACCACTAGACACCAGGGATAGTTAATAACATATGGGTACAGCTATCAGAGAGGGGGCCACTAGATACCTGAGAAAGTGAAACAAATATAGAGACGGTGATTGTAGTGATGGAGGTGCCTCTAGATTCCAGGAAAACAGGAAACAAATACTGGGACAGCAATTGGGGGGTTAAAAACAAAAGAAAACAAAATGTCAGGAAATGAAAAAGGATTTTTGCCCTAACAAAAAAGTAGTGCTCCATAAAATCACTTCATATAGCTATTTTGAAGTGATTACTGAGCCTGCTCGGAACCCACAATTTTAAAATCAAATAACTTTTGATAGGATGAATATTTTATCACCAAACCAACAAAAATAACATTTGTTAGCTAAGCACTTTCTACCCTAAAATTTCAGACTAAAATTCCAAACCATGTAGGTGCTAGGCAATGGCAAAAAAACAACTAAAAAACACCGATTTGTAAAAAGTCATGAAAATGTTCATACTAACAAACATGAAGAAATCAGAAGTGAGTCAGAAAGGATGTCATAACAAATAAAAACACCTGTGGGACTATTTTTTTTCAACAGTTAAGTGCAGAATCCACTTAATGAGGTCCCAATGGCCAACACACATGTGTTGGTCTCTCTCTCTTTAATGGCATTTTTATAGGTCTTCAAATTTTATTTTTGAAAGAAAGAAAAAAAAAAGATGGTGACAAATGGAGAAGATTTGTGCCCACACAAAAAAGGATTGCCCATACAATCAGTTCATATAGTTATTTTGAAATGCTTACTGAGCATGCTCAGAACCCAAAATTTTAAAATTAAATAACTTTAGAACAGATTAAAATGTTCCCACCAAACCAGCAAAGAAAACATAAGTGTGCCAAACCCTTTCAATCTGAAATTTTCAGACCAAAATTCCAAACCATCTGGGCACTAGGCAATGGCAAAGAAAAGCAAAATACAGTGATTTTTTATGATTGTTTGCTAGTCACATATCAAAATCCACACATCTGACTGGAAAAAAGCTTGCATGTCAAGAGATCTGCCCCAAGAGACAATTCATGCAAACATTTGTGCAAATCCATTGAATGGTTACAAAGACATTAAAGTGCAAAATTTTGTTTTAACATTAAAGTGCCTTCTCAACACTAACTATTGTGGGGATACAGTCCCACTATACCATATATTCGGGTAGGTATAGTTAGGGTTGCACAGCCACTTCTTTGTTAAACCCAAATGTTTGAACTTTAATAACTTTGTAATTGTTCATCCGATTTGCCTGACATTTGACATGCACATTGCCATGCCATAGGTCTCTGGATTTGAAAATTTTTGTTCCTGTCAGAGTTTTTGTTTCGAAGTTGCAGAGTATCGAAAAATGTGAAAAATCCTTAACTTTTGTGAATTCTTTATTCATCTCTACAGCTTGAATGATTTGCCTGTCTTGTCCAAAATTTTCACAGTATGTGGGGATTGAGTCAGGGAAGTGCCTTTTGAAGGTTTGGTGAATAAAATATTAATCCATTCAAAAGTTATTAAAGTCTAAATGTTCCCATTATATGCTATGGGAAAAATATATGTTCCACATGAAAGCAACTTGTAGTGTCACAAAAGTACCCTTTGTCTGTCACAAATGCCCTCAGTAGTGTTGTGCCACTGTCATCTTGTTTTCAGTTAGCAGTGAAGAAAAAACATTATAGTTTGAAAATAGGGCCACAAGCTGGCACGGTGGAGCTGAGGGTTGAGGTGCTAGACACCACATGTCACCACACCGGTGACCTGGGTTCAGGAACAGACTCAGGTCATTCAGGGGCTGGTCAGGAGAGGAAAGGGTCAAATGTCCAGAGGACTGCTCTCCATTCTCGGGGAGGGGGGTTGGCACTGTGCATTGTTGACTGACACCCAGTGGTGGCTGTGTGCCAGTGCAGATGCAAGCACAAGAGGTTGGCCCACTTCCAGGGTGACTGGCTACCTCCGCAGATGTTGAGGCAGTCACCCCACTGATTCCACAGGCATTGGGTGCTGGAGAATAATGCAGAAAAACCGGGACCTGGTAAGACCCGTGATGGCCCCGATCGCTCCTGTGAGGTCATCCCCTGATTCTGGATTGCTGTGTTCCTGGGGAGAGCCAGCCAGCACTCCTTGCCCTGGTCCCACTGTGAGGGGGGGAGCTGCAGGGGAACTTCAGGGGTGAGGCCAGGCAGGAGCAGTCAGTGGGGCCGAAGGACGTACCTCTCCAAGGGAGTGGTTGTAGCCCCTGTCGGGTCCGCGGAGGTGCAGAAAGAGGTCCAATAAAAAATAAATAAATAGGTAGTGCCCCTAGATGAACACCAGCTGTCGTGTTTACCTAAATGGGGTTGTAGGAACAGCACCCTTGCTTTAGTAGTTTTTTAAAAGACCTGGAAATATGCTTATTTTAATGCAGCCATTTGTATTGTCACAAATGGGAGAATGACACTTTTGTAAATTGTGAAAGTGTTGCATGGTACTTTCACAAATTTTGTGAAACATTCACAATTTGCAACAGTACTCCCCCAAAAATCATGGTTTCTTTGTCACCTCACTGCCACTACACGGTTTGAGGTTTTGAGCTGACATTTGCAGGGTGGCAAGCCCTTGCACCGCAGATGTGCCTTTTGCTGGTTCTGTGAAAGAAATTACACTGATTAGAGAGCTACAGCACTTTGAAATTGCAAATTTTTCCATAGGATTGCATCATGGTGGTCATGGCACCTTTCTGCCTCAATGTCTCAAAAAATGGTCTGAGATACGGATTTTTCACTAAATACAACATAGTTCACCTTTACTAAGTATAACCACCAAGTCTCCTGTGGTTACTAGAATCCCATGAGTGTTAGAGTTAGGCAGGTAGAAAAGGCAGCTGGTAAGCAGATCACTTAGGGGCTGCTTACACAATGACATCATTATTTACTCAGTTAGCCTGAGGGAAGAATGATTTGGAACTCTTGCAGCAGCATAACCTTTTTCTGGCACAGCTGCCCAGGGGAAGTTTTAGAATGTTCAGTTAATCTGAGTGTGACAGTGAGAGTGGCAGGATCTCTGCCAGTGGGATCTGAGTCTGGGGCCTTGTGATTTCTCACTCTAGTTTGGATTATAATTACCAGCTTCCAGTGAAGTGGAGGAGACCTTTCTACAGAAGGATTTCCTGATTTTCACTACAGGAGAAGTGAAAATGACTGCTAGTTCAGTTGATCCAAGGGGCCATTGCCTGAAGATCCTTGTGTGTTCACAGCTGCCTTTGAAAAGGACTTTGTAACAGATTGTTCTGACAAGCTACCAAGGGAAAATGTGTTTTCTGGTTGTTCCCATGCCTAAAGGAAGGGGCAACAAAGTAATGAGTACAGAATGAGTATGTGTCTTGGGTTGGGTTGGTTTAGAGGAAGGAGCAACTAATCTTAGATAAGGGTACTTCATGGGTTGTTTTCCATGCCTAGATGAAGGAGTAACTATTCTGTGAGTACTGTTTTGGGAGACAAGTTCTCCATTTAGGCAGTTTTGTTCTGGAGTGTGTGTACCCATAGATAAGGCTAAATCACACCTGTCAGTGCCCCTTGTTCACCATGTGTGTAAAGTAGAGTAAAAGTTTGGAGTCTTTAACATTTCAGTGGGGAATGGAGGCTTCTGTGGTGTAACCCTGAAGGAATGGCAGGGACTGTCGGTTGGGGCAAAGGGTGGGAGGAACATGATCTGGAAGCTTACAAGGCAGGGCTAACTGATTCATGGAAGGGCACCAGTTTTACCTGAGCAAAGGCCATTACTGCGGGTTTAGGTGTGTGGCATAGTTCCATAAACATGCACCTATTTTGGGAAGAAGATGTTCTGTGTGTGTGGCCCAGTTCCTCAGTAATACACTCTAGGAAAATGGAAATGTGTTTGGGTGTGTGGCATAGTCCATGAGCATACACTGTGGGGAAGAGAAAGAAATTGTTGTTTCTCTGGAAAACTGTACTGCCTAGCAAGGAGAGTTCTGGAAAGTGTATCTGTTTGCCATAATCTATCCTTGGGGGTCCATTGATGCTTTGGTAACATCTGTTGAATAAAGCCATACTGAAAAATCCCAGCTACTGTTTTGGACATTCTGATCCTTGCTTCTGGTGTGGGATTTACTGGGGCCCCCTCAGCAGTTAGATCTAGCATATGCCTAGCATCCTCTACCCTGGACCTGGTTGTAATTACAAAGGTTCATGTTTTTGTTCTTGTAGCCCTACCCCCCCCCCAGATAATGAACTTGGTATACATCCTAATGCCAAGTGTGGTACCAATCCTGGAATTTCTGATGAAAGTGAATGGTATGCCATATGTAGGTACTAGTCCTGTTTTATGGGGGTGTCCAACTTTCCAAAAGTGGCATGGGGTTAAAAAAATGGGGGCTCGTCCAAAGGGATATGTTTTGTGTGAGATGTAAATGCTGAGGGTATGTCTAGCACCTTCCTGTCTGGTGGCAGTGTACCCAAACAGAAGATTGTTGCCAGAAAAGCAATGTCTGTGCCAAGGAAAATGCCACCTGAGAATATTTTGCTGCCTATGTTTCTGTGAAAGGAAATGGAAACAATGTGCTGCATGAATGTTTAAAATGGAAAAAAAGGACGGCTAATCTGAGCAATGATTGCCCTTGCCTTGCCATTAAAGTGCTTGAAAAACTGTTAAAATATGCAAATTCCAGGAGAAATGTATTTGTGGACTTTACTTACAGCCTTTTCTAAGTGCCCAGAAAGTTTCATGTGTGTACTGTAAAAATTGGGGGAGTCGCTAAAGAAAATGCACCAAGAACTGTGTGAAAATGCTTTAAAAAGTGCTTGGTCCACTACAATTGCCAGCAGGGGAAAAAAATGACAGTTTGCATTTTAAATTTGCCTTCTTGACAATTGCCATTCAGAAGTGCGGCTGAGAGAGACCGAGAGAGAGAGCTCATTTGCATGGCATCATGTGATTGGTCCAGGGAACCTAGGCCCTGTCCTTTGCCTGAGTCTCAGAGTTGTGGAGCATTCAAGGAGGAGCAGCCAGCAGTGTGTGAGCAGCATGGTAATTTGTGTAGCAGCAGGAGGAATCGCTAACAGTGAGAAATGGTTCTAAACCAGCATTTTTTCATACTTTTTGCAGTAAAACTGGGCTCAACCCATTTTCCAACCAACAGTAGCTGTGATCGCATTGTTTTTGTGACCGATCCACGGGTCTGCCTACCTGATCATTGCAAAGGCCTACAAAACAGGTAGCAGGCCTTTCTATATCAGTGGAGGGAACCAGCTACTGCCTAATAAGTACCAAGTGCAAAAGTAAATGGACTGTGGTGCCGAAAGTCAAAAAACTGTAAGAACTGTAAAAGCAATGCAGCAAAGCAATTGAAGAGAGTTTTGTGAACTTCAAAATATGGACTGTGTGTGAATGAACTGTTCAAAGAGAGAGAGAGCTCTAAGGCAGAAATTATTGAACAGGTCCAAATGAAATGTAGCAACAGTATAAATGTGCTGGATAGTGCTAAGAGTAAAAGTTAAGTTGTGCTTTGAGTAAATCAGTAAAATGCAAAGATCCAACAAGATTTCTAGCAATTTTTTAACTGTGTGTGTGATGGAAAAAATTGCAGCCACCCTACTGAGGTGTAGTCAGCTAAAAGTAAACCAAGCTGCACCATTTTGGACAGTGTTTCAAATGCAGACAAAATTTCAAGTGGTTAAGCTAAATGTTGTGGAACAAAATGCAACAGCCAGGCAGCTTGCTTGCGAACTGTTGCAAGTGTGTTTAAAGCCAAATATAGCAAAAGTAGTAATATGGGAAACAGAAGCATAGACACATAAACTTTGACAGCAGATAAGGACTGCTTGACCCACCCAGTCTGCCCATTTCCCTACCTATTGGCTAAGCTGCAGATCCTAGTTAACCAACAGCTTACGTCTTCCTAACCCCCACCAGAATTGACTTATGTCTGTCCCATGCATTCTTGAATTCCCCCACTGTTTTTGACCTGACAACCTCCTCAGGAAGGCTGCTCCATGCATCCACTGCCCTCTCCATGAAAAATACTTCCTCACATTGGCCCAGAGCCATCCCCCCTCTATCTTCAAATTGTGCCCCCTTGTGCTTGCACATCTGTTATTCTGAAAGATGCTACCCTCTTGGACTTTGTTGATGGTACTTGAAGGTTTCTATCATGTCCCCCCTCTCCCTCCTTTCATTGAGGGTATACATATTAAGCTCCTTTAGTCTCTCTTTGTATGGCTACTGGTACAGATCCTGCATCATTTTAGTTGCCCTCCTCTGGACTGCCTCTATCCTGTCTATGTCCTTGTAGAGACATGGTCTCCAGAACTTTATGCAGTACTCCAGATGGGGTCTCACCAACTGTCTGCATGGAGAGATAACAACTTTCTGTTTTCTACTTGTGATGCCTCTCCCTATACATCTCAGTATCCCTCAGCCTTCCTTACTGCCTTCTCACACTGCTTGCTTACCTGTAGGTCATATGATATCACTATCCCAGGACCCTTTCCATTTGTGTTGTTGTTAGAACCCCCCCACCCCATTGTGTACTCTTCCCCTTGGTTTTTGTTTCCCAGGTGCATTACTTTGCACTTCTTTGCATTACATTTAAGCTGCCTTACTTTTGACCATTCCTCCAACCTTGCCAAGTCCCTTCTCATCCTTTCCATCCCCCCCTTGTGTATCAGCTTTGTTGCAGATCTTTGTGTCATCTGCAAAGAGGCATACTTTTCCTTTCAGTCCCTCTGCAATGTCACTTATAAAGACATTAAAAAGGACCTGTCCCAGTACTGAACCCTGTGGTGCCCCTCTAGTAACCCCCCTTTCGTCGGAGTGGACTCCGTTTACTATTACCCTCTATGTCCTGTTGTTCAGACAATTGTTTACCCAGGCTACCACCCTGGGACCCACTCCCAGGCTGGCTAACTTGTTTATTAATCTTTTATGTGGGACTGTGTCAAATGCCTTGCTAAAGTCTAGGTAGACCATGTCCACAGCCACTCCCTGGTCTACTACTTTGGTCACCCAGTCAAATAAATCTATTAGATTTGTCTGACATGACCTTCCCACTGTGAATCCATGCTTCCTTGGGTCCTGTGCCCTGCTGGCCTCTAGGTACTCAACAATTCTTTCTTTCAGAAGTGATTCCATTATTTTCCCTACCACTGAGGTCAAACTAACAGGTCTGTAGTTTCCTGCCTCTGCTTTGCTCCCACTTTTGTGAAGGGGACTCATATCCGCCCTCCTCCAGTTCTTAGGTACCACACCATCCTCCCATGGTTTATTAAAAAGGGTAGTCAGTGGTATCACTAGCTCTTCCCTTAGTTCTTTTAGAATTCTGGGGTGAAACCCATCAGGTCTGATTGCTTTTGCCCACCTTCAGTTTCAGGAGTTCTTTCAGAACCCTTTCTTCTGTGAATAGGACTTGTGTGTTTATTTACAGAAAATGGTACATCAGAGACCCCACTACCGGTTCTATGCCAGGGCAACGGTTACCCAGTAAGAAAAAGTATTAGCTCACTTTGAACATCTGTATAACTGTGAGTCAGCACCATCTGATGTGGCTTTACCGAACTTTCCCACTAATGTGTGTGTTGTGTGCATGAAGCCAGGGAGGGATGTTCTGCAGGTCCCCCATGGTGCAGACTGTTGCAAACAATTCCAAATGAGTGAGACAGGTGGCACAATGGTAGCTAAAGCAACACACATTCCGTTTAGCTCCAACCTGGACATTGGCAGGGGACCCTGTCAGATCAGAGCGGAGTAGCAGCAGGCTGGGTGCAATCAGGGGAGACCCCAATGAGTCTGTCAAGGAGTTTTTGGAAAATGTCAGTGCAGCTTCTTTGCAAGGCCATGAAGACATGGAATGTTCCATGCCACAGAGGATGGATTTGAATGCTGCAAATTCAGGTTCTGTAGATACTAGAGTGGAAGGCCCAAGCCTCAGTCTATTCCATAAGTAAATAAGCTGAGATGGGTACAGTATAGGAGAAGAGGTTGAGCATTAAGGCTGATGGCCCAAAGACACACTCCCAACACCTGTTGGCATGTGCAGCTTGGGGCTGGGGTGTTAGGTCTGGAAACTCTAACATCAAATTTCCCTACTCTTGTGGCTGTGAGCCTAACTAGAGCATTAACACAGTTTTTTGCAATTTATTTCCTTACTTTTTGAGATAGTATAAGTGTATCCTCATTTGCCAGTGGGGGTTCACCGTCCTCTGGGTCCTGCGCTCCCATCCCTTCATGGATGGCATATATGCATGTAGCTGTAGAAGCACAGGGCCCACCATGCCCTTCGCTTTCATTTATAGTACAACAGTGACCAAATTGTCAGCATAGCGATCTTATTACCCCACCTCATGTACCCAGTACAGAAAATTGTCAAATCCACACCAAAATGTAATTTTGCACAACTGAAATGCCATTCCACACCACAGGTGCATAAACACATTTGGCAAGGATTTGAAGAATGACAGCTGTGATTTACAGTAGTAGCACCAAATTAGTCAAAGGATTTTTAAGGATTTTTAAAAATCCCTACTGAAAGTTGTGAAACATTTAGTTAGGGATTTTGTTTCGTTTGTTAGTGTGTTCACTGCTACCCAGAGAGGGTTGTCTCATCTGATAGTGTAGTTGAAAATTTACCAGATGACACTTAAGTGCTGTAATAGGAATTGGCCTCTTTCTGTGGGTATAACAAAAAGAATTTTAGAGGATTTTTTCCCTAAATTTTGTAAAGGATAAATAGGGAATCTCACAAAATTGCTTGACAAATTCGGCGCTACTGCTGTACATGAGGTGGGGTCATAAGAAGGCTATGTTGAAAATCTGGGGACAAAATATGGAACATTTCCAAAGTTATAAGTGTGCATAGTGAAATTGTAACAAGTGGTCATAACTTTGTCATTTTTACATATATTGACCCAAAATTTTCACTATAGCCTTCTTATGACCCCACCTTGTGTACCCAGTACAGAACATTTTTGAATTCCTGCCAAAATGTAATTTTGTGCAACTGCAATGCCATTCTGTACCACAGGTCCAAAAACATGTTTTGGCAAGGATTTGAAAAATGACAGCTGTAGCATACATGAGATGGGGTAGTAAGAAGGCTCTGCTGAAAATCTGGGGTCAAAATAATAAAAATGTCTAAAGTTATGAGCATGCATAGCAAAATTGCAACGAATGGTCATAACTTTTGTCATTTTTACATATACTGACCCCAAATTTTCAACATAACTTTCTTATGACATCCCCTCATGTACCAAGTACAGCAAATTTTTGAGTCCCCACCAAAATGTAATTCTGTGCAACTGCAACGCCATTCCATGCCACAGCTGCGAACATACATTTTGGTAAGGATTTAAAAATGACATTTGTGACATACGTTAGGTGGGGTAATAAGAAGGCTAAGTTGTAAATCTGGGGTCAAAATATTAAAAACGTCCAAAGTTACGCGCGCCCATAGCGAAATTGCAATGAATGGTCATAATTTTGGCATTTTTAGATATTTTGACCCCAAATTTTTAACAATGCCTTCTTATAACCCCACTTCATGAAACATATGACTGTCATTATGCAAATCTGGCCTGAAAGGTGAATTTTCCAAGTGATCACAAAATCACCTTTAGGGCAGGAGTTGCCTAAGAAAAGTCATATTGTTCATGAGGTGGGTCCCCAAATGGCTATGTTGAAAATTTGGTGCAAAAATATCAAAATAGGGCTGAGTTATGAATAAAAGTTAAAATCCCTATCGAAATATATTGAATCGCATTTACCTTAGATCTCATATTGCGGTTGTCGGTTCCAGCAGCATAATGTGTCTTCAGAGAGCAGATCTCGAACCTGGGAGGTTTGGACCTGTTTAGTGGAGTGAGGCTGTGTGGGGGTGTTCTGGGAGTGTGTGGGGGTGGTGGGTGCTGAGATGGAAGTCGTGTTGGGGGGCTGATTGGCAAGGGACCATTTTCTTTGTTTACAGATTTTGGAAAGAAAAAATAAAATCATTGAGGGACAATTTTCTTTATTGCAGAATTGTACCTAAAATAGGATGGTGGGGAGTGCCACTAGACACTAGGGAACACTTTTTCATTAATAGGGATGGCGATCGATTGGCAGGTGGGGGGTTGCCACTAGACACCCGGGAATACATCTAAATAATTGTTGAAGTACCACCCACCTCCCCATTCTTCAGTAAATGGAGGTGCTATTGTTTTTGAGGAACTTCAAGAAACATGCCCAAGGAACAAGGAGCTTTGTTTCTTTTTAATTTGTTTTTTATTTTAAAAGTATATGGCTGGAAAAGACTTCTGCTCATGTTCAGGAGTTACTTACTCTTAGGTGCTTCATTGCTGCCCAATAGATCTGTCTCTATCACTGAGTGAGAAAATTTATCCTGTGGTGAGAGGCCTTACACGTGGTTTAATCTGCTGAGCCCAGATTACCTTGCACGAGAGAGAAAATAGGTGTTATTGATGACATGGGTATATTTTCATTATTTTTTAACTTAGTAAACAGAAACTTCTAATAATTAACTACTGCAGACTGTTGTCTATAATAATAATGGTTAGAATAAAAAAGGAGAACTAACAATCAGCCAGTTGTAATGGTTGCCATAGCACTATTCCCCCATAACCTGAGGGACATAAAGACCCTTACACAAAGACCAGACAATGAACAGGCAAATAACCTTCAGAATAAAACAGATTAAGCAGGTGATCAGAGGTAAGACTACTAAACAGTGTTACTGCATAGTGCAAGGCCCCCCTTTTTTTCCAGCCAGCAACTGTTTTCTGAGCCCTCTCGAGGTGGTCACCTGAAATTAACTTTTAACTAACATTTTTGGCCATCTACATAAATGTATGCAGAACAAAATGGTTATATTAAATGCACACTGAAAATAGAAAATAGAGTTAAAAATCCACGTTTCAACCTTAGGTCTTCTTCAGCAAATATCTAAAAGAGATATTTTCTCTTTTAGATATTTCCTAAAGAAGACCTAAGGTTGAAACGTGGAATTTTAACTCTATTTTCTATTTTCAGGGTGTATTTAATATAACCATTTTGTTCTGCGTTTAGACCACATGCTGATGCAGCGCCTTATTTTTGTTTTTTACATAAATATATACCCTGTAACAAGATTGGAGTGTATTTAGTCCAAAAAAGTGTTCAGGTTTTTAGAGATGTAGAGCAAGGGTTGCATTACATAGAAACATAGACATAAACGGCAGATAAGGACTGCAAGACCCATCCAGTCTGCCCATTTTTTCTGCCTTATGAATGTGCCATGGGCCTTTACTCTGTCAATAGCCTATTTATTCATCTGCATTACTCTCTTATGCCTATCCCATGCCTGTTTGAAGCTCTGCACTGTATTCTTATCTACCACTTCTTGAGGTAGGCCATTCCATGCATACACCACTCTTTCTGTGAAAAAGAACTTACTCATATTACCCTTTAATTGGCCTCCCTCTAATATCATGCTGTGTCCTCTTGTCCTGCTATTTGTCTTATATTGAATCATGTTAGATTTGTCTTATATTGAATCATGTTAGACTCTTTCACCTTGTTAATGCCCTTAAGATGTTTGAATGTTTCAGTCATATCACCTCTCTCCCTCCTTTGCTCTAGGGTATGAATGTATATGTATATTGAGCTCCGTTAATCTGTCCTCATATGTTTTTTGATGCAGTCACTGCACCATTTTGGTTGCCCTTCTCTAGACTGTCTCAATTTGGTTAATGTCCTTGTGAAGGTGCAGCCTCCAGTACTACATGCAGTACCCCTGAAGGGGCCTAACCAGTGTCTTGTAAAGAGGGATTATTACCTCCCTTTTCTGACTTGTGATACCCCTATTAATACATCCCAACATCCCCCTAGCCTTACCTACTGCTTTAGTGGTCTGCTTGGATGATTTCAGGCCATCAGTGATGATGATGCCCAGGTCTCTTTCTTCCCTTGTGATTGCCAGCAACTGCCCTCCCAACCTATAGGTAGCTTCAGAGTTTCTTTTCCCTAAGTGCGTGATCTTGCACTTCTTTGCATTAAACCCCATTTGCCACTTTTCAGATCATTTTCTCAGTTTTTCCAGATCTGTTCTCATTCTGCACACCCCATCTGGATCATCTACTCTGTTGCAGATCTTAGTGTCATCTGCAGACAGGCAAACCTTACCCTCCAGTCCATCTGCAATGTCACTGATGAAGATATTGAAGAGGACTGGCCACAGGACTGATCCTTGAGTTAGCTTGCCCTTTACTGAGATGGGAAATCCTGCTCTTCAGTTAAATGACTTTCAAGAAGCAAAAGTAATCACTGTTACCCTCAAGTTTTATCACAGTTTTTTGCATCTGAACTCGCAACTTGTATACATGGATTAGGAATGCTGTTCACCCTGATTGGAGGCACTGGTGCCTCGCTGACAGCACTCTCCATTTTCTTGGTTTCAAGCAGCTCTGTTGCATTAGTCAAGTTCAGAGGCACTTTCATAGAGGTTGTCAGGATCTCTGCTGTAGGAATCTTCTGTTAAGCAGTAGCAGACGTCTCCATTTCCATTTCAGATTACGGGCTGTTCTCTTCAAGGGGAGCATATCTATTCTCAGCCAACATCCTTGTTAAGGCTTCTTCCTCAGGTTCTGCTCATGGGCTAGGGCTCCGACTCTCCAACCCAGACCTGGACCCTCAGCACTTCTCATGTTGCTGCACTGAATTTTTCTTTCTCACCCCATATTTGCTCTTTGGCTGTCTATCCCACTGATCTTCATCTAGGGTAATTCCATTTCTGTGGTTCTCAATTTGTTCATTTGTATTCTCTGCTGTGAAGCCTCCTGAATCCTCCTTCTCCCTTGGACAGACTCTTGTCTTACTGCTTCCAGAAGGACTCTGACATTCTTTCTGAATGTAAACTATGGCTGTAGATGGAGAGTTAAATAATAATAATAATAATAATGAGATGGTGATCGATCGATGGGTGCACTAGACCCCAGGGAAAAAAATGTTCAATGAAGGGCATGGCCGTCTGGGGGGAGGCGTGCCTCTAGACACCAGTGAATATAGCTATCAGTGGGTGGGGGGTGCCACTAGACACCAGGGCAAGGGCTCACACCTGACACTGCAGCTGGCAGCAGGAGTTCAGCTGGGGCTGCAGAAGACAAGAAATTACTGTTGTTCTTACTGTATACAGAAAATGTGGGGGAAGTGCTCCTCTCACTAAGCTGGGCACCTGGGATTTTGGGTGCCCAGAAAACATATTTATGGCCATACGCTTAATAAAAAAATATCATAATATAGCTAAATAGTTCCCATTTAGCTAGTTTCTGATGTTTATTAAAATCCCACATTTTTTGTGAATTTTACACATTTGTTGGTTCAAGGAAAAAATCTGCAAGATGGCAGTTGGCATGGCACATAAATTGGCTAGTGCACTGCCAATTATGTGGTGCAAAAATGGGCATTGGCAGCAGTAAATGCATACTTCCGGAACAGAATGTTATCTGAAAAAACTACTGTACATTTGCAGGTTGGAAACACTAAAATGTAAAGCCTAATAACTCTGGAACCGTTTGATATTTTTTCAGCAGACCTGTCAAAGAAACTACCTTGGGACATGACACACGTCCCCTGCAAATGTGGAGCAATAATTCCTTTCCATGTAGGCTTTAGGAGAGAGCAACAACAACAAAAAGGACACAATCTTAAGTATAGGAAAACAATTTTTTTTTATAAAAATTGCACATGCAGAACTCAGAAACCACACAAGCTGCAATCACACATATTTACACACATCAAGACTTTGCCTCCTAGACAACACATACACAATTTCAGCTCATTCCATTAATGAGAGCCTAATATATTAATGTGCAAAATTTGAGGTTTAACATTAAACAGGCTACTCAACCCTAACCATAGGGGTGCTATCCCTAATACCTCACCCTCCCAAACCAGGCAGAAGAGCAGGTATGAGGTGTGCTTGGGCTTCTGAAGCCTAATACATACCCCATTCCATCTGTAAATAAGGTCAGATGTGTAGACTTTATGGGAGATAGAATTGGCGGTAGGCTTGAGACTCAAGGCACATCCGCACACCTACTCTCCCAGTTTGGGAGGGGTAAAAGTTAGGAAACCCTAATGCCTCATTTCACATCTTTTGCCACTTTGACCCTAACTGGATCATTAACTAAGTTTTTTGCAACGTCTTGCATTACTTCTTGAGATAGTATAATAGTATCCTTATTTTACTGTGGAAGCGCAGGATCCTTTGGACCCTGCGCTCCCAGCCGTCAGTCATTCCATATATGTATATAGCTGTGGAAGCATAGGGCCCTCTGGGACCTGTTCTTTCATTTATATGACAATGGTGACCAAATTGGCAGCATAGCCATCTTATTACTCCACCTTATGTACCCAGTATAGAAAGTTTCCAATTTCACCAAAACATAATTATGTGCAACTACACCATTCCACACCACATGTGCAAAAACACATTTTGGGCAGGATTTGAAAAAAGAAAGCTGTGACATACATGAGGTAGGATAATAAGAAGGCAATGTTGAAAATCTGGGGTCAAAATATTCAAAATTTCCAAAGTTACGAGTGGGCATATTGAAATTGTAATGAATGGTTATAACTTTGGCATTTTTTCATATTTTTATCCCAAATGTTCAATGTTGTCTTCTTATGACCCCACCTCATAAACCCCATAGGTGAAAATGTTCAAGTTTGTGCCAAAATAACATTCCATGCCACTGGTGCAAAAACAAGTTTCAGACAGGATATAAAAATGACAAGTGTACTGTTCATGAGGTGGTGTTAAAAAAATTACTATCTTGAAATTTGAAGTCAAAATATTGAAAATTACCAAAGTTTTGCACATGCATAGAAATATTTCAATAAACACTCATAACTCAGCCATTTTTAAGCATTTTCTTCACCTGATTTTCAGCCTGGCCTTTTTGGGACCCTACTTCATGAGCACTAGTGGTAAAAATGTCATTATTCAGTCCCTAAATGTGATTTCATGCAGTGACCACAAAATCAACTTCCAGGCCCAGTTAACGAAATGATACTGCCAGTGTTCATGAGTTTAGGTTTTAAAAAGGTCTTGTTGAAAATTTAGTGAAAAAATTCCAAAAAATGGCAAAGCTATGAAGATAAGTTCAAAAAGCCATTGAAATACATTATACAGCACTTATATTTATTTATTTATTTATTTTTATTTATTTCGATTGGGATTAATACCTTTGAGTCAAAGACTCATTTTCAAAGGTTCCAAGTCAGGGACAAAACAGAGCAATACAAATACAATACAGTAAGTACAAATTAAGATAACAGTGAAAAAAGAAAACATGGTAGGCATCATGAACATCATTAAAATGTCACATGAGGTACAAGACTTGTTAGTTTCAGGTACATCTTAAAGGCAGAGTAAATTACATTACATCAGGTTGTTGTAGGGTAGGAATACACTGGGAATAGTGAGACATGTCAATAATAGGTCCGTGTTATGCTATGGGGATGATGGGGGAAAAGGTAAGCAGCCAGATTGGCGTTGTCAAAGTAGCTAGAGGTGGTATGGGACAGGAGTAAAGGGGAAAGGTGGTGTAGGAGGGTTGTAAGTCAAAGGGGGGGAGTGGGGAGGGGAAGAGGTGAGGAGGCAGGGAATAAGGCAGGAGGAATATGTCAAATTATTTTCTGGCACAGTTACAGGTGGTTACATTCTTAAGGTGGGACCATAGCCCCCTTTTGAGTGGATTCAGCTTTGTGTTTCCTGTCAGCATTTCAGGCAACTTATTAAACCATTTGGGGTCCTTAAAAGTAATGAATTTTTGGGCCAGTGATGTGCGCTTGAAAGGGACTTGTAGTCCTCCTTTTGTCACATTTCTTGTTTGTTTAGTGTGCACAGCCTTCTTGAACAGACTGCTCATGGATTCCGGCATGGGGCCTAGTTGCACTTTTTTTATGATCAGGCATGTTTGGTATTGGACTCTTAGTTACAGTGGGAGCCAGACCATCTCACAGTAGAGTGTACAGGTATGAGTCCATCGATCTGCCCCAAGTGCCAGATGACAAGCCCTATTCACAAGTTTTTGTATCCTGTTTAGGGCAGTGCCTAAACCTGCAATGTATATTGGTAAGCCATAATCAACAGATGATAATACTGTGCTGCCTGTGTCTAATTTGAGGGTCGCAGGTGTCATTGAGTGCTTGTTTCTGTAGAGGATGCCCAGTTTCATGTTGGTGGTTTTGACAACTTGATTAATGCGGTGGGAGAAATTGAGTTTGTCATCAAGGTAAACACCCAGATATTTAAACAAGGAGACTTGTTCAAGTGTGACGCCCTTTTGGTTCAGAATTCTAAGTGGGATAAAATTCCTTTTGTTCTGTGGGACCGAGAACAGCATGCTTTTGTTTTTTTTATGGTTTAGTAGCATTTTATGTTGTCAGAACCAGGCTTCAAGTTTGTGGAAACTTTCGATGGTCAGGTGGTCCCTACCTGGGATCTTTTTTCTTCAGTTCACAGTTCGACTTTGAAGAGTGCAGACATGCATCGGTCCACAGCTGGTAAGTATAGGGTAAGGGGGGATGTGGGGTGGTGGATGCTCAGTGGGAGGGTCAAGATGGGGGAAGGGGTCAGTGGCACTGACGAGGGACTGTTTTCTTTGTTTCAGGCAAAAAAAAAAGATGCCAGGGGATGGTTTTCCTATTGCAGGTACCAATAACATAAATAAACTATCTCAGTTTCCCACACTGCCTGGGGGGCCTCTAAATGCCAACACAGGGATTGGGTCCCCCCAATGTTGGCTACAGTCAATACAACAATGGGTTGCATGGGGGGGCATCTGCCACTGGGTGTTGGGCATTCTGGTGTTGGATTATATAACTATAAATAAAAAAACAGGGACTCGCATAAAAATAAGGGGGACAGTGATCAGATTAAAACCAAATAAAATAGCCCCCACTAAGTGTTATATTCATAGTCCATTTGCAAAGTACTTCATTTGCGTAATGAAAATGGCAATGTTCTTGATTTCTAGTGGGTGACCATGGGCAGCATTTTCTAAATAATATATAAAATATACACCCACCATTAAATTACAAAATAGACAACTGTCAACATTTTTTAACTATCTGTTATATGGCCTTATTGTGACTGAATTTCACATCCCAAAACACACATTTTTGCTGCAAATTGTTTATGTTGCAAATGGATGATTGTTTTGAAAATAGAAGCAGGACTTTCAGATGTGCTTGTATGTATGAAGTAACAGCATGCATTTGCATCTGTACATCTGGCCCTTTTGAAAACCTTCCCTCACTTATCTTCCTCGCTTTCACAGATTCATCTGCAAAAGCAACAAACGTAATAAAGAATTTTAAAAAAAGACATGTAATATTTTCCTGAACAGAATCAGTGAAGTTGTTTAGGTATGGGTAAAGAAATTTGTGCAGCCCTTTATAAAGTAAATACCTATAGCCACTGAGGTCATCAAGAAGGCTGCAAGTACTCGGGCTGTGCTGGAAGGGGAACTCTGGTTCTTAAATTGCCTGTCCTCTATGGCAAAGTGAAAGAATCTTTGATGGTAAGGTGCTAGGGTTAGTAACTATTTACATTATGTTAAAACATGCTTTTTGTGCGTCCTAACTTTTGGAGTAAAAATGACAGTTATCACCTTCGCTAGAGGCTCCAGTATACCATGGGACTTGTTATCCATGGTCCAGCACCCCTGATTGTACTCCCAACTTGCAGACAGCAACACATATGTAGGTATATGTACTAACCTTAGGCAGAGGCACTTATCATATAAGCATAAGTGTCAGGATCTGGGTTCTGTTGTACTTCTCTAATGCATATTATGCTTCACTATACTTTTATAATATATTCTGCCACTGGGAGATGTTATCTTTTATATTTTATTGTATAATAATAACTTGTCAGCAATTGTTTACATTGCCTGACCAAGTTTTAATTCCCCATTATAACTCACAAGTTGTAACGGGGAACACGTGCTGAGTCAGTCACAAAAACCAGCTCCCTGATTGGCTCTGCGTGTGGTCTGGGGTGGGCTTTCAGTTTGAAAAACATGGAGGCTCCTTACTTGTTTAGCGAGGAACTGCCAGAGCAAGCGTTCTCGTTGCTTTTTTAAAAAATAAAATAATATATCTTGTTGATGCTACCATTTAGAAATGGCAGCATGTCTCTCACTCACTATCTGGATGATCCTGCCATTCGGCAGCCACAAAGAACAGGCAGTGGCAGTGGGAAGACAACTGCGGTAAGATCGCAACCGCAAAAAAAAAATGGAAAATGTAAAGACATAAAACAAAAAATTGCTGACCAGAAATTATATTTAAAAAGGAATGGGGAAGTGATTTCAATTTAAAATTAATAGTTGCCCTCGGTGTGGGATGCTTTAATAAAACCCCTCGGGGTTTATGTAGCATCCCACACCTTGGGCAACCATTAATTTCTCATTAAGCACAGTTTCCCATCCATTATTTTATATATCATACAGGCAACAGTGCCATCTTTAGTGCTTGTGCACAACTATAACTGCAAGTGACCTTGGAAGCATCACAGATCTTATTGTTCAGTTATCTTCTGCAAGCTAAGCAACTTCTCTTGTTAGTTAGGATAGTTACTCAGGCCACCTGTTTCTGGCCAATTATACACTTTTTATGTATCTTCTTTTATAGTTACCATAGTAATTATCGAGGTATAAGACCCCTTGAGGCACATAGCTTTACTGAGACTAGAGACTGTGCCTATGTAGGTAAGGAAGCTGGATACTCTCCCAGTGATTACACTGATGGTTGTAAGCCTGTATTATTATTATTTGCCAGTGATAAATTACATTTATTATCTGGACACCACTTGTCTGTCATCTCTTCCTTTTGTGCAGTTCCAACAAGAAACTGAGAAAGGTAATTTTAGTACCCAGTTACAGAGTCATATTAATGCCTCTTTTTCTCATTTGCATGTGATCCAGGCCTGCATTATGACAATCACCCATACTGGTTTGTGTCTTGTATACCGCTGCTTCCAATGTAGCTCTTTCCTCACAAGCTGCCAACTTGGCAACACCCTAGTCCAGTTTGCAAGGCACAAACTAAGTTTCCCAACACACCAAATATTTAAACATGCTGCCCAACATCTCTTTGAAATTGTTTTGACCTGTTCAGAAAAAGTCAAATTTATCAGCATGAGACTCTTTTTTCAGATGGACCTTTTAGACCCATGATGTGAAATAATTTGGAAGTCTTTGATTTTCTGGTCTATGCCTGTGACCAGAGATCCTAAATGTTTTCAGCATTCCTGGTTGAGTTAGGTGTTTTAGTCAGTGTTTTTAGAGATAGGCAGGGCTGGGGAGTGAGGAAGCATAGGAGTTATCTCTTTTATTTTTCATATAGCTGCCCACGGATCTCTTACATTCTTTGGGTGCTGTTTGAGGAAGGAGTCCTACCTGTTGTCCCCCCTGTGGTCATCCAGGTCACTGCATTTCTGCTGTGGCTTTAAAGGGAAATTAAATGAACTTGGCATTCATGTTTAAGAGGTGCTGTTTTTACAGAGGGGCCAACTACTAACAAAACTGCCTTTGAGGTAGGGAAAGTGATGGAGTCACTTCTGAAGGAAAGAATAGTTGAGTACCTAGAGGCCAGTGGAGCACAGGACCCAAGGCAGCATGGATTCACAGCGGGAAGGTCATGTCAGACGAATCTAAAAGATTTCTTTGACTGGGTGACCAAAGTAGTAGACCAGGGAGGGGCTGTGGACATGGCCTACCTAGACTTTAGCAAGGCATTTGACACAGTCCCACACAAAGATTAATAGTCAAATTAACCAGCCTGGGAGTGGGTCCCTGGGTGGTAGCCTTGGTAAAACATTGGCTGCACAACAAGGACACAGAAGGTAATTGTAAATGGAGTCCACTCTGAAGAAAGAGGTTACTAGTGGGGTACCATGAGGGTTCAGTATTGGGTCAGTCCTTTTTAATGTCTTCATCAGTGACATTGCAGAGGGACTGGAAGGAAAATCTTGCCTTTGCAGATGACACAAAGATCTGCAACAGGTTGATACACAAGGAGGCATGAAAAGGATGAAAGGGACTTGGCAAGGTTGGAGGAATGGTCAGAAGTATGGCAGCTAGATTCAATGCAAAGAAGTGCAAATAATGCACCTGGAAACAAGAACCAGGGAAGAATACACAATGGGTGGGGAGGTAGTAACAACAACAAAACAGGAAAGGGACCTGGGGTAATCATATCAGATGACCTTAAGGTTAGCAAGCAATGTGAGAAGGCAGTAGGGAGGGCTGGGGTATACTGGGATGTATGGGAGGCATCAGCAGCAGAAAACAGGAAGTTGTTATCCTCTGTACAGACAGTTGGTGAGACCCCATCTGAGTACTGTGTCCAGTTCTGGAGACCCCATCTCCACAAGGACATAGACAGGATAGAGGTAGTCCAGAGGAGGGCAACTAAAATGGTGCAGGGTCTGCAGGAGAAGCCGTATGAGGAGAGACTAAGGGAGCTTAATATGTATACCCTTGAGGAAAGAAGGGAGAGGGGGGACATGATAGAAACTTTTAAGTACCTCAGTGGAATCAACAAAGTCCAAGAGGGTAGCATCTTTCAGAAAAAGAGACTTGCAAGAACAAGGGGACACAATTTAAAGATAGAGGGGGGGCGGTTCAGGGGCAATGTGAGGAAGTATTTTTCACAGAGAGGGTAGTGGATGCATGGAACAGCCTTCCTGAGGAGGTTGTGGGGTCTAAAACTGTGGGAGAATTCAAGAATGCATGGGACAGACATAAGACAATTCTTGTGGGGGGTAGGAAGAAATAGGCTGTTGGTTAACTAGGATCTACGGCCTATCCTGTAGGTAGGGAAATGGGCAGACTAGATGGGCCAAGCGGTCCTTATCTGCCATCAAAGTCTATGTTTCTATGTTTCTATGATCACTGCAGCCCAGCTGTCTGGTCATCTTGACCCTAGGTTCTGGCTGCATCCAGGCTTGCCAGTACTACTGGAAGGTGCTTCTTTTTACCATCAAATGAGAGGGCTGACTAGACTGTGGCATACTTGTTTGCTGACCAGACTCCTTCCCAGGAGAACATGGACATAGAGGGCACTGACACATTCATTTCCTAGGGAAAAGGACGAGTTTGCCTGGAGACTGTGGTTTTTGCTGTGTGACTTCTTGCCTGTTTTTCAAATTACTGGCCCATTTCTGTCATCCATCAGCTGCTGGAACATTGGGCCATTTCCCTCAGTTTATGGGCCCTTCTACCCCCATCAGATTATCATTAAGAGGGGCCAGATTGATGGTGGTCGCCGGACTTGCTAAGACTCTGGTAATTTTCCTATATCACTGAAGGCTGGTGAGAGCAGCTTATGTGGTTATTCAGGAACTCTTCTTGTTTCCCAGCACTCAGATTTATTTTTTTTTCCTGCACTACATTAATATCTTGCTCTGAGTTTGGGTTTGGTGAGAGGGTCCCCAGTCTCTTATTCTTGGGCTGTGAAGGCTGTTTTGTTTGGTTGAATATTATCCACTACTGGCCATAATTTATGCCCTATCTTGTAGGGCCTTACTATTTTGAGATGTGTGGTTAATGCACTCCTGGACTTGAAGTGCCATTTCTTGTCTTCTCACTTTACTTGGGTGGTGGGTGGGAGGTGGGATTTTGGATGATGGGTCTGGTTTTATGCAGTGTGTGTGAGGTGTGAGTGGCTAGGTGTGCATTGTATTAGCTTTATGATTGGCAGGAATGTGTGAGTTATTATTTTAGTCAGCCTCAGCTGTTATAGGGGTATTCTAGTGAGACAATATGTGTCTAGGGATGCCAAAGGTTCTGGGGCAGTCTAGGACTGTGTACAGGGTATCCCAACTTTTTGATCTGCAGCTCTTCATTGACTTCCCAGTATCTACCACCACAGTGTGACACTGTCGGGAGGTTGGTATTTGGAGGTCACACATTGATTGGTTATGGCAGGGCCCTGGATACATCTGATGAGGTAAGATTGAGGCTGTTAGGTGCAGAAGGAACCCTGGGTGTCAAAGGGTCCTAGGGAGAGGCCAGACATGTTGGGTTCCCATCTCCAGGGTCCTCACCAGACTGAGTGGGCAAGTAATCAGAAGTGCCACACTGCCCACCAATCCACTGAGGGCAGGGCTTTGCAATACCAGATTGATGAGGAACAAGACCACAAATAGACTATTGGTTAACTAGGATCTGCAGTTTATCCAGTAGGTAGGGAAATGGGCAGACTAGGTGTGCCAAGCGGTCCTTATCTGCCATCAAAGTCTATGTTCCTATGTAATTATAGCAGACTTGATTTCTTCCATCTATCTGGCATGCATTACTGAGACTTGGTGGGTGACAATGCTGGCTCTGTTTTAGAGGCCGCCGTCCCCCTGGGTACTCAGTGGTGCACTGCTCCAGAGTGGAGCACAGGGGCAGGGGAGTGGCCATCTGTTATAGAGACTAGCTTGGCTTTACTTTGCACCCTGTGAAAACACCAGGTTCTTTTAAATGTGTGACTGTACATGAAGGTCTGGGCACAGGCTGCAGGATTCTCCTGGTTTACTGCACCCTGGGGGTGGCAGGAGAATTTCTCTAGGAGGTAGCTGACTTCATCATTGGTGAAACATTAAAGTCCCCCAGATGTTTAGTTTTGGGGGACTTCAATGTTTGGGCTGACAATGGATCCTCTAGGCTAGGTTGTAACCTCCTCCAGATGGCCTGTCAAAAGAGGTTTCTTCCGTGACCCACCAGGGCCACCACATGTTGGACCTGGTCTTCTTGCTGGGGCTTGAGATTAATAATCTCAAGACTGATTGGGTCGCTTGGTCTGAACATTGCACAGTGGAGTTCTTGCTCTGGGTCCTCCCTGAGAGCACTCCCTCTGCAGAGATGGTAAGCTACTGCCCTTTGAGGGGTTTGACCCCAGCGGGATTGCTAGTGGTAGCCGATATAGGTAGTGTGGTTAGTGCATGTGAAGAGGGAATGAGCGTATATAATAGAGTGATGCCTGCTGCATTTGGCTCTCCCACACCGGTCCGTGTATGATCCAAATCCTCTCTTTTGAGATCCCATGGTTTAACGGGGAGTTCAAGGTGATGAAGATTATGGGTCAGAAGTTAGAATGCTGTTGGCAGAAGACTGGGCTGGAGGCAGACAGACTGGCCCTGCGTTCCCACTACAGTGAGTACCAGGGGAAAATTACCAATAGGAAGGCAGAATTCCTGTCTAAGGAGATTGCCACTGGGAAGAATAGACCAACTGTACTTTTTCAAACTATGGACAGGTTATTACATCCAGCCTGTCTACAGCTGAAAACTGTTTTTTTCAGATGCTATATGTGAAGAGTTTGCTTGATTCTTCTCGGACAGGGTGTCTGCCATCAGGCTGGGAATCCCGCCAGCGAGCCACAGTGTTGCCTACAGTGATCGTCATGTTCACCCAGAGAGCACGCTGCTGAGTTGAGGGAGTTTAAACCCATGGAGCTGGCCAAAGTCATTGGGATTGCTTCCAAGCTGAGGCACACATATTGTAAACTAGACCCGGTTCCTACACGTTTCTTGATAGGATGTGCTGACGCCGTTGGCCCAGTGTTCACCTAGATTGTCCAGTGATCTTTGTCGGAGGTTTTTTTTCCAGTTGCCTTGAAGGAGGCACTTGTTAGACCCCTTCTGAAGAAACCATCATTGGACCCTGACATCAAGGCAAATTACTGTCCCATCTCCAACCTCCCATTTTAGAGAAGGTTGTTGAGAAGATAGTGGCACAGCAGCTTGAGGAGCATCTCATGGTCTTTGATCTATATGAGCATTTTCAGTCTGGGTTTCATGCAAGGGATAGCATGGAAACTGCATTAATTTGGGTGCACAATGTCCTCAAGGCACGAGATCAAGGTGATGGGACAATTTTCATGCTCCTCAATCTCTCCTCAGCTTTTGACACGGTACACCATTGTGTGTTGCTCAACCACCTGAGAGAATTTTGTGGACTCGCCGGTACTGTCATCTGCTGTTTTGAGTCCTATCTCACTAACAGGAGCCAATGGGTAGTGATGTAGAATTTCTCCTCCTCCCTTAGCCTCCTGTCTTGTGGAGTACCTCAGGGTTCGGTCTTTGTTTGCTGTGTATGTGCTACCCCTGGGAGAGCTCATTAGGAAGTACAGGCTGAGTTTTCATTTCTATGCCAATGATACTCAACTGTATCTTTACTTTGCCTCTGGGATATCCAGTGCAGTGGAAGTGCTAAATAACTGCCTTACAGAGATTAATGACTGGATGGCTTCCAGCTGGTTGAGACTGAACCCCAATAAGACTGAGGAACTGGTGGTGGAGTCAAACAAAGGGCATGATAGGATGTATCCTGGTGCAGCAACAGAATTATTCCTGGGGTCAGTGCCATTGAAGGCTTCCTCTAGAGTGCATGATCTTGGTGTGACCTTTGACAGCAGAATGACATTCGAATCTCAAGCATCATTCATTGTCCAGACAAGCTTTTACCATCTGAGAAATATCGCCAGGCTTAAACCCCTAGTTCCACCCATGGACCTCCCCACTTTAATGCATGCCTTCATGATGTCAAGGCTGGATTACTGTAATGCACTCTACTTCATGGTTTCAAGAGATACCCTCCACCAGCTGCAGCTAGTGCAGAACACAGCTGCCAGGTTGTTGATGAGGCAGTCAAAATACTACCACATCACCACGGTGCTGCGTGAACTGCATTGGCTGCCAGTCAGGTGGAGGATACTCTTCAAAGTGGGTTTGTTAAGGCCCTACAGAGACTTGGCCCTGGCTACCTGTCAGACCTTCTGACACGTGCTGCCTCTATCCACTCCCTCTGTTCCTCCTCTAGTGGCCTCCTCATGATTCCCAGGATGAGGTTGAAAGCTGTCGGTGACAGAGCTTTTAGTGTCGCCAGCCCCATACTGTGGAATTCACTTCCTCCAGCTGTAAGGGAGGCCATTTCAGTTGAGGTATTCAGGGCCAGCCTCAAGACCTTTTTGTTCAGCCAGGCATTCCCAGACACATCTTCTAGTTTTTATTCCTGGGATTACCCCCCTTTTTAGTAACTGTTTTAAGTTCTGGCCATTTTCATTCTTAGTGGTCTGTTTATTATCATCTGTATTGCTGTAATTTATTTATTTTGGCATTCATCTTATTTATTGTATTGTACATGTTTTTATTTGTATGGCTCCCAGAGCCTCCGGGATTGGGCACCTAAAAATAAAACTTGCCTTGCCTTGCCTTGCCAAACATGCAAGGGGCTGTAACCCTGCAACTTCTTCAGAACTTATTAGATGTCAGATCATCTACCCGAGGTCAGTGCTTCAAATTTGTATGGGCCTATACAGAAATAATTTGCAACAGTAAATTTCTGGGAATAGTAAATTAATATCAGTGAGCTACAGTATAGCATGCTATAAATTTGCAAGTCTATATGAAGTTACAATTATTTTGTTAATACCAGCCATTTGTATTAAACATCACCTTTACTTCTAGGAATAAAAATGTATTGTATCTTATTTTATCTTTTTTTCTTTTCCATCTTTTTTACTTGCCTTATAATGTAGTTGTCATTTAGTACATTTTTAAAATTCTCTATCTACTGTGTATGTCACTTTAGCCACTCAATCTATACAATTTAATAGATTTGTAACACTAACAGCTATTTTGTTTTGTTTCTTTTTATACAGAAGTCATATACTTTCCTCCAAGGATTTTGGCCAGTGCTGGATCGAATGTCACTGTGTCTTGCATCTATAATGACAAGAACACGACTGTCCCCATCAAGAATATTGTATGGTTGCTGAATTTAAATGAGCAGGTTTCAGAAAAACAGTACAGTGCTGTCAGTGAACATGTGGCCAGAGTTGCTCTTCTAAATCTGAATGCAACTAAACCTGAAGGAAAATTCCATTATCATGCGTTATACTGCTGCCATCAAAGTAATGAAAGCATCACGTGCAGCCATCGCTATGCTGAGCTATATGTGATAAGTAAGTTTCCAAATAACTATTACCTTTGGATATACTTTGCTTTTCATGGCAGCTATGGTGTGATTTGTCATACAATATAAACAAAGTGTTGTTGGCACTTTTGGGAAAACCTTGAAAAATGAACTGTTTATTTTATTTTTTGTTGCTGACCAGGGAAGGAGTACTAGGCAATTCTGCTTATTTTCAGCCCTATCCTGGTGGGGGGAAGGGGATGGGGATACAAATGCAGGTTGACTTATTGAATTAGGATAAGCTGTTCATGGCATTTTTAGTGACTAGGGAAAAAATGGCCAGGACACCAGAGAAATTCCCCTACTCGGCCAGCAAGGGGAATGCTTGTCCCACTGACCAAGATGGCTACCATGCAAGATGGAGGAGGAGGAGGAGGAGGTGGTGGAGGTACTGCTTTCCCCACAAGCTCTGGATATCTACCTACTGAAATCGAGAATATTGCTCAAAATGATTTAATGGTTCAACAGAAGGCTACAGATGGTTTTATAAAGTTTGATACTGCACACGGAACTTCTACAACTGAGGTATTAAGAACATCTAGCAATGCTGAGATAATTGCACCAGTATACTCTGATTGTGAGGAGGTCTTTGAACCTCAGTTATGACAGATGTTTTACCAGCATAAACAATTCATCCTAAAATTGATACAAGACGGCCCATCCACACAGGATGAGATACCTGAGGCTGAATTTTCTAAGAGTCACGAGTCACAGACTGTAAACCCTGCTGCTACTTCTCAGGCCATTGCCCTGAGGTCTCAGCTTCACTTATGAGCTGCTTCTTGACTGCACCCTGAGGCAAACAGCACCTGGACTCCTGAAGCTGCTCTGCAAGCTGCTAGGTGGCAGCAATCTGTGGGCGAGACACCCTGGACCTCTCCAAGACTGGTTATGGTGACCGAAATTATTTCTACTATGACACAGGACTTCTTATCTAGTTTTCAACCTGTAATGAAGGGATTTTACTGTGACCACAGACCCTATGGGTGCATCACAAGCTCCTCCAGTCACAGGTAACAATGCTAGCAGGCAGTCGGACATGTCTGAAGGACCTATGGGCCCCACCAAAACCCTACCTACTTACAGTAAGGACTCTTTACCCCATTTTGCTGCACAAAATGGCAAATTCTGGCTCTAACTTTAAAATGTCAGATTTATTTAAGTCCGTGGGAGAGACCACTTAGCATCAGAATGCTGTACGACTAAGATACATTGGTGATACCATCACTGCTCCCTCTCATAGAACTGTTCTGCACAAACATGTTAAATGACACATTGGGAATCAGTTCCTCCAAACTTTTTGCCTTTATTCACATTAAAGGTGAATTAACGTATGATGTGAGTTTTAAAAATGTCTGCGCTCTTGAAAAATTTTGGCTTCAGTATGAGCAGGTCAAGAATTCTTCATTATAGGCCCCATTTATGTTGATCCCACTTACCAAACCCTTAGTCAAGATCATTACATTGCTGTTTAGGAGTGAGGGGGTTAACATTAATGATATACAGTATTGGTTCAAGCAAAGATGTGATCTTTTGGATACCCCCCGCCCAATTTTTGATGAAGACTTAGTTTGGACAGGAGGATGGAAAATTATAGTTCAGCTTAGGCAGACAGAGCAGGGAATCATGCATTTGCCAGAGAACTTTCACACTGGGAGGGATAGGGGCATTTATTTTTACCCAGAACATCCTCGCACCTGCCACAAATGTGGTTCTAGGACCCATTTGAGTTACACCTGCCACCAGCCTAGATGTACCTTATACATCTCTTATGGACATGTCAACCTAGGTTGTCCCAATCCCAGTTTCTGCAACCTGTGAGATGAACATGGTCACACTTATCCACAGTGTCCATGGGCCGAGCACAGTATGGTGGATCAGGTCCCTCAAGACCATACTCATCTGCTAGCAGAATCCCAGGCACAAGCACTTATAAGATGAGAGGAGGCCTCACTCCCTACTGTGCCCTCCACCTCAATGGAAGATAAAGGACCCTTAGAGTCTCAGAACATGGCACACCCAGTGGGTTTGGTTTCCTGTTCTCCACAGGATAGTGCACAAACAGGGCAAAGTAATTCTCCTGAGGTTCCCAGTATCCAAGAGAAACAACTTCAGATCCCTGCAAATGTTCAGCAGGGTGCCATCCCCCCCCAAAGAAAAGGAGCCTTTTACCCAAGTCACACTATCTAGAAATAGCAGAGGGAAATGTAAATCTGATTCCTGAACACCTACTAAGACTATTGTCACTAGGAACAAGTTCCAGGCCCTGGCAAAGAAGAGACAGTGGGGAGATATTGAGGGGGAGGATACAGACACAGATTCCTCCAGAGCATCCTCAAAAATGGATTATTCCTCAGAATCAGGGAGGGAAAACTCTCAGGGAGGTCAGGAGCAGGGTATGCAGGCCCCACATAGGTGAATTTTTTGAGATGTAATCAATACCTTTGTTTGATTATCTCCCCCCAAATCTATCAGACGGGCCCCTCGCTCCTCTTAACATCTGATGCATAATCCTACTCAGTTACATTGCTGCACTCTGAATGTTTGTAGCATTAAATCATTCAGGAAACAGCTTTCTACCATTGGCATGTTACTTTCCCTACCCCATGATTTATATTTTTTGCAGGATACCAGGCTAAAAACCAGGCATGAACTTGTTCAGGTTAAAAACAGATGGACATCTGGACCTTCTTATTCGTCCCATGGGGAAGATACATGTGATGGGGTGGATATTTCATTTTCAGGATATCACTTTCAAATTTCAAAAGTGCTGGACATTTTTCACGGGTGTGCACTCTTGATAGACAGCACTTATGGCCTTATCAGTTTTCACCTTATTAACATAAATGCCTCTCAAAGCATAGCTTCATGGTCATCCTTATTTCTTAGGATACAGTTCTATTTATTTACTGCTTGCCACATATATTTTGGTGGGGAGTTCAATTGCGACCTTTCCTCTGCTGATAGAGAAAGTAATGCTCACAACATTTTTAGTGACACAGCAACATTACTAAAGATATTACAAACTGCACAGTTGCTTGACGGGTATAGAACTATTCATCCTGTAGGTGCTAAAACCTACTATAGAGGGACACGATACCCAGATTGATTACCTTTTTATTTCTAAAAACATTAAGATACTACAAGCAGTAGTGATTCCATGTGAAATGACAGATCATTTGGCTGTATCGCTGCTATGCTCCCCAGCTGGAGGACCCTTCTCTATTTCTCCAGAGTCTAGATGGAAACTGAATAGTTCTTTACTTTCAGACATAAATATTTGTAAGAGTTGCTTGAACTTATTACAAGCAATGGTGTCTGTCTTAGATGCTTATCAATCCAATATTGCATGGTGGGAGGACACAAAATTGGATCTTCAAAACTCTTTTTTTAAAAGGGCTAGGTACAAATCTGTGTCAACTTATTTTAAATATTCTAAACTACGCAAGCAACTTTTGGCCACCATATCTTTGGCCTACAAAACTAAGGTCAACCTATCTCAGCAAATTAGGGCTCTCAAAACCAAAATGAAGACTTATCAATATGACAGGGCTATTTCTTTAAAATTGGAAGCCCAGTGTGGCACCCAAACTACTAAATCTTCCCTAGATATTTTTAAAAGCTGCTCAGATAGAGTTTCCTCCACATTTATAGAGCGTCTTTCAGACCCATCTGCCTCCTCCCTACACTCTTCTCTCTCCTCTATAAAGCAGTTAGTCCAAACACATTTGGAAGCCTTGTTTAAATCAGAATGTGAGTTTGTAGATGCTACTTCTTTCCTCAGGGGTATAGATATTCCAGACATTCCCAGGAACCAGTTGCAAAATTTAGTGGCCCCCATTTCCATAGAGGAGATGACTGAGGCAATCAAAAACAAAAAAATGTACTTTCCCTGGGGCAGACAACTTGACAGATGAATTATACCAAGGGTTTTATTGATATTTTTGCCCTTTCCCTGACGGTTGTGTTTAACTGCATTTTGAATACACATTCTATCCCCTCAAAATTTTCGGATGCTATTATGATATTATTATTTAAGAAAGGGGAGAGGTCTGAGATTAGAAATTGGAGACTGCTCAGTCTCCTGAACGTAGATGACAAAATATTTGCTACAATATTGCTGAATAGATTACTGCCGATTGCAGCTTGTGTTATTTCTAAAGAACAGTGTTGTGCTCTGCCTGATAGATACATGCTGCACTCCATCTCTTTACTTAGAGATATAGTATACTCATGCTCTGCAGAAAGCCCAGGCCTTCTTCTATCCTTGGGCCAGGAGAAGGCTTTTGATCGGGTTAATCATAAATTCATATTCTCTGTCCTACAGCATTATCATATCCCCATACAGTTTATATCTTGGATAGAACTCCTTTATAAAACTGCATGGATTACCCCATATGTTAACAGCTCCCCAGACAGTGCCTTCCTGAGTAGAAAAGGAGTACAACAGGGTTGTCCTTTAAGCCCTTTATTATATGCCTTCCAGATTGACCCATTATTAAGGCAGTTTCTATATCACCCACATATCCCAAAATCATTGTTCTCTAATGGATTTGCTGCCCCAGTAATAAGTGCATATGCTGATGATCTGTGCATTTGTTCTACTCCCCAGCTGGACCCCTTGGAGGCTACCTCCCTGTTAGCTGATTTTCAAAAGGTTGTACCTAGTCTTCCTCCTCATATGGTTATAGATTTAGTGGTGAATAGTCATGTTACCCAGGAACCATTTAAGATTTTAGGGCTATTTTTTGGCAGCCCAGGTGACTCCACCCTTAACTGGGGCTTGGTGCTGGGTAAGGCTAGCTTGCTAGTCAGTTCATGGAAGGGTCGAACAATAGTGAAAAGGAAAAGGGTTTTGTTATTGGAAACCTTGGTATTGCCCCTGTTTTTGCACACAGCTATGATTCACCCTTTACCCTTCTCTTTAGAAGCTAGAACCTATAATGCTTTTTTTCAAGGACTTTGGGGCAGTCGCCTGAACCTGGTAAAGCAAATGTACACATATCCAGATTATAGTTTTGGGGGGTATGAATGATAAACCCCTTGGGATTTTTTCATAGCTTATTCCTTAATTTCTTATTTGTGTCACTTTTACACCCTCTCCCCCTTATTGGATCTCTCTTTTGTTAACTTTGGTTACCCCTCTATGTGACATATGGCTCAACACTGCTACTGAGATGCCGAGAAATTTTAAGAAACATGGGATTCCCACATTTTTGTTTCCCACTTTTCTCAAGATTAGACAATGGAATTTGGCATATTCTGTGGTCCAGACAGTCACCTGTAAACAGCTGTACGCTCATGTTCTCCAAGCACATTTTACTGAACTACTCAGAATTTTAGATTCCCATGATACAGTGTTAGATAATGGTTTAGTTTTCTGCCAGCTTACTGACCAGAGACTACCAAGAAAGCTATGGGATATTATGTGGTTTTCATGTCACGGGAGACTTGGGGTAAGGGGTAGTTTAAAACATAAGTCCCTCAAAGAAAGAATGTATTTCAGGGATACCTGTATAGTGCAGCTTGAAACAATGTGACAGTTCTTTTTAGAATGTCCCTTTAGTGTGGAAGTTTGGACCTTGCTGCTGCACAAGTGAAAAGATAAGCCTTTTAATGTAATTTCATACTGTATGAAATGTGTATTTATGGCATTTTTCTCCCGAATATGTCTAGATACCATGTGAGAACCCATAGAATTATCTTTGCTTTATGTAGATATTTTTTGTGGCAAGCCAGATGTGCTCAGTTATTGCAGCAAAAAACATATACAGGGACTCAAGTGGTGAACCAGGTTTTGTCTGACCTACGTACCACGTACTTTCTTGAGCAAAAAGTATACACACAAACTCAGCACAGTAAATACTGGACCTCCTGTGACTGGATTTTAGAGGAATAGATGAATATGCATATTGTATAACACCTACTTTCATGAGGGCCACAGGCTGTTTCGGCTTCACATGTATGAGATTGGATGAAGTTGACTACCTGCTATGAAATTTTATTGCACTTTTGATTTATTAGGCTGGGAGATGTGTTTCTTTTTTTTGTTTGTTTGTTTAGGATTTTTCCCTTTTTTTTTACTAAGTTTAAAGGTGCAGGGGGTCAATGAATTGTTAATACATTAGTGGTAATAATATACCAACTAGAGGTTTGGATTTTCCTAAATTTTATAGTTTTCTTTCCTTTACACGCATGAAGTCTTTATACTGCCTGTTAGGTTTATTGTTTTGCTTTACTTCGGGTTTGCCATGTGGGTTACAATGAAATATGTGATGCAAATTGGGTGTTTTTTTTTTCCCTAGTATAAAACTTTGTTCAATAAAAAGTCCTCCACTCCTTTCATAGAGGGGATGGGGGTCTTATCTTTTAGTTTTGGGGTTATATACCAACTGCTCTTTTTGGGAGTATGATGTTAAATACTCTTTTATGTTTATCTTTTCTATGATTTCATGTGGGGACAAGCCTTTAAATTACTTTCTGTTTAAATGTATGATGTAATACATGCTTATGTCTCTTTCCTGTTTTTATGATTTTATGTGAAGTAACACTGGTTGTATCTTATTTTTTATGTTTATTAATAAAAAATTCCCCTACTCTCCACTGGGGGAATTGCAGGCTGTCAGCCAAGATGGCCACTTAGAGTGGAACTTTGGCGAGGAAAGACATACTTGAGATAGGGGAGCAGGCCTCCTCCCCTATTTTGATTTCGTTAGAGGCCAAAGAACCGGAGATGGAAATGGAAGCAAAGACTGTCCAGCAAGGAGCGGTAAGCTCTGTAAGAATGAAAGATAAAAAACAGTTTTCAAATAAATTGGAAAAAAAGAGGAGGATACTGATACAAGACCCATGATAGCCCAACAAGAACTGTTTAGATTAGAACATGAGGAAATGGAAATACTAGCCAAGCACAAGGACTTACGAGGGAAAATCGCCATCTTAAAAGCTTCTGCAACTCCTGTCAAAATGGTGAGGCAGACTGTCAGGCAGCACCAGCTGTTTAATGATGCAGAATCATCAAAGGATACAAGGGCTCTGCCCGATGAAATGAACGCTGCAGCTGTTCTAGCTACAAACTCAGAGAAACTTGACTATGTAGTGCTGGCAATAAAAATGCGGACTTGAGCATGTGCCAAGAGTCACAGCCAAGAGAGAAATCTAGAAGTGTTAAATCAAAAAAGAATCCAGAAATCATCGGGGAAATCTTATCAAATGAACATCTGTAAGCAGAATCTCTGCAAAGTACAGGGTACAGCAAGGCACAGGGAGCTTTGAATATGCAGCAGTCTGGACAACAAACAACAGATACACAGAATGAAATGCCAGATCAAACCATGAAGGAAACACAGTCTAACCTTCCTAATAACTCAGGTGCTGATTTTCTTTATAATACTCAAATACAATGGTCAAAGAAAACTCAGCAAGGGGCTGGAAATATGAAGGAGGGAGAAACAGAAGGAGAAACTGAGGGAATAAAAGAATTTACTGACACAGTAACCTCCCCCCCCCCAAATAGAGACTGGGCACCTCTGAATTTTGATAATAATGTTTCAGCTACCAGTGTTACAATCATAAAGGACTTGAGTGGGGCAGGTTGGTCAAAATCCACTGAAACTAACAAGTGGACTTCTCTGTCCAATAAGTACTGGACATATGGAGAATTTGGTAGAGATGGGGGACCCCCTTAAAATCCCAACAGGACTACATCTGACCCAAACTCCCATCTTAAAAATGACTTCAGTGCCACAAATGGCCAATACTGAAAATTTACCAAATAAAAATGGTCCTCCTGAACAAAACATAACAGTACCCTCAGAGCTTATGTCACATGATTCAGAAAGAGGACAGCAGGCAGAAGAGGGGCAGCAGGCAGAAGAGGGGCAGCAGGCAAAAGGGGGCAGCAGGCAGAAGAGGGGCAAAATTCACGAGGGTACAAGGCAACCCCTTCTACTTCAGCTGAAAAAAATTAAAATAATTCAGGCCAGAATGAAGTAATTCCTGGAAATTAAGAGCCCTGCCCCAGGACTTACGCAGGTCTTTTTCATGCTCCTCCAGAGCTAGCAAAATGGAGAAACGCTGTGAGGATTAGATACAGAGGGGGCATGGATGTCTTTCCAGATTGGATATACAGTATGTGGGGAAAAAATTTAGTTAAAGAAAGTTTGCAGTTTTTGCCAACTGAGATTTATGTACTTATTCACACTTCAGGGGACTCCAATTTCAACCTTAGTTTTAGAATGGCTGCAGGCCTGCAACAATTTTGGCAGAGATACCAGCAAGTAAAATACACCCCTCTATGGATCCTCTTTGTGGCCATCCCCTTAACAAAGCCTGAAATAAGGACAATCACAGTGCTTTTCAAAAATGAGGGCATGGCAGTTGCAGATATCATTAGATGGTTGAAACTCAAATGCACAGTATTGGGGCAACCTGATGCAATCATAGATTCAGAACAGTTCTGGGCAGGGGGCTGGAAAATATAAGTTAGACTACCTCAAATAAATGGAGCAATACAGCATCTGCCAAGTTGTTTTACTTGGGAAGGGACTGCGGATTCATATTTTACCCCGGGCAACTGAAATTATGTTTTAGATGTGGCACCCAAATGCATTTAAACAATGCATGTGATAAATTGAAATGTTCTTCTTGTGTAGGGGTTGGACATACCAGCATCGGATGCCCAAATCTTACATATTATAACTTATGGGAAGCTACTTTACATACCTTCAGGAACTGCCCTTGGGATTTTCATAACAACTCTGCCCATACACAAGATGAACAAGATGAGACAGTGTACAGAGAACAACAGCAAGCAGCTGCTCACCCTCATTCCAATAATAGAACAAAAGCCCATAGGACAGAACCATGGGCTTCAGAGACAGAATCCCTGGGAAAAGATTCAGGTCCAGTACAAGCAGATACTCTAGCCTTGAATACAGAAATAATGGAGGAAACTGGACCTATAGATGCTCCAGCGACAAATTCAACAGAGTGGGGGGATGCTTCAGACCCAAGAAGGAAAGATATCCTTGTAACATCCAAACAGGATACCAATTTTACAACGCCCCCTCCAGAAAAAACAGTTTGATCTCTAAAAACCCAAAAAAAGTGACCAGAAGCAGATCCAACAAAAGCTTTATAGTAGCCAAAAAACAGTTCAATAAAACTCATACGGAGGAGGTAATGTTAATAAAAAACAGGTTCACCCACTTGGCCAAAAGAAAACAATGGGGGGGGGACAGAAGATGATTCTGACACATCTTCAATAGCCTCTTCCTCACAACCTGAATTAATGACAGACACAGAACAGGCATCAAGCAACTCTAAGAAATCTGGGAAGAAAAAATTTAAACATAGATCACCTGGGAAAGGGAGAAAATTATGAACTTTTTTCTGGATCCACGATGGGTGCTTGAAAAATTTTTTGTCAAATGCCCCGTCAGCGACACCGGCAGGTCAACCACATTCTGCAGTCAGCTGCTGATTTCCACAGGCTGACTGTATTTTCTTAGGGGGCTGTGCCCCCCACGCCCCCCCTTAAGGATTATCAACTCTGAGTCGGAGCTGATTGGGGAGTATAGGACCCCGACAGACAGTGCCTGGTGCCAGCTGGTTTCCTACAGTGGCATGGCACTGTAGTTGCTGTGGGGGACCTCGCTGGTGAAATGTCACTATCGGGGGGGTAACCACTTTTTTCTTAACATGCCCAATTGAACCTGGACCTAGCCTGTGGCACCCTGAATGTGAATAGTATTGAAAACCCTAGGGGAAGGTGTTCAACCTTCTTCATACTACAACATTTTAAAGTTACATATTATTTTTCTTCAGGATACCAGATTGTATACTTTAAAGTAGGCAAGGCAGGCCTCACAAGAATGGACAAATGGGATATCATATTGGTCTTTGGGGAGGAAACTTGTGCAGAGGTTGGGATCCTATTTAATAGAAATGACATTGTTGTAACAAAATTAATAGATCTAATTCAGGGGAGGGTATTAATTCTAGACATGGTTACACAACAGCAAAAATGGAAGTGTATAAATATTTACAACCCCCAAGTAAAAACACAAAGAGTGGAGGTCATGAAAGCAGTATAGCCATATTTGCACACTACAGAGTAAGTACTGTTCAGCAGGGACTTCAACTGTATAATGTCACTGTCAGAAAACAGGAATGACACAAAAATTACATAGCGATTCAAACTTTTTATGTAAAATATGTGATACTGCTAAATTAAAAGATGGAGCATCCTTTGGCCCACAACCCCCTACTCATACATGCCATAGAGGAAGGTCATCCTCGAGGATAGACTTACTTTTCATATCAGAATGCTTACCTTGTAATCGAATAACGGCAATCCCTATAGAAACATCTGACCATTGTTTATTAAAAATACATTTAGGAACACCTAGGAATAAACCAAATACCTACAGTCATTGGAAAATTAATACAAAAATTTTAGAGGAAGAATAAGAGAGGAAAGAACTTAACTTGGTACCAGATGCAAAATTATCTGTATTCGAACTATATGAAAATCCTCTTATGTGGTGGCTAGAAACAAAATCAGAAATACAAAAAATCATTGCCCACAGAAATCAAGACTTAAACACAAAAATAATTATATACAATATTTAGATAAATGAAGGCAACTACAAAAACTAATTTCATCACAAGCAGAATATGGCCTAGATTATACTTCTCAAATAGCTCAATTAATAAAATGATAGGTACACATATCAATATGATAGAGCAACATCTTTATTTATGGAACAAAAATACATAATGAAAGACACAGCATGTGCAGTAAATCCATATGACAGTTGCAGACAAAGAATAGACACAAAATATATACCATACCTTAAAATAATGAGGGAAAAAGGTAAAGGATAACAAGGAAATATTAAATATAGTTGTTAACCATACAAATTCAATATTTGGACAGCAAGCTTCAGAACTTAGGGATATACAAAAAGTATTAGATAAACTTAACAGTCCACATTTACCAGAAGACGATAATATAGATTTGATAAGGCCAATAGCAGAGAAGGAAGTTGAATTTATGGTAAGCCAGTTAAAAAATGGGGTACTACCAGGGCCTGATGGAATCCCTAATGAATTTTATAAAAAAAAGTATAGAAAAATTTCAAACACAAATGACAATAATTTTTAATACTATATTACAGGGCCACCATGCAATGCCACCTACATTGGCAGACAGTTTATTAATTTATTTACATAAAAAAATGCAAAAGAGAATCTAAACAACTGGAGGCCAATTAGCCTAATAAATACTGACTGGAAGATTTTAAGTTAAATAATGTGTCCTAGGTAGACAAAAGTTGCTGGTAGTCTGGTTCATCCAACCCAAACTTGTGCAATACCGCAAAGATCAATGTTAGACAATTTAAAATTAATAAGAGAGGTTTTTGATAGCCCTATAGCAGAAGGTTATGTCATAAGTTTGGACCAAACAAAGGCATTTGATTTAGTGCCTCATATCTATCTGTTTTCAGTATTAAAAACAAATGGATTGCCCCAGATTTTTGTAGAATGGGTATAGAAGTTACATAATAATACATTTATGACACCCCTGGTTAATGGATGTCTAGGATCATATATTAAAATTAGATGAGGGGTTAGGCAGGGGGTGCCTGCTGAGCCCCATCTTATATGTATTTACAATAGATCCACTACTGAGACTCTTAAATGAGGATAAACAAATTAGACACATGATAAGTTCCACTTCCACAAGATTTCCATGTACAGTTGCTTATGTAGATGATATCTGCCTTTTGGTAGCAAACTATAGATCAGGAGCTCATGCATTAGGAGTAAAAAATCCTTTACAACATTATCTGGGTCAAAATAAATATACAGAAAATTAAAGGGCTATCTATAACCATAAAGGCAGTACTTCAGGTGACAGAAATAGAAGGGATACAGATTTAGAGTGACATAATGTAATTATTAAGGGTTTCGTTTAGGGGCACAAATGTGGCAGAAGAAATTGGGGGTAAAATTAGAAAAGACAGAGGAAAAAATAAAAAAAATGGAAGGCATACCCAATGACTAGATTTAAAAGAATTTATATGTTGAAAACATATATAATTCCAATTTTTTTTTAACATCGAGCTATGTTTTTCTACTTCCACCAAAGTAAGAAGCAAAAGTAAACAATATATGCTTTCAGCTATTGTGGGGGAGCAGGCTGAATCCTGTCCAGAGGTCAGTAACATACTGGCCTGTTAACGGGGGAGGAGGGGACTGAATATGCTCAACCCTGTGTTGTTCTTTTTTTCTATATATGTTTACTCTAATATTACCCCTCTTCCGGCAGGGAATGAGATGGATTGGGCAATAAGTTTAACAGCTAGATGCAGATACTTTTTTTAACAAATGGGAAGCACCACAATGGGGAGCATTTAGATTCATACCAGAAGGCACATTGACATATTTGATAGAAATCTTAAAAAAAATTAAAACAATGGAATGTGACTATCCCAAATTGCCAAGGATTAAATAGGAAGGCTTTCTATACAAACATTTTGAGACTACACTTTTTAAATGGGCCTTGCTTTAACTACCCTCCTGACATAGATCCTAAATGGTTAGCTAAACAGATCCTAGAGACCAGAATACAAGGGAAAATAAGGGACACTATTTGGAAGTGTTGTTATAATAAGTTAAATGTGAGGGGGAGTCATGCACACAAAGCTGTGGAAGAAAGAATATGTATAAGGTAGTATTGTATTCAGAAAGTGGACATTATGCAGCATTTATTTTTTGAACGTTCTTACATAGAACAGCTCTGGGACCAATTAGCTCAGAAATGGGAAATACCAGTATCAAGAAAAATAACCTACACAGAGTTGGTATATATGGGAAGTTTGGTACAGAATGGGCAATTTTTTACCCTGGGACCTCAAGAGTGTTTTTTTGCAATAATAAAATGGAGTATATGGCAAAACAGATGCAAATATGTGATGCAACAAAGATTTATACCTCTAAGAGGACTAATAGAAAACATTACAAAAGAAGTAGCATTCATTTACCTAAACAAAAGCTGTGCTTACAGTAATTACATTTAGAGTTTCCACATAAACCAGATGCATCATATAATGCAGTCGGAGTGTTTAACCTGAATCACCTTAGTCGGGCGCTTGCTCCCACAGTTATAGACCACACTTTAGCAGCCTACTTTGTCCTGTTTAAGTGCTTTAAGTAAATTGCGCCGAACAACTCGGGCGTTATTTTCAGCAGCAGCCAGACATTTAATTTGTGCCCTAAGTAAACGCTGCTTTTCTTAGCTGCTTTTTGCTCCGTTCCAACTCCGGCGCCACATAAACAAACTAAACAATAGCTGCTCAGCATGTTGACCCCTCCCCCACATCTCCTACCTTATTTAAACTCTATCCTCTCCCTCTCTTTGTCCACAGCTGGGGCACATCACGACAAGGTCAAGAGGGTCCCAGAGCTGCCCTCCCCACACAGAAAGCTTGCAGGTATGGAGTTACCACATGCAGAAATGTAATACCAAGGAGGATTTGTAAATGTGCTGCTAGCTTGTCATTGCTTTGCCTCCTAGACAGCGCAGAATGGAGACCCTGCCATCACTGCACTCCGGCTGCCCCACCGCCCCCAACACCACCCTTGGTGAGCTCTGTACTATATAGGGGGAGGTCACAAGGTCATTTTAAACAACCAGCCCACTTTGCCACTATCAGCTTATACACTCTCACCACTAGAGGTCCTCAACCCAACCTCTGCCTTTAAACACACACAGGTACAGCATGGACAGTGTTTGGGTGATAAGTTTTTTCACCACCCTGCTCCCTTTCATGGCTTATCCTCCACCTATTTTCCAAGGTAAAGAGCCACACATAGAGCACCCCAGTGTCTGGTCTACTACTTCTCCCAATAATGAAACTCCACCAAGACCCCTCTCAAAGGACTTGTATCCAAAACTAGAAAGCAGTATTTACTTCTCTATTACAGGCAGTACTGCCACTCAATCCACCGGTGGATCTCACCCTCTCATGCCACCCTATTATTCCCCACTCCAACCTCATCACACATCGGCTACAACCATGGTAGCCCACCTCTTATGCACCCTTCCTGTATCAGTCATGCCCACTAAAAACCTCACTAATTCTCAGTACTCTCACATTGCACCCAAACTGTGCTGGTTAGCTCTTCTTCACCATGCACTACTCCTCCTTTTGCTATCAGGAAATGTGCACTCTAACTCGGGGCTGTCTGCGGCTAATGCCACCCTAGGGGACAGGCATGGCAGCCTGCTTCTGGCATCCCTCAATATCTGCAGCCTACCAAGAAAGTTCACATCTCTACAGGGATGGATTTCTCAACACGCTCCTGACATTCTAGCCTTATCTGAGAACTGGCTCTCAAAAAACACCCCAGATGCCTCTGTCACCTTAAGTGACTACTCCATCTTTTGAGCAGACAGGCTAAACAAGTGGGGTGGAAGATGTGCCATCTATGTCAAATCAACACTGCAGGCACTCTCCATCTCCCTTCCCTCATCTGCCCAAGGTGCCCAAACCATAACCATTAAGGTAATATTTGGCAACCCTGGCAAAATGCTTTACATTATGGCAGTATACACCCCCCCCACAAATGAAAAGCTAGCCTTTGAGTCTATACTAGCCAGCATCACCCATCTCCCTCCCAAGAGTGAAGTCATTATAATGGGTGACTTCAATGTGAATTGGCTATCTGCCATGTCTACTACAAACAAAGACTCTGTTCTTGCCTATGACCTCACCCAGGTAGTCAAATCCCCCACCAGACTAGATTCCAAACTGGATCCTCCACTCTTATCAACATCATCTTCATTAACCATCCCAGCAACCTCTCCCAGGTCAAAGTACTCTCTGACTCATTAAGTGACCACTCCCCTGTCACATGCTGGTGGTAAAATAAACTCCCCCCAGCCCCCCTAAAATTACAGTCCAAAGGTTGCCTGAAAAAAGGATCTCTCTCCCATCTCAGATTGTACCTTACTTCCTGCAACTGGTCACCAATCCACAATGCCCTATCTGTAGATGCCGCCCTCACCTCCTTTATTGCCATCTTTAATGCTGCCTGTGACATCTTTGCTCCCTTCACAAAGCATATCTGAAAAAAAAGGGATACCCCCTGGATCTCAGAATCGCTGCTTGACCAGATGCACCATAGAGATAACCTCTGGAAAAGGGACCTGGACTCTCAATTACCACAGGACAGACAACTTTACAGAGAGGCCAGAAACAAATGCACTTGGGCCATATGGCAAGCCAAGGCTACTTACTATAAGCAAACTCTAACCACCACATTGGGCACTGTAAAAAAATTCTGGAGTAATATTAAGGAACTATGTGGGAAACCCATCTCCCCTGCACCAACACAGTTGTTAGTTGATGGAGCTCTCTCCCAAGACCCCGCTACCATCTCTGACACCCTTAATACCACCTTGACAGACCTCCACCATATCCTCCCTAAAAACTTGTTTGACCTGATCCCAAGCTGCCCCGTGGGCACCTCAACCACCATGGCCCCCCTCCCTTTCTGACTATGAGTCATCTCCTGCAATGAAGCAAAGGGCTACCTCACCAAAGCATTGGTGAACTCCCGCTATAGTAGTGATTCCCTTGATCTTAAACTTCTCCGACTTAAGCTGGATGTGACCCTACCACATCTCACCAAGATACTTAACTGGTCACTACACCTCTATCAATTCCCCACTATTTGGAAAAGAGCAATCATAACCCCAATCCTGAAGAGTGGTGACCCTACCTCCTCTAGCAGCTACCAACCTATCTCGATCCTACCTCCCCTATCTAAGGCACTTGAAAAAATAGTGTTGGACCAGCTTACCGATTATCTGGCCAAACATAATCTGCTCTGCCATGAACAACATGGTTTCAGGAGGGGTCACAGCACAACCACTGCCCTCCTTAAATTTACCTCCTATATACATGAGGCCCTGGAATAGGGGTCCATTGCAGGTGCTATCTATGTAGATCTGACTAAAGCATTCGACACAGTCAGTCACATGCTACTTCTCAACTCCCTTTCTTTATTAAATTTCTCCCAGGATGCCACAGTTTGGCTCAAAGATTACCTCTCAGGCCGAATGCAACAGGTCAAAATTAACATCACCCTCTCCTCCATTAGACCTGTCCTGACTGGGGTCCCACAAGGGTCCATTCTTGGCCCACTGCTTTTCACCCTCTTCCTAAACTCCCTCCCTCCCTCAGTCATGCAGTGGGAATCTATTGTTATATGTGGATGACACCGTAGTTCTCTGGAAACACCCCCAACCAATCACCCTTCAAACTGCCCTTCAGGGCTTTTTCAGAGAACTTGAATCTTGGTTTACTGAGCATTGCCTAGTCCTCAATTACAACAAAACAAAATCCATGGTCTTTGCCCACCACCAAAGCCCTCATAAGAATGCCCTCCTTAACATCTCAAACTCACTGGGTTCCCAACTTGAGCAGGTCTCCTACTTCAAATATATGGGTGTTGCCCTAGACACCTCCCTCACCTATATCTCACTCATTCAACACTTTTCTTCTGCTGTTAATGCTGGGTTGGGGATTCTATATAGACATAAACACTGCCTATGACTGCAAGCCCTACTTCTAGCTGTATCAAGCTCCGTACTATCCTTGGTGGACTATGACATTGTGATTTATGGATCTGCAGACCAAGCTACCCTATGCTGCATCAATCTAGCCCTCAATAAAGCCTGTAGACTGGTCACTGGATGTGACAGATTAACCCACATATGCGAGCTCTACAAGCTTGCAGACTCACTAACCTTTGAAGGTAGGCTTAAGTATCACACATGCCTCCTTGCCAAAAAAGTGCTCCTGAATCTGGCACCTAAAGGCCTCCACCCCATTATCCAGCCAGTCCCACACCGGAGGGCCCCACGACACCCTGCCAGTACCTCTCTTTTAATCCCCCACTGTAGGACCTCTCTAGGACAAAGGTCTTTCTGGTATAGTGCTCCACTCTGACTTAACAGCCTACCATCATCCATCTTCTAGGCCCCCAGTCTTGGCCTTTTTAAGACGGGACTCAAGAACCTCCTCCTTAACTCCACAGCTTGTGGCTGTTACTGATACTCCTCCCCACCCTGAATCTCAAAAAAGAGGACTACTGTAAAAAGTAATAGCACTAGGGCAGAATGATATCCCTGTGTAGTAATGGCATAATGTTTTGCTTTACCAATGACTACATACTCAGGTCCTACAAACTATATATATAAACCCTGACTCGGGGTCCTATTAATGACCCTTAAAACTATAACCTGCAGTATCCCAGAACAATTGACCTACGGTCTTCTCTAAGATTCAGGATGCTGTTATCCTACTATGTAAATAATGTGTTTATATACCAGAACTGATTGATTTATGTTTAATTTCAGCGTAATGTAATGTTTTAACCTTTCTTGTTTTGACGTGGAGCCTTTGCAAAGGAGTCTATGACTCTAAGGATTGTAATTCTGATTTCTCTTCAATAAACAATAAACAAACAATAAAAGATAAAAACAGCAATGCCTCCTCCCATGATTGAAAATTGGTGGAGAGCTTTTCCAAAGTTGTTATTCAAAGGGGTAACATCATGAGAACAAAGGTATAAGTTTAAAATGTTTAAATTTATAAAATAGTAGCATTATTAATAGGAAAAAACATGACTTTTGTATTTAAAGGTTAAAATTATTTTTGTTTTCTGTATTTCAGGCAAAAAACAATGCAGTTTTGTATGTCTTTAAACTAATGATAACCTGGCTTTGTATTCTCATGGAGTGTAATATATTGTTATAATTTTTTCAATAAACAATTCCCCTACTCTACCAGTAGGGGATCCCATGTCAGAGGCAGGAGGCTGCCAGGAGCCAGTCCTGTGCAGTGGCAGAGCAGGATGGAAGCAAGTAAGGTGGGAGAGCAGGTCTCCTCCACAACCTCAAAAACTTCAGAGACTGACCCAGAAAATATGGCTGTAGATGCAAAAGAGCCAGCAATGAATGCTGGAGACTTAGAGGTTAGTGCACAAAAAAAATTTTATAGAAACTGGTCGAAGTTTGGAAAAAGAATCTGAAGCAGAACTGTATGCTAAATTAAAAGTATTAAATGATGAAGAAAAAAGCACAAATTAGAAACTGAAAAAGTTGAGAAAGCACAACCTAAGTTAACAAGTAAAACAGTGTCTGAAGAAGATCAGATGGTGTCTGACAGCCAGGCCCAGCTGATCGAAAATGATTCAGTAACATCAAAGGCTCCAGCTCACAATGCCAGAGAAATGCAGGAGATGCAATCTAACTTACAAAAGAAAATAACAAAGAAGAAAATAAAGTGGCAAATCTGGTACCCTGACCAGAATGGCAATATCGAGCCGAAAGAGACTCGGCATAAGATGGGTGCCGACTGCAAAACATACTGATGAGCTGGAAACAACAACCAAGAAGAAACAAGAACAAGAGCAAAATATACTCAAAGAAGAAGAAAAGGATGCTAAAGGGGCCCCCCAAGACAATAACAACTCCCAGGAAATAAAAGATTTGTTAGAAAATGAAAAGTTCTCAGGTATTTAAATTTGCTGATACACCAGACTGAGTAGCGCAAGTACTGGAAAGCGTAGGATGGCAAAGAACACCCAATGGGAAGTGTGTGGATGCCAACTATCCAAGCACTTAAGGAGAAGCAGGACAACTAAAGGAACAACCTCCAGATCACAATACTGGTAAGACAAACATTGAAATCTGTATGACAGAACATGTCAGTACAATACAAAATGAAACTATGCAATCAGAAATCACAAAGCAGGAAGATGAGATAAATTCACAGAATGACACCAAAGAACTAGAAGGGCTAACAGAGGATATGGAGGAGGAAGAAATAGACACATCAATAGAAATGGAGGACCACACCCTCCAAACTGAAAAAAGAAGTGAGTGATACTGAAACAGATGAGCAAAAAGCACCCGGAACTGTATGGGAAAAGAACAAAATGTGAAAGAAAGACTATTCCCTGAAAACCTTAAAGTAGCACCTGAACCAGCTAAAAGATGAACTACAGCTAGACTAAAATATAAAGGAGGATTGTCAGAAATACCAGACAAACTGTGTATAGGAAAAAAAACTGATAAAAGAAAGCATGAGACTTTACTTATATGAAGTTGGTGCATTAATTCATATACCAGGAGATACAATCTATGATATAAGCTTCATGCACTCTTCAGGCCTAGAAAGATTTTGGATGCAGTACCATCAGCTGAAAGAAACTATTTTGTGGAAGCCATTTGTAGCTATCCCCTTAACAAAGCCAGACTACAAAACAGCAACTATATTATTTAAAAACGTGTAATGTGTCAGACATCACATTCAGGCTAAAGCAGAGAAGTGAAATTCAGGGGTACCCTGAACCAATATTAGATGAAGAACACTTTTAGACTGGGGTGGATGTATAAAGTTTAATTAAAACAAGTAAATGCAGAAATACAATGTATACCAAACTGTTGTTTTAGGTCATGACAGATGAGTACTTTTTTATGTACGGCAGCCATGGGCCTATTATACACGTGGAGATAAAGGTCACCTCAGTAATGTTTTTGAAAGTATCAAATGCGGTCTGTGTAGAATTATAGGACATCATAATGGAATTTGTCACAATCTTATGAGGGTAATCTATATGGGGAAAGTGGTCACACCTTTAGAAATTGTTCCTGGGCCTCACATAATAGCCTGGACCATGCTCAATGAGCAGAACAGGAAGTATATGTTACCTTAGCCAAGAAAGAAAGATTACAAAAAGAAAAACAACCATCAACAGAAGTACAACAGACAGAAGAGAGAATTGGTAAAAAAATTCCCTCATCTCCTGCCTCAGAGAGTGAAAATCAAAAAGGAATAAGAATACAATTAAAGGAAAAAGAAGACACACAGTCTAAAACAAAATATAGTAAAACACAGGAAAAAAACACTGAGTGACAAAGAAAAGAAATCAATGATGCACAAAAAATGATACCACCAAATGTCCCACAAGAAGAAATGTATCAAATAGTAACCAGATCCAGAAGAATGGTTAAACCACCATGGACTAAACATACAAAACCTGATTCTGATTATATACCCTTACACAACAAGTATAAAGTTCTACAAGAAGAAAACTGGGTGACTCAGGAGAGGAAACAGACACTTCATCAAGTTTCTCTCAACTTGGACAATCATCCGAATATGAATCTACAGACACTCAGAACTAAAAAAAAAAAAAAAAAAAATGAAAACTAAAGCATAAATGATAATGTTGGATTTAACAAAAACAAAATGACTACAATACATTTTGTGTCCTGTAATGTAAATAGCATTAAAAACAGAAGTAAAAGGGAGATTACATTTTCTATTTTAAATGATTAGGAAGCAGATGAAATTTGCTTACAAGATACAAGATTACATACCTTGATAGAAACTAAACAAGCACAAAAGGAGTGGAAATGGGGGCCATTAATTTGGCCCGTAGGAGAGGAAACTTGTACAGGTTTAGAAATGTTCTTTACTGCAAAGGGATTGCAAATACTCAAAGTGGTAGGTATTGAACCAGGCAGGGTCCTTGTGGTAGATTTTGTACTTATGAACATGTATTTTAGATTAACAAATATATATATATATATATATATATATATATATATATAACCCACAGGCGAAATCAGAACAAAACATGTTAATCCACATATAGAACCATACCTACACACATCAAAAATAATGATATGGGGTGTGGACTTCATTGAGGAATAAATAAAAGAGGCTGGGGTAGAAAAACAAATACAATTTACTGTGATAAAAACATGTTAAAAACTATGTTGAATAGGGTAGGGATAGAAGACGCATCTAGCATAAAGAATAAAACACCAGTACATATCTTCTATAAAGACACTCTACCTACAAGAATAAACTTTTGGTTTGCACAAAAAAGAACAAAAATAAATGATGTTGTAAGTATAACAATAGATACAACAGACCATATGGCTATAATATTAAAAATAGAATTACAAATGTATCTTAAAATAGGTAAAGGATACTGGAAGATAAACTATACACTGTTACATGAAGAAAAAATAAAACAAGACAAAATAGAAATATTAGAAGTTAGAAAATCAGTACAATATTTACATTACAAAGAAATGAAATGGTGGGAAGATACAAAATATGATGGTAGAAAAACTGTATGATAGAAGTATCAAAAAACAGGAGGGATCAAAATAAAGCAAATGTATAGGAATGAGAGCTAAATTACAAAGATTGTATACAATACAAAAAGAAGAAATTATATACCTCACTGATTGAATACAACACATTAAAAAACAAATGTATACTTTCCAATATAATAAAACTAAATCACTACTAATGGAACAAAAAAGTGGGACACAAGGAAACAAATATTAAGTAAATCCATCAGAAAGCAGTAAAGAAAAGATGATACCCTTTTAAAGAACATAGAAATACCTAAAATTACAGAAGTAGATAAAATGATATTAAAAGAACCAATACATGAGAATGAAATAAAAGAAGATATAAAACTATTAACAAAAAAAAAAAAAAAAAAAAAAAAACAGCCCCGGGAATAGATGGGATAACTAATGAATTTTATAAAATGTTTCAATAAGAACTAACACCAATATGTAATTATATATATCTATATATATATATATATATATATATACACACACACACACACATGTATGTATATATATTGAAAAAGGGTGTATATGCAATAGTATGGCACAGGGCATCATGGTTTTTATACATAAGAAAGGAGATCAAACAGAAATAAAATCTTGGAGACCAATAAGTTTATTAACAACAAACTACAAAATCCTAGCAAAAATTATTACAAAAAGATTAGAAATATCAGCACAAAAGATAACAGAAACCCAGACGTCTGCAATACAAGGAAGAAATATAAAAACAGAACTTAATGTGTATCAGAGAAATAATTGACAAAGGTATACAAAGAAAATTAAAAGGATTTAGTTATACCTTGGATCAGGAGACTGCTTTTGATGCTGTAAAGCATGAATACATATGGGCTAAACTTAGAGCATATGATACATAGAGAATAATGTATGAGGAGGTGGTTGTTATGAGAATTTTACACACACACTCGAGGTGTGGGATGTCCCATAAACACCCTCGAGGTTTATTTAGGCATCCCACACTAAGAGTGTATGTAAAATTCTCATGAATAACCACCTGTCCATTACTTTATTTTTTATAATTGCTGGTCACAATTTTTTCAGCAGTAATCTATTCAATTTGCAAAGAAATGAGTAAAGCAGTTGTGCTATAATGAACAATTTATTTGTGGTGTTGTATACATTGCAGTTTTTAATGATTTGTGTTTTTAAAACGTCTTTTTTTTATGTTTGGAAAAGAAACATGAACAGTAACATTACAACATTTGTCTGCATCTGCTAATGTTTTAACTTCCAGTTCGTGAATGAAATTACGTTCGTTTTAGATGGCTTCATTCATGTGGAGGAACTGTGAAAGGTTGTAAATTGTTAATGATATAAAAACTCTTCAAACTTTTAAACTAAGAGTTCAAACTGTTAATTTGGTTATTTGGTGTGGGTCAAAGATGTCTTGGCGCTGATTTTCGTTTGCTTGCTGTATAATTCTGCGAGTCGCATTGGATCTGACAGGACACGGAACTGCTGGAGGCGTGAGTCAGTCAGTTGTTCTCTTGCTGGCGGCTGTTTGTGTTCCCGGCTCTAGAGCACAGTGGCACGGTTTGCCATTATAACTGGCTGAGGTAGTTATAACAGCAAATTATAACTCGGTTTTTGTATTGGAAAAAAAATTGTGGCCAGTAATTATACCTGAATAATTTATAGGAATAATCAAAACATTATATAACGAAGTACAAGTAATACCTATGGTGAATGGTTGTATGGAAATACTTATGTATATTAAGAATGGAGTCAGACAAGGATGCCCATAGAGGCCTTTATTTTATGTACTATGTTTAGACCCAGTATTGGGAATGATAGAAATGCAGAAGGAAATTAAACCCAAATGCCTGCCAAATGGAGAACCAGTTTAGAAAACATGTGCTTATGCAGATGACTGTATATTCTTAGTAGCAGGCATAAATGTAGGTAACACGGTCACACATAATTGGGAAAAACATAAGGAGTTTACTGGAATCAGTATAAATAGATAAAAAACGTTAAATTCTGGCAGTTGGGGAAGTAACCTGTGATGTAGACAGCTGTGTAAAAATAACAAAAGAACATGTTAACATTTTAGGGATTTGGTTTAGAACACAAAATGCAATATATGAAAATTGGAAAGAAAAATACAAAATAGCTCATTCAAAAATTATAAGATGGAAGTCATGGAACATAATGAAGGAAAAAAAGAATATATTTATTAAAAACATTCATAGTTATGATAATTCTGATACAGGCACTGCACTCCCACCCATAAGTACGTCCTCAGGTTTGCAAAATGGAATCCATAGATGGGAGCGCAGGCCCTCTGGGCCCTGTGCTCCCACCCGCCTATGAATGTAGTGCTCCCAGTTTAGCATAAATAGCATGCATGGGTGGGAGGGTACCCGGCTACAATGGTGCTACAATAATAGCACGGTTTACCAGAGCACAAGTCTGGATACCCCTACCATGAACAGTGATGGGGGATTCACAGCACTAGTCAGAAAGTGCTCCCCCAGTCGTTGTCCATAGTCCTAGAAGAGGACAAGGAGAGAAGAATTCCAATGGTCAGTCAAGCTGCACCCATGGTGTGGAGGGCTGAGGCAGGGGGGTGGCTCAGCTGGGTGGTAGTGGAGACCAGGGTGCTAATCCTGGTCTCCCTGGAGTTTTGTGTTCTTGGGACTTGTGTTTTTTTTTTACAAGGGCCCATGGAAATAGTATTCCACGGATCCATAAATTTTATGTTGCCTGTGATCTGCTCCTCCTGGAATTAGGATCCTCTAGTATGAGGGTGTGTGGTGGACAGAGACCCCTGCAAAAACAAAAGTGGCACTAGTTTTGCCGTGCTGTTGTTGACAGCACTGTCCTAGCCTGCAGTATTGCAAACCAGTGCCGGTGGGAGTGCAGGGCCCCCCACCTACACATAAGTGCAGACACATAGAAGAGGCCTAGAGGCATTCCAAGCAACCCTTGTAACGCTTATTTTCCAATATCTCAGTAACCATAGCAAGTGTGAAAAAAAGTATTTCATAGAAACATAGAATGTGATGGCAGAAAAGGACTTCCAGGCCCACCCAATCTGCCCAGTATACCTAGCTAGCTGCAAGGACTTTACTGTTTTCTATGCCCCCCCAGATCTAAAAGACCCTTGTGTCTATCCCATGCTCTCTTGAATCCCCCCACAGTGCCAGCCCCCACCACCTCCTCTAGGAGTCTGTTCCAGTTTTCCACCACCCTCTCCATGAAATAGAATTTTCTAATGTTTCCTCTGAACCTCCCACGATTATCTGCATATCGTGCCCCCTTGTTTTCGATTGTTTCTTTAACTGGAAGATGTCCCCTACTGGCACTGTGTTGATACCCTTGACATATGTGAAGGTCTCAATCATGTTCCACTTTTCCCTTCTTTGTTCTAGGGAGTACACGTTTAGGTCCCTCAGCCATTCCTTGTATGACAATTGACTGAGGCTGTTAACCATCTTTTTTGTCCTCCTCTGGACACACTCCTCACTATCAACATCCTTCTTGAGGTATGGCCTGCAGAACTGGACTCCATACTCAAGATTCACAGTTGTAATTATGACCTAGCCACCTCCACATGTGCTTATGTAACCCCCATGCCACTTTTGGAAAATTGGACACCCCCCATAAAACAGGACTAGTACCCACACATGGTGTGCCATTTACTTTCAGCAGAAATTCATGGATTGGTATCACCGTTGGCATTAGGATGTATACCAGGCCCATTATCTAGAGGAAGGGGGGTTGGGGTACAAGAATAAAAATATGAACCTTTGTAACTACAACCAGATCCAGGGTAGAGGATGCTAGGCATATGCTAGATCTAACTGCTGAGGGGGGGCCCAGTAAATCCACACCAGAAGCAAGGATCAGAATGTCCAAATCAGTAGCTGGGAATTTTGAACATGGCTTTATTAAACAGATGGTGCCAAAGCATCAATGGACCACCCCAAGGGTCAGTCATGGCAAAAAGATACACTTTCCAGAACTCTCCTTGCTAGGCAGTATGGTCCTTCAGAGAAACAACAATTTCTTTCTCTTCCCCATGGTGTATACTCGTGGACTATGCCACACACCCAAAAACATTTTCATTTTCCTAGAGTGTATTTCTGTGGAACTGGGCCACACACACTCAGAACATCTTCTTGCCAAAATAAATGCATACTTGTGGACCTATGCCACAAACCTGAACCTGCAGCAATGGCCTTTGCTCAGGTAAAACTGGTGCCCTTCCATGAATCAGTTAACCCCGCCTTGTAAGCTTCTAGATTGTGCTCCTCCCACCCTTTGCCCCAGCCGACAGTCTCTTCCATTCCTTCACGGTTACACCACAGAAGCCTCCATTTCCCACTGAAATGCTAAAGACTCTGAACTTTTACTGTACTTCACCCACATGCTGAAAAAGGGGCACTGACAGGAGTGATCTAGACTTATCTATGGGTACACACACCCCCCAGAACCAAACCCCCCTAAATGGAGAACTTGTCTCTCAAAACAGTACACACAGAATAGTTGCTCCTTCCTCTAGTCATGGAAAACAACCCATGAAGTACCCTTTTCTAAGATTAGTTGCTCTTTCCTCTAGACATGGATAACAACCCAAAACACATTTTCATTCTGTACTTATGACTTTGTTGCCCCTTCATCTAGCATGGGAACAACCAGAAAGCACCTTTTCCCTTGGTAGCTTGTCAGAACAATCTGCTACAAAGTCCTTTTCAAAGGCAGCTTTCTTATAAGACTGACTTATAGTACCCTAGTCCTAAGAGATTAATAAGGAATATGGAGACAGTTCCATTTGAGCACCCTTAATGTGTTATTTGCATGTGTGAAATTTTATCTATGGCAAGCTAGGTGTCAATCCTAGACTTGACAAATAAATAAATAAAATTCCCAACCCAACAGTTACAAACTTCTAATCATACAATCATAATGCAACTTGAAAATACATTGGACACTGTAAAAGAATCAGATAGGACCAAATCTGTGTTAGGAGAATTTGAGAGTTTATGGAGAAATAAGGGAAGGATACTGGGAGTCTGAATTCCAAATGAATTGTTACATTCAATGTGAAAATAAGGGAAAATGATATTTGATTAAGTATATGAAAATACACTGTGTGTGTGTAATATGCTGGCTTTTTTTTCAAAAGATGAATGTTCCTGAATGATGTAATGTTTATTTCCTTCCAATAAAAATTCCCCTACTCTTGAGATATGGGGCGCTGCTGACTTGCACTGCAAGATGGCGGATCTGGGTACAGTGAGAGCTGCAACCGTTCCAGGTAAGGGAGAGCTAGCCCTTCTCCCCTATACCTCTAATTCTGTGGCTGACATCAGACTCCTGAATATACCTGAGACAGCTGTACCTGGCCCTGAGGCTTTTGCAGATGTGGCTGGCTCTCTCCCAATGAATCCTTTGGATTCTGCCCTGATTGATGTTGGTGCTGCTGACCTGCAATTGAAGGGTGCACTGCTTTTGAAATGGAGACACCTGTTTTCTTTGATGGCAGAGGGCAAAGCAGAGTATCTCCACAAAAAGGAAAAGTTGTTTGCCCTCCAGGAGAAACCACATTTCATTGTGCCAGGACTGTCTGTTGAGATGCAGCTCCCCAAGTCTGCAGGACTAGATCCTGCTTGGTTTTCCCTGGAATGTATACTGGGCCACTGCCTCCTTTTTTACAGCTACTAAACTTCCCGGCTCAGGACCTGCTTCCCGCCTTTGGTTCTGATCTTTGCCTGGAAGCAAAAGACAACATTTCTGCATTGATGACCTCTTTGCCTGTTTTACTGACCCCCAATTAGTTTCCTGTTTTGCCTGCAGATTCACTTCCCTCACTTCCACTTCTGGGTATGCCTGCTTCTGTTTTGTATGGGGATGTGGGGCATGATATTGGTAGGGGGACTCAGACTTTGCCTCCCACTCTAGCAGCTGCTGCTGCTTCCAAGCCGATGGATTGGGTTATATCTTTTCTGCCCATGGATTGGTCTCCAGTTCAGCCATTGGCTGATGCAGGTTGGACACAGGTAAGGTCTCAATTTTTCCATGATTCTGCGGCCATGGAGACTGCCACTGAATTTAATGTAAACCATGGAAAATCCGTGGAATATTGTTCGGAGGGTTACATTAACTGTGGAATATTATTCCAAGGTTTACATGAACTGTGGAATATTATTCTTTAGTTTGCATAAACTGTGGAATAGTATTCCATGGTTTACATGAAATGCAGAATATTACTCCACTGTTTATAATGAAGAGTCACAATTTAGCTGGCCCACTGGTACAGCAGAACTGCTTACGATGCTGATGACCTGCATTTGGGAATGATCCTGGGAAGTTAATGGACAGCCGGGGTGCAGAGGATCGAACATCCTATGAACTTCCCTCCTACTCTGGGGGGGGGGGGTAAGGAAGTCGCCAGTGTTCAGATAACTCCTTGTGGTAGCCTTGGGTACAACAGCCGGGACTGACTTTGTTTGGGAGGCATGTCAGACATTCAGCGTGCCACCCCAATGTCAATACATGACGTGCCTATCAGGGAGAAAACAGGAAAATGGAGGTCCCACCAAGGCACAAAGACATCCTTCTCATCATTGCAGTCCCTGCGCCACTGACCAGGCTGTTACTCCCATTCTACCTTTCAGTTTCCATTGGGGGGCTAAACTGGGGGTGTTTGGGAGTGAGGTAGATCCTGGGGTGTATGGAGGGGCTGAGTGTATGTAGATCAGACTGATGTGGCTGGCAGATGAGGTGATAAAGCATAATAAATAAAAAAAATTGAGTCAGTATAAACTGTGAGTAAAACAAATCTGCAGTTTACATTGACTCTGACAAAAGAAAATTATTCCAGGGATCATATATACTGTGTTTATTCCATGGCTTATATTAACCCTGGAAAACTACTCCACAGTTTATATTAAATTCCACAGAAAGTTTTTTGGAATTCTGTGTAATTTAAAAAAAAAATCTGAAAAGCATGTTGGAACAGCTCCTGATATTAGTTTGTCTGTTAGGGCCTTACCTTAAAAATCAAAAACAGATAAATCCCTAGCTGGTCCAGAGGCTTGGAGGGCTCAGGCATCTGTACCTTACCTTCTGCCATTCTGGTGACCTGTGTTCATCATGCAAGTGGGCCACCGGGGGTCGGCTAGGGATGGAGCGGATCAAGCATCTGGAGGACAGCTCTGCTCTCCCAGGGAGGGGTGAGGATGGAGTCTGCTGCTTGCCTAGTCCCTAGCGATGGCTGGGGCTAGCGCAATGGACCCACAAATGAAGGAGCAGATGAGGGGCAGGTGTTCAGCGTGCCACGCACAGAAGCATGCGAGGCTCGGCCATTGGAGTCATTGCATGCCACCACACTGCACTCAGAGGATGGGAAGAAACACGTAAAATACCTACCAGCAAGATGATGCTGGTCCCTCGCAGGAGCCGCACTCGGCCAGCTGGCACCTCTTGAAAGGCAGAGATGAGGCCAGTGGATACCGGGGTGATGGGACTGGAGGGGGCCGGTGGAAATGGGCCAATTAGGAGGGTGAGAAAAAAGAAGCAAAAAACAAACAAACAGGTAAATCCCTCCCCATCCAGCTAAGCCCCACCACCCTTCCTACCCCACCCTGAGAACCTCAAGTTCCTTTATTTGAAGTAGAAGTACTTTTATCAGGTCCCATACTGTACTACAATCCTCATTCTTCTAATTTCAGCAGGCCTGAATTCCAGTTTCTTGTCCCAGAAGTGATTTAAGCACAGCTGCACAAAGCACTACTGGAATGACAAACTGGCATTCTGGCCTAGTGGTAAAACTATAGGGAGGCCGGCCCAATGGTACTGAGTGTTAAGTCGATGGACGCCACACCTTGCGATATGCCGTTGACCCGTGTTCGGGAATGAGCTCGAGCTGCTGGGGTTTGGCAGGAGGAGAGGATAAAGTGTCTGGAGATCTGCTCTCCTCTTCCAGGGAGGGAGGCTTGGTTACCCCACTGCATGACTGCCCCCAAATAGAGGCATGAGTGCAGAACAGGATGGGGGTGCCAAAGGAAGGGTGGGTGCTGCAGGACTCTGCAACGAGTGTACACCTCCATGTACATGCATTGCCATGTCATGCTCCAGCAATGGGGAGTGAAGAAAATAGAAAATCTCTTGCAGTGACAGGATGAAGAATGACCCTCCGCAGGCTCTGCACCAGTGGTTGGGTGACCACCCTACAGCCAGGGCTGCAGACAGTAAGACCCCTGGAGGAACCGGGTGACAGGGCTGGGAGGGTTGGTCCAATAGGGGCTGCTGTGGGGAGAATGGGAGTACAAAAAAACTAGAAGGATGAGGATCATTGAGCAGTGTTGCAGCTGCTAAAAATATTACCCATTCAAATGTTAATAGTGTCAAGAATGTTACTAGGCATACTCTGCTTTTTTCTTTCTTTCAGGATTTGTTTTTTTTAATGTTTTTTTTTTCCTGCAGGAAACTAGGTTTTCCTCATCTGCAGATATATTACAGATACAAAAGCAATGGTGCTGGGGCCCCTCATTATGGTCTTTTGGACCACATATCTGTGATGGTGTTGGTATTTTGTTTAAGGGAATTTCATTTCAGGTTTTCTGCCTAGTAGACATTGATCCTAGTAGGGATCTCCTCATCAGTCTGCAATATCAAGGATCCTTCTTTTGCTTCATTAATATTTACACCCCCCAGACAAAGAAGGCTTGGTTGATCTCCTGTAGTTAAATCATTCTTTCTTATGCACTACCAGACATGTGGTTTTTGTTGGCGACTTTAACTGCGGCCTTGCTTTCTCTGATTAGGGAGCTTTGTACATCAAAGTTGTTTTGTGACACAACAGATATTCTTTGCTTGTTGAAGGACACTTCCTCGATAGATGCTTATAGATGCATCCACCTTACTGGAGGTTTCTTTTTCCTGTATTATCTCTTTTTGCCCCCAATGTGCTGCCACCTCAGCTACTCCCTCAGAGCTGTGCCATGGCTGCATCTGATCCATCCTGTTCCCAGGACTCCGTCTCTCATATTGCAGTCATCCCCAGGGCAACCTGGAGTAACCCTTCGCTGGGCAGGACCCCTCCTCCAAGGAGGAAAGCACCAGAGACAGGCCAGCGCAATACTTGGCCCTGGGGTACTGCTGAGAGATGAATGGCTCTGGGACATTGATGGCATCGGACTGCCAGGCAGCCATCATCCAGCTGAACAAGGAGCCATTTTCCATTTTCTGGTGATGTTCCTTCCTTGCGTTTCATCTGTATTGCCCCCAGTCTCCACTGGAGGTCACTGCAGAGTGACACAGTCCCACTACCCACCCCAGCAGAGGAGAGCAGTCTTACAGATGCTCAATCCTCTCCTTCCCCAGCCAGCCCCCAGCGTCCCGAGTCCATTCCCAAACCTGGGTCACTGGCGTGGCTCGAGGTGAGGCACCAGTGCCTCAACCCTCTGCTACTGGAGGTTTCACATATCATAAACATACCCTTGCCAATAAGATTGATTTTTTTGTTTGTTTCCCCCCTCTCCATACACATGCTGTCACACTGCTTCCAATTGAAACTTCGGACCATCAGCTTCTTGGGGGGTCCTTTGGTGAGCTACCTACCTTATGTACTGGAAAGGAATATTGGCAGATAAACAGTTCTTTATTGGATGATGACTCTCTTTGCAACAATGTCACACACCTCCTTTATACAAGATAGTCCCTAGCTTGTATGTTTGACAGTTTGGGTACTTGGTGGGTGGAGAAGAAAGCTGCTCTTGCAGGAATCTTTAAGACATACTCTCGCACTAAATCCAAGATAGCTTATATAACGTACCTGACATTACGCTTCTGTCTGACTAAAGCACTCACTCTCATGCACTCTGGTTCAGGGGATTATAGCTCCATAGTGGCATGCCAAAAAGAGCAAATGACAGCCTTGTAATATTACAAAAGTCACTCCCTGCAGTTTGAACATAAATATGGCATGCAGGGTTCTAACAGGTTGGGTGACCCTTTGGCCAGCTGTAAGGCTCGAGTCAATCAGCAAAATATTTCTAAGGGGGTGACCTCCACAGGGGTGGAATCCATGGATGGACAGACCATTACTACAGTGGTTCATGATCATCTTACTCGGCTATTTGGGACTATAGTAGATTTCATCTGTTATGTATTTTTTGCTCCCGAAGCCACATGCAGTCCTGCTCAGGCCGATCCTCCAGTAGTTCCCTTGCTGCTTGCCCCCCGTGGTAGGGTCAGGTAAGAGAGCACCAGCTTTCTTCCTCTTCCCAGAGCATAATCCAGAAGCCCGGGGGTGACACCGGGACACAGGGCCATCATGGAGCCCGAGAGCTCCCTTCTCCATGTCTTTTACTGCCATTTCCTCTCCCATGGATGTAGTGACACTGATATGTGCTCCCAACCCATACTGGCCTCAAGCCACCACCAGAAGGCAGTCAACGAGTAGGACGACAAACCTCCCACTCCCACCTCCCCCCCCAAGAGAGGAGAGCAGTCCTCTGGATGATCGATCCTCTCTTGCCCCTGCCGACCCCCAGTGATCTGGGCTCATTCTCAAACCAAGGTCACCGGTGTGGCGTGAGGTGTAGCATCCAGCGGCTCAACCTCCAGCACCACTAGGCTGGCATGGACACATTTTTCAGCTTGGTTTCCATGCCGGCCAATCCTTCCCACATGGTGCATGCTCTTATCTCTCCGATTTCAGTGCCGGAAGTGGCACAGGCTATCTCTTGCCTTAATACTAATGTCACACAAGGTCCAGATGGTCTGACAGCTGAATTCTTTAAATCTTTTGATTTGGTTTTGATAGACATTTTGGTAATGGTCTTTAATTGGATGTTACATAAAGGCTTGATCCCCACTCTTTCTGCTGAAGCTATCCAAATTTTGCTGTTTAAGAAAGGCCCTGAGGTGCTCTTAAATAACTGGAGGCCTCTCTGCCCTTTAAACATGAATTTCAAGATTCTGATGTCCTTAACAGTAGATTATCTCTGATTTTGGAAATTGTTATTTCCCCATTTCAAATATGCTCAGTTTCAGAAAGCCATATTGCTGATCATTTTTATTTTACTGCAAGAAGTAATGGGTTTGGGTGACCATAATGAGGCTACAGGTTATGTTTTGTTGCTGGATCAAGAAAAGGCATTCAATAGAGTGTCACATCAGTACTTATTTGTTGTTCTGGCCCATTCTGATCTCCCTGCCCCATTCTGTCATTGGCTATGTAAATTGTATGCCATGGCCTCCATTATGACTTTAATTATTGGGCATCAAGGACATTGGATTCATCTTCACGCTGGGGTCCAGCAAGGATGCCCCCTTAATCCTCAACTTTATACTTATCACGTAGTGATCTTATTTTACGTGTTATTCCATCATGTCCTCAAATTTGGAGTATTGTCTTTCTGTTTGAGTCCCTCAAGATTAAGATCACTGCTTATGCAGATGATGTCACTTTAATTGTAAATAATGTCCATTCTGGATGCCTTGCCCTTGATGTTTTTAGTTCTTTTACTTCGCTTTCTGGTGTTAAGCTGAAAGTGCACAAATGTAAAAGCCTAATTGTCGGTGCCGTTATGGCAAAAAACGCCTCTCTAGGAGATATTGCTGTGACCATGGCACTAAAAATACTTGGGGTGAATTTCAGACCCAAGGGTATGGCTTTACTTAATTGGGAAGAGCAGCTTGCCTCTTGTGCTGCAAAAATCCAGATTTGGAAATCTTTGCAACAGTCCAAGAAGAAAAAGTTGCTGTTTTAAAGATGTTTGTTTTGCTCATTTTCACACACCTCAGTACTGTCTTCCCCATCCCTAAATCTCTGGAGGTCCATTTCTAGAGTTTATTTTTCCAGCTAATTTGGGGTAGTAGGCTTAACCCTATTAGGAGGAACACTTTGTACCTTCCCCTCTGCAGAGGAGGCCTTAATTTGGTTAATCCCCTTGTTTTTACTTATTGTAATCTTTTGGCCTGGAATGTTTCTCCCTTCCTAGCTCCCTGTACCAAGATTTGGGGATCTTTCATATGCAGTGAGGTGGACCAATTATGGCCTTCCTGGACCTGCTGTACCTTTCCTCCCTTTTTGACTCACCATGCCTTCCCGCACGTACGTAAGCTGGTTGACAAGGTCAAGTGGTGGACAGTACCTGCCCAACATGCCCCTACATAGGAGATGCCTCTATGCTGACATTATGGATGGTAATTTTGTTGCAACTCTCTTCTACCCTGAATTTCCTGAGACTGCTTATCAGACTGTACATTGATTCTGATGGATGCAAGAACCCCTTCCAAGATGTGGAATGTTCTGTGGTTGTTCTGTCATGGTCTTTTGAATGAGAAAGCGAACCCAAAACCCAAAAGTCTGGACAAAAGGAACTGCCACATGGAGTGTTGTTCTTCAATTTTAGAAACTATAACACATTTTTTCTTGACTGCCCTTATGTTCAAACCTTTTGTTCCACCTTGGCACATTTCTGGGGACACCTGAGTTGGACATGGCTCTCTTATCATGACATTACTGTGAGGTCCTCTCCATCATCACAGTTCTATAATACTGGTACTCTCTGGCTCATTATTACCACAATTAAATTTTATCTATGCCAGTCTTGCTGTGCATGTTTATTTCAGCAACAGGATATTTCTTCTTTGCCTTTAGTACGCATGATTACCCATGAGTTAGAGCTCTTCTATTGAGCGAATAGTCGGCAGTTCCATCTGCCAGCCCTTGCTGCCTGCTGGCATACTATTAAAGATTTGTGATTATAGGTTTATTGATTTTTTCTTTCCGATCCCACTCCCATACACAATTTATGTACAGTGCCCATTCTTATTTTTCTAGTTTTTCCCATTTTGAGTTACTATATTTATTCTAATGCCTGTACCCCCACTCTTATTGTTTTGCTAAGCAGTTCTATCAGCAGAGGGATATGTTTTCTATTGGTACCCTTTTTTGCCTGCCCTTTTCTTTGTGTTTTTGTATTCATATGTTTTCTTTTTCAGATTTTTTTATTATTGTGATCTGACACCTGTACTCGTGTACTGCTGTTTGTTTCTTGCACTTTTGTTTAATATTTTCTTGTTCAATAAAAATTCACCTACTCTTGCTGGAGGGAGCAATGAGCTTCCTTCCTGGCATGATGGTGGAGTATGACCCATGGGAGTAGACTGTAGGTGATGGTGATGGAGGGCCTTCTTCGGGAGACTCTGACTCATAGATGGTTACTTCAAATATTTCAGAAACCTTGGAGGTTACCTTTCTGACTGCAGAATGAACTTTGGACTTGGACCTTGCAGAAAAGAAGAAGCACCTTTTGGCTGTGCTGTTAGATGTGAAAAGTGAATACCTGGTGAAAAACAGCAGTTCTTTGAGGAGCAGAACAAGCACTAATCCCAGGTACAGGGCTTCGCTTTCCAGCTACACAGCTTACATTGACTTCTCCTAGTTGTTCCCTGTCTCCTCTACTGGTGTCCATTTCACAGGATTCTGTTGGTGTTGTGGCTACTTCAAACATGCTGGAGGCTCCATGGTCCCCAGAACATGCATCACAGCAGCCTAGATGGATTCAGAAGTTGGACAGTTCCTGGGTGCTGGACCCCTCTGTGGCTCTTCCAGGTGCGAGTCAGAAGAGTGCTTGAGAAGTTCCTGCTGTACCTGCCCTGGCTTTGACTCCTGGTGTTGGATTTATGGATTCCCCCTCTATCTCTCAGCTGCCTGAAGATGTGCCTGTACCTTCAGTGCTGGTGGATGTTTTACATATGGGGAGAACCACTCTGCAGATATGTCAGGTATTTCTTCTTCTTTGTCTCTGCTATGTACATCTACTGCTCCACCAACTGTGTTTGTCTCTGAGGCTTCTCTTCCTCCGGCTTCTGGAAATCCAGTGAGGGAAAGGATTGCTCCAACTGACCCTGGCCCTTCCCATCCTAGGAATTCTCCCAGTACCAAACCAACTAGTTTTGCTAGCTTATTCCACCATCCGGTGGATCCTGCCAAACACCATAATGTGGTGAGTCTTCAGTATAAAAGGGATCTGATCTTCCCCCTAACAAAGTTTATGTGGGCAAGTGTTAATTAAAAGACTCTCTTCACTTTTCCCCCTTTCTGAGGATTTTGCTCTGATTCATGACTCATGAGACACCAGTTTTGATGTCAGTTTTCAGACCATGCCATTGTTGGAACCGTTTTGGTCTGGATATCATTCTTTGAAAGACACACCCCTTTGGAATCAATTTTTGGCCATTCCCCTCACCAAGACCTCCTTTCGTTCTGTTTCAGTCTTGTTCTGCAATGAAGGTGTATATATCCAAAATGTTACTTATTGGCTTGGTCAACTGTGTGATTTGTGGGGGAATCTGGAGCCCATCTTGAATGGGGAAGCATTTTGGACCGGGAGGTGGAAGTACCAGGTCCAACTTTGGCATAGGGAGGATGGCATACAGCATCTTCCCAGCATTTTTTTTTTGGTGGGGGGGGCACTGGGGCATTCTTTTCTATCCGAGACAGCCAAAATCTTGCTTTAAGTGTAGTTCTTTGCATTACTTAGGCAATTCTTGTGCAATTATCAAATGCACTTTCTGTGGAATCTTTGGCCAATCCAGATTGCACTGTGCTATCCCTACAAAGTGTAATCTGTGTGATAGGGATGGCCACACCTTTTGTTCCTGTCCTTGGGCTGCACATAATACTGAGGACTCAGTGGAACAGGATTTTCTTCTACTCAGAGCGATGCACTCCTGTACCTCACCTTCTCCACAGCCTTCTTGGGCTCAGAAGTTGGATTCTGTCATGCCTGTTGTTTCCTCTATACCACCTCTTCAGTCATCCTCAGTTTCTGCCTCTGCTGCCTCTCATGACTTGGTTTCTGTAAAGCCTATGGAATTCTCAGCTCAGTTGCCTGCCACTACTTTTGATATTCTTCCTGTAGAACACATCTCTGAGAAGCCCCCCACCCCGCTGTTTGTGGACTTCCAGCCTGTTTTGAAGGGAAGGATAAGTGCAGAAAATCTACTTTAGTGATTCCGGAGCTTTACCTCTCAGAATAAATATTCTTTCCCAAAACTGGAGAGATATTGAAGATTATTTGGATTCTGATGTGTCCTCCATTACATCCTCCATACAGGAGCTCCTATCTGGGTAGCATGACATTTCAGCGAATCATTTTGGACGAGTCAATTTGCACAACTCCATTATCGCCACTGTCATAAAAGCTACCATGTTAATATAGTGATAGATGATTTGCCTGACTGTGACTTTTCAGTGATCCCCAGAGGCAATGAGTGTCTCGAAGTTAGAATCTAATTGATAGGGGGGTTTGGAGGGCACAGCCCCCCAAGAGGGGTGCAGGGGGGCATAGCCCCCCTGCTATACATAAAAACCTTGAAAAGGCAAAGAGTCTTAGAGACACCGAGCAGACTTGCAGTGTCCTCGCTCTCATAAGGTGTCCAGCTCCATTCATACATTGGTAGGCAGCAACAGAAAGCAAGGGCAGGATGTTTACATTGGCAGGCAGCAACAGAGAGCAAGACCAGGATGTTCGCTGGAACACCAACTACTCGCTCACTCACCCATTCATGCACCACTGCTATCAAGCTCTGTAGCAACAGACAGCAACAGCACCCATACCTGGCAGGAATATTCACTTGGTTTTATGAGCTGAAAATGTGCATTGCTGAAATTGCCGGTCACTGTATTGTTCCTCACTATTATTACTTTGCTGAAATTGCATACGCTGTTATTGAACCACTGAAATGTCATGGAGCCTTCCAGCTGATGTTGAAGACCATGGTCCTTCCAGTCCCTCCACTCGGAGATCTAGTCAATGCACTTGCTTGAAAACTGGTTATTTGGACAAAACTTGACTTTCTTCAATTTCAATGCCTTCTTTTCTTGATTTGCGATTTGCATCTCTAAATGTTAATAGCGTTAAATCTGACAGGAAACATATTTCTACATTTGCTATTTTGGCACAGATGATTGCTAATTTTTTTTTTACAAGATGCCAGGTTGCGATCTACTGCTGACATTGATTTGGATCAAGCGTCCTGGGTGTGGGGTCCTTCTTTTTGGCCACTTGATTAGAATGTATGCAGTGGCGTTGATATCCGTCTGTGGACTTTACGGTTTTCTGTCTGGTAGATATCTCTCCTAAGAAGGCTTTACTATTGGATGTGTCCATTTTCTAACATCCCATCCATTTAATTACGTTGTATGCATCCCAGACTAAGGCCTTTTGTATTGCCTTATTTCAGTTGGTCCAGCCGTATTCATGCACTAGTTTCCCAGTCCTTTTGGGTGCTGATTTTAACTGTTGTTGATTTATCACTGAAAGGGGGGCTAGTGCATCAAAGATTTTTTGTGACTACACTTTCTTACATTCTGTTCTTTCACAAGCCCATTTGGTTGATGCACGTAAAGTTGTCTCCACTGCCCCTTCCCTTCCCTTTCATAAAGACAGTTTATCTACTCGTATTGATTTTTTGTTTGTCTCGGTGAATTTACCTGTTTCACAAGTCATGGTACTTCCAGTTGAAACTTCAGATCACTGCTTGCTTCTTCTGCACTTATTGGATTTTTCTCAGGTCACCTTGGGTAGAGGTTTACAGAGATTATATAGTAGTTTACTATGGGCTCATCAGGTACTGTTAGAACGTTTTCAGGTATTGGAAAATAGAAAATCTATTCACTCCATATATGATTCTCCTGTTTCCTGGTGGATTGACACTAAACAGGATTTTAGATCCTGTTTCAAGACTGTTGCATTTCACTTGATTTGCTGTAAATCTTATGCTTATCTTACTATATGGGCTCAGTTATATAGTGTATTTTCCTTGCAATCTGACACTTCACATGATTTCTCAGCCCAGATTTCTAAGGTCAAAGCTGACATGGCTGAATTACAGTATAATAGGTTATGCTCCTTAGAATTTGAGCAGAAATTTGGGACGCAGGGTAAGAAATCTCAATTTAATCCCTTTGATAGTTGCTTTAATAAAGTTTCCCATAAATATATTCATGCATTGCTGGATGAAAAGGGACAGATAGGAACAAATTGGGCATTTTGAGAGTCTTGGAGAGTTATGTCTCTTCTACATTTTCCCACTCTTCTGACAACTTGTCTCATATGGATTTGTGGTTGGAGGTTTGCTAGGCCCCTATACTTATCACTTCACACTATGAAAACTTGGTTGCTCCTTTTACTGAAGTGGAATTAGAACAGGTTATTTTGTTTACATGTGATAACAGCAAAAGCCTAAAAGCGATTGCCATTATGAGGAGATCAAGAGGGGCAAAACAATTTTTCGGCATCTGACACCGGCGCACAACAAAACAGCGCCGAGACTTGCTTTTTCAATGTTTTGTGGGGACTACTCCCACAACCCCCTACTTAAGGATTCTAAACCCAGAGGGTGCATGTTGGGGAGTGAAAGCATTAAAAAAAAAAAGTTCGGGACAGGCGCAACAAAAACGCATCAGTGCCCAGACCCGAATCCAGTACCTTGCTGACCAGCACTGCCAACCCACCCACTACACCACAGGGTCAGCTCAGCAACCCACCGTGGCACCACCCATCACATTCCCTCCTGCCCCTCACTGTGCATGCTTGCTCCCCCCCATGTGCATACATATAGTGACACCTTGTCGCTATATTCGCCGATCCCCCCCAATCTGGTCACACTACACTACGGTAGTCCTCAAGACATGCACTGGGGATTGGGTCACCGTTACTGTCAGTGCCCATTCCCCAGTGCTGTAATCTCATACTACCTTATTTTCAGTTTGACGGTGGACACAGACCCTTGTTCAGATGGCTTCCTAGAAATTTTTATAAGTGGTTATGGCCAAATTTTTCTTCTGAATTTTTGGATTTGTTTAATTTTCTCATTCAGACTTCCAGATTGCCTGATGACATGTATATGGGTTTAATCATTTTTCTTTTTAATAAAGGTGATCTGGCCCTCATTTATAATTGGCGTCCGATCACTCTCCTAAATACTGATTTTAAGATTTTCGCTAAATTGTTGCGCAAGCATTTACAACATATGTTAGCTGACATTCTTCATACTACACAGTTTTGTTTGGTTCCCAGCAGGTCAATTGTTGATGCATTAGTGCTTCTGCTGAATTGGTTGAACAAGGATCACATGGTTCCTTGGAGAGTTATCTCTTACGTTTGGACCAAGCAATGGCTTTTGACCATGTTTCCCATGCCTAGTTATGGAAACTTTTATGTGCTTGTGGTTTTCCCCCTGCATTTATCCATTGGATACAAATTTGCTATTCTTTTGCCTCTGCCTCCCCTTATGTTAATGGTTGGCTTGGAAGGGCCTGTGCAGTTCATCATGGTGTGAGACAAGGTCGTCTGCTTATTCCGCTACTGTATGTTTTATCTTTGGTTCCTTCTGTCCAGTTACTGAATATATCCCCTCGGGTTTGGGGCCTTTCTTTGTCCCTGCTTTCTCATGGAATTACCACCATTGTGTATGCCAATGATTTATGTGTTTTTCTAGTGGATAATTTGTCTGGTTTAGCAGTGGTGCATCTCCTCCATTTCTTTTCTGCTGTTACAGGGGCTGTGATTAATTAAAAAAAAAACAATGTTTATATTAGGACGTGGAGTTATTGTAGCTCCAGTTTAGCAGGGATTTAAGTTATGTGTGACCCTTGTAAAATCGGGGGTGTTATTTTGGACCTGGTGATATGGCTCGGTTTATTTGGGATAGACTTCTTGAGATTGGTCTTGTGAAAAGTTTCCATTGGAAATCTGAGAATATGTGTAAAGGATTACATCTCAGTTACATTTATTCCCCACCCCACCCCCACCCCCGGACCTGGGGATGTGTGTTTTTAGTATTTTTTTCAACGTTTGTGTGGCAGTCGCCCTAATCCCATAAAGCATGGGGTGACAATCTGGAGGATTCATTGGTGGGGTCTGCGGATAATTAATCCAGTGGTATTCTTTTTTAGTGTTTTTATTTATGTTAATGTGTGCCTTCTTTTGGTCTCTCTGCCCCATATTTGGTCTTGTTGGGTTCATCACCAAGTTGCTGAGATTCTTCCGGAATGGAGGAATGGTTACTTTCTTCATAAGAATAAATGGCATTATTGGTTGTCCCCATCTTTTTGTGTTTGCTCTGACAAATTCAAACAATGGAAAGTCCCATACAATTCTGTTTGTACATTCTCTCATAAATCCTTCTATTGATCGATGGGGAGTTCTGTTTTTTCTGTCCCTTCTGCATTTTTGAAGTTGCTTCCACATGATCAGACCTCACTCTATGTGGGATGTGGTGTGGTTATGTGTGCATGCAAAGCTGAATGTCAAGGGAAATTTAAAACATAAAGATAAATCTGAAAGACTTTGTCCTAGAACTACCTGTACTAGTGTTGCTGAGTCCCTCTAAAATTAATATTTGCATTGTTCCTTTATTCAGGATTTTTTTTTTGGTAGTTTGGGATCATTGGAAGTGCCCCTTATTTTGTTTCTTATCTACCTAAATTTTATTTGGGGGTATTTATCCACTACAATGGCACTTTTACAATGCTGGTAGTCTTATGGTTATTTTTGCTTGTTTTTTTATGCTGGATCTGGCAAGCCTGGTGCAGACTGGTTCTTCAGCAACAATTAATTACTTCTAATGAACTCTTGCACACTGCTATTTCAGTTATTTCGCATATTCTGAACAATGATTCAAAGCCTATTTCTCCACAGCTTTTTCAGAATTAGTGGGGCTCCCTCTTGTGGTTACAGTGAATTTTTATTTTGTCTTGTACAACTGTTTTTCTTTTGAGTTTTATATTTGGTTTTGGTAATGCTATCCATTTTTTCTTTGTTCTTGTACCCTGTTGGCTGATTTATTGTGGGTTTCTGAATAAAAATTCCCCTACTCTTTTTAGGAAATGTCATGGGATCTTTCATATCCCCCTGAAGAACTATCAGGCAGGTCCTCAGTTTAACGTGTCATCCAATAGATGGCACTTCATGAGTGGAGCACCCCCCTCATGCTACACTACAGTGTCAGTATTGGGATTTAAACCTCAAGTTCCTGGTGTAAGGCTAGAACCCACAAACATCTGATCTTCCAGCCTTAGAGGTCAGTGTGCAACATGCTGAGCTACTGATACTGATAATTACCTATACTTATTTATTTGAAAATTGGTGACCAGGAGAGGCACACCAAGCTAAAGCTTATTTCTGGGTGTAGCCAAGCTCATCTTTCATTATTTTTTTTTCCTTTTGTTCTTCTCTACAAAGTCAATTAGAAACATAGAAACATAGAGTTTGACGGTAGATAAGGACCGCTTGGCCCACCTAGTCTGACCATTTTCCTATCTAACAGATAAGCTGCAGATCCTAGTTAACCAGCAGCTTACTTCCTCCTACCCTCCACTAGGACTGCCTTATGTCTGTCACATGCATTCTTGAATTCCCCCACTGTTCTTGACTCCACAACCTCCTTAGGGAGGCTGTTCCATGCATCCACAACCCTCTCCATGAAAAAAATACTTCCTCACATTAACTCTGAGCCGTCCCCCCTCTATCTTCAAATTGTGCCTCCTTGTTCTTGCACATCTCTTTTTCTAAGAGATGCTATCCTCTTGGACTTTGTTGATTCCCTTGAGGTACTTGAAAGTTTCTATCATGTCCCCTCTCTCCCTTCTTTCCTCAAGGGTATATATATTAAGCTCCTTTAGTCTTTCTTCGTATGTCTTCTGGTACAGACCCTGCACCAGTTTGGTTGCCTTCCTCTGGACAGCCTCCACTCTGTTTATGTCTTTGCGGAGATGGGCTCTCCAGAACTGCACACAGTACTCCAGGTGGGGTCTCACCAACTGTCTGTCTCTACAGATGGATAACAACTTCCTGTTTTCTACTATTGATGCCTCTCCCTATGCATCCCAATATCCCCCCCAGCCTTCCTTACTGCCTTCTCACATTGCTTGCCCACCTTTAGATCATCTGATATAATTACCCCAGGTTCCTTTCCATTTTTACTGTTGTCAGTATCTCACCCCGTACTGTGTACTCTTCACCTGGGTTTTGTTTCCGTGCATTACCTTGCACTTCTTTGCATTGAATCTGAACTGCCATACATTTGACCATTCCTCCAACCTTGCCAAGTCCCTTCTCATCCTTTCCACTCCATTTTGTGTATCAACCCTGTTGCAGATCTTTGTGTCGTCTTCAAAGAGACATACTTTTCTTTCCAGTTCCTCTGCAATGTCACTTATAAAGACATTAAAAAGGACCGGTCCTATTACTGAACCCTGCGGTACCCCACTAGTAATCCTCCTTTCTTCTCTGTGGCTCCGTTTACTACTACCCTTTGCATCCTGTTGTCTAGCCAGTGTTTTATCCAGGCTACCACCTTGGGACCCACTCCAAGACTGGCTAACTTGTGTATTAATCTTTTGTGTGGGACTGTATCAAATGCCTTGCTAAAATCTAGGTAGGCCATGTCCACAGCCCCTTCCTGGTCTACTACTTTGGTCACCCAGTCAAAGAAATCAATTAGATTCGTCAGACACAACCTTCCCATCATGAATCCATGCTGCCTTGGGTCCTGTGCCCCACCGGCCTCTAGGTATTCAACAATTCTTTCCTTCAGAAGTGATTCCATCATTTTCCCTGCCACTGAGGTCAAACTAACTGGTCTATAGTTTCTTGCCTTTGTCCTGCTCCCACTTTTGTGAAGAGGAATCACATCTGCCCTCCTCCAGTCCTCTGGTACCACCTCATCCTCCCATGATTTGTTAAAGAGAGTAGTCAGCGGTGTCACTAGTTCTACCCTTAGTTCTTTTAGAATTCTTGGGTGAATCCCATCAGGCCCCATTGCTTTGTCCACCTTTAATTTTATTAGTTCTTTCAGAACCCTTTCTTCTGTAAATGGACTGGAATCGACCAATTGCATGGAAGTGCAGTTCTACCTCTCCTCAGTCCTTTCCCCACCCTCTCCTCTTCTTACAATCTGCACTCCAGGGAGTCTTGCATCTTCTCCATTCTCCATCTTTGCTCATGTGCTGTGCAAAGCTGCTTTCTCCTATCACTCTCTCTCTCTCTCTCTCTCTCTCTCTCTCTGGAACCAACTCCCCTTTTCCCTTTGTCTCTCTCCCCCTCATTTCATGCCTTTAGACACCAGCCAAGGCACATTCCTTCTCCCCCTTGTACATATCTCTCTCTCTCTCTCTCTCTCTCTCTCACCTTCCAACTTTTTTCTCACAGTTTCTTGTGCCCCCCCCCCACACACACTTCCCTATGACTCCATAAATCAAGACTAACAATGCTTTGGGCCCTTAGTTGCTCTCAACCGGTGCATATGTTTTTGAACCCTAGTTCACATTGTCATTGTATTGATACATGAATCTGCACACAGTTCATTTTTATTCAATGCTAGTTTCCATGTTGTTGTTAATTCATGTGGCATGTCTCACTTAATCACCTCAGTTGGACTGCTTGTGTGTTATGTATTATGTCTGTACTCCCATTCCCCCCTCTCCCAGGGCCGCACCTGGAAACGAGCCTCAGCTTAGCGTGCTTTTCCTGCTAACCAATTTTTTAATAAATGGCAATAGCTTCCAAGTTGTGCATTAAAGATCAACTGTTCCTAGAGCTTAATCATTTGCTGAAATCATAATCTTCTGTTTGTGACATCATAATCATTCCAAAACCAAGACACTGTGACTGTGGATATGTATAACTTCAGCAAAAGATGAAACCATAGGAGAAGATCAACTCTAGGGTGCAAGGAGCCTGCAATGCAGGATGCAGTAACTCTACCATTTTATATATATATAAATATATATATATATATATATATATATATCCCCCCACCAAAAAATTGAAGCTTACCTACCTTCATGTACTCCTGGTGGCCAATAGCAAAATTGCCAATGCTGCTGATACTTCTCTTTACTTGAACACCATCCCAGAACTCATGCGAGGCAACAGATCATAAAGAAATGCACAGTAATACTGTCAGTGGAAGGTGCCTTTGATGTCTGTGCCATCAGTGGAGACCAACACCCTGGCTCAAAGCGGCAGATGCAAGACAGGTTCTGGTTTCTGCTGGCATCGGATCTGACATTAGGGCCAGGAACTAACATAAATAACAGTCTAGAAGGTGAAATATTCATGAAATGCAAGCAGCAAGAAACTACAGGAGACACAGCACAAAGGAAATACAAATGTAAACAAACATGGCAGCTCCAATGTTGTTTGTTTCTTGACCCCACATTCTTGATTGCAGAGCATGCATGCCAAATATCTCTTCACAGACAATGCAAGATTTGACTGTGAATCTGGACAAATCAAAATAATTTTTATGACTCAGTTTAAGCGAAGAGTGAAGTCAGTGCCCCTCTACCACCCAGGGATTTCTCACTCTGCACAGAGAGGGAACAATCAAAATGTCAGTACCTCTTAGGGATGGATGGGTCCAACAGAGAGAGCTCATTTAAATTATCTTGAAGGAAGCAGTTCCAGCTTAGTACTGAGATGAGAACAATAAAAAAAAGCTGTTTTGGTGCCAGGCAAAATAATTGTCCCTTGGAGATTTTCTGATGTGTTTTGCAGGAGAGACAGAGAGAAGAAAATGGCTGCCACTGTGTTACAGATGGAGTCAAGTAAGCACCAGCTGTGCTAGTGCCTTAGTGTTCTGCAATTTCCACATCTACTGTGAGCCAGTGCTAGTAGCTGTAAAGTCATGCAGCTGTTTCTGCATATCCAGGTGTGAGTTGCTTTGACTTTGCCCATGTGAATGGATGGACCATTGCTCAAGTGGTTGTAGCATACTCTGCAAGCCAGAAATGATGGCAAAAGGCCCTTCTTGGAGTTAAGTAGAAAAAGAAAAAGAAAATAGAAAAACAGCAGCATTAGCTGAAATTTTACACTCGCCCCCTCCCCCCCACCTCCCGGCCTTAATTAAATAGACAGTTACCATGCTCCTTTATTTGCCCCACCCTTTGACTCTTACCCTATTGGCCCCATGACTGGCCAACACCCCCTTTGGCATTCTGTAGCTCCCACGCACCCTTTCACTCCTGAACTCTATTCTAGATCTGCTACCTCCTGTCTCTCTGTCTTGTAACACTCTTTAACGCCCCCCCACTACCTCTCTGCTATATCCTTCTCTTTTGCTACTGCTCTTGTCTCCTCACTGCCCCACCCTCTGCCCATCTCCCTCAGCCACTGGGTTACCTAGTTCCCCCTGCCCCCCCAAGCCTCCACCTCATTGCCTACCTCCTGCCACTTTCACTAGCTGCTTCCCACCTACCCAGCACCCTGTGCCCACTCTCCTCCCCCTCCCCCCATTCACATTGAATCAGGTATGCCACTGGTACTCTGTACCCCTTTCTCCTCACCTTATTTCCCCTCTTCCCACTCCTACATCCCCCTGCTCATGCTTCCCCACTGTCCTAAACATCTACCAACTCACGCTCTCTCACCACCTTCATGTTACCTTCCCTCTCGATCTCATGTACCCTCCTTGGGCATCTCAATTACTACAAAATGGCCCTCTCCCCCAAGTGGACGTTGGGTACTCCCCCTGTACACCACTACTACTGCCCACTTTACCCATGGCTCCACCCATTTAATTACCCTGGTGAATATCGGAGTTCTCTGGCCCAAAAAAATAGGTGCCAGTCATGGGTATCTCACACCAGCACTCTAAAATGCATACTTCTACTCCTGCTATTGTTGGGAAACATTCATCCCAATCCCGGACCAGCCCCTACAATAAGAACAACTCAGACTAATCAACCAGGATCCCTCTCAATAATCTCACTTAGCATATACAGTCTTCTTCACAAAATTAATGCCCTTCAGACTTTTGCCTGCCAACATAACCCAGGCATACTAGCAGTCATGGAAACCTGGCTCGCACCTTTGGTTCCCAACCTTGCTATTACCCTCCCTGGGTATAATGTCTATCGGCTTGATCAAACATCAAAAAGAGGTGGTGGCTGTGCCCTGTAACTTAAGAACATGATCTGGGGGCACCTCATCAACCTAACTCCCCTCAATGCACCACTGCACAAATTCTTCCTGTCAAGATCGTCCTCGGTGTGCACAATAAAGCCATCACAGTTGTCACAATCTGCATTCCACCAAGAGAGCAAGGTAATGGGCTTAACGCAGTCCTGGAGTTTACCAAATCTCTCTCACCTGACTCAGAAACCATCCTCCTTGGTGACTTTAATATTGACTGGCCTGCTGCTGAGGCAGGGGTATACAGGGACTTGATAGTGGCAGCAAACCTTTCTCAGATGGTTAGCTCCCCAACCAGGACACACTATAAAACAGGTACCAGCACCCTTCTGGATTGGATCCTAAAAAGCCATCCCGCGAGGATCACAAACACCACTGTCCTCCCTGACTCACTCAGTGACCACTCCCCCATCACCTGCTTCTGGTCCAATAAAATTCATCAAGCCCTGCCCCCAAAACCATTACTAGCCAAGTTCTACCTAGAGGCAAGCTACCTAATCTCAAAACCTTCCTTCGTCAACAGGATTGGTCCCTAATCCTCGCAGCAACCAATGTGAACACCACACTAGAACACTTCATCAGGATCTTCAACCAAACATGCAACATATTTGCACCCCTCAAGAAGCGCAAGGCCAGGGCCCTATGTAACCCCTGGCTCACCGGAGACCTACTTAGATAACTAAAAGCTCGGGACCTACTTAGATAACTAAAAGCTCGGAACCACCTCTGGGAGGTTGCCAGAAACACCAGGTGACAAGTTGATATTGCTAACTATAAACGTGCATGAAATGACTGCATCAAATATATCTGGGATACAAAGACCACCTATTTCCATAATGCTCTCACTAACTCATGGGGCAATGGTAGGGACTTCTGGAATAATATTAAAGAAGTCACTGGGAAGCAATCTAAATCACCCCTGTCAGTACTCAGCATAAATGGTGAAACTACACTTGAACAGAAACTCATTGCTAATTCATTCAATGACATCTTCATGCACCTCAGTGCTGTTCTCCCACAGGTTTTTTTTGATGAAGTGGTTCCCCTTGCCTCCCCAGCCACCTGCAGCCACCCTCCCTTCTACTTTAAAGCAGTAAAAATGCATCAAGTCTGCAGCTATGTTACCAAAGCCATTTGCAACTCCAGAGCCAGCAGTGACTCCCTTGACCTCAATCTGCTATCACTCACCCTTGAAGAAGTACTCTGACCACCGACCAGGATTTTCAAACTCTCCCTCTCCCTCTCCCTCAGCCTCAGCCGGTTCCCTGACTTATGGAAATCCGCCATGGTAACCCCAATTCATAAAATTGGTGACAAAACAGCTACTGAGAATTACCGTCCAATTTCTATCCTTCCCCCACTCTCCAAGGCTATAAAGCGGATTGTGTCAGACCAGCTTACTGTCTTCCTAGACAATCACAACATCCTGTGCAAGGAGCAACATGGCTTTAGAAAAGGCCATAACACTTCCACGACACTAACAGAATTCACTGGTGCAATCCATCAGTCACTTGATAACAGTCGTCTTACTGGGTCCACCTTCATCGACTTAACTAAAGCCTTTGATACCATCAAACACAATCTCCTACTTGCCCAGCTTCGACTAGCAGGGCTCTCACCTAACTCGGTGAACTGGTTCAAAAGCTACTTAGGCAACTGCTCCCAAAGAGTGAGAATTGCTGGCACACTGTCAGACCAAAGACCAGCCCGGTCCGGTGTCCCACAGGGCTCAATCTTGGACGCTCTCCTTTTCAACCTTTTTCTGAACTCACTGCCAGAATCCTGCCCGGAACAGATCCTATTCTACGCAGATGATGCTGTCATTCTTGCATCCCAACATAACCCAGTACATCTACAAGGTAACCTCCAACAGGCCTTCTCTTTAGTCGAAAACTGGTTCACTAAACAGACTTATCCTCACCAGAAAAAAACAAAGACCATGATCTTCTGCAGCCCCCAAAACAAATACAAACAATATCAGCTCTCCATTAAAACCAAGCAAGGAATCACCCTCAAACAAGTTCATACCTTCAAATTCCTTAGCCTCACCCTCAACTGTAATCTCTCCTATGTCCCACACATCAATAACATGGCAAAAGTAGCCAACACCAGGATGGGCCTTCTATTCCGACATAGGAAATATCTAACCTCAGAAGCTCTGTCCATCACTGTCCAGAACTCCATCATCAGCATCAATGACTATGGTCTCATTATCTATGGATCTGCCACAACCTCCTCTCTCAGGCATGTTTCAACTTCCCTCAATCAAGCCTGCCGACTCATTACTGGTTCCCACCATCTCACCCACACCTGCGACCTCTACTTTAAAACAGGCTGGCTGCAACTGAACAACCAAATCAAATACCAAACTTGCATCACTGCTAAGAAAATCATGACGGGAAAGGCACCTCCAGGAGTCAGCACCCTCCTTGAACCTAAAATCACCAACCACAACACCAGGAGCTCTAAGCCCCAAATCCTTCAAATTCCCTGCTGCCGCACGTCCCAAGGCCAAAGGTCATTTGCATACAGGGCTCTGAGTTGGCTGAACGAGCTCTCTAGTGACACTTCATCTGCAGCAATGCTTGGAGCATTCAAAAAAAAAGCTCTGCCACTCCATAACTGGCACCACTACCTGTGCTTGTACCCCATAACATCGTTATCCCCTACGCTGCTTCTGACCCTATAGGTGTCAGTTTCTGTCCTCTCTTCTTGCACTTACCTGTCCAATGCAACTTCTAATGCACTTGCCCTGTGTCTGTTCTGACAAGGCCCCTCGGCTGCTGCACCCTGCCCCTCTACACCTATGCTTTCTCCTACCCTCAGCCCTCTCCTCTTCTTGCCCTCTTCCTCCTATTTGTTTCTTGAGTTACACATCACTCAGTCTGATTATGTCAAGTAAAGTTACTGTCTGAAACCATGTACCTGTAACTGTTTTATGTTTGAGTGTCTGATACCCTGTAACCAGCCTGATGTGGAACCTTTCTAAAAGTGCCTTGGCTCAAAGGTACTTTGTAATCCTAGATGTAAATAAACTAAAAATAAAAATAAGTGAATTGAACTGTAGCGAAAGAGTAGTGAACAGCACCAAAGATCTCTGGCTTCAGAGCTCACCAAGCATCTGCAAGGGTGACACTCTTCTACTGAATGATCTGGCAAATTACATCATCTTTGGGAAACCAGGAGTAACACCAGAGCACCGATCATGGTTAGCAATCCCACAGCGAAACCTTTACAGTGAACATGGTCAATGCCGACAACATCAACAGTTCACTGTAAAGTCTGCCCAGGATCTCAGCACTCTTTCCCCCAGTCCTGCTCCCCATCCCCAAATCAACTCCGACTCAGAGTTGATAATCCATACATCTGGAGGGTGCCTGGGCAAAGCCCCCTGCATGGGTGTTCAGGGAGGCGATGCCCCCCGGATAAACAGAAAAGTTCTCCAAATGGATTTATGTCGACCACAAATTGTGGTCGACATAAATCTGTCACTGTAAGGTTGTGTGGGGAAGATGTTGACATTGTAATGTCATAGAACCTCCAGACCACAGGTGTGTTTTCTAGTTATGCAGTTATGTCCCAGGGGCTTCAGAAGCCCTGGATCAGGACCAGTCCTTAGTCGTTTGTAGTCACAGGCAGAAGACTGCATTAGGCCATTAGGCCAGTATTTGGATTTGGATTACAAATATTGATCATTGTATTTTAACTTACTTATATGCATGCCTATGACCCATATTATCTACTGAATTTGTCAATCCAGCTAACTGCAAAACTGGTGTGGTACCCACCCAACATAATTAAGGGAGCTCCCATTGGGATTTGTGGGGAATAAAAGTCTGGTGTACCAGCCAGGGAGAGGGACTGGGGGTGGGGTGGGGTGAAGAGAGGGTGTAGAGGATCTATTGTGATTGTTTAACTTTTTTTTCATTTTGCCTATCAACGTACCATTTACTCTTGTCCTTTTTCCCATACCATACTCATTTCCTTCCCTTTTTAATAAAACAGTTATTCAGTTTGCATTTTCACCCTGGTGTGGTATCAGTTACTATTTAGACATAGAGTTGTTGCATTGTGGGGAGGGTCTGTGTGGGTCGGGTCATACAGTACATTATTTCTTGGTGATACTATTCAGAGTACCAGCGGGTATTGGAAGGGATTCTAATCCCTGTTTGAGGCACTGTGCTATTCCATTTTTGTACCCAGTGCTATACAATAAGAACCCAGGCCAGCCCCATCAACTGTGTGGAATGCTCCTCTCTTTGAGGGCTCCGGGTCTGCATAAAGATCGCATAAAAGAAATAATGAAAATCTATCAAATATGGTCTGACATGTGTCTAAATATTGTTTTTCAAAGTTTCCTCAAAAGAGACATCCTCACTTTAAGTGGTATGCCCATCTTATTGGGGCTAGTATTTGTTTACTGTAATTGTATGTCTATAGAACTTTCCTTCCCACTCAGGAACCCTAGCTGGTGTCCTGCTTTGTTACATCGGGTATATTTAAAGTTCTTCTTTGACATAAACATGTGCTGTTACCAGTGCTGTATACATTTTAGATGTTCACTCTGCATTATTACAAGACATCATGGTGTTAACAGCAGCATGGCCTCTTCATCCAAAAATACCAATCCAAACAATTCCGCGTTTTTTCCATCCAGCCAACTTAGGTTTTGTGTACTCATTATGCAAAAAAGTAATGACATTTTGTGATTCACACATAGCTTTTAAACTAGAAGATAACATTTGGTTTGGAAATTTGCTGAAAAATATTGGGCCAGATTCTCAAAAGGCTGGGAATGACATCAGGTGCTTGAGCTAAAAAATATTGATTCAAGTTGTGACTTTACATCAATTCCAGTTCTACAATGTACCATGCATTAAACCCTGGACTGCTAGCACCAAAGTGGCTTGCATCACACTTGTGGAAAAAACCTGGGTGAGCCACGTTACAACAGGACTTGCATCACAAAAATGATGCAACATTCCCTTTTCTGACATTCTCAAAGATGGAAGCTCTGATACTGTGCCGATGATAGCAGACATATGTTGTACCAGATTGGAGCTGGTCTAACTGATAGTGGTGCCATAGAATGGAGAGATTATAACACAGACATGGATAGTGATAGAGTCCCTAGTACCCTGGGGAACATTTTGGGGCTGTACATGCCATCATCGTGGCCATTTCAGATGCCATATGACTTGACTCAGGTCTTGCCCCATGCTACATTTTTTGCTGCAGCTTGTCAGTTCACATCCACTGCATCACTGGTTTGACACAACTTACATAAGTTCCCACTCCATGCTTCTTTCCTCAGTTTTAACCCACCTTTGGGCATTCCTTCCTTGCGCATTGTCTTCACGCCTCAGTGGGGGCATTCTCATCCCCCCAAATCATCTTTGTGGCTCACCTGGAGGCATTCTCACCCCATGCTCTGGCACATCGGCTTGTGGTATTCTCCCCTCATGCAGCATACTTGTGATGAAGCAGACCTCCTACATCAATGTGGGGTACTTTGCTGTGGAGATTGCTGTTCTTTCAGAATATGACTCACAGTAGTTGGCCCACCTGGTTCTAATGCAAGGTGGGTGTTTGATGCACCCTGTTTAGGTCTGAGGGCCCTTTGAGAAACTGGCCCATTATCTTTACTGCAGACATTTGCCTCAAATATTTTTTGGAATGCCAGTGTTCTCACCAATAACTGTACATACCAAATACCAGTTAAGCTTAAAAAAATTATTGTCAGCAACTTGCTTTGCCAACTTAGGTGTGTTCATCATAATATAGGGAGATATGTCCCTATTAAAAGAAATTCAGGTCTGTAGGTTTTTTCAGTGTCATTCTTTTTTCCCATGTCTCCTCAGCTGCAATATTTACAATTTCACTCTGTGGTTCTAAGACAGTTTCAGTTTTCTACTGTGCATGCCCATGTCAAAAAGAACATTTTCTGCTAACATCTCCATCATTAAACGAATTCTAAATCTCTGGTTATACTGATGTTTCTTATCTGTTTCTGTAGACATCAGTGTTCCAAGTAATTTCCTTCAGGATAAAAAATGTATTACTGTTGATATGATAAATACATCCCATAGTGACCATGTGTTGTCAAAGTATCCTACTATACTCTCACAATTTTTGGTAGCTCCTCCTGCTGATAGCACTCATATACCATGTCCCAACATTTGAAAGATGCTTGTTTAGCCACTTTCTATAAAGTGTTTCATTTATTTTTTATACTGGAGTGCATGTGAGCATGACTGTATGTTTTCACAAGTGTCCAGTGACAGACATGACATATAAATACATGGGACAGTAAGAGGTAACAGAATACAGAGGACATGGCAAAATGATCAAGTGTAATTACATACAAAATACAGGGGGCAAAGCATACAGTCAAGTGCAATTACAAACAGATTTGTCAAACAGGTAATACTTTATTTGTTTTTTAAACACAAACAAAGTTGGACACTGAGGAATGGGTGGAGCAGGTTATTGAAGAGTTTGGTGCCCCTGTAAGAGATAATAAGTTGACTTTGGGTGGTGTCACAAAAAGGAATGGAAAAGGCACAACTAGAGGTAAGTCTAGTGCTCCAGGAGCTCTCAGACCTTGGAATGATGGGGGCTATACTGCCTGGAAGATGGCACTAGAGAATCTTGTAGAAGAAAGTAAGGAGTTTGCTATCAGATCTATCCTCTAGAGACAGCCATTCAGCAGCCTTCTAGAGATCACAGTAGTGAGTCCTACTAGGGAGGCCAGTGATGAATCTGAGAATGTTATGATATGTAGCCCTTAACCTGCCAAGATTCTTTTGAGATATAAAGGAGGAGGAGATCAGAGAGCCATAGTGTATTGCAGGCAGCAGGAAGCTGTTAGCTCGTAGTGCCTTGGTTTCAGGAATGAGAAATTGTTTTAACTGATATAGTATGCTAATCCTTTGGTGAATTTGTTTGATCAGGTGGCTAATATGATACTCATTGGATAGGTGATGGTCAAGATATATGCCTAGGTATTTAAATTATGAAATTCTCTCAATTAGTTTACCATCATTGTTCCTGAGGGTGGTCAAAATCTGCAGATTCTCTGATACCTGAGAATACCATAACCTTTTTTTTGGAAGTGAGGACTAATCCATTGGTAGAGAACCAGGTATGAAGCTTGCTAAAGTCATGCTGTAGTTTGGTGTGGAGGGCAGAGGGATAACTGTCTTTGCAGAAGAGTGCTGCATTGCCAGCATAGAGGATGAGCTCAGTGTATCTGCATATTTCGGGCAGGGGGTTGACCACAAGAGAGAACAATAAGGATTCTAGGATGGAGCCCTGTGGTAAACCATATATAATTGGACTAACATTAGAGTATAGGCCTCGGATCACTGTTTTGTGTGACCTGTCTCTTAGGTAGTTCCCAAACCATTTATGGCTATTGTGTTTGCTGATATAACCAGAATATAGAATATACTGTATAACAGTGTGATCCCACATTTTACTTTAATGGGGCTTACAATTGAATTCATGGAGCCCAATCTTTTTACTTTTTCTCTTCATGGTTTATCATTTGGCTGCATGACATTGACCTGACAGTTCGTGCTTGTGGACTCCAGGGTAAGCAGTAGAGATTTAGACATCATTTGAGCAGTCAGAGTTTAACAGAACCATTGGACACAACCATGTTTGTTCCACAGTGCTTGCAGTGAGGTGAGAAAACAGGTTAACAGCAAATCAGCTGAGAGGACACCAAGTGGGACAGGAATGATAATTGCAAATGGGATATAAATAGTGAAACCAGCATGAGTGACCAAATGAATCAAGACAGTGATATTGTAATACAGTTCTACCCCTTCTGTGACTGAGACAATGGGGAACTTAGTGTGTGACTGTTAGAGCATGGCCAGATACAGTGATCTTTCAGATTGGGAACTGCTTTAGAAGTGGGAGGAGTAAGTGGTTCTGTGAAGCTGCATGTGTGAAAGCAAGGCTTAGCTTTTGGCCTTGTGTTAGATTCCCAGCTTTAGAGTCCTGATTGGAGAAAGAGCAAGAGCCTGTATAGCTAAGACTGGGCTGTTGTGACATGTGACTGCCTGAGAGACTTGTTTTCAAGACAGAGCCAGAAAAGAGCGATTTGGGTTCAGAGGTGAGGTGTGCACCTGCTGTACATTCTGCACCTTACATTCCAGGCATGTCATTGTGGAAAACCCCTTTTCAGAGAGACAGAAGAGGAATTCAAGAGAAAGTTCACTTTGAAGTGATGAGAGGATTAAAGCCCTCTGGTGGGGTGAAGATTCAACGTAGCTAATATACATTTACACAGCTCATTTCTTCACAGGGCCATGATATACAGTGACTGCTGTTTGAGTACATAGTCTGTTGCTGTTTTCCTGGTGATCCTGAAAGAGCAGCATTCCTGATCTGTCTGCTGAATGCACAAAATGGTGCACAGCTGAGGTGGTAAAATAAAAAGCCAAAATAAAATCTGGCAGGAAAAGCTTAGCAAACACAACAGCAGATAACAAACAGAGCGTTACACATACCCAGAGCGTTTTGTCACCATGGTAACATTTCATTAGGAGGCCACAGTATACATTGTAGTACTAGCTACCAGGTGGGCAGATGTGGATTAACTTATTTGGGCAGGTCTTTTTCTTGTGGGGAAAAAAGGAACCAATATAATCCCATATCAGGAATTAATTAATCAATTAGGACATCATAACTCTGAAATAATCTTAACATATCAGTTAAGATAACATCCAATCAAAATGGCTAAAATAATTAAAATGTCCTGACATTGTTAATATGAAACTCCAGGGGCCCAGTTCACAAAACTTTGCTCTGGTACAAACCCATTTTGCACCATGCAAACTGGGTTTTGCCCCAAATGGTGTTCACAAAAGCCCAGTTTGCACTTGCAAACTCAGGTTACACTGGGGCAATGTTTTGAGGGGGTGGCTACGCAAAGGAGGGGGAGAGGACCTACATATTGACACAGTCCCATTCACTAAGCATTTTCTCCATGCAAGGGCTTTTTATGGGATTCCCTTGCATGGAGAAAATACTGCTGAGGAAAACCGCCTCTTAACTCCACACAACCCTAGTGGTTATCTGAGGTAGTGCAAGATGCCCCCCAACCCACAACACTGTGCCCCAGTAGTTCAGTGGTCCCTCCCTTGTTTTCTGATTACCTTACTCATATCATAAAACTTAATCCCCTAGTAGTCTAGTAGTCTCTCCCATCCCCTGCTCTCTGATCACCATCCCTGTATCATTAAACTTAGTTCCCTGGTAGTCTACTGGTCCCCCCCCACTCTCCAATTGCCGTCTCTGTATCATAAATGAATTCCCGGGTTGTCCAGTGCTTCTCCCCCCTTCCCTGTGCTCAGATCACCTTCCCCATATCATAAATTAAATTCTCTGGTAGTCTAGTGGCCTTCCTCCCTTCCCCATTCTCTGATCACCATCCCTGTATCATAAAACCTAATTCCCTGGTAGTCTAGTTGTCCCTCCCCCCAACCCATTCTCCGATAACCGTCCCTGTGTTACAAATGAAATTCACTTGTAGATTGGTAGTTTAATGGTCATGAAAATGGCCATGTAGTGCCTTGCATGCCCAATGGACTCATTTACATGGCTGCTTTAGTGAATAAGAAATAGTGCACCTGCATTGTCATTTTGGGGCTTTTCTACTGGCTTGATGTCAGGGCAGTGCTAGTGGGGCTAGTGGTGGATTTACAGGGGTAGTACTGCTCTGTCCTGGCCCTATTCACAGTCCAATAGAGTGGTGCACTATCCAACTTCTAATAGCAGCTTTTGGAACCTGCACAATTGAAAGGCATAGCACAAACCTTTGTGCTACACTTTGCAATTGTATTGTGAATCTGGCCCCTGAACTCATGAATGAATTGTGAAGTTTAAAAAATTTGCTACTTTAGAATCAAACTATTTATTCCTAAAAAAAAAGTATGAAACATTGTTTCACACCAAGGGAAAAGCACAAAACACTGTTTGATAAAAACCTGAGAGAGCCCAAAACTCACTGCATTACATTTTGCATCTAAATTGACCCAACTAACTTGACCTCCCAGTCTTGCAGTCAAGCTTGCTAACAAAACGGGTAACAATCAACACCATGCAGGATGAAAACAGTCACAAGTGAGATGAGATATCTTATACTGACAAAACAAACTTTTAGAGGGCAAAACATCACATTTTACAAATGTTTAAAACAACAAGGAAATAGTAAGCCCAAAGACCAAATAACGAAGGACTGCACAAAAACTTCAGAAACAAGACAAAACAGAGTGCTTCTACACTCAAAACTGCCTTTATTTCTTCAAAGTACTTAGTACCAAATACATGAAATTATTGAAAACGCACTCCGAAACACAAGAGAAAAGAACACTTGAAATTATATCTACATTTAGTATTTTTTTTTTAACCAGGAGAGACACACTAAGCTGAAAGCTTGTTTACAGGTGTGACCTGGGAGCACAAGGGCATTTAGTGACTTGCTCAGGGTCACACAGTATGCAAGTGGGGGCTGTGGGATTCAAATCCAGGTCTCAAGGTTTGCATCTCAGAGTCTTAAACCACTGCGCTACACTGTCTCCTATTATTTTATTTTGTAAATAAAATATAATGGAAAGGTATTCAAACACATTGAAATACATTCCAATTGCTGAGCTGTGAAACATCTTTCAAACACAAACACTTCCGCCTCTCAACTATCTTCCACTTTCTTTCACAAAGGCGAATCTGCTTCCTGTAGCACGCACACATATGTACACACACATATGCACACACACACACACACCATTGCACTCCCATACACCTCCTCATTTAATAAAGCAATTAAAGCCAACAATCCATCCTTTATTCCATCTCATTTATTGCCAAGAAATTTTTAAAATCACTAGCAAAATTTGATATAGGGCAATATTGTGACTATACATTCTGTATATAATATACATAACAAACAATGGTGAAGGATTCTGTACTCAAATATATTGTCATCATAGGTTCTAATAAACTCATAACTGCTATTTACCCTCTGGGCTTGTGCCTTATGACACTGTTGAACCACTCAATGCCAATATACTCGTGTACAGAATACGTTATTGTCTTTTATATATTTACTTATACCACCCTCCTTAGAATAGTGATCATATCCACTCTCACAGGGCTTTTGAAATAGGCACAGTGGCAATCTTCATTGATCTTGTTAAAGCTTTCAATACTGTGACCCACAACCTCTTCTTCTACATATAAGTTAACCTCTTCGGGTGTCTTTGCATCTGCTTTCTTATAGTTTCATTTCACCTTGACCAATCAAACCCAATTAGTTAAATTAGGCTCTACTCCTTCTTCTTTGTTCCCACAATCACCATTGGAGTCCCCCATGGTTCAACCCTTGGTCTTCTTCTGCTCTCTGTCTTTATCAACAACCTTCCCACCACACTTTCTGTGTGCAATAGCCACACGTACTGCATGCAGGCAACAGAATTATCTGTGCCTCAGGTCATACTATACCATGTCCTCCATTGAGGATGTCCTTAAACATGGTTTTCTCAAGCTGCAATATTGATTTCAAGCAAACCATGAACCATGAAACCTACGGACCAAAGAAAACAGTTCTATACTAGACTTATTTTGGCAAAACAAAATCCAAATTATTAACACTGTTCTTGGCATCAGATATAGACCTGAAACTGAGCTTTGTTTATTAGGTATGTTTTTTCACAAACATTGCTGAAACGACCTACCTTAAAATTGTTTAATATCATTTTACTCAGTGGCAGAAGGTGTACTGCATGACTAGGGAAAGATCCCACCCCACCAACCTGGGAACTATGGAAACATTTTTTTGTTGAAAACATCCAATTGGAAAATAAGTATTATTTCACAAACAAACATATTAAAAATTACAGGTATCGGCACGGTGGCACCGAGGGTTGTGGTGCTGGATGCCACACCTCACACCATGCCAACGACCTGAGTTTGAGAATGAGCTCGGGTGTCAGGGGTCAGCAGGGGAGGGAGAGGAGCGATCATTCAATGGACTGCTCTCCTCTGTCTGGGAGGGATCCAGGGTGTCTCTGCCACAGCATAGACCCCTGGTGGAGACCAGGGGTACAGCCTGCAAGGAGCTGTCAAGGGAAGGAGTGAGGTGGACATTGACAGCTTTGCCATTCAGAAGTCATGGCAGGACTGAGCTCCAGGGGAAACACACACAAGGAGAAAATCTCCTCTCCTAGATAGGCAATGGTTCCCCACTGTGCCGCATCACCACATGCCCAATTTCAGGCCCTTGTCTCCACTCCCTCTGTCCTTCCTCCACCTCAGCCGACACTCTAGATTATAGATAGAGCACCAGAGTGGAGGCAGCCCTACATCAGGGGACTCAGAGCTGGGGGGATTTGTCGGCACAAGGCTGGTGGTGGACAGCTACCCTCTGAGGAGACAGGACCATGCTGGGTGGTAGAGCAATCACAGGTGAGCTGGGGCAGCCCAAGAGAGTTCCAGGTATGGAGCGAAAACAAAGTCAACAAAAAAAAAAATTATTGGTAAATTTGGACCTCCCTCGATAAAGCTATAGGTTTGTTTATAGACCTAAACACATAGAGGTGTTGTTTCATTTTACTGAGGGATAAGCCTTAAAATTGGCAGGTCAGTGTCTGGCTCAGCAGGCTGCACACTTGCCTCTGAGTGTGGAAGATTGGAAGGCTGTGGGTTCTATCCCCACAACTGGAACTTGGTTAAATCCCAATACTGACACTCTAGTGTAGCATGGGGGGGGTGCTACACTCCTGTGGTGCTGTTTTTCAGATGAGATGTTAAACAGAGTTCCCATCTGCCTGTTCTGGTGGATGTTAAAGACCCCTTGGCACTTCTCAAAAAGAGTAGGAGAATTTTGCCGATGTCCTGGCTAAATTTCCTCCATTCACTGAAAATACCAACAACAGTGTAACCAGGTTCAATGTTGGTTGGTTTCCATCTGTACCCTCCCTTCCCTGGGATGAGACTGAAAAAAGGCAAAATTGCCTTGTCCTCCTTTCCCTGTCAACAAAAACTAAATAAGTAATTATGTCTTTATACCTTTATGGCAAATTAATTTTTACCTATATTGTATGCATAGATTATATATGGTGATAAGTGCACTGAGTAATAATTGTTTTTGTCTCTGCAACTGTCTCCAATAAAAAAATTAAAAATCTATATGCTACTTGGATCCAGACCTGAGCCCTTCCCCACCCACATTAAAGTTATAATCCCCCCCAAAGAGACCTCGCTGACATTGTGACCTCCAACAAATACTTTGGACTCCATCTTGACCAACACCTAAACTAATTGGACCACATTTTGCATGTAGGGGCCCATTGTTCTGCCAATCTTTTCAAAAAATGCTGGCTCTAACATTAGAAAACGTACTGTAGCTGATCGTATGATCTTCCCATTGCTAGACTATGGTGACATCGTCTACTCTGGTGCCACCTCCACCACCATAACAAACTCACCACACTGTTTAACACCCATTTTATTACCCCATGTAGAGATAGTTCATTACCACCCTAAGAAAAATCTGGAGCCTTGCAAACACTTGCCGGTTCTAGACCTATCCTGAATAACATCAGTGTATGTAAATGAGGCTGTCGTGGCTCCAAAGAGCTATACAATGGCTCTTACAGCCACCCTTGAATCCATAATACTTTACCATGTTCACCTCTTAATTTCCTACTGCAGCTCCCCATGGTATTGTGAGGAGCTGAGGCTGCTGAAAACTAAGACGTGGAGACTGGAGCATTCTTGGAGGAAGTCCTGCTCATAGGAGGATAGATTGGCACTGAAAAATCCCTACAATGAATATCAGTGTGCAATCACCATGGGAAAATTGGAATTCCTGTCAAGGGTGAGTGCTGTGGGGAAGAACTGACTGGATCAATTATTTCACACCGTGGACAGGTTAATTACCCTGTCTGTAAGCTGAGGAAGTTTTTATTTTCCCAAAAAGCACAGTGAGTTTAATCAGTTCTTTCCATCAAAGGGATTCTCCATTCAAAGTGATATCTCTTCAAGCATCATGTTATGAGCTGACAGTGCCAGTTCTGAGATGGGCCAAGGTGATCTGCTGGCATGGGCAGAGTTCTGCCTGACTTGGATGAAGAGGTGCTCTAGGAGATCTTAGGATTGCATCCCACCTACTACCCATTGGGCCCAGAGCCCATCCAGATGCTTATTGGTTGCAGGGGGGCCCTAGGTCAGATTTTTTCACAACTGTCAGGTAATCCCTGAGGAAGGGGAATTTTCCATGCTGCTCTGAAAAGTGGTGAGTCCCCCTCCTGAAGAAACCATCTTTCGATACTGATGCTCCCTTGAATTAGATGCCTGACCCAAACTATTGCTTTTTGGGGAAGGTAATTGAAAAGGTGGTGGTGATGTAGCTGAAGGTTCACCTGGAAAGATATGACATCTATTAACCTCTTTAGTTGGGATTTCAGCCTTGTCACAGCACTGAGACAGCAATAATCCAGGTGAACTTCACATGGCGAGCGACGAAGTGCATAATTCCATTCTTGACCTTCTTGACCTCTGATCAGTATTTAACATGCTGGACCATGGGGTGCTTTTGGAATTTCTGAGGCAATATGTGGGTCTTACCAGTACTGTTTGGTGTTGGTTTAAGTACTACCTGTCTGGAAGTATGCAGCAGGTAATCTTAGGTAACTCCATTTAAAGACAGCTTCCTTGGACTGTGCATCTCCTCAAGGTTTGATTCTGACCTTGTGTTGCTTTCTGTGCACATGTTGTCCTAAGGTGAGATCATCAGACAGTATGGTTTGGAGTATTACTATACCTGCTGGGGACATTTGAGGCCAACCCTGGCCCAGTAATAAAGCCACACACATCTAATACTCTCTCTGACAATCTCCTGACCCAGGCCCCAGGTCTGACCATTGTCCATCTCAATATCAGAAGTCTGGTAAACAATTTCCCTGAACTGGAGGCCTGGGTGCAGGTCAGTAATCCTGATATACTTGTCCTCGCTGAAACATGGCTGAAACCCTCTATCTCTGAGCTTGCCTACACATTGCCAGGCTATAATGTGCACCAAGTTGACAGGCCTTCCTCCAAAAGATGGAGCAGTTTGGCACTCTACTATAAGTCCCATCTGTGCATCTCACTTCTGCCTACACCTGCTCTGAATAATGGTGAGGTTTTACACTCCCTTCTTTTACTCGGGGGTGCAAAAAAACTGCACATCCTCGGGATATGCATTCCTTCTCGTAATAGCAAACTTGGACTTGATGAATTTATGGACTTTATTCCCTTTGTATCCAAGGAAAACAAGTTGATATGTCTGGGTGATTTTAACCTGGACTGGCTTGGGCCCAACTCTTCTATCTTAGCCTCTACCATTTGTAAGGCTAACCTCGGTCAACTCATCTCAGCTCCTACTAGGGTGTCCCAGAACGGCGCCTGTAGTACCATGATTGACTGGATCCTCACTAATAGGAAGGACTGCTACTCACCTGCCGGGGTTCTGCCTGACCCAATTACTGACCATTTTCCTGTCTACTGTGCAAGGCGGTCCTCCACTCCCTCTTATACTGCCAAAGTGCTGTCCTTTGCCAATTTTTTGAATTATTTTTTTTTTTATTATTTGTTTAACCAGGAATAGCACACTAAGTTGAAAGCTTTTTTACAGGAGCAACCTGGGAGCACAAGGAAGTTAACTGACTTGCTTAGGGTCATACAATATGCAAGTGGAAGCTGTGGGATTCAAACCCAGATCTGGTCTGCTGGATGTCACCAGATTTGCAGCTCAGAGCCATAGACCACTGTGCTATACTGCTTCCTGAATCTTGACCAGTCAGCATTTATAAATGACCTAAAACTTACAGACTGGTCTCCCCTCTATACTACCACCAATATGGACATGCCACTGATTACTTCAATAAAACTTTTCTGGCCTTGCAAAACAAACATATTCCATTCTTTATATGGAGGATCAGTGGGAAAGTAACCAAGTGACTAAAGAGGCCTCTCCTGCAATTGGTTTACCCATGCCGCAGCGACAGTCGGCATGCAGACACCACCGACAGCGACAGACACAGTGCCGACTGTTGGTATTGCAGTGTCAGGGATGCCTCCGTGCATTCAGTGGGGGGCTGTGCCCCCTGAACCCCCCCCATGTGGGGGGCTCCACTCCCTCACCCCTTGGTATCTAGGATTCTAACTCCGAGTCGGAGTTGGACCAGGGGGGCGGCAAACACCCAGCGAGGCAGTCCCGATCGCCAAACAGACCACCACAGTGACAGGTGGATTTTGGCCGAATCCTGCCACTGTGGTGGTCTTCGCGATCTGGGAGTCACTGTGGCAATGGTATACCCCTGCAATTAATTAAGTATCATGACAAACTCTGGTCAAAATGGAAATCTTCCTCTCTCCAGGCTGATTTTAAGGAATATCGGGCTTTGCGTAATTCCTGCAAAAAAGAAGTTTGGGCAACCAAAAGTGCCTATTTCCGTAATCTCCTTAACTCTTCAGCCTCCAACCCAAAGAAATACTGGTACCAGACTAAAGAGATCCTGGGGAACAACAAGCCACAGGTGCTGAATGGTATGCTTATCAATGATACCCTTTGCAATAACCCTTGCACAGTTGCTAATGCCTTTAATGCCCTCATCACCAAGGTCCCATGCCCTTCTCCGCTATCACCTAGTGGCTGCCTCCCTGGCACTCCACCTTCCCCTGGTGGGTCTCCAATCTGGAGGCTCTCCCCTGTCACACATCAGGAGGTACTTATGCTACTCTAATCCATTCCCTCTCAGGGGAGTGCCGGGCCAGATGTACTTAAACCCAGAATCCTCAGACTTGCTTCCCCTTTTCTTGCCACTCCACTAACGAGGCTTTTTAACCTATTCATCTCTACATCTACTATGCCCACTGCATGGAAAGCTGCCAGGACAATCCCTGTGTTCAAAAAAGGTGACCCCAGAATCCTGTCCAACTATCGCCCTATCACATTGATTTCTACTCTCAGCAAGTTACTTGAGAAATTGATACATGGCCAAATCTCTGCTCACTTACTTAAATTCAACCTTCAGTCACCGGTTCAACATGGGTTCAGGGCTGGTCATAGCACAACCACCACGCTCACCCTATTCACCAGTGAAGTTAAGTCAAATATGGACAAAGGTCTGCTCACTGGTTCAGTGTTCAATGACCTAACCAAGGCTTTTGACTTAGTTAGTCATAATCTTCTCCTAGATAAGCTGCATTCTCTCGGGGCATCTGAACCCACTATGGACTGGTTCTCAAGTTACTTTACTAACTGGTCCCAATTTGTCTCCTATTGCAAAACCCATTCACCCCTGCCCCTATCTCAGCAGGTGTCCCTCAAGGATCTATCCTCAGGCCACTGCTATTCTCAATCTTTCTTAACGATATTCCTACCTCCATACCCCATTGTAGCTCCATTATGTACGCGGACAACCTCATACTTTTCTCTGCCTCTCGCTCAATTCCTGACCTCAATGATCATCTCACCTCTGGGTTTCAACACCTTCAATCCTGGTTCTCCCTTAACACTCTTATCCTTAACCTCCCCAAAAACCAAGCTATGCTGTTCAGGTCTCCTAAAAAAGTACAGGCCTTGTCCCCTATGTTTTATGTGCTCTGCCAGGATGGTGCTGCCTTCATGACCATGAGCTTTTTCAAGTACCTTGAGATGACGCTGGATCCAACTCTTGATTACTCTGCTCACATTAACAAATTATGTCAATCCATAAACATAAAAATCAGGGTGGCCTACCATGTGTACCACTCATTAACCCCTGCAGCTAGGGTTTCAGTGGCTAGAGGTGTCCTCCTTCCTTGGCTTCTTTACACTCTTCCTATCCTTTCTCATGCTGCCTCTGCTAATCTCCAGAAGTGGGACACCACCTACAATAATATTTGTAGATTTGCTCTATCCGCCCCTCACCTCACCCACCACTGTCTTCTCTACCCGGCCCTGCACTGACTATCACCTGAATTGCGTTGCCTTTTTTCACTTTGTTGCTTCATTGACTCTATGACTAGAACTCCCTGTACTTCAGCAATAGTTGTTATGTTTAACCCAGTGCGATACTCCCATCTGCTAAGGTCCTCCCATCTGCCTTTGTTCGCTGTCCCACATTGCACAACAAAAATGGGTGAACAAGCATTCGCCCACTTTGCTCCCAAAACCTGGAATACTCTCCCCCATTACTTAATGGACAACTTGTCCCACTCCTCCTTTAAAACAGCACTCCTCGCTCACCTCCTAGCACTTGATACTTGTGTCTGCCCCCTTCCTACCTTATCCAAGCTGACTTGATTACTGTTTTGCCTTATACCTGTATGTCTATGAATTGTTCCTGACATCATATAACATCCCTGCGTGGATGGTCCTGTTTATTGTAAAATTTTATGTCTATCCCTGCTAGGATACCTGATGCAATTGTTCTGCATGCCTGTATGTTCATGTGTATGTTTTCTATTCTGTATCTTGTACTCTCCCGGGTCCTGTTTGAAAATAGGCAGGGATATTGCCTAAGGCACTTATCTGGTCATCAAAAGCTAATAAATAAATAAATAAAAATGTTTCCCTGACAGAGTAAATATCACCTTGGTGCTGTGCAATAGTTTAATAGAGATCAAAGACTGGATAGCCCCCACTGGTTAAGTCTCAACCCAGGCTAGCTGAGGTGATGGTTATCGAACCAGGTTACAGAGGGTTGGCTTTGACAGTGAGCAACACCTGGTTGCCATCTCTAAATGGTGTCAGTCTTGAAACTGTGGATGCAGTTAGAAATCTGAGGATCACTGTAGATTCTAGGCTGACCTTGGATAACCTGGTGTTGGTGGCTGTGCATAGTGACTTTTCCATCTTTGAAACATCACCAGGATCAAACTATTTCTAGCATCTGTTGACTTGGTGATGCTAGTCCATGTCTTTGTCACATCCATGCTGGATTACTGTAATGCTTTCTAATTAGGGTTATCTGGGAATCTGATGAGCCACCTGCAGCTGGTCCAGAACATGGCTGCATGTTCAATGTCAGGCACCACCCCTAGAGATCAAGAGATCATATAAGTCCTGTGCTCTGTGAGCTGCACTAGCTATCAATTTGGTGGCATGTCAGCTTCAGGAGATGCTTATTTGTATACAAGGCCCCACATGGTCTGGGTCCTGGCTATCTGAAAGAGTTCTTGATTCCACTTACCTCTGCCTGTCCTGTTTGCTTCTCCAATCCTGGCCTACTGCTGGTCCCATGGTCTAGGTTAAAGCTTTCTCTGGGGACAGGTCTTTCATTGTTGCTGCGCCAATGTTATGGAATGCTTTGCCTGCTAATATTAGATCTGCCAGCATGGTATGGTCCTTTAAAGGGGCCCTGAAATTCCATCTTTTTAAAATTGCATATTGCCTGACTTAAATTATTACTTGAATCCTAAATTAATTAACCACCTGCAGGATATATGTTGTATATGTTCTGAAACTGTGTCTGTGTTTAAATTTGTATTTATTTTATTTATATCAGGATTTTGTTTTCTGTTTTGTTATGTTTGATTTATACTGCACACTCCCTGAACCCCAGGGAAATGGTGCCATATAAATAACATTTTCTTTACTTTGTAAATTCACCTGCCATACCCTCCCTATACTCACCACTGTACCATGTACAACTAGGCAGGGTTCCTCCACATGTGAGACACTCTCTCCACACTGCCCTGGTAGGCAATAAATTCTAATTAGATAAAATATCAAGGTACAGTTGCAGCCATTTCATGGTTAAATATTTCCTGATATTTTACAATATTTCTAAAGAAATTCTCTCTGGTGGCCTGAAAGTAGTACTGCAAGCAGGCAAGAAATTCTCTAGACATCACAGAAATTTTGGAAAAGTCTGACTATGTCACTGGTTATAACTGTACCTCATGGACCTCTTCTCCTCCTCCTCCTCAAATCAATCATAATCATTAAGGTCTGAGGCAGGCCGCAGGTTCCACACTCAACACAGCAGGCACAACTTAGGGCAGGCCACCATCAGACACAGTCTCCCTAATATATTGAACAACCTTCACTCCATGCTATCTCCCCTAAATTTCAATCTGCCAAGACTCTTATCAAGGCACACTACAAGGCCTTCGTGTCATGTCATAACTGCCCTTCGGGAGCTCTCTGGCCCCACCCATATGGGCAGCTAAGAACTATCCCTAGCTTGACCCTACTGAGTGGGTCTCAGGCTAGGTGACCTTGTTATGCACCTATAATCCCAACCTTGTTTGCTAGTATGGGGCACCTTATGTATTGCTCCTCAGCCTTGCATCGCTGGGTTCCAACTGGTACAGTAATTGTGCTCAGTGACTAACTAAAAATGTAATGATATACCCACTGCTCACCATTATCAATTTATTGCTCCTTAATTTACCTGAGACGGTAATTTTATATTTTACAATATATAGGCAGAAGTTTCAGACAGCTGCATTCTTTTTATGGATGTGGCTGCTGGACATCCTCCTAGAGAGTTAGACCACCTACAGGGAGGTCTAACTTCTGTGTGTAATTGCCATAGCTTGCAACCTGAAAATGATGGATTACTGTAACCTTTAGGCTATGCTGCCAGGTTTTACATAAAACAAATTTACTCTACACATAGAAGGCTGTTCTGAAGTAAGGGATTCATCCTGGCTGGTTGAGACTTGGAAGCAAACCCACAGACAATGTCTTCATAGTGGAGTATGGGGAGGATCATGTAAAAAACTAGCACTTTCCTTGCAGCAAGGGGGCAGTTTCAATGTCAGTAAAGAGCATCAAGCGTGTGGTGAAGTTTAAACATAAGCTGGTCTTTATGGTCAGAGAAATCAAGGTAGATGTCTAACCAGAGACCAAATTATTTAAATATGCTGACAACCTTCAGAGGGGGCCTGACAGTGCATAAAGACAAAGGTCAGGCTGATCATTAGACATGATTTCAGCTGTATCAAATGCCTTTGCTTGGTCAGTGAAAATTGTTTCTGTCAGGTGCCATTTATCCATACCAGTGTGAATTGCATTTGTCAGCCAGAAAATGAACACAACTGTTGAGTTATGTGTACAATAGCAATATTGGATGAGGCTTATAAATAACAGCTGATCAGATACTCAGTAACGTGTTCCTGATCTTTGTGCTCAAGGATCTTTCATAGAGCTGGTAAGTGGGGGATGGACTGACAGCTGCCTGCTTCAATGGAGTTGCCCCTTTCTGAAGTGGGCTCACTATGGCCATGTTTCAGGTATAGTAGATGGGACTTAACCAGTTGATATAGACCAGATGAATATCACATTGTCATGGATTTAGCCACTGAGTTTAAAGGAAGATATTTTCAGTTGTTTGCTAATAGTCATGGACACAGCCACTGGATATTAATTTTTTTATTTATTTAAAATTTGGTAACCGAAAAAGGCACACGGAGCTAAGGCTCATCTGCAGGTATGACCGGGGGGAAGGGTAACTTATGAGATAAGACCGTACTACAGTGCAATGAAGAAAAAAAATACAGAGGGCAAATATCTAATTACAGTCAGATACAAATAAACATACAGGGAAATAAAGGCGCAGTTCAGGAACGACTACAAAACCTTTGTGGGAATAAATTTATTTGGTGTGAGAAAGAAAACTCTGACTAACTTTGTCAAGGATTAGGCACTCAACCCTGCACCATGGAGAGATGGAGTTCATGAGAGGTGACAATGAGGGACCAGATTAATGAAGATGATTATGAAATGCTGATTCTACCCAAAAATATGGATATGAAATGCACACATGGTAATACAATGAAGAGACATTGATGATGCCATGTGATAATAAATGTTGTTTGTCACCAGGTGCAAATATTAGACTATAACAAATTCGGATACTGAGTTTGACTAGAAATCAATGTCGGTAATGGCTATAGATGGACATGACCATAGGTTATTGAACACAGAATACAAATATGAAGTATACATGGCACTGTAATGAGGACTTCAGCAACCCCATATGTGAATGGCTGCAGGCAGTGCCGCTGGGGACAAATGTAAGCTTATGGTGGACTTGATAGCCTAATTCAACCAGAAATCTTTAGTTTGTATGTTAATAGCTATTGCATGGCCACTGGACTGGTTATATACATTACATGTGGACTCAGATGCTGATTACAATTGATGAAGATACTGAGCTCCTTTTGGTGTGTGCTGATGTAGACCCCTGAAGGAATGGGTACAGAGCCCAGCTGTTGGTGCCAATAGCCACAGGGTAGTTATAGTAGCACTGATGTGATCGTGTTTATTTAAAGCAGATATGGAGTCCTATAAGGCAGCTGTGGAGCCTGACATTGTAAGTGGCTGTTGCTTTGATGTGGGTGCTAAACTACCTTAGGTTAAAGGAGCATAAATAAAGGAGTAGGCATGAGCCCAGAGTTACTGTAAGTGCAGGTCAGCTGCTAAAGCGTTTAGGTACACATAGCACTGTGGAGCTCATCAGGATGGAATGCAGTGTTGCAGGACACCGCATGACAAAGGGATTCATTACCATTAAAATTGCATTGTTTACAGATACAGCAGCACTGTGTTGTATTCTGTTGTGCTCCACTGTATGTTGGGGCACTGAGCTAGGTAGTCAAGGTTCCTGGACACAATTTCGTTTTCTGGCATTTCATTACCTGCAACTAGGAACAATTGATATGATCAGAGAAAGGAATTATTTCCATGTACTCCAGTTCCAACCATGTGATCATTTAGCTCAGTGACAGAGCCAGTAGGTCACATTATTTTTTTAACTATAATTCTTTATTCAGTTGCTATGCAGTAGCTAATACTTCACAAAGCATTTGTCTGTTTGATTATTCCCAGTTTCAGTATATGCAATACCAGAGAAAGGAACTGTGTCTGGGAGCCCCAGATTTAACCATATGTGCCTATACTGAGTGGTAGAGCACCAGAATGGTATGCTGAGAGCCAGGTTCAATTCCTAGTAGGCTACAATATTTTTTCTCACTACAATTCGAGTGTCTCAGTTTATGAAGTCTGTTTACACACAATGATGAGCAATATGTATTCAATTATCTAACATGGTTTGCTTTTGTTATCAGATGTTAACCTTAATTTTTCTTGTGAAACCAATGGAAATCTAACAATGATGACCTGCCGATGGGACACAACCACTCTACCTGATGGAAATATCTTAAAGTTAAAATACTACAGGTATGTAGAGTTTGTTACTTGTTCCTTTATTTGTTTATTTATTTATTTGAAATGTCATCCAGTGGAATAGCCCTATGAGATGTAACGTCTTATTTTTATAGGGGTTCCGAGTCAGCAGCAGAAAAATGGCACATTGTTTCACTGGAAAACAATCACAAACACATACAACACATAGCAATCAGTTACATAGCGTGCAAACACAATGTGACAGAATGGTTACAAAGTGCACTGTGCAGTGGTTACAGGCCAGATTTAACCCTACTGGGTCAATATGTCACACCCTTCATCGCATATGAAAAAACCACGCAACAGGAACAAAATGGTAGGCTAGAGAAAGAGGGTGCCAAACCACAAAAGGGTGTATGCACGGGAGCGCACACTCTCACTCTTCGTAGGCAGAGGATAAGACCTCTGCTGGGACAGAGGGCCAGTGAGCAGCCCCTAATAAGCTCAGCAATTTCCTCCTGGGTTATAGGAGAGACCAGAGAATTTGCGTAATGTACTGGGAGGGAGGGTAGATGTAAATCTATCAGGTAATTCTCCACACTTACTGGATTGGGGGGTGCTCCATGTCCCCATAAAGTGATTTGTAATATGCTGCAAACTCTTGAACTATCTCAGTGGGAGATGTTTTCAGAGACCCATCAACAGATGCCTTGATAGAAGGGATGAATTTCACTGACTCTTGTTGTTTAATACGAAGTGCCAACAAGCGCCCTGCCTTCTCACCTTGATCAGTATAACTAGCTTTAGTGTGTATGACAGCTAACTCTGCCTTTTCCCGGAGTAGTTCTAAATATTTGTCTCTCAACCCTAGAAGCCTCGCCTTGTCCTCATCTGAGGAGTTAACCGAGACATTGGATTCGACAGCCCGAATTTGGGATAACAAGGACAGTAATTCTCTCTCCCTAACTCTTTTCCTGGCCACCAAAAGGCTAATAAGGACACCTCTCATGTAAGCCTTGAAAGCCCCCCATATAATATCTGGTTTTGCACTGTTTAAAGGGTTAGACAGAAAAAAGGCCTCAATATGCTCCCTTATGGTATTGCAATAATTAGAATCTTTAGGCAATTGATTATTAAGCTTCCATCTTGTTTCTCTCTTTGACACCTCCTTTGTCAGATCACACAGCACCAAAGAGTGGTCAGAGATAGGGCCAGGCTGTATCGATGAGGACTTAACCCCAGGCAAGAGAGTCTGAGAAATGAGTATGTAGTCAATACAGGACTGTGAGCCGTGTACCAAAGACCTGAATGTGAACTCCTTGAAATCAGGGTTTAGAACACGCCAGACATCACAGAGCCTGCATTGATCCAATAGTTCTCTAAAGGCCCTCTGACCTGGGGAGACCCCCCCGATGCACCACCTGACCTGTCAAGGTTTGAATCTACCACTTGATTAAAGTCGCCCCCCAGGATAATCCTTATGGGAAGGAAAGGCAGGACTGAATTTGAGAGTCTCATGAAATAAGCGGGGTCATCAGCATTAGGACCATATATGCTGCCCAATAGCAGAGGTATTGACCACAGAGTACGTATAACTAGAAGAAACCTGCCCTCGGGATCCCTGATAGTATGAGTTGAGACAAAGGGTATGCCCCTGTTACTAATGATCATAACCCCATAGCTGTTTGAGGAGCCTTGGGCCTCATAGACCATCCCCACTTGTTGCCTCCTCACTTGTAAGGCTTCTGTTTCTAATAAGTGCGATTCCTGCAAAAAAGTAACCTGAGTGCGTTAAAGACTTAAGTGTTTAAGAACCTGGTACAGTTTAGATTTTTTCCTGATCCCCTTGACATTCCACGTTGCAAAAGTCACCTCCTTTGCCATCTACTAAAAACTTCTAAGAATGCTATATTCGGCCCTGCACTCTGGGTATGTAGCACGAATAGTCTAACCCCCCCCATTGCTGCTGTAAGGCCCTCCCACCACCCCAGCCCCCCTCCGCAGAAGTCCACAAATAAACCCCTCCATACACCCCACCCCCCAACAAGAACACATAACCCTCCCCCAGCCCCAGACTGTTGCAAGCAATGCTTAGCACAGCACTGGGACCTATCCTCCCCTCCGCCCCGAACATATCCCCTGCTAATGATCTCCCTCATACCACCTAGTACAAAGCAGTCTGTAAACTGCATTAATGAGGGATTACTATCTAAAGAGAGGTCTCAGGCTTCCAGGGCCTGCAAGCCTCTGTTAATGTATCCACTAGTGATCGAGAGAGAAGATAGAACTGGATGTTCCAAATGTGAATAGGACAAATCGTCACGAGAGTCTTGAGAGGGAATTGAAAAATGTTTGCTCCCCATAGGGAACCTCCTCATGAACCAGAGCCAAAGAGAAAATTAACATGGAGGGATGAGCCCATCGTCGAGATGAGTACCTGTGAAAATGAGACCGGATAAAAAGTGAGACAAGATCCAGAGATGGAGAAAACGCAGGAGTAACTACCTAAGGGATGCAGACCCCTAATTCCGAGAAGTCCCCCCTGCAAACCCAGAGCAACTTAATAAACAAAAGCAGTCCCTCTCAGGAGAGAATAACCGGACCTGCATTAAGTGGGTGAGCCGCACCCTCTTGTGGTCATGACCTGATCCATCCCACTAATCAGAGGCACCCTGAAAGCTCGGGACTGCTTGGAGATCTGACACTCCACCATATAAAGTCCAAACAGAAGGTGTAACCCAAAACCTTGCCCTGTGTGCTCCCCCTGGAAACTAAACAAACAATATTATATGATAGTGGTCACTAATTGAATCTGATAGTATTCCAGCTTGCAGTACCTTATCCTCCCTGTCTGTAGCCACCCAGTTTAAAAAACAATGGTTTGGAGTGTGGGGATTTCTCCTGGTGGGTAGGGTAATGGACTGAGAGAGATTGTATTGTTTTAATAGGTTACTATAATCCATTACCATGGGACTCAGCCTGTTAAGGTTAAAGTGATCAAGGAGGATGGTGTCCCTGGAGGGAGAGATTTGACCCAGACCAGTTAGGTGGCTTGTTAGACCGGGGATGCCCCCTTTTGGAGGGTTGTAACAGCACCTGATATGTATCTTTTTGTTAGAACCTAGAATAATTTCTGTGATGAGTCACTCACTAGGAGATGTAGGGTCGGAGAGAAGGACCGGGGTTCATGGAAATGCAGAGCCATCCCAGCACCCTTCTTTTTACCAGGTCAATCATGGGGTACCATGGAATAGCCAGGTAGCTGGTACGTGGCATCAGGGATCAGGGGCTTGAACCATGTTTCTGTTAGACCTTGGACATTAAGTTTGTAAAGGGACACCCAGGCTTCAAGGTCCAGGAAGTTGGCTGGGAGGCTGCATATATTTACTGTAAGTGGGCAATTTTTAGTCCAATCCAGCTTGCCCTTGGGTTATTTGAATGGGTTTGGGGGGTATTTAGAGGAGCAGGGTTGCTCTCCACATCACCAGTCAATAGCAGCAGGGAAATGAGGGTGTGATAAGTGTGGAAAAGGGGGCAGTGCAATAGAGTGAGAGAATAGAAATAAACACCCAGAAAGTGGTGATCATGGCTAGAGAGGAGAGCAAGGAGGTTGAGGCCCAAAGTGGTGAGTTTCCATTGGACATCCTTGGGAGGAGGTGTGTCAGGCTTATGGAGGGGTGAGAGATATGATAGATTTATTTTGTCTTCTACTAATATGGTAGCACAGAAGTCAGTACCCACCAGCAAGCCTACAATGGAGGCTGCCAGCAGGGGGAGCAGGATGAGCTTCATAAGGAGACTATAAGAGAACAACCCACAATAGTAGATTGCCTCATGGTGCCCAAACCAAAGTACACTATAGCACAACCCACAGATTAAAATTGTTTCAAGGAACCACAACAAAAGTATACTGAAATAATTTCAACTGTGCTACATTTTAAGGCAACTGCACTACAGCAACAGTGAAAAAAACAGTTTCACTTTCAAGTTGCAAACAGAACACCCTCGCTTTTTTTTTTTTCATGTTTGTGACTTTTTTATATTTTACTTAAGCAATAAAGCATGACTAGGTGTGTGTTGTGCTTGGATAATGGTGTGCTTGAGTGGGTTGAAGCACGCGATCATAGACAGGGTGCTTCCACCACCTGAGAAATCACCTGGATTGAAATATGTAGGGGGAGTGGACAGAATGGTGGGGAAACAGCAGTGTCCTTCTCAGAGGAGACTCAATAGTAAAAGGAGTAGGATGGCCACAGGGTAGCTTAGACCGGGACAACAGGAGCGTGTTTTGCTTCCCAGGCATGACAGCGGAAAGGATAAGCCTGATGGTACACTCACTCATGAAACGGATGGTGGAAGACCACATGTGATCATACACCTGGGCACAAATGGCCTAGCAGGGTGTGAAGTGGGAGTGGTACAAGGCAGGCTCAGGGTGTTTGGATGGCTAAACATGGGGGGAAGCTATGTGGGTAAGATTTTTAGAAATGCTGCTGGTGCCTAGATCCAGCACAGATAGGAAGGTCACTTAACACAATTTAACATCTGGTTGGAGGACTGGTGTGAGGAGGAGAGCTTTGATTACACAGGGAGCTGGGTATGAGTCTGGGATGAGAAATTCCTTTACTCACCATCTCAGTGGTGGTGGTGAGGGGACTTGAATGCTCAGAGATAAGATTGGTGAGTACATCTGCGGCAGAGTAAATTTAAACTGAGAAGTGGAAACTACCATGTGGCTCAGAACCCAAGGTTTTCACAAAGACGGGGAGGCCTGGCAGACCCTCCCAGTACATTACACTGGATATGGCAGTATTCAGTGATATGGTATGGAGGGAGGGGAAAAGGAGTAGGAGTGTGATCAGTGAGGGAGGGGAAGGATGAAGAGTAGGGAGGAATGGGGAGGGGGTCTGTGAGACAGCCAGAAAAAATAGGAGCAAAAGAAAGGGGAGGGAAGAGGAAACATTACTGATGGGGGGGGGGGGGGCTTTCATGAATGCAAGAAGTCTTGAGAACAAGATGGATGACCTCCAGGTCATAATGACAGAGGAATACTTGGATCTGGTGGCAGTCACTGAGATGTGGGCAACCCCAAACCATGACTGGGATCACTCTGCTCCAGGATACACCCTCTACATGAGGGGCAGAGAGGATGATAGAGGGGAGGGGTGGCATTTTATGCTAACGATGGCATCACTGCCACAAGGGGAGACACGGAGGGTGGGAGCATAGAGTCACTATTGATTCAAATGCAATTGGGGCAGGAAGAAAAGAAAAGGAGTGGTGTATTGGCTACCAAAACAAGATAAAACCACAGACTAGGAATTAGGGGACATGATCAGAAAGGCTGAGGAGAAAGGGAATGTTGTGATAGTGGGTGACTTCAGCTTACCAGACGTGGAATGGAATCTCCCAGTGGCCAGCTGCAACAGGAACCAGCTGCTGTGAGACAAAGTCCATGATGGATTCCTAATTCAGAGGATGAAGGAACTGACTGGGGACAGAGCCATCTAGGATTTGGTGCTAAATAATGGAGATCATGTTAGAGGTTTCAGTGCAGAGGACCACAAGTCATTATGGTTCCACATTTACGTGGGAAAGGAGGTCCTGAATATGAAAATGTGTGTTTTGGATTTTAAGAAGGTTGAATTCAGTAGGATGAGGTAGATATTGGGGAGCACCTGGCTAGTATCAGGGCAGACATGGGAGGATGACAAATGGTCTGCAATGATCTACAGTTTGGAAATGGTACCTGGCAGCCATTGAAATCTGCCTTAAAAAAGGAAATCAGTCTAAGCACAAGAAACTGCTTTGGTTTATTGGTGAGGTGAGCTAAGCAATGAAAGAAAAGAGCTTCATACAAAGAGTAAAAGAAGTCTAAGAGGGAGGAGGACTGGGTCGGCTATTTGGAAAAGACATGGACAGCTTGCAATGTGGACAGGCAGGCCACAGCAGAGAAGGAGTTGAAGACAGTGGAAGGTGTCAAGGAGTAGAGCAAAGCCTTTCTTTTGGTACATCTGAGAAAAAAGATTTATGAAACAGGCTAATGTGAAACTCAAAAGGGGGTCAGGGTGGATGGAGGACAACAGGGAAAAGACAAAGGTGTTAAATGAATACTTCTGCTCCACTTCTATGAAGAAGAAGGATGGTTCAGTGCCACAGATCAAGTTAGGGATAAGAAGGAGTAGGGAGAATAAGAGAGGAGGTGAATACAGAGGACATAGTCCACAGGGGCACTTAAGATGGTCAAACCTCTTTGGCCAGATGGCATTCACCCCAGGGTACTGAGTGAGCTGGCAGCTGTAATGTACTTGCAACCCCTCTGACAGAACTGTTTAACTGCTTACTGGAACCAGGAGCGGACTGCGAAGAGTGGATCAAGGAATGACCCAGAGAACTGCAGACCAGTAGCTTGAACTTGATAGCTGGCAAGTTAATGGAAACCATTCTTAAAGAATGGTTAATAGAGTTCCTCAAGACAAGCGGGTTCCAGGACGACAGGCAGTATGGATTTGTCAGGAAAGTCATGCCAAACCAATTTAATCAACTTTTTTAGAAACATAGAAACAGAGACTGGCAGAAAAAAAAACATTGGTCCATCCTGTCTACCCATAAACCGTAACAAACCCAGGATCTGTTGTCCATACAGGGTTCTAACCCACACTATCCACCACAGTGCTCCCCACCATAATGCTACCACCTGAGCCTTTCACTCAGTCCCAGCCATCTTTGGAACCATTGGTAGTTTTGGTGCCCACCATATCGGCTGGCAGATTGTTCCACAGCTCCACCGCCCTTTCTGTAAAATAAAACTTTCTTAATTCCCTCTTGAACCTCCCCCCTTTCAGTTTCCACTCATGCCACCGTGTTCCTGATCCACTACTTATGCTAAATAGTTCCTCACATTTTACCTTGTTCTTTCCTTTCAGAACTTGGAGGGCTTTTTGAATCTGGTCAGCCAAGGGCTGGTGTGCAAACTGGTCAAGTTTTCAGGCTCAGGCTTGGAGACTCCCAGCTGCTCACCTCTGTCAGGGTGAAGAATCTTGGTGTTGTACTGGAATGCAGCCTAACACTTGAATCACAGGTGTCAGCCATGGTCCAGAGTACTTTTTACCGTCATAGAAACATCACCAGGATTAAATGCTTGATTTCCCCAGGTGATCAGCCATCACTAGTCCATGCTTTTGTGATGTCACAGCTTGAATACTGCAATGCCCTTTACCTAGGGCTATCAGGGGCTGATCTTCACTGCCTACAGCTGGTGCAGAATGTGGCAGCCAGGTTGTTGACTGGCCTTTTGAGGTCATGTCACATTACACCTGTGCTGTTCTCGCGGCACTTGCTTCATGTTAGGTGGTGGATCACCTTCAAGATCAGATTGCTGACTTATAAAGCCCTGTATGGACTGGGGCCTGGTTATCTGCAAGACTTCCTACAGCCTTACCACCCAACTCATCCCCTCTGGTCAGCTGAAGAGGGCCTACTGGTGATTCCCAAGGTTTATTTGAAATTTTCAGGTGCCTGGGCATTTTTATGTTGGTTCACGTGTGTGCGCCAGCTAACATATTGCAATAGTAGCAGATTTGGAGGTGCTGTCACCGTGAGCGAATGCAGGGCAAGCATCAGTAGGTGCGTCCCTCATTCCCCAATAAGGCAGCTGCAGGCACCGACACCCTCAACACGTAAACTTTCCACCAGATCTAAGGAAAGGTCCATTGCAATGACAGCCAAGCTCATCATGCAGCGGGCGTGCCTTTCCTGGTGAAACAGTTCAATGAACATGACGGCATTGACTGCCGCCTTGCAAAGCGGTGACTTCAGGGGTGCCCAATCCCTCCTGTCGGTATGTCCCAACACATCATTTGCCGATGGGGGAGCCCATTCCCCATTGGAATAATGCCCCCTCCCTCTCATTTAAAGTCTCTGCTGAGAGGGTGTCCAATTCCCCTCAGCATCATGCGGCCCCCCAGCAGTCTTTCTTTGCCGACAGGGGCCCAATCCCCATCAGCTTTAGTCCCCCTTTCCCAGTTTAATTTGCTGATGGGGAGCCCACTCTCCATTGGCATAATGTCCCCCCACCCATTTGTTGTGTGCCGAGGGGGGTGCCCAATCCCCCTCAGCTCTTGTTCCCCCCTGCTATATGCTGATGGGGGTGTCCAATCCCCTGTTGGCTATAGCACCCCCCCCAAAAAAAAAACACTCAGGTGGCACTCTGGGAGCCCACCCCAGCGTGCCAAATGCCCCTTTAAAAAAAAAAAATGTCCAGCAATGTTTTTTCCTTTTGTAACCTGTAAATCAGAAAATGGTCCCTCGCAGTCTGTCCTGCTCCCTTCCTCAATCTGCACCACCCTTTGCTTACCCCACCTCCCCACTCTCTCCCTCGCCCCATACTTACCTCTGGAGCCTGGTGCAACAATCATCGGTGGACCGGGAACACGTCTGCACTCTTCAAAGCTGACCATGAACTGAAGAAATCCGGTAAGCAGTATAATGGCATAAACAGACTTTTCCAAGTTTGGTACATATCTCAGCCAATTTTGGGAATGTTGGCACCAAATTTTCAATATGAGGTTATTGGGACCCCTCCTCATGAATTTAGTCACTGTCATGGTGTTATTCGGCCCCGAAAGGTAATTTCATGGCCACTGCATGGAATCACCTTGCGGGACCCTTTAACAAAATGACAGTGCCACTGTTCATGAGGGGGCTCTCAAATGCCTAATTTGCAAATTCAGTGACAAAATCCAAAAATGGCTGTTTTAATGAGTGTGCTAGCGAGTTTCACGCGTGAGTTTCATGAGTTTGTGATATTTTCACCCAGATTTTCAACATTGCCATTTTTCTACACCTCCTTATAAACAGTGCAGCTGTCATTTTACATATCCTGGCCAAAATGTGTTTTGCACATCCGCAGAATAGCCCGGTTCTGTGCGAAATCAGTTTTTGGGACAGTTTGACAAAATGACAGTGACACTGTTCATGAGCAGAGGTCCTAAAATGCCTATGTTGAAAATTTGGTGATGAAAGTCCATAAAAAGACTGTGTTACAAGCATGCGTTCCATAGTTTCCACGCACCCTCGTAAATTCGCAAATTTGCAATATTTTCATGCCAGATTTTCAACACTGGCATATTTTCACAACTCCTTATGAACAGTACAGCTGTCATTTTTCACATCCTGCCCGAAATGTGTTTTCACTGCTGTGACGTACAATGGCATGGTCGCTGTGGGAAATCAACTTTTGGGACAGATTAACAATATCACAGTGTCACTGTTCATGAGGGGAGGTCCCAAAATGCCTATGTTGAAAATGTGGTTAAAAAATCCAATAAATAATTGGGTTGCGGACGTGCATTGTTCAGTTTCTATGCATGCTCATGACTTCACCGATTTTTCGTATCTTCACTCCAGATTTTCAATGTTGCCATTTTTTTACACCTCCTCATGAACAATACAGTTGTCATTTTTCACATCCTGCCCAAAATGTGTTTATGTACCTGTGGCGCCAACTGGCGCATTCACTGTGCAAAATCACCTTTCCGCTAACAAACTGATCGTGTCACTCTTCATGAGGTGGGGTCACAAAAAACCCATGTTGATAACTTGGAGTGAAAATGCCAACACATGCCTATGGCCTTAGGGTTTGCAACTGTAACACCCCACCCTGGTAACACCCCAACCTGTATAGACTGACAGGCATCAGGAATGTGACTTGGGATCATCAGCTGTAATGCTCCCGCCGTTCCACCCCCACCCAGACCCTGCAGCCAGTGACAGGCATCGAGGTGTGCCTTGGACTGTTAGGCCCCAAAGTTCACCCCATTCTTCTATACTGCACTCTCCTCAGTGTATTTCCTTATGGAATGGGGTAGGTATAAGGCCCAAAGACCCCAAAGCACACCACAACACTTATTAGTGGCTACAGGGTAGGGTGAGGTAAAATGTCATGAGCGTTATAGCTGATGACCCAAAGGCACACCCCAATGCCTATCAGTCTCTGTAGGGTTGGTGTGTGGTTGGCGTCAGTTCCATATTTCACTGCCACTCCTATTATGCATCTCTAACTCCTGCACTATCAATGCCAATGCCAGTGAGACAACATTCGGTATTGACAAATACTTGTTGTTTGTGGCACCAACCCTGTGGAATTCAGTGCCTCATTCGCTTAGAGAGGTCCCGTCGGTAAATGCCTTCAAAAGGGAGCTAAAGGCATTGTTATTTAGAGAAGCTTTTCCCTACAGTTGATTTGGGTTGACTTAAGTTAATTTAACACTGTATTTATACATATTTTAACTGTTTACTTAGAATTTGCTCACTTTTACAGCACCTTGAGTAGCAATGAAATAGAGCACTTTTTTAAATGAATAAACTAAACTAAACTCTATCATATCTCCCCTCTATCATCTGGCCTACAGTGAGTACATGTTCAGTGCCTTGAGCTGATCCTAATAAGATCTGCCCTGCTGGCCTGAATAATTTTGGTCACCCTATGTTGCATTGTCTCCAGCCTGTCCTATCTTTCCTTAAATGAGGCTCCAGAACTGGGCACTGTACTCGAGGTGGGAACTCACAAGTAATCTATAAAGAGACAGTAATACATCCTTCCTTCTGCTGCCAATACCCCTTCCTATACACCTCAGCATGCTGTTTGCCTTACTGTAGACTTGTTACACTGGCTTGATTGTCTGAGGAAGTCAGTGATGATGACCCCTACTTCTCTTTCCTCAGAGGTCAGGCCCAGTTTACCCCCCTTCCCCCATCCAGTACATTACCCTGGGGTTCTCGTTTCTTATATGCATCACCTTGCATGTTTTGGAATTGAATTTCAGCTGCCAATCTTTGACCACTTCTCTAGCCTTTGCAAGCCTCTCTGTATCTCCCTAACCCCCTCCTTGCTGTCTACCGTGCCACAGAGTTTAGTGTTGTCTGTGAAGAGACACATCTTGCCCATGTTTTCTTCTCACCTATCACCCTCATATCACTGATGAAAATATTGAAAACATTGCAAGGACTGGACCCATGACTGATCCTTATGGCACCCCCACTGGTGTCCTCCCTCTCTTCTGATTTGACTCCTCTAAACAAAACCATCTGCTGTCTCCCATCCAACCAATTTCTGACCCATCTAACTGTGTCCTTCCCTGAACCAAGACCCTCTAAGTTCTTCTGCAACCTTCTGAGGCACATAGTTGAAAGGCTTGCTGAAATCAAAGTAGAGTAAATCCATAGTGTGCCCCTTACCCATTACTCTTATTAGCCAGTCAAAGAATACTATCAGGTTGGTCTGACAAGACCTCCCTGCCACAAACTCATGCTGTATTCCATCTTGGAGTCAATTGATCTCCAGGTAGTCCACAGGGTCCTCTTTGACTCGTGTCTCCACCAGTTTACCCACAATAGAGGTAAGACTGACAGGTCTGCACTTACCCTGTTGCTCCTTGTCCTCCCCCTTTTGGAGTCGGACCATGTCCATCACTCTCCAGTCTTTTGGAATTATCTTTGTCTCACTTGAGCTATTAAATAGCCCTACCAGGCCTTCAGTTAGTTCCGTTATCAGTTCCTTCAGCACCCTCAGCTGCATTTCATCTGGCCCCGGGGCCTTAATTATTTTATCTATCTTTACGGCTGCTTGCCCTTTCTGAACCCTTTCACTAGTAAATACTTGCTGCCTGACCTCAGTGATCCCTCTTACAGCTGCCTTAATGTCACTCTGTGGCAGAGGACCTCTGTCCTCCCTTGTGAATATATAGAAAAAGTAGTTGTTAAGAACACTGTTTTCTGCCTGTCCTCCTCAATTACCATACCTCCCTCTGTTAGCCTAACTGTTCCTCTTCTCTTCTTTTGTTTTCCCTAATATATCTAAAGAGTTGTTTTTCCCCTCCATTGACCCACTCTGCATTATGCAGATCTGTGTCTGCCTTTGCTTCTCTGCCCTCTTGGTTTCCTTAGTTCTTTTCTGTGCGCTCTCCAATTTTCCTTCCTTTTTTTCCTTGTACCTGGTGAAAGCTCTCAATGTTTCCTTGATCTGTCCAGAGTACTGTAACCCCCCTTGGGGGCTCACCTTAATTGCTCCCTTTTGTCCTCCTGCTGGCCTACTGGCATCCTGCTTGCTCTCTTCTGTAGCCCGAGTATTTGTGGTGCCTGTTGGTGCCCCCGAACTGCTCCGTACAGCCCTGTAAATTATTTTATCCCAGTTTGGGCTCAAAACTTAAGTCACAATTTGCTGTCTCTTTTTGTTACTTTCCAAGCTGGTGGGCAATCGCGCATGTGCAGGTAGCGCATTTGACGTTCTGACCACCGATCTAGTGGTCAATCAGGGAGCTCTATGGTGGTCCCGGTGCCCGTCCAAAGATAAATGAAGACTAGAGACCTCAAGGAGGCTAAAGAAAAGCCCCCGTTATTGTTTAAAAATTAGGTTTGAGCAAAGGCATTTTTGGGGGCTAATAAATATTCATATGCCCCAATGAATATTCATAAGGTGCTGCCTGCCACCTAGGGGGACAATATTTTGGTGGCAGTGACAGCAAATATACTGGGTGTAAATAAACACGAGTGGAATCATTTAAAAGAGAACAAAAAGGGCTACATTACAGTGGGGATTTAAAATAAATAAAGTGTATTATATGGCCGCACCAGAAATTTTAAATTGTGAGACTGCATAAACTGGACAAAATCATTAACTGCAGCCACCATCTTGCAGCCCAGCTAGCCAATCACAAACTAAGATTTCAGTCAGAGACTCTTGGGACAGTACTAAAGACTTGTGGGAGATAAACAGGGACAAAGTTTGAACACCCAAAATCTAACCAGTCTGTGGACTAGAACTGTTGCAAACAGCTTGGGCAGCCAATCAAAGTTTAAGGATTTTCCCTTTGTTTAAGAAGGAATGTTCAAACTCCAGGAGACCGGTTGGCAGATCTGCTGGTGGCAGCCTAAGGTCTGAGAGACACCTGGGAGACTCCAGCTTGAACAGCTGAGGAAAGAGGAGCTTGTAGGCCCTTAGAGATCCAGCCAGCAAGAGACCTAGTTTTCCAGGTGAGCATCCTGGGTCCCAAAGTGGGGATCAATTACCAGGAACCACCTGACTGCAAAATAAGAGGTTTGCTCAGCAAATTGGCTGATATAGTGAACGGGCCAGCAGCCAAAAAGAGGAATCAGAGAGTTTGATATTTCCAGATGTAAATGTGCTGAATGCTTATTGCTGGTCAAGGCCTACTGTCCAGGGACTCCTGATTGCCAGAGAGGAGCCTGCCTTTACCAGTGACTGAACTGTCTACGAGCTGGAGGGGTCACCAGCAGATAAACTGAACTTTGTCAGAGACACTTTGATGAATTTGGGCCTTTGTCCAACCCAGTCCATGCCAACTGTTCTTGTGCCAGCTCCAGTGTTACCGGGGAAAGAACAGCTTCGGGGATCCATCTATCCCCTGTGCAGAAAGTCATTACAGGTTACAGCCACCTTCAGGGAAAGGCTGTAAAGTGGAGGTGAGTTGTGACAGCCCAGTTTCCCCATGTGCAGCAGCTTCCAGGATCAGCCCTTCATTTCGCCAGGCCATCCTGAATTGACTAGTACAGTAAGTAAATCCAGGGTAGCTCCCTGCAACAGGCACCTTAATTTCCCTATGGTATCATCTAATTGTTCACAGTTTCATTTCTATGGTTTCCAATAGAGCTAGGCCAGCCGGCTGCAGATACAAATAATTTGTTTTGCCTTGCATAACTTAATAATCATTTTCTTGAAGGGCACCATTGTCAGCTGCAACCCAGGGCAATGATTCTGGCCATTCAGCATAGTTCATGGGTACCCAGTAGCTAAGGGACTATTTTCACAGAGACTAAGCTAAACATGTTTATTAATCTGGTTTTGCAGACCAGTAATCATTTGCCTAGATTTTCTCCCCCTCCCTATTCACGTCCCCTTAATAAACCTGATCCGTTATGTTGCTTTAAATCTAGCTTGTGAGCATATTATTACTTGGCTTAAAGTGATAGACTCTGTATTAAATGTGTTGAATGTGCATGCGGTATTACCAAACTGTCTTTTACAGGGGGTTGCAGGGCACACACCAGGACTAGAGACCCTGCTGGTAAGTGGGACAACTGTGAGCATATTGTTAATGCATATTACAAACTATATGGTGAAAGCTGTTAATGATCACTGTCACTATCTAGGTAACTGGTTACTAGGTGCAAGTCTAGGTGGTTATAGCTTCCCAGAGGGCTATACCAGTCTAGATAGAGACCCACATAATTATTACTGTGGGTGGAGGCACCAAAATATTGTGTTTGCTGAGGGTAGGGAAACCCCGGTACTTGTCAGTTTCGAACCCAGGCCACTCAACCTGTTGTTAGGAAGACAGGCAGGGTAGTAGCCCTTGGAGTAGTGTCTTCTAGGGGTTACAGTACCATATTGGTCTCTTGTACCTGATCCTATTGATTACAATTGTCATGCAAGACTTTGTTGCCATAAGAATGGCCTCCTTGATTGTCACCATCTTTCCGCCACATCCCTGACACTGTCCACTTCAACAAACATGTCCCAGACCAACTCCCTCATCAAGTTGAAGACTGCCCTTTTGAAATCTAGGACTTCAACCTTTGATGAGGGCTTACTTTTCCCAAGGGCCAGATTGAACAATATAGTTATGGCCACAGGACCCCTAGTGTCTCCCCTACCCTTATTCCTCCTACCACATCCAAGTTGTTGAGCACCATATCATGAATGGCAGCCTTCCTAGTGGGTTCCACAACCAGCTGCACCAGCAGGCATCCTGCTATACATCCAGCACAGCCTGACTTCTGGAGCTCCTGGCCGCTGGAACGTCCCAGTCAGTATCTTGCATATTTAGATCTTCCACCACTACCAACTCCCCCTTTGCCCCCTTTCTAGTTCTGCCCCTAGCTCCTCATCAGTGTTTCTCCCCTTGTCCTGGAGGTCTATTGATCACCTTGTTTCTTGCCTGAGGACTCAGTGAGCTGAACCTACAGTAATTCTTTTACCCCATTAGCTCCCCTGATGTTTCCCTCCTTTACTGCCTCTATCTCTTCCTTGATACACAGGCTACACCTCTTCCTTCACCTTTTCCTCTATCACATCTAAACATGGTGTAGCTTGAGACAGATGGGTCCCAATTGTTATTCTCTGTGGCCCAAGCTTCTGTAATGACTACTAGGTCCATTGCAGCATCTGTCACCATTGTCTGGAGCTTACTAATTTTATTTCCCATACTACTGGTATTAAGGAAGACCCCTTTCCATCTTTCTTTTGATCCCCTATTGCTTTTTTCCCATTCCTTCTCCCTTATTCTTCCCTAGTCTCCTTAATATTTTATTTTTCATGCTGAATATAGGCTTTGTCAGCACTTCCTAATTAGCCTCTTTCCTGACTGAATTTTAATTTCAACCTTACTGTTTGTTACCTATCTTGCTTCTACTAGTTCCCTATTCCAAGGAATCCCTAGCTAGGTCCCCCACCTAATCACCCTTCTTAGTGGTTCTTCTAGCTTCCATCTGCCCAGCAGTCAGTTTAACTATCCAATGGAGATGTCAACCTTATGCCCCAGAGCACTTGCCCTATGTCATGTCAGGTGAAGGCCATCACCCTTAAAGAGACATATTGTATTTGGACATTATTAAAGAGCTGGTTAACTACTTAAAGATAATATTAGCTTTTAAAAGCAGTCGACCATTACCTTTTATATCTGAGGTACATTTTCTTTTTGCTTTCTTTAATTAGAAGATTGTTTACCTGATGTTAATAGGTGTGATATGTGGAACAGTACTCTGGATAGAAGCTAACATATCTAGCTCTATCCCCCCACTACAACATCAGCATTATAACCTCACACACTGTGACATCAGTGCTGCTTAAGTACAGCCACTTAGTAGCTGCCAGGTCAGTTGCCTGTGAGGTCACTGTCAGTGAGGTCACCATGTGGATGAGGTAGTGGGATGGGGTGTAGAGGCAGATATGTCAGCTGGCAGGCTAGGAGCTGTTCCATACATCCAGCATGGTATTATCACATATAAAACTTTCTAATGAGCAGAAGGAAAAAGAAAAATACTTAAAAAACAAAAAGTTACAACTGATTACTTCTTATTTTCCTGCCTGCCTGTTTTGGCTCTACTGGCTATTTAAAGACATTGGCTCAGATCCCATAAGAAGTTGATCAAAAACTTGATTGACCTGGGACAGGTAATAAACTGACCAGCTGTTTGGCAAATTGGCTGGGAGGAAGTCCCAAGGAATGCCAGTGGAAGGGTAACTTTTAGAGATGAGAGAAGTCACCAGTGGGTTCCCACAGGCATCAGTGCTTGGACCAGCACTGTTAAATGTGTTCATAAATGACACTGTGGATGGCATAAAGGGCAAAGTCTACTTCTTTGTGGACAACACCAAGCTCTGTGGTAGGGAGACATTAAGGAGGGAGTCAATGGTCTAAGAGAGGACCTAGTGAAGTTAGAGAGGTGGTCAGGCATCTGGCAACTGGGATTCAATGCTAAAACATGCAAGATTATGCAAACTTAGTGCAAGAACCCATGGTCTGAATATAGACTACGGGGTTTGAAGGTCACAGTATCACAGAAGGAAACCCTTACAGAAATAATTATATGAAATGTCTTCATGCTGCGCACATAAAACTACCCATGTGATATGTGTGCTGCAAGCATGATTTAAATGTTAAATTGGAACTGATTGCATGCATGTGGCATGTGTGCAGCAAATATGTATGGAAAGCATGCTTTTTAGGTTAAATTGGAACAGACTACGTTCATGTGGCATGCGTGCAAAAAGCAAGTGGTCACTGATAACTGCACACATAAAAGTTAAGTGACTTGCTCAGGATCACACAGTACACAGGTGGGGGTTGATGAAATTCAAACCCAGGTCTTCAGGTCTCCAGGTCTTCTGGTTTGCAGTTCAGTGCCTTTAACCACTAACCCATATTACCTGCATATAAATGGCTTGCTTGTACTTCAATACAAATCTGCATACATCTGCGTGCATGTGGCATGCTTATAGTGACTGATATACTTTTTAGTTTTCTTGTCCACCCTCAGCTTAGCTGCACAGCTGAACTGTATCACACTTACCAATGGAATCACATGTGGTTCTTCCCACCCCTGATATGCACACTTACCCACAGAACTACTTAATTATTTCTGTCTGGCCTATACTCCTACTATTTTCTCTCCATAGTTTTGAATGCCTCCAAACAAACAGGCTTTAAGGGGCAAACAGAAAAGTAGCAATAACTTGACACCCACCCACATGGCCAGTCCCTTCCCCCATGCACACACACACACAAATATACACTAGCGGGTGCAGCCATGCTACTACAGACAACCTACCAAGTATAGATATAAGTCAAGCATCTCTTACCTGAGTACTAGGGAGCCAGAGGTATAAGTCTTTAAGAGAATGATGCCATAGGATCAGAGTGCTGGGATGCACCCCCTAGAAATGAATGGAGTTATTTTTATAACTATTTTATACATTATGATGGTGACTTGGAGAATAATGAAGGCCACTGTTCTACAAACAACGCCCTTGTTAGTAGAGAGGTGGCCTTCATTAATCGCCAACTCTCCATCAATAATGTATAAAATAGTAATAAAAAATTACCCTCACTCATTTCAATGGGGCACACCCCTGCACTCTTCTTTGCCCTTTGTCATAATGTGCCTAAGTGTGGGGATGTGGAGGTCAGTTTCACTGGGGGGGGGGCCAAAGCCTGACTATAGTGGGGCTCCAATAGTCTGTGAATACCATACAGTGAAGCCCACCAGGATGAAGCGCAGTGTCACAGGTTTCCTGCATGACAGAAAGGATTAACTCCCATTGAAACTGCATTGTTTGCTGTAGTAACTCTACTGCACATTCTGACGAGTTGGGCTTCATCCTGATGGGCTTCACTGTAGCACTCAATTGTCCCTGAATGCAAGGGAGATCCCTCATTTTATTCTCCCAAACTGTTCTGCCCCTCATTCATCCCTCATGGAAAACATGCTGCTCACACAGTATGTACTGTAAATTTCAACTTTATGGCAGGAGCACCATTTCAGATTTCAGCAGGGTGGGAGCCAACAACCAGTGGAGGCCAGGTGCTAGTTAGTCCCTAGGTGGCAAGCTCTGGAATGTCTGTAACATTTCTAAAAGATAAAACTTATTTGTTGTGACTGAAAAGTGATATGCAGAGCAGGAAAAATTCAAATATTTAAGATTCACCTGTCTATACCCCAGAGCAGTGCATAAGATTTGGGCTTAACCTACCCAGTTACTAACTGATTTTTTCCTGGCTGAAGTTCTGACCCCCCCCAAAAAAAATGGCCCCATTTCTGTCCCCAACTCCATTCTATTCAATACCCATCCCATATGGGTCGTGAAGCCACTCAAATGCACAGAAACATGAAAAACACATCAATATTTCTGTCATTCCTCCTTCCCAAAACCTCCTGTAAAAAAATGATTTACTGTTACTTACCCAGCCATCTGGCCAGAACCTGCAGCCTAGCCCAGTGTGCCACCAGCCCAGTTTTCAATCTGCTCCTCCTCCATCCTTCTGCCAGAAGCTGTATGCTAGAACTGACCATCCCAGGTCCCCAGCATGGTCTGTGACCAAGTCACCTCACCAAGCGAACCCACTCAGCCTATGTTGCTTTCTTCTTGCTTGGCTGCTGCCATGGCTGCAGTCACACTGCCCTGATCAAGGCCTATGAAGGCTGCTTACACTGCTGTCACTGCTGCTGCGAGGCCTAGCTTGCTGACATGGGGGGCCTGTGCTGTTTTTTTTTGTTTTTTTTTTGTGAGGCGAGCCTAGTAGAGTAAGCAGGAAGCCTAGGCTTGAGTTAGCTTCTAGCTCGCCCCTAGCCCCTTCAGCCACCAAGGGAGACAGAGACTCAATAACAGTAGACCAACAAAAATATGCTGCTGCAACACTGTTATTGATAGTTCAGTGCTCACTGACTCCTCCAAGCTGTAGTGTGCAGCTTATCTACTCTGTGGCAGGAAAGGCAGTGTCCCACTAGCGTGACTCATGTGCTTTTGTTTGGGCGGAGCTCTTCCACATCAGTTGTAGTGGTGCTGTTGCTAATAGGTGGAGAGAGTGGACAACACAATACAGACACAACTGAGTCAGTAGTGAACTTACAGCATGAGCACAGCACAGGCCGGGGGGGGCACTTATTGTGCAAAATATTAAATCCAAATTTAATGCCAATATTGCCACACCATAAGAGCAACCTAGGCACAAATGTGGGGTGGGGGGACCACACCCCTCTGCCCTACCTAACTGGCAACCCTGCTTTATGGTAGATATTAGTTCTCCAGGGCTAACATGAGTACAAGTAAACACAATGGTTTCCACTGTTTCTTGAGGTACTGTAGCTCCATGTTTCAGGATGTGTCCTGATCATTCTGGGGGTTAAATGTTTCCTCATTATTCCTCATTTTGAGCATCCATATCCCTCATTTCTGTGACAAAATGTGAGTTAAGTTGCATGCATCCAAGACCCTACTCATCACAAAGAGTGCTGAGCATGGCCATAGTGTGTATGCTCCATACAGAATGACAAAGGGAAAATAAGTGAGCCGTAACAGTCATGGAGAAACACATTTGTAGCACTAAATATGCATAAGGAGTTTTGCATGGCCCAAAACAAAAAGGTCAGGCTTCACAACACAGAGGCCTCTCTTCGCACATCTGGAATGGGGGATGTTGGCTGACTTCTATCCTAGGCATTTATTTATTTAGCTTTTGTTAACCAGGTAAGTACACTAGACAAGACAATTGCCTATTTTCAGGTACGACCCGGGAGAGTACAGGAATAACAGATTTAAGTACATAAAACAACATTGTACAAAGCAGGCATGTTACAGCACATGTGAGGACAGTATGATTACAGGTTCAAAACAGCAGTGCAGTAAGCAAACTACTTTGCAAATTAAAGGTGACGTAATGACAAAAATCAAAAGTCATTAAAAACTTGCAAAAGGACCAGAATTAATGAGTTTACCTAATTTTAATGGGAAATCAATGAAAAGGGTATTTTAATGGCTCTAATTGCTAGCAGTAGTATGAGAAATAGAAACGGATGTGTTTTTTAGATTATATTTGCACCAGCTTAGTTGCTGTACACATGGCAAGCTTGCAACATGTTAACCTGATGTGATTTTCAAATGATGTTCACAACAGTTTAACTGCTGCACTCATGTCAAGTGTGCAACATGTGAACCTGATGGGATTTTTAGAAGATGTTCACACCAGCTTATCTGCTGCACACATGTTAAGCATGCAAATCTGATGTGCTTTTAAGACCTGGTTAGCATAGCTTCACTTTGTGTATGCAAACCACATGCAAACATTGCATAATTAAGCATGTGGCATGCATTCTGCATGAACGCAGCACACATATTTCTGTAAGGGAAAGGACAAGCTGATAGCTATAACTAGCAACCTGAAGACCTCTACAAAATGTAATAAAGCAGTGGCTGAGGAAAACAGGATGCTGGGTTGCAATGCTAGAGGATTCACCTACAGAAGAGAGGAGGTGAGTCTGTTGCTGTACAGATCCATGGTGCATCTGCATCTGGAGTACAGTGTGCACTACAGCAGTCCCTACCTACAGAATAACATAAACCAGCTGGAAGCAGTACAGAGAAGGGCTTCCAAGATGATTCAGTATCAACACAATCTCCCATATGAGGAAAGGCTAAAGGTTCTAAACATGTACTGCCTTTCAAGGAGAGAAGGGAGGGGGGCATGATATAAACCTTTAAATACTTCGATGGTATAAACAAAGCTGAACTTGGGAACCTCTTTAGAATCTATGAGAACAAGAATTTGAGAGGACAAAGCTACAAACTGGTAAGTGAAAGGTTCAGGAAGGAGGTTAGGAGACACTTCTTCACAAAGAGGGTGATGATGGAGTGAAATGAGCTCTTAGAGGAGATTGTCAACCAGAAAAAGTTTGGCGGTTTCAAAAGGGGGCGGGACAGGGTCAAGGGTAAGGTAAAGGTGCAAAGGGAGGACATGGAGTGCCATGTTAATGTAAGTACATGGGCTCCACAATGAGCAGACTAGATAGGCCACATGGCCTTCTTATGCTGTCAAAGTGGTATGTTGATATGGACATATATGGGATTGAGACTGGATAGTGGAAGCTCAGTGAACTGGCTGCAGGTTAAACTAGTGGTACTTTAAGGTTAGTGGTTTAAATTAAACCTAGTTTAGTAGTGGCCCAGCTGGTTAGCACAATTGAAAAGGTATTCTGGGTAGCCTGGGTTCAAGTCCCAGCTGAGGCACTTACTTCTTTCTGAACTCTTGTTTGTGTGAGTTCCATAAATATGCACACCACACTCCTGTGTGATTGTTACAAGTAAATATGTGTGTTGCCATCGGGTTGTGCATTTGAGAAAGAGCAATGTGCCCGGGGACAACCCAGGTTCCAGTTGTCTCAGTGACACAGCTGGTTAGTGCAATCATAATAATATTCCAGGCAGCCTGGGTTTAAGTCCCAGCTCAGGCACCTACTTCTTTCTCACCTCTGTTTGTATGTGTTCCATAATTATGCACACCACATTCCTGTGTGATTGTTACAAGTAAAGATTTGTGTTGCCATTGGGTTGTGTATTTGAGAAAGAGTGTTGAGCTCAGGGACAACCCAGGTTCCAGTTGTCTCAGTGGTGCAGCTGGTTAGCTCAATCAGAATGGTATTCCAGGCATCCTGGATTCAAGACCAGCTGAAGCACTTACTTCTTTCTCACCTCTGATTGTATGTGTTCCATAGATATGCAAACCACACTCCTGTGTGATTGTTTCAAGTAAATATTTGTGTTGCCATTTGGTTGTGCATTTGAGAAAGAATAATGCACTCAGGGACAACCCAGGTTCCAGTTGTTTCAGTGGCATAGCTGGTTAGCACAATTGCAACGGTATTCTGGGTGGATTAGGTTCAAGTCCCAGCTAAGGCACTTACTTATTTCTCACCTCTGTTTGTATGTGTTCCATAAATATGCACACCACACTTTTGTGATTGTTACTAGTGGCTAAAAAGCTTTATTATCTGGGAGGCTGTGCCGTTTCCTATATGAAAGGAGTTCTGGATATTTAACTCAGGGTCCACATCGATAGAGGTCCACATCACAAAACCACCAGCACACATGTCATATGTCTACACCTCTCTTTTCATTCTCTGATGAGATGCCAAGGAATTAATGGGAAAGGAGTCTGAACTAACTTCTAACTCACTAGAAATTGTTTGCCCATCACTAGACTGATACACATTCATGGGACAATGCTATGAAGCTTGATACAGAAGGTTGTACAGAGGATGTGAGGATGTTCTCCAGTACTATGTTTCTATTACCATTGTTGAGCACTAAAAATTTCTTTCAGAACAGTGAATGCAAGGAGAGAGAGCAAGATGGCGGCCACACTGGGCTGCTGTCTGTTTGCTCTCTGAATTGAGAGAAGGGTTTATGCTCAAAGCCTCTTCTGCTTTATGTTTTTAATTTCAATTCTTCACTTAAAGAGCACTAATAACTTTGAGAGAGCATAATTTGGTGCGGGTGTGCTTAGATGATAGCATCTACTAGTGCACCTAAATTGTGAAGGAGATGTTGTGATGAAGCTAACGCTGAGTTAGGGCTTTGAGTGATAGGCAGGGCAAGGGATTGAGACAGACATAGGAGCTAGTAGTTTTGTTTTTAGGGGTCAGCTGACCTGCTGAGTTACCTCTTTTTTCCTGTGCATCCCATGGAGTTGCAGAAGCTGCCATTTACTGGATGCTGCTTATAATGCTGTTTTCATCTGTTTATCCACCTGCAGATGACTGACGTTGAAGGGGAACTAGTCCTGATATTCAACTCAAGCCTAGCAGATGCCTGCTTGTAATGGTGGGGCCGACTGTAGCCACTGGAGTAAAAGTACTCCCCAAACTGGTGCTTGATGTTAGAGGGACCAGAGGACAGAGGCCCAAGGATGGCTGAAGAGGCCTCTTAGACACCTTATGAGGGGGTTGAAGGTTGACTGGTGTCTGATGTGGCAGGAGTTCCTTTCCCAGGGAACACAGGTGCATACAGTGTGGTGTCCATGTTCTTTCCTTGCCACAGGACTTTTAAAATCTGGAGTATATTTGGGTATCGTTTCTTGCGACTAGTGCCGAACACTGGAGATCTTTCTCCTCTTGGATGGTACATTTTCCCTACCCATAGAACACCGGCGTGTTTTGGTAACTGATGGAGGGATTTTGTCATGACAACAGACTGTGTGAGGATAATTGGCAGACTTTGTGCCTGTGTAATACCTATTCACCTTTCCTGGAACTAGTGAGAGGAGCTCCAAGTCATTAAGGAGGATGATTTCTTCGGGTGGATTGCACAGATACTCTATATATTATCAGTTCCATCAACTTTTGCCCAGCAGAGACTAAGGGCAGTGAGATGGCCTGTGGCCTCTTGACCTTCTGTTGTGGGAACTCTTTTTTCTCCTTGTGTATTGACTGTTTTACAAATATAAAAAATATTTAGCCTTGTCTCGTAGGGCATTATTTTAATTTTACAGGATGCACTCCAAGAAGGAATTATAAGCTTGGCTCCTTTTCTGTTTTTGTTCGTGTGCTGGTGTTTGGGGGGGGGTTAAGTGGGTGGGGGTTATTGGGGTGTGGGGCTTAGTTTTATGTGTGTTTATGTTGTATGACTGGCTAGTTTTTTTTATGTACAGTGTATTAGGAGTATGAAGTATGTGTGATTGATAGTTATTTGTTATTTACTGAGGCTTTCTGACTGAGGTTATCGGGTGCAGAATGCGCCCTGGGTGTCAATGGGCCTTAGGGAGAGGCCAGACTTAGTTGGTCCCAGTCTCCACCAGACCGAGTGGACTACCACCCAGAAGGGCTACACTGCTCACCAGTCCCCTGAAGGCAGTGCTTTGCAATGCCAGATTGATCAGGAACAAGACTGCGATTGTAGCGGACTTGATTTCCACAGTCGATCTGGCATGCATTACCAAGACCTGGGTGGGTGATGATGCTGGCCTGGCTTTAGAGTCCGCTGTCTCCCATGGTTACTCGGTGGTGCACTGCCCCAGAATGGCATGCAGGAGCAGGGGAGTGGCCATCTGTTTTAAATCTGAGCTTGGCTTCACTTTGCACCAAGTGGGAAGACCGGGTTCTTTTGAGTGTATGCCCATGTATAGGGGTCTGGGTGTGGGCTACAGGATTCTCCTGATTTACCGCCCCCCACCCTAGGGTGGAAGGTGAATTCCTGCAGGAGGTAGCCAATTTCATTGGTGAGATGTCACAGTCCCCCAGATGTTTAGTTCTGGGGGACTTCAATGTCTGGGCCGACGACGAATCCTCTGGGCTAGGTTATAACCTCGTCCAGAAGATGTTATCTCTGGGCCTGTCACAGGAAGTTTCCTCCATGACCCACCAGGGTGTCCACATGTTGGACCTGGTCTTCTCACTCGGGTTTGAGGTTAGTAACCTCAAGACTGATCAGGTAATTTGGTCCGATCATTGAACAGTGGAGTTCTCGTTCAGGCCCCCGAGAGCCCTCCCTCTGTTGGGATGGCAAGCTACTGCCCTTTGAGGGGTTTGACACCAGAAGGATTTCTTATGGTGGTAGATCTATCCAGTGTGAGTAGTGCATGTATAGGGGGTGTGGGTGAGGCTGTTACTGCCTATAACAGGGCGATGTTGGCTGTGCTTGACTCTCTCGCACCGATCCATGTATGACCCAAATGTTCTCACTTGAGGTCCCTGTGGTTTGATGGGAAACTCAAGGCAATCAAAATTATGGGTCAGAGGTTAGAGCACTGCTGGCAGAGGTCCTAGCTAGAGGTGGACAGACTGGCCCTGCACTCTCATTATGCTGAGTATCAGGGGGCAATCATCCATAAGAAGGCAGAGTTCCTGTCCAGGGAGATTGCTGCCCAGAAGAATCGACCAGCTGTGATCTTTTGGATTGTGGACAGACTGTTAAATCCAGCCTGTCTGCAGCTGAAAAAAGCCTTTTCTGATGCTTTATGTGAAGAGTTTGCTCGTTTCTTCTCGGACAGGGTGTCTGCTATCCGGCAGGGCGTTCCACCAGTGTGCCACACAGTGGCTGACAGTGATCACCTATAGCATTTGGAGAGCAGTCCACTTAGTTGAGGGGGATTTTAAACCAGTGGAGGTGGCTGTGGTCATGGAGGTTGCCCTCAGGCTGATGCACACATACTGTGAACTGTACTCGGTGCGGTCACGTTTCTTGATGAGATGTGTCGACTCTGTTGGCCTGGTGTTTGCCATGATTATTAGGTGCTCTGTCTCAGAGGGGTTCTTTCCCGATGCCTTGAAGGAGGGTCTGGTTAGGTAGCTTCTGGAGAAACCATCTTTAGACCCCGACGTCATGGCGAATTACCATCCAGTCCACAACCTCCCATTATTGGGGAAGGTTATTGAGAAAATTGTGGCACAGCAGCTAGAGGAGCACCTCATGACCTTTGACCTGTATAAACCCCTTCAGTTGGGGTTTCGGGCCAGGCATAGCATGGAAACCACATTAGTTTGGGTGCATAATGACCTCCTTAGGGCTCGAGATCGATCTCTCTTCAGCGTTTGACATGGTAGACCATCATGTGTTGCTTGATCACCTGAGGGAATTCTGTGGACTTGCTGGCACTGTCATCTGTTGGTTTGAGTCCTGTCGATTGAACAGGGGGCAATGGGTAGTGATGGGGAATTTCTCCTCCTCCCCTAGCCTCCTAATGTGTGGAGTATCTCAGCGTTCGGTCTTGTCACCAATGTTGTTTGCCATGTACATGCTGCCCCTTGGAAAGCTCACTAGGAAATACAGTTTTGGTTTTCATTGCTATGCTGATGATAGCTTTCTTTTGCACCTGGGACATCCAATGCAGTAGAAGTGCTAAATAGATGCCTAGCTGAAATCAATGACTGGATGGCCTCCAGTTGGTTGCTACTGAACTTCGATAAGACAGAGGTACTAGTGGTGAAGTTGAACAGAAGGTGTGATAGGAGGGCCTCTGCCACAGATACCGGGTTATTCCTGGGGTCTGTGCCATTGAAGGCCTCCTCTAGGGTGCGCAATCTTGGCATAACCTTCAACAGTGGATTAACATTTGAAGCTCAGGTGTCATCCATTGTCCAGACCAGCCTTTACCATCTTAGGAATATCACCAGGATCAAGCCCGTAGTTCTGCCTATGGGCCTCCCCACTTTGGTGCATGCCTTCGTAACATCTAGGTTGGATTACTGTAATGCGCTCTACTTCAGGGTTTCAGGAGGTACCCTCCAAGGGCTGTAGCTAGTGCAAAACGCAGCCACCAGGTTGCTGACAGGGCAGTCTAGATACTGCCACATCACCCTGGTGCTGTGTGAACTGCACTGGCTGACGGTCAGGTGGAGGATCCTCTTTAAGGTAAGCTTGCTGGCCTTTAAGGCCCTGCATGGTCTGGACCCTGGGTACTTGTCTGGCCTTCTGACACGTCTATCTCAGCCTGCTCCCTCCATTCTTCCTCTAGGGACCTCCTTGTGATTCCCAGGATGAGAATAATGACTGCCAGTGACAGAGCTTTTAGTGTCGCTGGCCCCGTCCTGTGGAATTTGCCGCCACCTTCTGTAAGAGAGGCCCCCCTCAGTGGAAGTATTTAAGGCCCGCCTCAAGGCCTTCCTGTTTAGCCAAGCTTTCCCAGACACTGTCTGGTAGTATTCATTTTTGGAATTACCTCTTAATGATTACCATATTTTAACTGTTTTGTATTATCTGGTCTTATTTATTAGTGTTTTATTTATGTATATGTAGTAGTTTTATGATTAGTTATTATTTGTTTGTACTGTGCCCAGAGCCTCTGGGATTGGGTGCCTCGAAAAATAAACTTTGCCTTGCCTTGCCTTACCTAAAAAGACACAAAGAACTTTCATTCATATGAAAATGTAATGATTTTACTTTAAGAAGGCCAAAGTTCCCCAAAGAAGTACACTGAGGGGTGTCTCATTCTATTTCTAAACATACCTCAAATGTAGCTTATTTTCAATGTGACAATTTAATTATTGCTATTCTCTTTCAAGTTGTTAGTGTTTGATCATAAACCCTAGAGGTTGTTTTCTCATTTATGAAAGTAGTGATTTTAAAATAGCAAAAATATTTTACAGTGTACCCCCCCCAACACACACACACACATATGCATTGGGGACAAGAATCCCAAATAAACACAGTATCTGTTAAATTAGAAATGTTTAAATAAATAAGAAGTCACAGTTTGAAATGCTGGTTGCCTTAGTGTGGCCATAACATTATTTTTATTTGTAATTTTGACAAGGAAAGGCACGCTGAACTGCAACAGCTCATTTTTGGGTACATCCTGAAAGGGGGGGGGTTTACAAGGATCATTTTATGTTTGCTTACCAAAGACATAGTAAACATTGCTAACACTGAGCTGTGAGAGGGCATTTGAGGGCTTAACCCTCCTCCACCTATCACAGCTTCAGAATCACCAATCACAACCCCAATTTCTCCTACCCTCTGCTTACCTTTTGTGTTTTGTTTTGAAGTACTTGACCAGTCAGAAGGCTGGAAAATCCAAGGTGGAAGTGGATGTTTCTTGTGTAGCTGCTAGTTCCTTCTAGCAACATTTCGTGTGCAACTGGTGCAGTTCATATGGTGCTCATGAGCTGTTTATTTCTATGCCCCAGGGGAATTTAGAGTGATGTTTCACGACAGCTCTAGCTGTTTACTTTTTCTGCTCACTTCATGGCACATGCATCCCACTTGCTTTCCCTCCCACCTCTATATGGTTACAGGCAATACCAGTAAAAATGTGATGACCAGTGAAACTTTTTGTGGGGGATCCCTAGGATCAGGAGCTTCAACTTCTGATCTGCTGCCCAGTTTGACTTTTCTTTGGGGCTCCCAAGGACAGAGAACCCTGAACTGCTGATCTGCTGCCTGCCATGGCTTTTCTTGGGGCACCTGAAGAGCAGGAGCCCCCTGGAGTAGGTTGAAAGCAGCTTCCTGACCTGCCCACCCCTACATGTTTAAACCCTCCTGTTCCTTCACCACAGTCAGACATCTGAGTGCCCAATCCCTGGTGCTACTAAACAACACCCCCAACCTTTTCCAACACCAGGGTGCCCAATACACAGTGTCACTAAATATCCTTCCCACAGTCCAACAGTAGGGTGCCCATTTGCCAGTGTGGTTTTCCCAAACATCATCTTCAACTTCCCAGAAAAAAGAGAACCACTCATCATGTTTCTCTTCTGTTAGTGTTTTTTCTTACCTGCAAAAGAGAAACATCCAGCAATGTCTCCCAGCCACTGCTACACAGGTCACCCCTTTTTCTCAGCAACCCCCCCAACCCCACACACCCCATCCCTCACTTGCCTCAATAGGGTACTACAATGTTCTTCTCCAACCAACCACCAAATCTCCAATGCTTTGTCCATCGCACATGACAGTGAATGGGAAGTAAGTTAAGTCTGGTTAGTGATTTTTTTAATGTGTTTTTAACTTTTATTCTTAACGTCATTACTTTTGTCCCCAGTTTTCAAAATCGTTTTTTATGCCTCCTCATAAACAAGACAGGTGTCATTTTTCAAATCCCCTAAAACATATTTTCACAGTTGTTTCACAAAATCACCTTTCTGCTGAGATGTAAAAAAAGAATAGATTTCTTGATTGTAAGGTGGGATAATAAAAAAGATTATGGTGGAAATTTGGGATTCAAAATCTCAAGACCCTCCCCCCCCCAAAAAAAAACAAAACAGCAAAGTTATGAAGAAAAATTATTTTTTGCACCTGTGAAAATTATTTTTGGGTAGTAACAGAAATATATGACATCTGAGAAAAAGTCTTCATTTGTGGGGCCTGTAACCCTCAAATATAGATGTCTAACTATCCAGTCTCTAATGTTTGGATTAGAAAAAAGGTTTACATTGCCATCACCATTTATGATTCTAATAGTAAAGCAGCAGTTCTTTGGGAAGGGCCTGTGGTTTAGTGTCAGTGCATTATTGGATTCTTCACATACAGGGCCAGCAGACAGTGAGTGTGACTCAGAGGTCATTGGTTTTCTCCCTAGGAAGGAAGGGCAAGAGCGCACCATATTCTCACACCCCATTTAGTTAACAGGACATGGCTGAGTCTCTGAGTAGACCAACACCCATGTCCTTTGTTGCCATGGTAGGGTTCTATCATGCATTTTTTTGAACATTAGGGAAGAGTCCAGGGGCAAAACACTGGGGAAATTGTGTTTATCCACAGGAAAAAAAAAAAAATTTTGTTGGTTTCTTTCTCTCCTTCCGCTGACCAACCCCCTTCCAGAGGCCCCCCCAGCCCCATCACCCTGGCATCCACTGGATCTGACTTCTAGCGTTGAAGTTGCCAGCTGGCCAGGTGCAGCACTTGCGAGGGGCCGGCATCATCTCTCCAGTCGGTGGTGTTTTTCAGCCTATTTTCTCCCTGACCCTAAGTGCAGAGAGGTGTATGCAATGACTCCAATTGCCGAGCCACGCACACTTCTTCATGTTGCACACTGGGGCATCTGCTCCATCTCTGCCCATGTCAATGGAGCCAATGTGCCAGCCTCCAGCTGCTGCTAGGGGCCAGGCATGCACTGGTCTCCTGTCCCACCCTTCCCTGGGAAAGGATTGGAGAGCTGTCCTCCAGACACTCAATCTTCTCCCTCCCTGGCCGACCCCCAGTGACCAGCTTGCACAGCGAATGCGGATGGCCGGAGTGGCAGGAGGTAAGGCAGTGATGCCTCAGTTTTCCAAGCCACTGGGCCAGCTTAAAACAGATTTTTTTTTTATAAAAGTTTATTCAAATTGTATAAGGTAACAAAAAACAAATGAAACAGATGAATACATACTGAAATGTATGAACAATGACATATAAATTCATTTTAAAGGCTTTGCCTGCAGTTCGATGGCCAAGCAGCCAGCCATTCCCACTTCCTGAGCTAAATAAGCAGTTCCTTTCAGCCTCATTGTGAAGCACTTTTTCTTTGCAGACGTAGGCTCTGTCGGTCTGTCCTCTAAGCTGGTTGGGGCCTACCACCCCCACCTTGCTGTTCCTGCTTGTCTGCTGGATTTCTGCATTTATTTCTTGCTTCTGATTTGTATTTTTGCCTTCGGCTGCAAGTGCTTCTTCTGTCTTTATTCCCTGTTTTCTGTGTTTTTGTGTCTTTGGTTTTCCCTTTTTGGGGGGCTTTTGCTTCTAAGCTCCTAGCATATCACTCCAGAGCTCCTACTATTTGCTCTGTTATTCACAACTCTCACACTACTGTAATGCAACTGCAATCATTATCTGTGTATTTCAGCTCAACCATAGCTGCTCCATGTTGCATACTCGATTGTTTTCATCTGACTCTCTGAATCTAGCTATGCAGCTCAATCGTGCTCTCATTCTACTTGCCTCATTCCAGCAGCTTCATTGCACTGCCTGGTTACACCTGCTTTCAGAAGCATTGTGTCTCCTTATTTTTGTTCATTGCAGTTTTACAACTCAGTGTACTCCATTCAGATATTGCTTCTATGTTTATTCACCCTGGTATATGCAGAGATCAGCTACAAGCTACTGCTGCAGCTGTTAAACTAGCTTTAATATCTACATGTGGTTCTCGGCCATTCCATCACTTTCTTATTTGAACTACTTCAGGGACTGGGAAGTGTCTGGGGAGTCGTGGATCCATGTGGCTAATTATTTCTGTTCTAAATCCTGCCTTCATCGCTGAAAATCCTTAGAGTATTTGTCACCTTGATTTGGCTTGTACATGCCCGGCTGGCTTGCCCCACTATTCAGTGCTGTTTCATTGCTACTATGTTATGCAGGCCTAGGTGTTGGTCCACTTATTGCTACTCCATTTACTGACCTATGTGCAGGTCCCCGCTTGGTATGCAATCGTTTTTCATTGCTTGCACAAATCATTGCTTCATGCCAACTGTCATCCCTTCAGCTTCAGCCTCTGGGATTCTACTGCACTCAATGCTGCATTCGACCATGCAAGGTCTCAGCACTCAATGTTCATTATGATCTCAGCACACCGTGCTCACTCAGCTGCTTGCCAGCTTTTCAGCTCTCATTTAATTTTGGGGGCATGCCAGCCATTCTATCCTGGTGCAGGGTTCCTGCAGCCAGTGATCTTGCTCTGCATTTAGTCTGCATCTCGAGCGTGTCCAGCTTGGGGTGGGATCCTTCTCACCTGGTCCATAGCTGGGAATGTCCTCACCCGGGGCTTAGCTTTAGCTGCCTGCTATGTGGCTGCAGCTCCTGGTGTAGAATTTAAGACTAGCAGTGAAGGGTAGAAAAAGTTACCTCATTTGACTCTAGTGTTTCATTATGATTGTTATCCATTGGCTTTAGTTGTTTCCCTAGCGAGGCACCTTCACTGCATTCTCCCTACGACTGCCTCTGGTTCACCTGGTTTGAGTTTAGGGCTGGTAGGCCTGGTGAGTGCCTCAGCAGTCATTTCTCTCCTCCTCCCACCCTGGTTGCATTTATTGTTGCAGAGTTTTCTCACAGTCTTCCACGGCATTCCCGCTAGAGGGTTTGAGTGAGAGCCTTCCTCCAAACTGGAATATTTTCCACCTCCCTTGAATTGGGTTTTTCAGATTGCAGCTGCAACTAAATAAAATATCCCAAGCCTGGAGAGAAGGCGACCTAGGCCTTGGATCCCCAGAGATTTCCTTCTCAAATGTTTTTTTTTTTCTTTCCTCCATTGCTTCAGGTCATAACTGTTAGTTAGCATAGTCGTGTCCCCTAGTTTCTTTAGGTCGGTTCCGCAGTTGGATGGAGGTGGATGGTGTCCCCTGCCATTCCCTCTCTCCTTAGAGGATCCCCCTAATTCTCAACATAAACCATCAGTATCATGCTACGCAACCTGGGCATTTCATTATGTTATCAAACTGAGCATCTCATTACATTATCAAACTGTCTATGCTTCTCTACTACTATGTCACTGTTTCTGCTATTATGTCACAGTTACTGCTTGCTTATATGCTGTGTGTCACCTCATTCTTTTTGGGATATGCTTGTACTACATTTCTTTTTGGGGATTCCTAAGGTACCTTTAGCCACGGGAATCATTCTGTGGCACCTCTAGGGGTGGAACCCTCTCCCGGGGTTCCTTGCCTTTGGTACTCCTACAGGGTGGTAATTCCTCTGGAATAGAGAGTGTGAACAGCCAAAACCAAACTAACACAGTTGCACAAGCATAACACTATACTGGCTATGCAGGATACTGAACTAAAATCACAATACAGTTATATACCAAACCAGAAGTGCTGAATTCATTGTCTCATTCAAATCTTAGTTTATCCATTTATAATTGGTACGGGGGGTATTAGGTGATTATAAATCTACAAATGAATTTATTTTACATTATTTGGGGATAAACTTCTAATATATGAATTCCTAAAGTGTTTTGGCTGGTAAGACAAGGGTTAGCCCTCTGTCATACTTTCCTGTTTTCTCTTATGCTTGAGTTGCTAGCTGTTCTAAAGTAGGTATACCCTTCACTTGGTCTACATAATCAATAAATGACAGCCAAAACAATTTTATTTTTTCTGCACAGTGTCTGAGATCTGCTGTGATCCACTGCATGTGTAGGATATTTTTACAGTTTAGCAACATTTCCTTTGCTAGGGTGATGACAGCAACCCACATTCTGTGATATGCTTTAGATGCTTCAGTTATTAGGATGTTCATATATAGGTATTTCCTTTTATTTATTTATTTTTTGTTGACTGGGTAAGTACACTAGACAAAATCTTGCCTATTTTATGGCGCAACCCGGGGAAGTGGGATACAGATGAATCTCAACTGACCTTGAACCAGATTAAGCTGTTTGTGGTATTTTGAGTGAATGGGGTGAAATTAGGCCAGGGCACTGGGGAAATTCCCCTACTGGTCTGTAGGGGGAGCTGCTGTCCATTGCTAGGATGGCCAGTTCTCCTGGGACAGTGATCTGGATGGATGTAGAGAGAGCTGAGGAGAAGGCCTCCTCCTCTGCTCTTATTTCTCTACAGGCTGAAGATGTATTTCAAGATGAAAACAGATCTTTTACTGGGTTTGACTGTGCTGGTGACCAAGAAACTTGATTAGTTTCGACCATTGTGAAGAGTGATATCGAAATTGCCTTGGATTCACATTTGGATGTTAAGTCTATGGTGCCAAATGCTACATCGTGGGCACAAGTGTTGAAAAACCATCTGGAAAATAAAGTTCGCCAGATTGAATAAAAAAAGGCTGATTTGGAAGCCGCCTTGGAAATATTGCAAACTGAGTTGAATGCAGGACTTTCAAACCTCCCGTCTTCTTCTGGAGTGGATGACTTGTCTAACCCAAGTGCAACAGCGGCATCTCCAACAGGTACTCAGTATCAAACCTCTCAGTATGATCAGGACAATGCTGCTGTCTTTTTTTTTTTAAAGCGGGGGAGAAAAGTTAATCCTAGTTTGGCTAAAACTGTATCTGAAACTGTTTCCACTGGTTTTGGGCCTTCGGTACAGTTGGATCCTATAAGAAGGTCTGACATTTTATCACCCACTAATTCCCAAGCCCCTGACATATCTAACGCAAGTTCTGTAATGGCATCTACAACTGATAATATGAATAGTCAGTGGTCAGCAAATAAGGAGGTAGTGGAGGGAGTAACCCCTGCAGGAATTAACAATCAAGAGGATGATGAAGTCTCATTAGTTTCTGCTTTGGCTTCCAAACGAACAGCTTTATCAATCCTAGTAAATGAGGGTGGGAGGAACATTGTGGATATCAAACCCTTGCTTACACATGGACATAAGAGGGCTGAAAAGCATGATATAGCCTTTTCAGCTAAGGTGAACCCTGATACAAATAATGACTGGACCCCAGGAAAAGTCTTAGGAGGGGCGGGATGGAAACAAGGGCCTGATGGTCGGTGGCACCCAGTTCCAGATTGGGACCCCACCCTGTTGTTGCAAGGCAGTCCAGAATGGAAACCATTGAACCGGGGGGGTGGGGAGCCACGGCTGCTAAACAAATCAATAGGGGTCCCATAGTTGGAAGTCAGGCCCAAAAAAATCAACATGGTCCTACACAGTCACAGAACCCTCAAAGGGAAGATCATACTGAATCTCAACATACAGACAAAGGACACGAAAATAGAAAGAACTACTCAGATTTCTTTCAACCAACTGATGCTGCACCATGGAGGAATGTGGTTCTCATTAGGTATAAAGGGGGGCTGGATGTGAGGCCTGACAGATATTATATGGAGAAGCAGCTATTGAAAGGATCATTGAAGTTCATTCCTGCTGAAGTCTTTGCTTTTATTAACATTTCTGGTGAGGACAATTTTGATGTTTGCTTCGGATCCCCCCACTTGCTGGAATTATTCTGGGCTCATTATAATCAGATCAAGTTTTCTGAACTTTGAAACTCCTTTCTAGTAATCCCTCTTACCAAACCTTTGGTAAAGTATGTAACAATTATGTTTCACAATGAGGGAGTTCATATTGATGATATTACTTAATGGTTAAAACAGCATTGCACAGTACTATCTATCCCTGAAGACATTTTAGATACTGAAGAATTCTGGACAGGTGGCTGGAAATATAAAGTTAAAGTAATGCAAGATGATAATGGGATTGTACATATTCCTAACTGTTTTTTTCTCAGGAGAGGCGGGGGTATGTTTCTATGCTGGGCAACCTAGAGCTTGCTATAAATGTGGCTCTCTGACCCATCTGTCATATGTCTGTGACAAACCACTCTGAGATTTGTGGGGAAGTGGGCCATGTGAGCAGGCAATGTATTAACCACACAAAATGCTCCTTATGTGAACTGTCTGATCATCTTTTCCATGAATGCCCCTGGGCCTCAAAAAATAAAACTGATAAATTGGACCCTGAAGATCTTATCCATAAGGCTCAGCAGGCTGCAAGACATCCAACCCCTAGTACAGAATCTGAAGGACCACAGCAGGAGCCTCAGGATGAAGACCTCCTCCCTGGAATCTGCTTGCCAGGAGGATGCTCGTCCAGATGATCCCCCTATAGAGACAAAACCCATAGAGGGTTTACGCAGTAACAGTCTTGAACCAGCCTGTATAAATTTGTTGGAACTTTCTCCTGTCACTTTACTGGAAGCCTCCATGGAGCTCTCTGAGCACAAGAAGGATTTACAACAGGATTTGTTAACTCTGGTTATTTATTCAGATGTGGCACGGGAGGATGCAGATCTACAGTTCCAGCCACCAGGAACCCCCCCCCCCCAACATCAAAAAGAAGATCTACTAGGAGTAGCTCCTCCATGATAGAAACCTTAGAAACATAGAAACATAGAAGTTGATGGCAGATAAGGACCGCAAGGCCCATCCAGTCTGCCCATTTCTTTTTCTACCTTATAAATGTGCCATCGACCTTTAATATTACTTCAGAAAATCCCTTTTCAATTCTAAACTCTCAAAAATTGGGGGATATGGAGGTTAAGGTGACAGACTCAGAGTCAATCCCAAGGTCATTGGACTCCTTTAAAACTGTGGAATATTGATATTCAGTGAAGAAAAAAAGAGGAAAAAATAGATGCCATCTTGTCATGAACCTCTAGATGCATACCGTAGCTTCTTTAAACATCTACAGCATTTTGAATCATAAAAGGAGATTACTTGCATTTCAAACCCTGCATGACTTTGCATTAGATGTTTGCTTTATTCAGGAAACATGGATGTGGTCAGCCAATAAGGCTCAGTTGTTTTCTTCTGAATGGCAGTGGGTTTCGTCCTTCTGGTCTTTTGGGTTAGATAGGCAGACAGGGTTGGAATGCTTTTTTCAGGTTATGATTTCACGTTAACAGAACTAGTGGATCTTGTCCCAGGGAGAGTGCTGATTTTAGACAGCATTTTGTTCTGTCAGCTGAGCAGACTGATTAACGTTTATGCCCCCCAAGCAAAGGCGGATAGGGTAAAACTGCTAGAAAATATATAGCCTTTTTAGTTATCACAAGGATTCTGTATTTGCCCCTTATTTTCCAATTCAGCTTGCACGAAGGATAAAAAAAAAATATTGTGATTCTCATATGCTGTTTAAATGCATCTCCACTGCTGATTTAATTAACTGTGCTGAATTCAAATCGACAGGCCCCTCATATACATTTCAGAGAGGGAAGCGGACATCTACAAGTGGTTATTATTTCACCAGAAGACACCATAAACATATTACTATGACCTCTACATGTTTAGAGTTTTCAGATCATTTACTTTTAATTGTGTCCTTTTTGGATTCCACTACCTCACAATATAAAAATAATAGATGGAAGTTAAATTCCTCAGTACTCCAAGATCCCAAGGTCCAACAGGCCATCAGAGGTTTTTGGGCAGCTAGCATTTCTGTTTTGGAATTATATGAGAGTTTGGGGGATTGGTGGTGGAACACCAAATCTGATTTAGTAAATATTTTCAAAAATTCAGGAAACATAGAGCACAGACCTCTTTTTTTCAATATTTAAAATTACAGGCACACTTGCATAATCTGATGTCTTTGGCGTATGGTACTGGCAACAATGTCATGGATCAAATTAAGAATTTGAAGCTAGCATTGCTAAAATACCAGTAGGACAGGGCACGATCTATTGCAGACAATTTATTGTATGGGACACGGAAGTCCCCACAATTAGACCCCTTTGAAATGTGTAGGAATAAAAGGGATGCCACCACATTTCAGTAATTATGCAATACACTTGAGAATGTGACATTTGACCAAGGGAAATTATACAAAATTGTCATAGATCACCTTAAATCCTTTCAAACTTTGGAATGATCACATCTTCCACAAATTTTAAAATATTTGTCTCTGTTTAAGATGATACCTGATGCACAGAGAGCATCTGCTCTAACTGAATTAGTGACAATTGAGGAAGTTCGACAGGCCATCATATTGTCAAAACTGGGTTCATCACCTGGGTCAGATGGACTACATTATGAGCTCTATCGTATCTTTTCAGCTGAGCTAGCTCCATGCTTAGTTATGGTGTTTAATTTTTTAATGACACAGGAGTTTATACCTGTTTGGTTTACCACAGGATTGATAATATTTCTTTATAAACCAGGGGATAGTAAAGAAATTAGTAATTGGAGGTCTATTACACTGTTAAATGCAGATTTTAAATTATTATCCAGTGTTCTTAATATCCGGTTAAAAACGTATGCTGCCACAAAATTACATTATGCCCAATTTTGTGGGCTACCTGGGTAGAAAATTCATCAGGCCCTTATTATAATTAGGGAAGTAGTGAATTTTTATAACATGTACAGCCATTCTGGATTTTTCATTTCGGTTGACCTCAGTAAAGCTTTTGATAGAGTGCACCATGAATTTTTGTTTCACACTCTAAGTCACTATGGTATCCCAGGGGAATGTGTTCAGTGGTTAAGGATGCTATATTCTGCTGGTTCCATTAGTCCTATTATACTAGGTAAAATTGGGGAGGCCATTTTTCTTACTAAAGGTGTCAGACAGGGCTGCCTCTTAAGCCCCCTCCTGCATGTTTTTTCTTTTGATCCCTTGCTTCAATACATTTCGATGAATACTTTGGATCAGGGGGTTCATGGATCTCAATCTCATGATGAGTTATGAATTCTAGCCTATACAGATAATATTTCTTTACTGGCAGAGACTAGGGATAGTATTTCACTTATGCTTTCAGAAATTCATACCTATTCGGCGGTGTCTGGTGCCAAATTAAACGTTAATAACGTTAATGTGTTGGTTTTGGACTAGGTTTGGAACAACATACAGAGATTCCCATTGAGACTATTAATATGGTCACTTGCCAGTAAAAATTTTAGGAATTTATTTTTCAGCATATGATTTAGGTTCTTATAATTGGGAAATATCCCTTTCGGCTTTTGACTACAAGGTAAATAAATGGAAAGGGTGGAGGTTATCGAAATTAAAGTGAGTGGCAGTTATCAAGAAATTCCTCATTCCTGGACTCCTATATACAGGGATGATATAGTTCTCACCCCCACTGCAGAAACCAAACTTTATAGCTTGTGATTTCAACTTCTGGACAGTTGATAAACCCCATTAAAAGGATTTACACCTATTTAAAGAAAGAAAAAGGAGGGTTAGGGATGGTGGACCCAGTGGTGTTTTTTCACTTCCTGTTTCTTTCACAAAATTTTAAACTGGCCCTACAACCCTCACCTGCTTTACCTACTAAATGGTTACTGAACAATTTAACAGAATTTTTTCAAGTTTGGTCTGCTCGCATCCCTAGGCAATCTAAATATTTCATCTTTCCACCTTCCTTTACCGGTTTGATTCAAAAACTTAAGAAATGGAACTTAGATAAAGAGGCAATTAGTAAATTGCCCTGTTCCCAACTTTATTTGAAAATAATGTCAACTTGTTTGCCGGTGTGCCCAGTGTTTAAACTTTGTCCAGAAGCAGAGCATGAAAAAGTATTACACTTTCTAAATGAACAACACATCCCAATGAAAATATGGGAAATGGTATGGTTATGTGCTTATGGTAGACTAGCAATTAGAGGGAATAATAAGCATAAACATTTAGTAGAATGTTATTGTCCCTTTTCTGACTGCATTGCAGTGGTGGAAGTTAGTGCCCATTTTTTGATTTCTTGCACAAACTCTAGCAATTAATGAGTTTATTTAACAAAATCATGGGGATTACATTGGCTGGCCACTGTCTCTTATGAGTCTTTAGCTTTGGGTATATACCCTTCCACTTTGCAATGTTTTGAAGCTGGCACTTCACATGTATTTTTGCAGTGCTTAAATTTTATTTTTGGAATGCAAGATGTAAGTGGGTTCTACAACAACATCTGGTTTTGTATGAGAATTTTAGAGTTTTCAATGAAGTAGAATTGCAGGACATTTATGATTATGAAATACATCATAACCCAAGATCAAAAGTTTTTAAATGGTGGACAGGGTTCTCTGCATTTATTCAATTTAAGTGATCTTCCATAGTAGAAAGACCTCCTGTGTAGAATATGTATTGTTTTTTCTTATTATTGAGGTTTGGGTTTTATTTGTCCCTCCCCCTTTTTTATTTTTTAGTGTGGGTTGTTGATTCTGGAATTGGAGTGGGCTAAGTTATTGGGAATTTGGGTTTGTTTACACTAATGCAGAATTTCTTCTATTATGTTATACACTATTTGGCTTGCTTTGTATTTCAATAAAACATTCCCCTGTTCTTTCCAAGAAGTGCCATGGATCTTTAACATCCACCTGAACTACCACCAGAACAGGCAAATGGGACCTCGGTTTAAAGTCTCATTCAAAAGACGGCACCTCCAGAGTGCAGCACCCCCCTCATGCTGCACTGCAGTGTTAGTATTGGGATATTAACCCAAGTGCCTGGTGTGGGGATAGAACCAACGGCCTTCTGATCTCCCGGCCTCAAAGGCAAGTGTGCTACCTGCTGAGCCACTGACACTGCTTTTGATTTGACCCCACCAAGTCTTAATCCCCAAATAAGGTGTTATATGTTATTTGCCATATTGATGCCCAGTATTTGACCTGTTATGTCATCCCAATAGCCACTCAATTTAGGACAGCTGAAAAACAGTATATGTTTGTGGTGTATCATTTTGTTACACTGTCTCCAGCATTTGACTGTTAGATTTGGACAATAATTTGCTGTGATTGTGGAGGGTTTAAAGTACCTGATCAGGATTTTCCAGCCATGCTCTTTCCATGAGTTATAAGCTGTGGTTTTTGAGCATCCCCTTCAACATTTATCCCATTTCTTCTCTGTCACAGAATACCCTGCCTCACTTTCCCAATTATCTTGTAGAACTATTCTAAGTTCTACCATAGGTTGAGTGCATAACTTGTATAGAAAGAATATTATGTGGGCTACCTTGGGACTCATTGCTGCACACCACAATAGGGTTCTCACATGCCCTATTTCTTCCTTCAGTGGAGAGCTACCTGGGTCTTTGGTTGTGAAATGTCTTATCTGAAGGAAGCAGTAAAATTCTCTCTGAGGAATACTGAACTTTTTGTAACTGGGCAAAGGATTTTGGTTGCCCTCCCTATGTCACTTGTCCCAATTTACTTAACCCTGTTGGCTCCCATCTTTTATGGGTGGGATCTATTGTGTCTGGATAAAAATCTGTCCCCAGTCTCATGGGTGAAAATCTAAAATGGTTTGCCTTGTCTCCACTCCCCTTTACTGTCTCCATCCAGGTCTGTAACATCAGTCTCATCCAGGGGTTTGAAATTTGCCTTAGATTATTATGTGCTACAGTGTAAAGGCTGGGGCCCCTATTGTCCTATCTCCTTCCATATGTATCCACCCTTGGGGTTTCTTTCTTCCTACAGTGTGTTACAAGAAACAAGATATTGAATTTAGCATGCCTTAAAGTATGTCAGTAGCTCTAGCAGTCCAAACCCTCCTTTGTCACTGTCTAGTAACAATACCTGCCATTTAATTCTTGGTTTCGTGTTTCCCAAAATATTATTTTGGCCAGGCTTTTTTGGATCTTTTCCGAATCTTCTTAGGATGTTAAGTGGCAATGAGGAAAATAAGTATTGGAACCTAGGTAGAATATGCATCTGAAGGTTTCTGTTCTTCCTACTATGGAGAGTGGGAGCTCTCCCTATCTTTTTATGTCCATTCTATTGTGAAAAGTAATGGGAGGTAGTTTGTTTCAAATACGTTTGTTCTTTTGTTGGGGATATAAATTCCTAAATATGAGTGTTTACCCATTTGAAGGGACATTTTTTTCTCAGATGTAGGGCCTTTTTTCCTCCAATTTATCTGTGTTGGCTTTAAAGAGGGATACCTCCCCATACCCTTTCAGAATGTCCAGTAATGCTGATATGTTCTTTTCTGGGTATCACAGGATCAATAGTATATCATCTGCATGTAGGGCAATTCTGACCTCTTCCCCCATCTCCTAGACCCCTTCAATTAACCATGATGCCCTCACAAAGCTACCATTAGCACTATACATACTGTAAGGCAAAAGTTGTGGGGAGAGCTTGCATCCCTGCCACATTCTTCTCTGAATTTCAAATGACAGCAAAAGCATCCCATTAACTCTTACTTTTGCAAGGAGGTGTAAATAAAGTGTCCATACCCATTTGCAGAATGTTTTCCCTAGGTTGGATGCTTCCATTGTGTGTTTAAGGAATCCCCACTCCAGGGGATCAAATGGCTTTTTTTTTCAGCATCAATGGCCAATATTATAGTTAGTTCCACTCTTTCTTCCATTGCCACCAGAGCATTGAGTAGTTTCCTCAAGTTATCATGAATGTGGCTTTTGGTGATTATCTGAGTTTGCTCAGGGCATATTAACATGCCCAGTATGGTCTGCAGATGGTTTGCCTGACGTTTTGCAAATCTGTCAGTTGCCTGCTTAAACAGGGAGATTAGTCCGTATAAACTGCATTGTGTGGGTTGTTTCCCTGATGTGGGATTCACTGAGATATTGACCTCCTGCCATGTTGATGGGGTGTCTCCTGTCTCCTTTATGTTAATAAAAAACATATATAATGTCAGGGTCAAATCTCCTGCAAACCATTTTGTAAAATGTTGGGATATACCCATCTGAGGCAGGTGATTTATTTGTAGGGAGATCTTTTATTACCTGGGTTACTTGTGCAGTCTTTATCAGAGAGTTTAAAATTTCCATTTGTTCCTGGGACAGTTTAGAGAGTTCTGGCCTGCATTAGTTTCCTTTCCCTGTCTTGGGTGTATAGCTGGGTATAGAATGTCTTCAGCACTGCAGCAATTTGTCTTGGAAGATAATTCATTTTGTTCTGCACTAGATTTAAAAAAATGTCTGAATGTTGGATTCCTTCTCCTACAGGTAGTTTGTCAAGAGTTAGATGGCCCTGTTCCCATGCTCAAAATATTTTTGATTTTTGAACCTGTTGTGTGTCTACCCTATGCTGCATTAATTGTTTCAGTTTTTGCCCAACTTTATGTATTGTTTCCTGTGCCTTTGGGTTCTGACTCCAGCTTACTGTACCCAGTCTGTCTCCCAACTGCTTCTGGTGCTCTGCAGCTTGTCTTTTTTTTTTCGTATGAGTGGTGTGTGAAATAACATGTCCCCCAGTACTGCTTTTAATCTATCCCAGACATATGTATGAGTGGAGCCTTTTGCCATATTAACTTGAGATAGATTTGTATCTCCTTTTTGATTTTTTTCTTCAAATCTTTCATTGTTTAGTATCACTGCATTTAATCTCTACATTGTGTCTTTTTTCATTTGCCCTAGATCTATTTTCAGTACTACAGGGGCATGGACAGACACGCTTATTAGACATATTTTATAGCCTTTTGCAAGAGGAAGGTGGGTTTTAATAATATAGAATCTGTTGATTCTAGAGTAGTTATTATTAGGGGGAGTACAGAAGGCAAAATATTTTGCCCAGGGATGCATTTTCTCTAAATGTCCTCCATACCCAGTTCTCCCCATAGATTTTAAAGTACCTTTGCAGTGGCCAGACAGGTATTCTCTGCTCCAGATGAGTGGCCTATCCCCCAGGTCCTCCACCACATCCCTGTTTCCTCCCACTATCACTGTGCCCTCCTCAAAGTCTGAATTTTTTTGTAAATACCATGGCATAGAATGTTGCCATGGCTGGAGATGGACTATAGATGTTTTCTATGTGTATAATTTTGGGGCCAAGTGCTATTGTGACAATTGTTATTCTTCTGTCTATGTCTATGAATTGTTGTTTGATACATCATGGTAACCCCTTTCTAAGTAAAATAGCACCATCTACCTTTTTGCTTCTGGTATGGTATGCTGCCACCACTTTACCAACCCAGGTTCATCTCAATCTGAATTGTTTGCTCTGTGATAGTCTTGTTTCTTGCAAGAGTCCTATGTTGCAGGAGATGCAATTCAACTCACTCAGTATATTTGCTCTTTTTACTATGGAACCCATATCTTTTAAATTGTAAGAAGCTATTGTCAGCTTGTTACTCATTTATACTATGTATAACAATAAAGCAATTCTGCATACCCTTCTCTGGCATCCAAGTGCCTCTTTTCATATTTTGAGTATTTGAGCCTGATTCTCAAAGCTCTCAGAATGACACAAGGGGCTTGCACCACAAGGAATGGTGCACAGTGCTGCTTGCACCAAAAGATGCACCAGAAGCAATTCACAAATGCAGCCTATGTCAGCCACAGGCTGCATGCACCAAAGAGGGCTTGCACCATCCTTCTGGCACAAAATGGGCTGTGGTGTGGCACTAGGGGGCATGTGGCAGATGCAAGCTGCCACATCCCCAAATTCAGGATTCTCTAAATCCTTGCAGAGGGCAACATTCTAAGTACTCTTAGACCATTTCACCCTCTGGGAGGGTCAGAGTATGTGTACCACTCTCAGAGCCCTCCCTGGGTGGGTCAGGAGATGTGCCATGGTCATCCCTATCCCCGATCCCCTTTTGTTAATATTAATCACATCACTGGTGATCTAGTAGACCCCCTGGCCCTGATCTGCCCATGTAATGATAGGTAATATTCCCTGATGGTCTAATGGACCCCCACCCTCCCAACCAGTCAAGCAGTGCCTCACCACCCCCACCCAAACCCCGACCCATCCCTGAGCCGGCAATCAGCACAGCCCTCCACTCTCTATCATAGCCAGCCACTGACTTAGCTTAAATGAATGCATACTGTATGCAGTATGCACTCATCGAATGACAACTCACTGTCAATTAATGAGTGTGTACTGTATGCAGTAGGTGCTCATTGACAGCTCAGTTGGTGGCTGGCCATGGTAGAGAGTGAGGGCTGTATCAGTCACTGACTCAGGGATTGGACAGGGGGAGCAGAGTGGTGGGGCATAGCCTGCTAGTTTGAGTGGTGGGGGTCCACTACACCACCAGAGAATGTTATCTATACTTTCTTTCTGTGTTGTCTTTACTTATAATTGTTTTTGGGCTGTTGAAAATTTAAAACATAGTGGTGGTGTAATTCTGTGCTGTCTTTAATTGCTGCAAATTTTATCTTGGCTTGTCTTACTGTCCTGTAGCTGGGTGAAGGGTGTTAATTGTCTGGCCTCTGACCTCAGCTACGTGATAACTGGAGGTGGGGCTTAGTCACAATTAAAGCAGCAAACAGAGGTTCATCTTCTCAGAAGAAGCCAGTAGGTGAAGGAAGGAAACATATTCAATTCAGTGCTTTAGAGTAACTGGTAATTGGTATTTTTCTTTTAAACTTAGGTTGTAGGCTTGTAGTGACACTATACTTTCTTTCTGTGTTGTCTTTACTTATAATTGTTTTTGGGCTGTTGAAAATTTAAAACATAGTGGTGGTGTAATTCTGTGCTGTCTTTAATTGCTGCAAATTTTATCTTGGCTTGTCTGACTGTCCTGTAGCTGGGTGAAGGGTGTTAATTGTCTGGCCTCCCACCCCTTCCCCCAACTCTTAATTATATGCCCTGATAAATCTGATTGACAGGAGCTAAACACAGGGTATAGTAAGAGGTGTGAAGTAGGAGGGGCATAAGGGGGAAGAAGACCACCCTCAGCACGACAAGTGTTTTGACTCATTTATTTATTTATTGGTTTCTTTTTCCTTAAAAAATATATATATCTGATGATCAGTTACAGGATTTTTAGTACTGTAAATAAATAAAAAGAGAACTAAGAGAGCTTCAGTAGCAGAGAAGTAGTGGAATTGCAGTATAATGTGAGGAGTGGTGCAATGCAGTGGCTGTGGGGCAGCCATATTCAGGCAGACCTTCTGGACACTGAGGTGCTGCCCTATCTGCATGCATCTCTCTGGACTGTGGGATGAGGTAGCCAGACTCAGAGCGAGAGTAAACTGGGTCAGGAGTACCATCACCCCTATCCAGGGACCACCAGTCCAATGCAGCTGCCCCAAAGGATGCAGAGACGAGGAGCACTTGGATGACAGTGGGCTCAGGAGGGTTAGAGCAGTCAGGCAGAGGCACATCCCAGATCCTATTCCTCTCAAGAACTCATATGCCACACTGGCAAGTGAGGACAACCAAACAGAGGTACCCAGGGAAGTGGAAGGAAAGGATGTGGAGGTTAGGCAAGGAGGTGACCTCAGTGGGGAAAGCAGTGGACCCCAGAGGAGGAGGAAGCAAATCCTGGTGGGGGACTCCATCATAAGAGGGATCCAGCTAGGAACACAGGAGGGGGAGGACAGGGAGGTGAGGTGCCTACCAGGTGCCACGGCATGGAGGGATGGAAGGAAGATACTGGGGATCACTGGGAAGGCAAGACAGGATGGTGAGCTGGATGTCATTATCCACCTAGGTACTAATGACTTGGCAAATGGGGAGCCAAAGGAAGTTCAGGAAGAGTTTAGGAAACTGGGGAAGGGTCTCAAGCAAGTAGCTACTTCTGTCACTTTCTCAGAAGTACTACCTGTGAGAGGCAAGGAGAGCACAGGAGTGCATGCACCAGGAACTTTAACTCATGGTTGAAGAACTGGTGCTGTGAGGAAGGTTTGGATTCATTGGTGACTGGGGACCCACCTGGAGGGATGGAGGTTTGTTCAGCCTGACGGCCTGCATCCATCCTGGAGGGAATCAAGCACTCAATGATAAGTTTAAATGCTACATTGACAAGCATTTAAACTAGCAAAGGGTGGCAGGCCAGCAAGGACGGTACCTACTTGGTCACCCCCCACAGCTACTAGTGGAACCAATGAACCAGAGGTGGCTATCTCTGCAAAGCAGTGTGCAAAGATGGAGATTAGTGTCCAAAAGGTGGATAAGCAGAAAGGGGCAAAATTCAGCAGAAGGGCAAACAGCAAGGAGAACCAGGGATAAATGACAACCAAGGATGGGGCTGGAGTAGAACATGAAGCAGTCTAGGGAGGTCAAATCATGGAAAGCCATGTGTGCAAATGCCAGGAGCCTTAGCAACAAGATGGAAGATCTGGAGGCTGTCATGGTACAGTCAGACCTGGACATTGTGGCCATCACTGAAACCTGGTGTAATGATAACCATGACTGGGAGATGGCCATACCTGGCTACAACATATTCAGAAGAGACAGAGCAGGCAGGAAGGAGGAGTGGCACTGTATGTGAAAAATGACATAAGGGCCACACAGATCCAGGAGGAACAAATGGGGAGAGATACTGTGGGTTAAGCTGGAAAGGAAAATGGGGCCAGCCATCCGCACAGGTGTGGTCTATAGACCACCAGCCCAGGAGGAAGAAACAGATAGGAGTTGATGTTAGCCATCCAACGGATGGCAGACAAGGGTGAGTAGTACTGGTTGGAGACTTCAATATACCAGACGTGGACTGGAGTGTCCCAGCAGCAGCATCAACTAGGAGCAGATTTATCCTGGACTCCCTTCAGGGTGCCTTCCTCAAGCAACTGGTCATGGAACCAACTCGGCAGAAGGCAATACTGGACCTTGTGCTCACAAACAGGGACAGTGTGATGGGGGTAACAGTGGGGGAGCACCTGGGTAACAGTGACCACCAGTCATTGTGGTTTGAAATCACAGAAAGAGCAGAACCAAACCACACAAAAACACGTATCCTGGATTTTAGGGGGGCAGACTTTGTGAAAATGGGGAGATACTTGAAAGAGGCATTAAGGGGAATGGGACAGGAATCAGGGGTTGAGGAACAGTGGGCAGTATTTAAAATGGGGATTATAAGAACAACAGAATTATGCATTAAGCAGGTTAGCAAGAGGAAAAGGAAGGGAGACCATTATGGTTTTCCAAAGAGGTAGCAAAGAAAGAAAAGCCAAAAAATTGCATCCAGGCAATACAAAAGACACAGGCAGAAGGGGATAGGGAGAAGTACCAGGAGAAACAAAGGGAGGCAGGGAAGTCAGTAAGGAAGCCAAAGCTCAGACAGAAGAACACATTGCAAAATCAGTGGGTAAAGGGACAAAACCTTTTACAGGTACATAAGTGAAAAAGAAGACAAAGGGAGGGATAGTGAGACTGAAGAGGGAGGATGGGAGCAGTGGAGGATGACAACAATAAAGCTGACATATTGAACAGGTATTTCTGCTCAGTCTTTACTAAGGAAGAGGGGGTAATGGGTCTGAAGGGAGTACAAGGGTGAGAATGGTGCAGAAATGGACACAAGTCCCTTTACGAGAAAGGGTCCTGAAGGAACTGGAAGTAATAAAGAGCTGATAAAGCAATGGGGCCAGATGGGGTGCACCCCGGGTCCTTAAAGAACTAAGAGAGGTGGTGGCTGAACCTCTGGCCATCCTGTTCAGCCAATCACTGGAAACAGGGAGGTACCCAAAGACTGGAGGACAGCAGATGTAGTCCCCTATACAAAAGTGGGAACAAAGAGGAAGCAGGGAACTACAGACCAGTCAGCCTCACCTCGGTAGTGGGAAAGATCATGGAAGCACTACTGAAGGAGAGATTGGTGGAACATCTGGTTGTCAATGGACTACAGGACCCAAGGCAGCATGGTTTCACCAGGGGAGGTCATGTCAGACCAACCTCATTAAATTTTTGACTGGGTGACTAGGGAGGTGGATCGGGAGGGCAGTGGACATGGCCTATCTGGACTTCAGCAAGGCCTTTGACACTGTGCCACATAGAAGACTATTACACAAACTGGGAATATGGGTGTGGGCAGGACAGTAGTGTGGTGGGTAGGTAACTGGCTGGGTGGCAGGACACAGAGGTGGTGGTAAATGGCTGTCACTCCACAGAGGGAAGAGTAACCAGTGGGGTACCACAGGGATCAGTGCTGGGACCGGTCCTATTCAACATCTTCATCAGTGACATTGCACAGGATCTAGAAGCAGAATTTCACTGTTCGCTGATGACACAAAGCTCTGTAACAGAGTAGACACACCAGAGGGTGTAGACAGAATGAGAAGGGACCTGCAGAAACTTGAAGAATGGTCAAGGGTTTGGCAGTTGAAATTCAATGCAAAGAAGTGCAAGATAATGCATATGGGGCACAAAAATCCTGGCACAATATATCAGTTGGGGGTGAGGATATAGCATGCACCAAGCAGGAAGGGATCTTGGGGTTGTCTCTCTGATGACCTCAAGATAGGAAACAGTGTGACAAGGCATCAGGTAAAGCAAATAGGATGCTGGGATGTATAGGCAGGGGCATCACCAGCAGGAAAAGGGAGGTCATAATTCCGCTATACAAGACACTAGTGAGGCCCCACCTGGAGTACAGTGTACAGTTCTGGAGACCATACCTCACGTGAGGACATAGACAGGGTAGAGAAGGTTCAGAGGAGGGCAACAAAGATGGTGCATGGGTTGCATCACAAGTCCTATGAAGACAGGTTGAAGGAACTGAACATGTACTCCTGGAGGAGAGGAGGAGAGAGGGATATGATGAGACATACAAGTATCTTACAGGAGGAACAGGGTGCAGGAAAAACACTATTTTTAAGCGAAAAAGATGTTTCAGGACTAGAGGGCATGGGATGAAGTTGGAGGAGGGACGATTCAGAGGAAACATGAGAAAGAATTTCTTCACAGAGCAGGTGGTGGACAAGTGGAACACCCTGCCAGAGGAAGTGGTGGGGGCTGAAACAATCACGGGATTTAAGAATGCATGGGATAGACATAAAGGAATTCTAGAGGTCAGGGGTAAGGGGAAACAGACTTCTAGGAAAACAAACTGAACTTACAAGCTCAAATGGGCAGACTAGGTGGGCCATAGGCCCTTATCTGCCGACACTGTCTATGTATCTATGTATCTGTGTATCTATGTATCTATCATTATATGGGTAGATCAGGTCTGTAGGGCCTGCTTGACCCATAGGGACATGATTAATATTAATAAAAGGAGATCTGGGCTGGGGGAAACACTAGCTACCATGGAAGTCATCGAGTGGTGCAGCGTGTAGCAACCCATCCAAATGTGCCATCTGTTTGGTGCATAGCCACAATTGTAGCAAGCTGCAGGACTTTGCTGCCAGGACCCTGCCCAATAAAGAATTGGGCACATAGTCTCTGGCACACTGGCAATCGGTGCAAGCAGCCATTGATGTGGCTTGCACTGAGTTTTGAGAATTGGGCACTTTGTTTTCTTAACTTTTCATATCCCCTTTGTTCTGGTGTGACCACCCTTCTAAATGAGTGGCTATGTGGTAACCAGACATGTCTGACTTTTACCTCAATTCCCCCCCACCTCCTGTTTTTCAGCCATAGAAATAGAGCTGATTTCTCCACTGCATTACTGAACATTCTGTTCAACCAACATTTGTCTTATGGTGTATAACACACATACATAATAACATGAACCATAAACTCCAAACAATAAACACTTCAGAAATGTGATCATGCATTGTGACCTTACCACTTGCCCCCTCAGCGGAGTGTCCATGGAACCCTCATGTGTGAACACGTAGGCTTCAATAACCTACTGAGGAGAAATCCCTCATAGTCAGAGGTCACCTCTGTCAGGGTTCCATTCCTCTTTGCAACTCTCAAGTCACGCTGGATGCAGGGACTCTTGTGAGTGCATGAACAGTCAAAACCACCAGAAGTTGTGTCTTTTACTCCATCACCCCATACTTTCTGTCTCTGGTAACCTGGTGGTTCATTTTAGAGAAAGATACAATTCTCTTTATCAGTGGGGCCAGACCTGTCTACCTTTAGCCACCAAGGATATCAGTTTCCCACCCCCTTCCACTCACCATTCCCCATGAAAATTTGTTCTTTTAGCATTAGCCTCTTATTGTGTTTTACCAACCCCTTCATATTTAGGCCCCTGTGACTGACTTGGGACTTCCAGTATGGATCTCAATTTCTGTCAACACAGTTCCTTACCTTTAATACCTGCATGCATTGACTTATCAAGGAAATAACAGAACTCTTAAACAATATTGAAGTTCAGGTAGTCGTTCTATGAGCCACTACCCCCCTCCCCAAGCTTTTTATCAGCACTGCAAATGTTTGTAATATACATCAATGGTTGAACCAAGATAATTAAGAATGTTGAAACTAGGCTATATACAGATGATACGTTCTTGTTGCATCTGTACAAAATATAAATGCAAAGGAATCAAAACTGCAGAAAGAGTTTTCTAAGTTGGAAATGTTTTAAGAAGTCTGGACTGGTACTCAGCCAAAACAAAAAACTCAGTCTATGTTATTTATTACATTCACCAGAAGATGACTTGAGATAAAGGGCTGAATATTTATTTATTTATATTTTTTATTAATTTATTACATACCTGTGATAAGTCCAACTTACTTAAGATGGAGATCTGGGTCAAATTAGTAGGGAGATTGGCCTGCTAGTAGAGAGATGTTGTAACGTCATGAGTTTGTCCTTAAATAGCGTCAAAAAATAAGAAAAAAAAGCATTTAAAAACATTTAATATATCTTGTTTGGTCAAGAATAAGCACTAAAAGTATCAACAACTAGTTATACAAAGTTATCAGATACATTGTTCATCCCTAATTTACTATTTATGTATCTTTATCTGCCAAAAATAACATGAACATATATTTTTAACAGAATTTTACCTAAGCAGGAGATTTTGTTTCCCAGGAGGGAGGGAGGGAAGGAGTTAAGTCAAAAAAACAGGAGTCTCCTGCGAAAAGAGGGAGATATCACATGTATGTTATTACTAGGATTACAAATACCTTTGAACCAAGGGTTCTTTTACAAAGGTTCCGTATCAGCAATGGGTGCAAGCAAAACAGTGGTAAGATACAATACAAGGTCAGGAAGTTAACACAGAAGCAAGTAGAGGTAAGATACAGTACAGGTCAGGAGGTTAACTTAGTAGCAAAATACAGTACATGTGTATAGACTAGCACAGTAGCAAACAGTCAGTGGCAAATAACAATGCACAATTAACAATACAGGTGTATATATATAGCAAGACACAGATGCAAATGAAAACCATCCTGGGGTGACATAAGTGGAGCAAGGGGTTGGGGATAAAAGGGGGAGAGGTGGGGAAAAGGGGGGTTGGCAGTCAAGGATTTGACATTGTTGTAAGTGCAAGAACAGAAAGATAAGTGCTAGGTAGTCTGGGGGTGGAGCAACGAGAGATAGGGTGATAGTGAGGGGGAGACAGGAGGAGAGGAGCGGAAGAGGGGGTGGAATGATATGTGGGAGGTGAGAGGGGATAGAATGGTAGGTGGGGGTGGGAGAGAGACGAGGAGTAGCAGGGGATGGAGGGGCAGAGAGAAGTGGGGAGGGTAGCAAGGGACAAGAGAAGAGGAGGGAGAGGTGAAACAAAACCACAAGCCTAGGCAGAGCAGTCACAATTGTTGAGGTCAGTGAGGTGCTGGCGGAGTTGACATTTGAATGGGCCAAGCTTGTTTTCAGCTGCATTTTCAGTGGGAAGGTTATTTAGCAGCAGGGAGGCCCTAGTGTGGAAAGCACATTGAGCTTGGTTGGTACAGCAGAATGGAACGATAAACATTGGTTTGAGGGAACTGCACGTAAAATGTGCAGTGACTGCTGCCAACATTAAGGCATGAGTTGCAGGGGGTGTGAGGTTAAGACAAATTTTCTTAGCCAGTAGGCAGGTCTGGTAGGCAAGTCTACTATTTAGATTGAGCCAGTTGGATTGCTTGTAGAGATCACAGGTATGCATATGCTTCCCTGTGCTAGTGAGAAGTGTACAGCAATTGTTAAGGGCTGTCTTGACCCATTTTAGAGTGGTATCAATAGCAGCCCATAGAAGACAAGCCTGTAATTCAGTGGTGGGTAACATGGGACTGTATGAGGGCTACAAGTGTGGCCCTCCAATGCTCTGGAGGGCCGCAAAAGCACGCATGACCTCTAAAGGTCCATATTCATAACTAAATTATGCAAATTACACAATTTAATAAGGCAAAAAACCTTTGTTTAATGTCACTAATTATTAAATGTTAAAACCGTATTAAATAATGCAAAACCTTTGATCAGCTACTAATGCTAATCACTAAAACTATTCAGCCTTCTTCTACAAATGATTCCGGTTAACACCTGCAATTTACACTGTGTTACTACTCTATGGCCAGCTTAAATTCTTTTCATCACCGGCAAATCTAATCAATGCGGCATTGCAAATTGTGACAAGCTACTCACCACAAAATCTATTCACTAAGTTTTATATCTTTACTACAGCCTGGACTCACCCCACCAAAACTTTTCTGATTCTTCCCCCAGTATTTCTATGTATTTCTTTCTTTGAATTGCAGTGACTGAAGGACTGGAGAACTTGGTCATTCTCTTACAGCAAAAGCTCCTAAAGCTACACCGCTATTTGTACAGCGCTATTAATTTCAGCATCTCAGAGGACTCGCCACCAACACTATTTAGCTTCTTCACTCAGTTTTTTCTAAAATCCTGAACTTGCAGTTAATAGAGAATTGGAGAACTGGGTTCAGACAAGCGCACACCTAATGACCGCCCGATGGCATACTCTTAAAGGTACACCACTATGTACCACGCTACATTGTAATGCAATATTTATTTCATTTTTACAGCATCACGGGGGCCACAAAAATTGCATCAAGGGCCGCATGTGGCCCACGGGCCGCAGTTTGCCCACCACTGCTGTAATCAATGATGGGTAGGACTGAGGCAGTTTTGGCTGAGTGCATAAGCTTCTTTGGTAAGACAGCGACGGTGGCGGTAGAGGACCCCAGTTCTTGAGTTCACTGATTTTGAGATATGTTGAACATGTGAGCTGAAAGACATTGTGCAATCAAGGATAATACCAAGGTATTTAAACTACTGCACTTGCTCAAGTGGCTGTTCAAGTTCATCATGTATGGTGAAGTTTATGGATCTGTATTTGCTGTGAGAGCTATGGAACAGCATGGACTTTGTTTTTCAGTAATTTATCAACAGCTTATGTTGGAGAAGCCAGTTTTCAACTAGGCTGAAGTTCATCTGTAGCACCTTGAAGAGCAAGACAGGGTAAGTATGGGAGGAAAAGAGGACTGCAACATCGGCATAGAGTATTAAGTTATTATTGCAAGCTGCAGGAAGAAAATTGATGAAAAGGCTGAAAAGTAGAGGGCCAAGGATGGAACCCTGTGGTACACCAGGGCAGACAGGAAGGGCACCTGAGAGAGAGTCAATGATTTTGACTTTTTGGCTCCTTGCTGAAAGGTAGCTTTCAAACCATTTGGTTACATCACTAGATTGTCCAAGGGAGGAGAGTGAGTGAAGCAGGAGTTGCTGGTTCACAGTGTCAAATGTCTTGGTCAAATCAATGATCACTGCACCCAGTAGGTGGCCAGTGTCAATCGCCTTATGAATATGGCTGGTAAAGTCAAACAGGGTGGTGGTAGCACTATAGACTTTTCTAAAGCCATGTTGTTGTGGGCAGAGTAAGTTATATTTGTTGAGGTGTTCAGACAACTGGTCAGCTACAATTCATTCCAAAGCCTTGAAGAGTGGTGAGAGGATAGAGATAGGGCAGTAGTTAGAGAGTAGAGACCTGTCACCACTTTTATGAGTGGGTGTGACCACTGCTGATTTCCAAAGCTGGGGGAATTGTTTATGAGAGAGTGAGAGATTCAGAAGTTTAGTGAGAGGTTGTAGGACAAAGTCAAGGGAGAGAGAGAGAGGAGTTTGAGGTCAAGGGTTTCGCTGCTGAAACTGGCTTTGCTTAGCACTTTGTTTATATATCTTTTAGCTTGAGACATGGATACCCTCTTAAAGTAGAACGGGGGGTATTCCTGTGGAGATTGATTTTATTATTGAGGCAGTGCCATGCAGAGTTCTCAAAGACGTGGGGGGGGGAAGGACACCACTAAAATCAGTGAATGCGAGATTAAAGGAGTCCACTTTTTCTTCAGGGTCCTGTAAAGTGGAGCCATTAACCTCAATCATAGTGGGGGAGGATTTGCTTGGTTTACCCTTGAGGATCTTGATGTTCTCCCAGAAGGGTTTGCTATTTCTCCAGGAGTTAGTAAGTTACTGGTTGTAGAAGGCTTGCTTGGCTCTGCATATAGCTATTGTGCACTGGTTCCTAGCCACCTTATAGAGCTGCATATCATGTGGTTTCCCTGAGTCCATGGTTTGGTGCCAGAGGTCATCTCGTTTTCGCATCATGGAGATGAGTTCGGAGTTAATCCAGTGATTAGTGGCAGACTGAGTTTTGCATTTATGTAGAGGGGCAAAACTGTTACAAACTTTGTTAAACTGGGCTCTGAAGAAGTCAAGTGTTTGGTCGACACTGTTCAAGGAGTCAAGGGGTGTCCAGTCAACCGTTGATAGGGCAGCAAGGAATTGTGGAAGCTTTGCTTTTGTTAAGATTCTTTTATAAGAGAAAGAGGACTTAGGTTTGGGTGCCTTGTTTGACCAGTGGCAAATCACTGGGGAGTGATCACTGAGAGCATCTGGGAGAACATCCATGTTAATGGTTCTGCTGGGATGAGAGGTGAGGATCAAGTAAGGAGCTACTACCAGACTTATAATTAAACCTAGTGGTAGAGGCGACCATTTGAGTAATGTCTAGGGCAGCCATGGCATCCTCATATGGGTTGGCTTCTGGAGCTAGCCAGTTAACATTTACGTCACCCATTACAATAGTATTGTCACAGGAGGTGCTGTTGTCCATGAAGTCTGTGACCATTTGGAAGCATGTAACATGGTCAAGAGGGGTGATGTATACTGATGCAGCTGTGAAGGATTTTCCCTGCTGGCCCAGGATTATTTTAACTGCTAGGATTTGAGAGTTGTTTGCAGAGGGAGGTAATGGGATGACTAGCCCTTTAAGACTGTCCCTCAAATAAATGGTGCAGCCACCCCCTCTCTTGGCAATTCTGTTGAGTCAGAACAGGGCATAGCCTGGAAAAGATACAGCATTCTCTGGGACCTTAAGAGAGAGTCAAGTTTCACTGATGGCTATAACATTCGGCCTATGTTGTAATACCCAGACTTGGAGTGCTTCGAGCTTAGCTGGCAGGCTGCAGATGTTAAGAGTTGCCAGCTTGATGGAGCCTTATTTCTTGTGTCATTTGTATGCTAAGGTGGGTGGATCGGGGTTTGGGTGTACGTTCCCAGCTAGGAGCAGGAGGAGAAGTGCAATCCTAGCAAGTTAGTGAGCAAGGAACTTGTGAACTGAACGCCGTCTACTTCCGACGGATTTTTTAGCAGGTGTGTTACTGCAGGGCGTGAGTAATTGAAGGAAAAGGGGGGGGTACTCAGGGATAGGGAGGAGATTATCTCGGTTATTATTGAGGGAGGCTAACATGGGAGCACAGTAGTGTGTTTTGGATGGCAGTAGGGTACACCAAGGGATATATCCCAACATAGAGTGGCGACGCTGGTAAATGAGTGGGGTACTAGTACTAGTGGAGTTGAGGGGTATGAAAAACAGAAGTAGAGGCAGTGTTAGAAAGATGTTTATGGACATAGCAAAAAGAGGTACAGGTGTCCAAAGTGGGATCCGTCCTAATTCCCGCAATAGAAAATACCGAGTGACGAAATCCTGAAAAAAATATTTCGATTAATCAAAATACAGAAACAAAAAAATACCGAATATCCAAATCCCGCCTCATTACATGTAAACCAGTAATAATGACTCACCAGACTCTGCAGTAAACTCCAGGCAGTAGCAGCATTGTAAATCCATTCAGTATTTTATATATATATGGTTGATATAGTGTTCCTGAAAGAATGGTATAATGTGTTGCTCCAAATTTCAAGAATTGGGGACAGCAGTGGCAAGTCATTCTTCACATTTGCAAACTGCAAGAAACTACAAAGTGCTTGGATTATGGCATGTTGCAGAGAACTGAGCATATTTCCAAATTTCAGTATTTCAGTATTTTTTATGGCGGGATTTTGACTGTATCGGGAAATCGGCCGTTCGGGATGTTTTTTGCGGTAATTTACTATTCGGTATTTTTTTAGACGGGATTTCGTACCTAACCCATCCAAAGCAGAGGGTAAGGAGAGAGTGCAGAGATTATGAAGTTAGCATGGTGGAGGGGAGTAGAACAGGGCTGTGTGTTAGGCAACAGGGGGTGATCCTAAAAGCACAGGCCTTGACAGAAGTAGAAGAGGGAGGGAGCAAAGACTGATGAACAGTGATAGACTGACCACACAATAGCTAATGGAGAACAAACAGAATCTGTGTACAAGTAGAAGTACCTGGGGGTCCTAGTGGATGGAACATTAAAATTTGATAAATATATAGATAAATATTGTTAAAAAAAGTGAACTACAGACTTAGGGCACTTCGGAGAAATGCTCAAGCCCTGACCAAAGAGACAAAGATCACTATTGTGACCCAATTTATTTTATCAGTTGCAGAATATGGAAGTCTGGTATGTAGGAATGCCCCTAAAAATTCCTCGCTAGGCTAGATACAACCTTTCACAGATTGGCCAGTTTTGTCTTAAACAGTTCATTGAAAACTCATCATTGCCATTTGTATGAAAGGCTATTCTGGGAGTCCCTGCTGATAAGAAGAGAGAAACTAAAGACCATGGGCTAGATTCTAGAAGGGTGGCACAAGTTGCCACCGAACACAACTTGCGCCACCCACAACTGCGTCTTTGACCCTGCACCCTATTCGAGAAGGGGCAGGGTCAGCGCAACTCAAATCCCTGTGACTTATGACATGCGGCCAGGTATGCCGGAACTTTGGGGCGTACCTGGCAGGGCATGTCATAGCTCTAACAGCCAGTGGCGTGGTCACCCCCCTCTGTGCCCGACCCAGAGTCACCAACCGTGACATGGCATATACCCGAGTCTAGTGCCCCTCCCAAACTGTACAATATCAATTGAGATCCCGTATCCTGGGTAGTCTAGTACCCCCCAACTGTACAACATCAATTGTGATCCCATATCCCTAGTGCCCCCCAGAACTGTATAAAAGAAATCCGATCCCATATCCCTGGTAGTCTAGTGGCTCCCCCAAACTGTATAACAGAAATCTGAACCCGTATCCCTGGTAGTCCAGTGGCCCCCTTGAACTGTATAAAATTAATTTCGATTAATATCTGAGCACGTCTTTTCAATATGCACTGATAATGGACTCAGTCGGGGGCTGGCCGTGGTGGTGAGAGGTGGACTGTGCCAGTTGCTGGATGGGGGCGGATGGGGGTGCTGGGTGGGCTGGCATGGCTGGGTGGGGGCTGGAGGCCCCCCAGACTACCAGGGATATGGGATCAAAATTAATTTTATACAGTTTGGGAGGCCCACTAGACTATCAGGGATTTGGGTGTGGATTTCTTTTATACAGTTCGGGGGGCACTAGACTACCAGGGATACAGGTTCGGATTTCATTTATACAGTTTGGGGGGGCACTAGACTACCAGGGATATGGGATCAGAATTCCTTTTATATAGTTGGGGGGGCACTAGACTACCAGGGCAGACTTTATGCCGCATATGTGGCGGTGACTACATGATTCAGAAGCGCGGATGGGAGGATAGCATACGCCGCCCTGTGGGCTTCTTCCAATGGGTGTTTTGGGGGGCTGGGGGTATGGGTAGTCCTGTGGGGCCCTGCTGGGGTGTGCTGGGCATGGAGGGGAAGGAAACCATGCACTGTCTGCTGGACAGCCTACAAGTCTACAGGACCCCTCGGGGGTGTCCGTAAGTTATACCAGCTAAATGCTAGTATAACTTACATTGCCAGATATCCTCTGGGGGTTCTTGTAGAATCCTGATGTGGGCACTTTGTGGTTGCCCTTCTAGAATGGGGTGCAACTGCTGCTGTAAATCCCCTAGCGCCATGTCGCAGGGAGTTTATGCGGCGTAACAGCTGTTCGGCACAAGTGGCCTGAGACATGTCACAGGCCACTTTGTAGAATCGCGCATGTCGCAACTGCTGGCGTAAGTTGCTACATGCGCCATTCTTCTTGGTGTAACTGCTGTTATGCCAGGTGTAACCCTTCTAGAATCTGGCCCCATAACTGTATATAAAATAATTAATAACTTTGTTTCAGGACTACTGAAAATGGTCTCAATAAGCACCACTTGAGAGACTTGAGCAATGGGGTCTCATTGCACCTAAAATTCTAACTAATTTTCATTTGCTTACTCTTTATTATATAGTTCCCAAAGCTTGGAACCAGTTATCACCAGATGCAAGGAAATTAACAAAACTAAACAGTTTTAATGGGAATATTAATGAGAGCATGCAACATGAGTGCATTTGTTTCTACCTCGCTGTGTAATTTGACTGCTCGATTGAGAATTTATTGTAAAGTCTCAATTATTGTTATATATTCAGCTTTATACCGTGTATGATGTTTTGTATTCAGTAACATGTTTGGGATTGTGAAGTTTTAATTTGGAGATGAAGTTAAGGTAAAGTCATCAAATTCACCTCTACAGATCATTTTGCAAATTTATCTGTTTAATAGGAAATTCACAATTGGTAACTTTGCCTTACAGCTTTGCCTGTAACTTCTCTTTTGGGTACACCAAGGTGAAGTTGGATCAAAATGAAGCTGTTGCTGGGCCAGAGCGTTGGTATCTTTTGGAATGATCCTCTTGTTGCCGGCTCCTCCAGCATCTACCTGCATTCATGCCACAGATGTGGAAGAAAATAATTTGGCAGCACGAATGCTACCACCCCACTTCCATCAACTACTTCTTTTGGGGGGTTTATGCATAATGTTTGTTGAATTTGTCTGAAACTTGACATGGTTATAGTCCAAGAGGAGATGCATATTCAGTACATTTCTGATGATCATCAGACTTAAATTGTGGATTTGGCGCCATAGTCAATTTGGGAGGTGATTTTGGGATTCTGTGCATACCCCATGAATTTTTCCAGGGGTATTATGTGTCACTATTGTCGTACTCATTTAGACCCTTGCTTGAATATATAGAATGGCCCTTAACTTCAAGGCTGGTGGTGTTATGGCTTGTTAAAGTTGCGGTGTTATCATATGGGACGTTAGGGTTAGTGTTACTGAGGTCACTTGCAACCTATGCAACAAATATGTCCCCCATGGCAAGCATGGGACCCACATGGGTACTATGGGCTAGAGGCTGTACCTCATGGTAAATCACTGGGCCAAGTGGAAAGAAAAGAAAAGGGAAGTGGTAAATGGGGGTGGTGGAGGTGGTGGTCCATCCATGCTGGCAGCGTTTCATGAAAGTTGTAAGGGAAGTTCCCATGTCATGGTGGGGAGACAGGCACACCTTGTGGAATGCATGAACAAGCATCACCCAAACTGCCACTATTTTTTTTTTCTTTTATACAAAAAATACACAACAAGGATTTCTGCGACCAAGGGGACACACACAAGATGCAGAAACTCAGGTAATTATAATGACATTGCTGTGTACATGAAAAACTGCTAACTTCAATCAATATACACAAATGAAATCATTATAGTCAAACTACAGTGGCAAAAGTAATTCAGTAAAATACACGTAACTGTTCTACAGAACCAAAAGTACAAACCAAAAAAAACAGGGGAAAAAAATTCAAACAAAACACTGGCTACAACAACACCAGTACTGCTAAGACAGAAAAGGCTGGCTAACTTGCCTTTTTTATGACTGCATAGCAGGCAACATATTGCTATGATGTAGTAGAGAGCGGACTCTGGAAGCAAATGACTGGATACCTTAATTGTGTCCTTCCACAGTAGAGTTGAAGCTCATGCTTACCTCTCCATTTACTGCACTGCTGTTCCTCCCTCCCCCCAACCCTGTGCATTATATTCCTGCTCCACGCTCACTTCCGGTTCACTTCTGGGCTTGGAGGTAGCACTTCTTTTCCTTTATATATATATATATATATATATATATATATATATAAAATAATGTTTCCCTGGTGCCTAGTGGCACTCACCACCCTCTGCTCTCTGATTGCTGTCTCTGTTATTTAACGATCTTTCTCATGTCACCCCCATCCTCTGATAGCTGTCCCCACTGTCCAGTCCTCTTTCTCTGGTGTCTAGTGGCACCCCCACCCTCTGATCACTGTCCCCATAATGTGTTACTGTTTCACTTGTGTCTAGTGGCAGACCCACTCTCCAGTTGTCATTGTGTTATGCAGTATTGCTTCCTTGATGTCTAGTGGCACCCCTCACTCTCTAGTCGCCATCCCCTTTTTGTAATATTGCTTCCCTGATGTCTAGTGGCACCCCCTACCCTCCGATCATGTCACATTTTTGTAGTATTGCTTCCCTGGTGTCTAGTGGCACCCCCATCCTCTGATCACCAGCCCATTTTTGTAGAATTGCTTCCCTAGTGTCTAGAGGCACCCCTCACCCTCCAATGGCCATTTCCATATGGTACTATGTGATCTTAATGAATATGAAATAGTGAGAACCATGTCAGCAAAAGCAAAATGCCAAACTCAACTATAGCCCCTAAACAAATGAGCGAGCATCAAAATAGCAACTCTGCAACCCAAAAAAAGTGAGCAAATGGCAGCCAACAATGAAGACATGGGAATCTGAGGCAGGACCTTACACCTGAAACTGGATATTATAGGTGAGACCACAAAGGTAGTCATAGTGGGTTTCTGCTGACAACAAACCAAACTGCACACAGCAGGCAACAAACAAAACTGCATGCTTGAAAGGGCTTTGCCCACCGAAGCCCCCCACACTGTCTGTAACTGATTATAAAACACTCCAAGGCCACACATTGTTGGGAATGGGGTGCCTGGTTCTTCCTCATGTTACTTTCCCGTGCTATTTTTTGTGAGTCGCTGTTTTGGCATACTTGCTATTTACTGACGATCAATATAGTGCATTCGTTATTTCCACAGGTGCTCACATTGAGTCACTCAAGTGGAGTCACTCAATTTGAGTCACCTATATTATGGGATACCTCCCCATGTTGTCCTAATGTCAACTGAAATAAACAAAACCATCCATCAATGTTTTATTAAACCTGCAAAAAAGAAAATGGTCCCTCACCGATCTGACCCCCACACCTCAACCTTCCACTCAGCACCCACCACCCCACACCCCCCATACCACCCACATACCCTCACTCACTTGAACATGTCCCATGATAAAAATCTATTTTCCAAACCAAGACATGTCTTGCTCCTGGAACTATCGCCTGCAGTATGAGAAACTAAGCAAATTGCTGTTCAATGTATTTCAATGTGGTTTTCAACTTTCATGCATAACTTTGTAATTTTTGCATATTTTGGCCCAAAATTTTCAACATGGCATTTCTGGGACCCTACCTCATGATTGGTTGTGGTGGAATTATGCTAATCATGCATGAAAGGTGATTTCATGCTCGCATTGCAAAATCACCTTTTGTGATTGTATTGCAAAATCACTTTTTAGGCAGAATTTGAAAATGTCCACTGCCCTTGTCCACAAGGTGGGGTCATAAGAAGGTTATATTGGAATTCTGGTGTCAAAATATGTAAAAACGACAAAGTTATGAGTGCATGTTGAAATATCTCTACACTCGCTCATAACATCGGCAATTTTTTAAAATATTGACCCCAAATTTTCAACATAGCCATTTTCGTACCACCTCATGAACTTGTCAGCTGTCAGTTTTAAAATCTTAACCAAAATGTGTTTTTGCACCTGTGGTGTGGAATTAAATTTTAGTGGAATATAATCAGCTTATGGTGGGGATTTAAAAACTTTCACCTACAGGGTTCATAAGGTAGGGTGAATCGGCCTCTCCCTTTTCTCAACTCAGCAGCACCTTCATTTTTCAGCCATATTGTCTCTGACAAAAGCTTGTCTTTCTCAGAAGTTGCTGCAGCTAAGCTCCCCTCACCCCCACAGCACTGCCTCACTACACAATACAGAAAAGGAAACTACAACTTTAAACTAACTAAATCACAAAAAATATCACAAATAATTGGTGATCTAGAGGCACAGGGCACAGTAGACACTTAATGGAGTGATTTGTTGGAATAAACTATGTGTTTTAAATGCTTTCAAAGGTTTTTAGGCACAAAGGTACAGCGCACACTTACAGTAACACCCTCTCTTCCTCACACTGCATTGAATTCAGCCTATACATGGCAATACAGCTCATTGCAGCACCATGAGACCTCCAATCCCAGGGATCCTTGCAAACTTTGCTTTACAGCCAGACTTCACCAGTGAAATTCACAATTTAGACATTTATGAAGTTATCCTTTAAGGTGAAGTAGAAATTTGCCTTAAAGGAGAATTTTGCAATTTCTGTAAAATTCATGAATTTCTCCACAAAGCCACATTTTTTTAACTTTGCCCACCTTTAAACATGTGATATACTATTCACATAAGCCTATTTTGTGTTTTGCTTTGTATTTTGCAACTGGGTGGATCATTTTACTCAGGACAACATTGTAAATAGTGCCCTTGGGTCCTAAGCATTTCATCCTGCTTAAAACTAATAGATATTTAGGGTAAGCTGCCACTACACTGATACCCGTACAGCGAATCCCCGACAACAAAACCCCCACTGCACCTAAATCAGCAGCAATGGGGGTTTTGCATTGAGACACTTTAGGGTGACAGGGGTAAATATCTAACTCCACTGTCTGTGTGACATGGAGTTAGATTGCATTGTGCACCATGATGTTGCTGGTCGGTTCGGGGTCACATCGCGGTCGGGGGTGTCAACGAGTTCCTGGAGCTGGAGCGGATGTCACAGTTGGGGTTATCATGATGGTGTCATGGATTCAATATTTAATACTAGTAAATGTGTGCAGCCCTTCCCTAGCAGGACCCTACACCTAGAATCCAACAACAAGAAAAGAAGAATGCACACTTACTGTTCGTACTAGTGACCTAGTTCCATGTATGGCTCTGTTGCACTCATTGATCCAGTCATGTTTCTAAGCAGTATCTCAGAATGCTTTTATTCACAATTCAGGGTCCATAGTCTGCTTGTACTGTTGCAATGATGGAGCAATAGTGGCAATCAGCAGATTGCACTGTTTGGCTTTTCACCTTGCGTTGAGGTGGTACATCTTTTCACAGGGCCCATATACCTTTTTGGAGCCAAATATTCCATGGACTGCCAATCATTACCCAGGCTCTCTTGAGTGTCCAGTATTATGATCTTTACCCTGATGTTAAATTCCCACATGTCAGCTGGAGGAAAATAAAAGGTCAGCATGGAGAAAGTAAGTTTCTGGGAAGTAATCTCTGAGGCACTCCAGTCTTCACAGACTGGGTCTCACAGTACATGATAGGCTGTTGATGCACATGTGACTTCAAAGAAGAAGTCCCAGCCCCTATATTGCCCTGCCTTGGGCTACCTATGCTCAGTTCTTCATGTGCATCTGATCAGGCCGGATCATAAGATCAAGTTCCTGATTAAACTTCGCACCTTGGGTTTCACAGGCTGGGTGTCTGGCTTCATTTTACAGCAGTCACATTATTCTCTTAGGGTGTGGAGTGGAAGGAACTCTTCAGGATCCCATTTGATCACAGGTAGGGTTTTGCTAACACTGGAACATAAAAATTAAAAAAGCTGGTGCCACATATATTGTAGTCTCTGAAATGCTTTCTCTGAAGCATGTTTGTTTCAGTCCCTTATACATTTTTTGAGGTTTGTTCAGATCTCTGCAGGTGGGCCCATTTCCATTACATACTTTTTGCTTTGCATTCGGCCTTTCCTGACCAATGCCCATGCCATTTTCTGTAAGCCTGTCGGGTAGGAGTTCTCTGTCAGGTCTGGGGTTTCTATGCTCAGTATTGATAACAATTTGGAAGCTTGAAGTAATTTCTTATAAGTGTTATTCCGGATTCCACATGCATAATTAGCTTTACTGGATATTTTATCTGCACTTTGATTTGCTATTTTTTTAATTGTTTTATAACACTCAGAACTGCTTTTTGTTTACAAAGCATGTTAAGGGGGAAAGTCCTGATCTATATAAAAATGTTCTGCTATTCAGGCTCAGGTCCTTTTATTGCCCACACTTTTTTATTGGCTGTTCCTCACAGGAAATCTAAGGAACTTCACTAACATTGAAAGTGGTGGGCAATCTCCTTTACTTTCAGGCACCATTGTGTGATGCTCCCATTCTGTTTCTATGGGCATGTCATTTGGGAGACTGAGTTCTTCTTGAAACCAAGATGTTAAGAATGTGTTTAGGTCTGGTTGTTCACATCATTCTGAGAATCCAAACAGCTGCATATTCTTGTGAATACCCTTGGTCTCTGTATCCTTGGCTTGGTCTGTGATTTCTCTGTCTTGACTGCAAAGGTACAGGATCATCTGGCCCAAGCTGCTTGTTTCCTCTCAAATGTCATTTACAGACTCCTCTACAACCATGGTTCTTTACTCCAGTTTGCAGAAATCCCACTTCAGGTCACTCACGTTGCTAGCTATTCTTATTAATGTTTTGAGAATTGTAGGTACACATGCTCTATCAAAGGTGAAAGGTGAAATTTCACCAGCAGTTGCAAACAAAATATTCCCCCAAGCCAGCAAAATTTTGTTTGGGGGTGAAATTTCACTTTATAGACTTGTGGTGGTGGGCTGGCAGCCCCTGACAGTGACTGTCATTCCCCCCTGACCACTCAACACCCCAAAAATAAAATCTTCCCTGGTGTCTAATTGTCCTCTCTGGCCGATTACCAGCCCAACTTGGCTTCAGTGATTGAGCGTGTGCTTGTACAAGCACGCACTCATTCACTGACATGCTATTGCACTTGCATGCTTCAATGAATGAGCGTGTGCTCACATAAGCACACATTCATTCATTTTGGCTCTCTGTTGGGCCACTGGCCATGGAGGTGAGTGGAAGGCTGTGCCGGAGGCCTGATCAGGGTATGTGGGGGAGCGGGGTGGGTGATAACAGGGTGGGGAGGTCCAGTGTTTGGACCTCATTCATTGAAGCCAAGTTGGGCTGCTGCCCATTGAGGTGAATGGAAGGCTATGCCAGTGGCCTGATCAGGGTATGGGGGAGAGCAAGGTGGATGCTGATAACAGGGTGGGGGTCCACTAGACACCACAGAGTGTTTTTTATTAAGTAAAGATTGGGGGACCCAGGGGAATGGAGGGTGGGGGGAGAAATTTATTGGAGGGGTTACTACTGTACTAATTTGGGCCAATAATCAGTGGGGGCAGGGGCAACAGATACTGGGGAGAATATTTTCAACATGTGGGCTGGAGAATGGCCGGGTCGGGGGCAGCCAACTAGAGACCAGGGAGCAGGGAGGAATATATTTGGCAGGATTTGTGGTGGGCAAAATTGAGGGTGAAATAGCAAAATGTCACCACAATTTCACAAAACATTTCTCATGGTGAAATTGCCGATTTTGCCACAATTTCGCTGGTGAAATTTTATTTTGCTTCATCCCTATTCCAGTTTGGCCCATGTCTCTGCCTTACATGCAATATCTGCTGGTGGGATTTGTCAGTTGGGCAGGCAAATGTATGGAGATTTTTGTGAGAATTTGTCTCAGAGCCTAGAGTCTAAGCTGCCATACTAGTCTGATGTGGAACTAGAAGTTCCCAGATCTTTGTTTTGATATATATATATATATATATATATATATATATATATGTAGATATATATATATATATAGATATATATATACAGTGGCCCAGATATTCAAACTCGCCAGTCTGAGGTGCAAGCCCTGCGCTGCTCAAAATAGTTGCGAGGGTGTGGCGGTGATATTCAAAAGGAGTGGCTGTTGGGCAACTCCTTTGAATATCACCCAGCCACAGCACTTGCGCATGGCGCAGTGCAACTTGCGCCACCGCAAGTTGCCAGAGTTGAGCATTAAACTTGCGGTGGCGCAAGTACCATTGCGCCATGCGCAAATTTCCGATATTCAAAAGGTGACATGCAAATGGGGCCATAATTTATGCAAGGCACAGGGGGGGCCATTTGCATCTATTTATGGCCCCATTTGCATGCCATTTGCATGTAGGTGCGCCGATCCCCGAGGACTTGCTCCTGGCCACCCTGCCAGGCAGCAGCCGTCGAGGACCCGACGCTTACAATGCAGCGCCGATCGCGGGCATCACAGTTACATGACACCCCCACACATCTCCCACAGCCCGATCGCGGGCAGAAACTCTATGACCCCCATTGCCCGATCGCGGGCAGAACCATATAGCCCCCAATTGCCCGATCACGGGCAGAATGTAACCCTCACCCCAACCCGAATAACTCCCTGGTGGTCCAGTGGACCGTAAAGCCCGATCGCGGGCAGAATGTCACAACACAACCCCCCAAACATCTCCCTGGTGTCTAGTGTCCCCCCACCCACCCTGAAGCCCCTCCTCCGCTCCCCGCGGCCGGCGGCGACAGCATCCACCACCTGCCGCCTGCCGCCCGCCCGACTGACTGTCCGGTGGGCTGCCGCCCATTGGTGCAGAGCTACAGCCAATGGGCATGCAGCCCATACCCGTACATGACAGTCAGATTTGTGAATGATCATTGGGTGGGTGGGGGGGACACTAGACACCAGGGAGATGTTTGGGGGGTTGTGCTGACATTCTGCCCGCGATCGGGCTTTACGTCCACTGGACTACCAGGGAGTTATTCCGAGTTGGGGAGGGTTACATCTCTGCCCGCGACTGGGCACTGGGGTTCATATAGGTTCTGCCCGCGATCGGGCTGTGGAGATGTGTGGAGGGGTTCATGTACTTGTACTGCCTGCGATCGGGCTGTGGGAGATGTGGGGGTTTCATGTAACTGTGATGCCTGTGATCGGGCTGGTGGGGAGGCACAGGGACCGAGTTGGGGGCCAGCCAGGGGTGGCAGCTGCTGTGTTGCGCCCTGCAATACAGCAGCTCACCTGTGGGTGGCCCTCAACTTGATCCTTTTTTTTTTGGCTCAAGGTTGTGCAGGCGCAGGTTGGGGGTTGCGCCATGCACAACTCTGCACAACCCGACTGAATATCAGGTTGCGCAGGTTATGCATGGTTCCTCCCCCTCCTGTTGAGCATGCATTCATTTGCATTGCTCTTTTGCGCAACCTGTTGCCAGTGGAGCAACTGCCTCCTGCTGAATATCGCAGAATGGCGCAATGTAGGACTTGCGCATGCGCAACCATGTTGCGCATGGAGCAACCCTTTTGAATATCTGGGCCAGTATATATAACTTTGAATTTCAGCCCAAAAAAATAATAACTAAATCTTGTTCTCCTTTATAGATATAAAATCTATTGTTCTGGAGTTCGAAATAATCATCCCAGTCAAGAGGTGAAAGACTGCCAGTTGGTTGGGAATATGTTTTATGAATGCACTTTCAAGCCAATCTTTTCCATGTCTGGCTATGTATTGTGGGTTGAGATACATCACCAGTTAGGAATGCTTGAGTCACCACCAAGTTGTATTATTCCAATGGATGTCGGTGAGTATATTAACACTGTACACATACAGTGCTGCTAACTATAAACGTAAACACATAAAATTATTGCTGTGCATGAGTAAAACCTGTATTTATTTTCATGTACAGTATTTTACATTCTCTAATCGCATGCACTAATGAAAAGTCTAACATAGGACTAAAATTAGAATGAAGACTTTCTATTTTTCTAATATATTTCTAGTACAGTTTATACAGTAACTGAAGTCAGTGGGTGAATACTGTTGTTATCTTAATCTAGTCATATTGTGTATTATAAACAATTAAATACTGTAAATAGCTTGTGTTCAATGATTGTATAGCCACATTTAAAAGCACTGATCTCTTTCTTTCAGCAGCTTGGACTAACCTTCTGAGGAAGTGCCAGATGTTTATTTGTCACTAAAACGAGTTCATTTCCAGCACATTATTTTATTTGTTGCAAAGTTTCCCAATGATAGTTTGTGTAATGTAGAAAACAAAGTATTTTATAAGTATAACATTTTTTTTTCCTGTTTTCCTCAAACTATTAGTAAAGCCTCTGCCACCTTCAAGTGTTAAAGCAGAAATCACAACAAATGATGGCTACCTGAATGTTAGTTGGGAAAGACCAGCACTTCCAGTGGATAGTCTTCAGTTTCAGATTCGGTATTCTGTGAATGGAACACAAACAAACTGTAAGGTATAATGCAACTATTAAATCAACTGATAGATATGCATGGTAATTTATGTCAAACAGAAGAAAACATGGCCAATTATAGACAGTTCAGACATTATTAAAATAAATACATTTGAGTACTTGTCCTGTTGCTGTAAGTCAAGGACTTAACGCAGAAAAAAATATATGTTTTTTTTTCTTTTCTTTACCTCTATATGAAAAATGTTCTATTTGCACTGGTAGGAAGACGTCTTACTTTTTTTATACATTCTTTCTTTTAGCTAGTCAGCATATTTATTTATTGATTGATTGTTTTCTTTTTTATTTATTTCATTTATTCAAGCTATTTATGTTAGGACAAGAGGGATCACTGAGCTGATTACAGCTCCTGTTGAGGTGTGTTGTTGGGGAAGGGGATAAAGGGACACCTAAGAAACAACACATAGACAAAATACAGTGCAAGGTGCATTGGTTAGATAATGACTGGGGATATCTATCTATCTATCTATCTATCTATCTATCTATCTATCTATCTATCGGATATGACATGGGTGGGAGTGAGACAGCACTAATATCTTCACGAGCTGTCACTAAACTCGTGATATCCCAAGAGTGGTGAAGCCACGAGTGGTATACAAGAGTTCAGTGACACCAAGTGTAGACATTTCTGCTGTCTCACTCTCACAAATGTCATATCTGATTTGCACAACAAGTGTGAGTCTCTCTTTTTTCCATTTTAAAGTTGTCCCGGATTCCCCCCTTTTCCCTCACAAAAACACAGAGACCATTGTTTGTTGTTGTGCTCAGATTGGCAATTAATTTATTTATATTCATAAATCCATATTCCATTTCTTTATTATCATATTGCCATAATGTCCATTTATTTCCATCCATATATCTCTCTCTGATTATCCATCCCCCAGGCGAAAACCTGGGTGCCTTCTTCTTCTCCTTTTCTGTTAGGTAACGGTGAAAACCGAGACCGCTTTCTCCTTCATCTTCTTCCTCCTCTTGTGTTACTCCTTTTTCTTCCCCTCCCATCCCCCTTTTTCCCCTGCCATCCACCTTGGCAGTCTATAATCCTTTATCATCTGCCTTCCACTTTTTTGGCAGTCCCAAAGCATTTATCACCTGCCATCCACCTTTGGCAGTCCATAACCATATTATCACCTGCCATCTTTCCCTCGTACTCCACCTTTGGTAGTCCATACCCTATTATTACCTGCCATTCACCTTTGGCAGTCTATACCTTATTATTACCTGCCATTCACCTTTGGCAGTCCACTGTCCTACCGGACGCGTCTGTCCTCCACCATGACAGACCCATAATACGGCCCCAAATTGACCCTCTTTCCCTCGTACTCTGTCTAGCAGGGTGGGTGGGAGGAATCAAAAACTCCAGCAAAAAGTGGCTGAGACCCCCTTTAGCTGACCCTTATGTACCTCCCTTCTCCCCTCCCCTTCCTGCTACCTGCCCATTGTTCTGACTCTTGGCTCCTCCCCTTCCTTTTCCCTTCCCCTTCTGAGCACAACCATTCCCTAAGGGAGGAAAGGGGTGCACCAGGACAACCTGGTCTGCCCCTTAAAGGGTAAGCTCCATTGTCCTGGATTCCCCCCTTTTCCCTCACAAAAACACAGAGACCATTGTTTGTTGTTGTGCTCAGACTGGCAATTAATTTATTTATATTCATAAATCCATATTCCATTTCTTTATTATCATATTGCCATAATGTCCATTTATTTCCATCCTTATATCTCTCTCTGATTATCCATCCCCCAGGCGAAAACCTGGGTGCCTTCTTCTTCTCCTTTTCTGTTAGGTAACGGTGAAAACCAAGACCGCTTTTTCCTTCATCTTCTTCCTCCTCTTGTGTTATTCCTTTTTTCTTCCCCTCTCCCGTCCTCCCCCCACTTTTTCCCCACTAGCCAGTCTCCAGCTTGCGTTGGATGACTGGCTTCCCCCCAACTTAGGGCATACCTCTCCCCTACTTCAGGGGTGAAAAAACCTTCCTCCCCCTTTTTTTTTTTTACCTACCCACTTCCGTCTGTTTCCTCCATTCCTCTGTGAAAATCATTGCTTCCGCATTGAACATGTCTATTGCTATATCTGACAAGTGTACTCCATCTGAACTGTAGAAGTCATCCACCCATACTTCTACTCCCCGCAGTATCACTTGTCCCCCCATCTGCCTTATCAATGTCCCCACCCATCTATTCATCTTTCTCCTGGCCCTCTCCACTGCCCTGTGGCTGTGTTCCTGTCTCCATACCCTTCGTGATATCATATCTAACCAGGCAAGGCATACTTGAGACCACCACTGTCTTATTGCCACTAGGTCCCTCTTTATCTGTAAATATGTGTGCACCAAGGTCTACCTGCCAGGTCGTTGCCCCCTAGGTGTAAAATAATTAGGTCTGGACTGGGCCATCATCTCTTGAGTTCCTTCAACGCGGGCAGAAGCTGTGCCCATCTCATCCCCCGTAGGCCGTGCCATACCAACCTACACTGCCTTACATCCTGGTACAATTGTTTTCCCCAGCTTTTGTCTCTGCTCTCTTACCAGCCCAGTAAATATAGGAATGGCTGCAGATCCAGACTTCTGTGCTCCTTCCTCTACCTATGGGGTGCAAAGAACATTAATTAATTTACATACAATCTCAGTGCCCTCATTGTATTATCCCTCCCCGCCTCCCTTTCCCTTTTTTTTTTTTTAATTTAGAGCTCTGATGTATCTTTTATAACTGGCTGACTGCCAGTGCCCTTTTCCCAAAATGTCCTTCACAGGCTCACCTGTTGCCGCCCACTGGGAGGCCACCCCAATCCATAGGGAATGGGAAGAATAATTAGCTGGATTCTCCCCCAGAAAACCCATGCCCTTTTTCAGAACCACTGTAATTTGATAGCCGGTGACCCGTTTCCCATCCCCATGCACAAATAACTTCCCCGTCCTGGTTCTCTGCTCTGCGGCGAAAGCCCACAGGGCCTGTACTGGGCATATGGCCATCTCCAACTGCCCTTTTAGTGTTATGATGCACCCTTACCCTTTTTGGCCCATCTTTGACCTCTTTAGCCTGATTTTTATTTCATTTGTCCCCCAACTCACATCTTCCCATTCCACACCTCCTTCCATGTCATCTTTTCCATGGCCTACCACTTCACTTATTCTCATAGCCCTTGCCAACATTATCACATAAATTGTGTGAAATAGCTGTGCCTCCCCCTTTGATCTGCATACGGCCGGCAACACCTCCTTTAACTGTATTAGCCACTGCTCACCTATTGGCCTTCTATTATCCCCTGGTCCTTGCTTCAACCTACCCCATCCCTGCATCATTCTCCTGATGAGCATCGATTTTGTTGGGTCATTCCAGCCTTTTAGGCTGCAGATCACACTGATCCCTACCAGATAAACCCCCATAGTGTTGTGAGCAGTCCCCTTCTGCCATTGTTCCACTGTGAACATTCCCAACTGCTCCTTCGAGAGCGGCCCACTTACCTCCATCTGGTGTTCTGCCCTGAATGTTTGAAAAACCCTCCAGGCCCCATCGTAGGCCCTCAGAGTCCAGGGGGCCCATGAGCTGTGAAACAGCATTTCTGCTCCTTCCTGCCAATGTCCCAGATGTTCGTTGGAATGGGCGTTTTGTGTTCTTCCGCTGCTGGTGCCAGCTTCCGGAAATGGTCCAGCTGCAGACAGGAAAGGCTGTCAGCCAGGGTATTGCATACCTCATCTATGTGTTTTGCTCTGAAAGACATGTTCAGCTGCAAGGCACTTAAAACTAGCTGTCGTACTACCTGTGTGACTGTATCCGACTTGGCTCCCCTGTTGTTTAGCGCATGCACCACCGCTCTATTGTCACACCAAAATGTCACCTTCTGATCCTGCAATTCCTCCCCCCACACCAAGGTACATGCCCATATGGGCATGATCTCCAGTAGTGTTATATCTCTCACTTTCCCATCCTCTATCCAACTGACCGGCCATGGTTCAGCAAACCATCTGCCCCTTAGGTAACCTCCCATGCCTGACCCTCCTGCTGCATCTGTGTAGAGGTCAAGGTCTGTGTTGTACAGCCACTCCTCCTGCCAAAATGAACACCCATTGTAGTCCTTTAAAAATTCCTCCCATATACCAAAATCGTCCCTGACACCTTGATTCAGATCAACCCAGTGATGTGGCCTGGTGATCCCTGCTGTCGCTCTGGCTAGTCTCCTTGTGAATGCCCTTCCTGGTCCTATGGCCCTGCATGCAAAGTTCAAGTGTCCTAGTACCTGCTGAACCAGTCTTAGCTGTACCCGTCTCCTGTTGGCATGCACCCGGATTAGTTCCTTCAGTTTCCTTACTTTTTTGTCCAGCAACCTAAAAACTTCCCTTGTGGCATCTATCTCTATCACCAGGAATTCCATAATCTTACTGGGCTCTTCTGTTTTTCCTGGTGCCAATGGGACTCCCAACTCCCGGCATAATTCCTGAAATTTACCCAGCATCCTTTGTGTCTCCTTTTCCCCCTCCCCAAATGAGGAGAAAATCATCCAGGTAATGGATGACCGACCTATAACCCATTTTTTCCTGGCATATCCACTGCAAACATGTGCTGAATGCCTCAAATGTAGCACATGCTGTTGAACACCCCATTGGCATCGCTTTGTTGAAATAATACTGTCCCTGACTTTTAAAACCAATAGGTCCCAGTCTTCCCTCCTGACTGGAAGCAGTCTGAAAGCGGATTCAGTGTCTGTTTTTGCCATCCATGCATCCCTTGTGTCCTGGATTATCAGAACTGCATCCTCTAGGGTTGCGTATGTTACCCTACTATGCTCCTCACTGATAAAGTCATTCACTGACTCCCCTTCCAGATAAGACAGGTGGTGGATCAATCTGTATTCACCTTCTTGTTTCTTGGGTACCAAGCCCAAAGGTGATATCCAGAGGTTTTCCAGTGGGGGGGAGGGTCTCAAATGGGCCCTCCACCCTTTCTACTCTTTTCTTTCACAATCTTTTCCCTCAACATTTCCTCTTTTCCTTTTACAGACCCCAGGTTGCTTGACTCCCTTGCTTGTCTGGGTCCCCTAAACTGCAAGGAAAACCCTGCGTTAAAACCATTTAAAATCATCTCCCATATGCTCATGTCTGGATATCTATACAGGAAAACTGTCCATGCTGCCAGGTTGATGGGGCTCCTGGCCATACCAAATTGCTCCTTGTGCCACCGGCCCCCCCTTTATTGAACCCTCCCTTCCTTTCTGTCTGACCTTCCTGTTTTCATCGATTTTTACCCCCTCTATTCCCATTCCCCCTGCCCCTCCCTCCCCTGCTCCATGTTTGCCCTTTAAATCCCGGGTCATCTCGAAAAAACTGCTGTCCTGATCCTTGTCCCCCATGCCCTTGTGCTCCTTGTACCCCTGCCGTTCTGCACTTGCTAGCTGGGTGCCCCCTCCACATCTTGAACAGGTATTTCGACAACGACACTGAGGCCACGAGCAGATAGCCCTGTTATAAGCCCAGCAGCTTCTCTGTGTCGTAAAATCCTTTCTGCCCCACCCACCCTCTGGTGTGGACTGATCTGTTATGTAATCTGTCCATAAGTCTATTTGCTTGGTGTCCCACTTTACATCCCCGAATGTTGCCATCCTTTGACGAAAACATTCACCTTAATATATCCAACCTACCCCACCTTTTGCTTTTGCTCTCCTTATTATCAATGAATAGGTAATGAGCGGGATGCCTAGCTCCGGCTTCTTTTCCAGCACGATGGCTGAAAAAATGGCAAAACCTAGAAACCACCCATCCCAAGTCTTCCCTTTAGTAAACTTGTCATCCTCTTTTCTTCCTAAGAGCACTATGGCAGCTGCCATCTCACTCTTACCTATGCTGTCAGTTTCCTCATAACTTGCCGCTGCCTCCCGGCTCACCAACGCAAAGATATCCACATATTCCCCTCTCCATATCTTTTATTTTGTGGCTAGAGGCACATGCTCACCTATTCTCATCCCAGGCGTGCCTACCTCTCTTGTACCCCTTCCTTCCCTTTCGGTTCCTTTTACCGTGTCCCCTGATGCCTCTTTTCCTGTCCTAATTTCCGCGAGGGCAGATTCCATCTGCCCTAGCCCTCCTGTCCCCAGCGCTGCCACAATTTGCCCTATATATTCTTTTATGCTATCACCCACTACATTGGATGTGTTACCTGTAACCTTTTCCTGGCCAATCTGCCTGGAATCCTCGAAAGGTCCCCTTGCTTCTTCTTATGATTGAGGAGGAGGTGAAGGTTGAGTTACTGGGGCCTGCGGGCCGGACCTCTTGTTCTGGGATTCATGTCCCGGTTCCGCCAGGGAAGCTCCCATTTCGGCTGGGGTGGGTATTGGCGTCACCGGGTCCACAGGCCTCATGGGTACTGGGTCGCCTGCCTTGGCGGGCCCCCGTGTCCCCGGAGTCGCCTTAGAGGGGCTGTGTAAACCCCCAGCTGGCCTTTTCCCTTTGTTACCTTTTCCAGTTCCTGCTTTTCTCTTCTCCCCAGACCTACCCAGTTCCTCTCCCTCCACCAATTCCCATATTTTGTTCACTTTCTCAGCCAAGTCAATTATCGCCTTGTAGGCGTCTTCCTTCGATGGCCTGCTCTTCTTGGGTGCCATGCTCATCTGTGAAAACAACTATGGGAATGAAAAACAAAGTTATTACAATATCTGTATTTTCAGCTCATTAACCTCTTGCCCCTTGAACACCCCCCCTTGCCCCCACGTCCAGAGACGCCTGTGCCAGACCCCCTACCAGCCCGGCAGGCCGCCATCCCCTTTTTTTTTTTTTGTATTTTTATTTTTTTTTATATCCGGGTCCATCTTCCTGCAACCCCCTCCCTTACGTGATACTCGTGGCGTGTGGCTCCCTCATCGAGATCCCACGTCTAATGTCCCACCCTTACTCCAAGGCTCCCCTAACTCCTGTCTGCTTGCCATGATTCCCTCCCCTTTTTCATGGTTTATTATTAGTTATTATCGGACTTCCCCCCCTTTACACCATATATTTTCTCTCATTGTTGTTGTTTTTTTTTTTTTGGAAGTTTCTTAGTAAACCATCATCTCCAGCTTGAACGAAACCTCTAACGATGTGAACCCCACCGCTCACCTCAGTCAGAAACCAGTCTCATTTCTTCCTTCAAAGCCTTTTTTGCCTCTTGTACCCCCCCGATGTGTGATGTGTGGTCGCCATCCCGCATTCCCTTTTTAAAATCACCCCAACTGGGCCTCCTGCTGCCTGCAACTGAACCAGAAAAAACTGTATGACTGCCTATGGTCAGGAAATGGAAAGGTAGAAGTACTCCATTCACCATGCAGCCTGCCCTGCCTCTCCACATGGTCGCACACTCGCGTTCTCACTCCTTCCCTTATAAAAAACCCTCCCTTCACCCATATCACACACAACCCCCCCGTCCATGCGATCCAACAACTGGAGCAGACCTCGCCACGACCCCCAGCATCGCATGCTGTCATGCCAGCGTGATCCCCCCCCAGGCATGTGACGTCCTTAGGTCATGCTGCCTTTCTTTAACCTGTGCTTCCCCAACTCCACATGTTTTGCTTCCTTGGGGATCCGCCTGACTAACAGAGCCCAGTGTGCCTCTCCCCCGGCCCCTGCAATGCCCACAGCTGGTGAATTGCACTTGTACTCCCCCCAACCCTGCACATGCCATTTTCCAGTGTCCCATGCCATGATGCTCCACCACTGTACCCCCAAAAAAACGCTGGGCCCAACGCCCATGACTGGCCACCATCCCTCACTGCTGCCCCCCATCCTGGGGACTCTACCATCCACCGGCGCATTCCCTGCACGCTCCTGTGGAGAGGCAGCCCAAATAAAATGCAGGCTGCCATCTCCTGATTGCACCAGCCAGGCTCCCACCTCCCTGTAAGGCAGTCGTCATGGCCCAGGCAATGGGGCGCCTTCCTCTCCCACACCACGTGGCGTGTGACATCACACCGCGTGGCTTCAGTTCATGATCCCTGCATTCCTCCTTCCAGGCTTCTTCCAGGCCTGCCTTATTTGCCCTAAAGCCCACACAATAAACATTTCTCCCCTTACTCCATTTTCTTTCCTTTTCTTTTAAAACAACAATGCTCCCAAACAAGCAGTGCCTTCCGGTATCCAAATGCTATTGCAGTCTTCCTTACCATGCCTCACTAAAACATCTCCCATGCCTGCCCTGCTTTCTTCCTTTCTTTTTTTTTTATATATCTCAATTCCAACAACCTTGCTCTCCTTCTTTGCACTCCCCACAATCAAAACCAAAATACTGTCTCTCTCTGTCTTCCATCCTCTCATTTCCAAACTAAAACAGCAATATAACTCCTTCTCCATTTGTTTTGTTTTTTAACTCTGCATACTTTAAAACCAGTTCCATGACCTTACCTTCTTCTCCCAGTGACCAGACCTCAAAAATTAATGCCAATCTGACATGCTGCAGTTCTTGTGCAATCAAAAACTCCAGCAAAAAGTGGCTGAGACCCCCTTGTGCTGACCCTTATGTACCTCCCTTCTCCCCTTCCCTTCCTGCTACCTGCCCATTGTTCTGACTCTTGGCTCCTCCCCTTCTGAGCACAACCATTCCCTAAGGGAGGGAAGGGGTGCACCAGGACAACCTAGTCTGCCCCTTAAAGGGCAAACTCCATTATTTGCATTTGTTTGTGGCAAAAAGTAAAACAAAGTAAATTTTTTGCTGTGTTTTGCTAATTATAAAGAATCTAAAAGGTATCGGTGAATGAAACACCACTCATTTCGTAGATCTTATTGTGTTGAACAAATGTCATGCCCACTGTACCATGATATCATTTTTCATTTTAAAGTTATTCACATTTGTTTGTCGAAAAAGTGTAAAGAATTGCATTTTCTGCTGATTTTTTTTTGCTAATTAAAAAAGGAAAAGGTAGCTATAAATGAAACACAACTCATTTTGTAGATATTTTTGTGCTGAACAACTTTCATGCTCACAGTACCATGCTATCATTTTTCATTTGAAAGTTATTTGCATTTGAATGCTGCTACTCAGGCCGAACATTCTAAATGAGTTCTGAACCTTTTATGACATACCCAGCATGAAAAGATATCCTTTGTGACATACTCAACTTGAAGATATCTGATATTCTCGCATGTGGTATGTGGTGCAGCCGCACCCCTATAGTTAGGGTTGAGTAGGCACTTCAGGGTAGATCTCTTGATTTTGCAAGTTACATTCCAGTCAGATGTGCAGTTTCCGAGTTAGAGAGGTGAAAAAAGCATGTTTTCGCTCATTGACATTGTTGGGATTTTTCTTTGAACTTGCCTGCAGCCCAGATACTTTGTTTTTTTGGTCTGAAATTTTCTTGGCAGAAAGAGACTGCCTCACAGATGTGCCTTTCGGTAGTCTGGTGAAAACATAATAAACCATTTTTAAGTTATTGCAATTTAAAAAATTGAAAAAATAATTTCTGAGCATGCTCAGTAGGCACATTAGTATAGCTGTATGAAACAAAGTAGGAAACCTGGTTTCCTACTTCATGTGGCTGCCATTTCTTGTACAGTTCTGCCAGAAATTCAAATTTGGAAACCTCCCAAAATGATATTATGGGGAGGAACCAACACATGTAGCTTGCTTACTGGGACCCCTAGGTGCATTCTGCACTTCACCGCAAAGGAAATGCCCTTAAAATAAAGTTATTTTCACATATAAATTCCTTGTTCATATTGACATCATACAAAGTAAGATCCTGGTTCGTATGATGAGAAATGAAATAGAATCCTACTTCATGAGCCGAAAATCCAGTTTTCTTCATTTATGCATTATTTCTTTGAGCAATGAACATTTCTGCTGACATTGGGATGCCCAGTCCAAGTGTTGGCAGTAGGAATACCCCTTGTCCCAACTCTTGCCACTGTGGGACACTGGGTAGCCCACTGCCAGTGTCCCAAAATGTTTATTAAAAAAAAAATGTTTCTGCTGACATGGAGGTGCCCAATCCTCATGTTGGCAGTGGAAATCCATCCCACTTCACCCCCTGCCAGTGTGGTATACTGGGGAGTCCACTCCCAGTGTACCAAAATATGTCAGCCAACATTGGAGTGCTCAATTTCCATTTTGCCATTACCCCCCCACAGTGTGGGACACTGGATAGTCCAATCCCAGTGTACCCAGATATGGCCACCCCAATACTGTGGAACACTGGGGAGCACACCCCAGTGTTCCAAACTATTGTTTTTTTTCCCTGTGAAAAAGAAAACAGTCCCCCAATGTCTTTTTTTAATCCCTGTAAAAATGAAAACAGTCTCTCGTTGTTTCCCCATCCCACTCCCCATCCTGACCCTCCCTCTGTGCATCCATCTCCCCATGCCTCCCTTACCCCATACTTACCTCTGAAGGTCAGGGCTATGATCTTCTCTGGACCAGGACATGTTTGCACTCTTCAAAGCCAAATTGTAAACTGAAGAATCAAGGTAAGCACTGTATAATGGCTGTTAATGGCATTTTGAACTTATGTGGGTATCTCAGGTATTTTTTAACACTTTTGCACCACATTTTCAACATGGGCTATTTGGGACCCCTCCTCATGAACACTGTCACTGTCATCTCACTACACAGTCCCAAAAGTTGATTTTGCGGTAGCTGCAAGGAATCACCTTTCCGGACTGATTAATGAAATGACATTGCCAGTGTTCATGAGGGAAGGTGCCAAAAAGCCTATTGCTGAAAATTTGGTGCAAAAAATCCAAAAAACGGCCACGTTACTAGTGTGCATTGCGCAGTTTCTATGCACGGTCATAACTTCACCAATTTTTAATATCTTCACTCCAGATTTTCAACATTGCCATTTCTGCACACCTCCTCATGATCAGTACAGCTGCCATTTTTCACCTCCTGTCTGAAATGTGTTTTCTTACCTGTGGCATAGAATGGTGCAGTCACTGTGCAAAATCAACTTTCAGGATGGATTAGCAAAATCAAAGTGCCATTGTTCATGAGGTAGGGTCCCCAAAAGGCCATGTTGAAAATTTGGTGAGAAAAGACCTGAAAAATGCCCGAGTTACATGCTGCTGTTAAATTTATTTTATGTGCATACATAACTATTGTACTTTTAAATATTTTGCTGCCAAATTATCAAGGTAGGCATTTTATCACACCACCTCATGAACAGTACAGCTGTCATTTTTCACATCCTGCCCAAAATTTATTTTTGCACTTGTGACATAGAATGACACTGCAGTTGCACATAATTACGTTTTTCCTTACATTTCACAATTTCTCTGTACTAGGGTACATGAGGTGGGGGTAATAAGATGGTTAGGCTGACAATTGGGTCACTGCTGTTGGACACATGAAAGTGCAGGGCCCAGAGGTCCATGCACTTCCAAATCTACATACATATGAGCATCTACAGAGGAATTGGAGTGCAGGGTCCAGAGGACCCTGTGCTCCCACAGTAAAATAAGGATACCATTATACTATAAAAAAAGGAAATTCATTGCAAAAAACTCCATTAATGCAACAGTTAGGGTTTATGTTACAGCAACAAAAGACTGGAAATTCAGTGTTAGAGTAACCAATCCTACCACCCTACCCTCCACCATCCACACACAACAGTGTTGGTGTGTTCCTTAAATCATTAGACTAACTCTCACCCCATTCTCCTATACTGTAACATCTCAGCTTGTTTATGAATGCAGGGTGAAGTTAAATAATAATCAAGAGCACACTAACACCTGTTGGTGTGTGAAAAATAGGGGATGGTAGGTTAGACACAAAACTGAATTTCCATTCTTTTGTTGCTGTAATAGAAACCCTAACTGATGCATTAACGGAGATTTTTTGCAATGATAGTATGTTTAAACACTGTTATATGTTGAAATTCATTTTGTACTAGTCTTGTTATACCATTGATGTGATGTCACTAGGTTGTTAACCCATTAATGGTACATCAAATCGATGGTATAACAACCAGGATCACTCTGTGCATGCATGCACCTTAATCTGATGGCTTTCTTGAAATGGCCATGGCTGTGATAGCATGACCCAGAGCAGAGCAGCAGTGACTGAAACAGCTGCAGTAAGGACCATTTCATTGTTTTTTAAAACATTATTGATACCATGCACTATAAAATATAATGCATGGTACATCGATCATCAACCAGTTTGTTAAGCCATCTTGAAGTTGCTATTGTGACATAAACCTCTTGAGCTTCACTCTCAAGGTTAACACAGTCACCCTAGCAACCTCTCAATGGTTAACAAACTAGTCAACAATCAATGTCCATGCATTACCCTCTATGTTATATTTAGTGGGAGCACAAGTATAGTTTGATATGAGCAGAGTGATAAATGCTAAAACCCAGTCTTTGCATGTTAATTACATTGGCAGCATTCAACAAAATTGTGCAACATTTGGCATACTCAGCATGAGTAACAAGTTCTCAACATGTGACAAGTTTTGTAAAGTCTGTTTAACTGGATTCTGAGGTCTGGAAACATTAAAAATATATACTGGAAAACTGCCACTTTTTGACATTTCTTTTTGCTATTATCTACAGCCAAGATGGTATGAGATTTTGTTCCAAAACTTTCAGGGCAGAAGGAGCTTTTCCCAAAGGTGTGCCTTTTGAAGATTTTGTGAAAAAATATTAATTATTAAAAAATAAACACATGACTATTGCTAAATGAGACACATTTGGTCTCAATTCTTTTTTTTTTAAATAGGCTAGAACTACCATTCGTTTTGGTGTGCAAGAGAAATTCTTCAGTCAGACTTGAATGTGTGACACAAGAATTCCATTTTTGGTGTGCACAAAACATTTTGTGTGTCTCACATACTCTTAATGTGGTCGTTTTACAATATTTTTGTCCCAAATTTTGAATATCTGTTTACAGGACCCTGCCTCATGAACAAGGATATTGGAAATGTTCAAATATAGGTCAAAAGATGATTTTTCAGTCATTCTGAAAAACCACCTTTCCAGTAGAATTTAACATATTTTACTGACCAATTTCATGATGTTGAGTGAAATGTAGCAAAACAAATATGAAGAAATGTGTAGAGGATCAGTCTTTGGCCCAGTGGGCAGAGCCCTGTTATTCCATAACAGTGAGCTGAGATTGGAGGCAAGCTCAGAGAGCCAGCTTGATGGGCTGCGACTGGGGGATGGTGCTGCAATGAGGTAACACTGCAAGCCACTGGAGGGACAGTGCAGTGTTGGCTGAACATGCATAAGTATCCATATAGTGAAGAGAAGTCTTCTCTTGACAAAAGACCCAGAGGGACCTGGACCCCTGTACCTGTAGCTGCACAGAAGCACAGAGCCAAGAGGAATCTGCACCTCCACAGCTAAGAATCTTGGCCCTGAGTGTCTACATTGTAACCACATGGAAGCTCAGAACCCTCTGCAGCCCCCAGACAGACCCACAAATTGTTTGCATCCATAGCTGCATGGAAGTGAAAGACCATCTGTAGGCAGACAGACAGTACCCTTGGTGCAGGGCCCAGTGGGCCCTGCATGTCTGCATCTGTTCGCACAGGTCCTGCAGAGACTTGCATGAATAGGATATGATTCCACTATCTCGAAGAGAAAGGAAATGCACTGCAAAAATCTGTGTTAAAGAATAGTTATAGTTCAGCATAACCCCACAAATGTAGGGAAATGTGGCATTAGGGTTTCCAACCCTAACTCCCTACCACCCAAGTGGCTAAAGGACAAGACCACACAGGCAACTATGGGTAGCCATCATCAGGTAAGCCAAACAGCATACAACTGTTTCCAAATGACATATTGTGGTAACATTAATGTGTCTACCTTAATGGATTTGTATCTGTGGCTGCAAAAGCCCAGGCCCCACAGGAGCCTAAAGTTCTGCACCAAGAAGTGTATGTGTTTTACAGAAATAGATTTGCAATTTGGGTGTCATGGATTTCAATCTACAGCCACAGGTTGGTGTGTGTGTGTCTTACACTTGTGTTTCTGCAACCAAAAGTGTGTGTATGTCTTACAGTGTGCTTGAGTACGTTTGGCTACAGAAGAGTTGAACTTGCAGGAGCCTACTTTTCTACAGAAGTTGCAGTTTTAGAATCATGGACTTCTGTCTGCATATGTAGATGTGCAGGCTCCATTGGGGCCTGTGCTTCTACAGCCATATGTCTGTGTGTGTATGTCTTATGCCTGATGTTGCAAAAGTGCTGGCCCCTCAGAAACCTGCACTTATGCAGCCAGAAGTGTGTGTATTTCTTACAGCATACAAGAGTACCTGTGGCTGCAGAAGTGCTGGTCCCATATGATCATGTGCTTCTGCAGACAGAACAACTGTTGTAATTTGTGTATTGTGGATTTGTATCTGTATCTGTGACTGCAGTATCCTGTGCTTCTGCAGACAGAAGTAGTGTTGTGATATGAGTATCATGGATTTATATCTGCAAATAGAAGTGAGTGTTTATGTCTTGCAGTGTGAGTGCCACAGATACAAGTCCACAAAGGTACACATCAGTGCTACTGCATTTATGTTGTTTGTCTTACCTGCTGATGGTTGTCTGTGATAGCTTGTTTGGCCTTGTCCTTTAGATGCTTGGAGGTGGGGAGTAAGGGTTGGTAATATTGTACGGTAGTGCATGTATTGTTAGGGCTGAGCGGTGTGTTTAATGTTAAACCCTAATCTGTGAATCTTAAAGACATTCCCTGGTGTTTCAAATTTCCATTTTTTTGATGCACTCAAAACTGTTTTAAAGATTGTTTTCTGGCACAAGTACATTCTTAAATATATGGAAGCATTATTAGAATAATGATTTATTCTATTTTGTCATCTCTAGCTAAGAATATAAAAAGGATGGCAACAAGAAAATTAGCTCCAACAATTGCAGCGGTTGGTAGCATTCAAGAAACTTTACCTACACATCTATCTGTCTTTGGTTACACTGTTTATTTTATGTTAAAGTCCTTGCCATTCTGTACGTACTTTAGAACTGTTTGAACAGCTTTCTTATAAGTTTTATTTTTTATTGGGATGTTTCATTTATTTTTGTCCTGAGACGACCACCTCTGGAACTGCAACTCTGAAAGCAGATATAACCAAAAGAAGCATGGTAACCCCTATATGTTTTCTGTTTTTATATTCATAACATATTCTACATCTATCAAAGAAGTTTTGAGAAAATTACATGGGTTTGAACTCATTTTATGTATAAAAACATATAAATATTTCCCGCTTTTTGGGGAATATTAGTTCAAGAGGGTGTCATAGTATTGTTAATTTAGTCTTTATTTTTGCATTTCTGGAAAAAATGAAGCAAGCATCCTGACCAATTATGTGTCCTTGTGTCACATTTTCTTTCACACTCATGTTGACATCTAACATATTGATGATATAACCACAAGACAATCTGACCCCTTCTGGGTTTTTTTTCCATAAAGAGGAATTATGTTTCAGTAAAGTAACTTAAAAAATAAACATGGCAACCCATGTTTTTGTTGTGAATCTTAAATGTTTAGATGACCATTGTGTACTGGGAAAAAAATTATAACTTTGAAATGAGGTTGCTGAAACACCAGGGAACATCCTTAATAACCTCTGTGTTGTTCAATGAAATTGTACAAAATTTAGCATGCATGCTTCGAGTGGCAAGTTCTCAAGATGTGGGAGGTTTTATGATGGCTGCATAACAAGCTTATGAGATCCAGAAAGATGAAAAATTTATAAAAAGAATAATTATTTGCAGGATTGTTTTTGTCTGTCTCCTACAACCAATATGGTTTGCAATTGTTCCCAAACTCTCAAAGCTGAAGGGATTTCTACCAAGGGTGTACCTTTCAAAGGTTTTGTGAAAAAATACTAAGTTCAACTTATAAGGTGCTGAAATTTGGCTTCTCTTCATGCTCAATAGGGTTTTTAAGAAAACTTTCTGATACAACCTCAAATTCTTCTTTTGTGAGCATTTTTAGGTCATAACTAAATGTGTTTTTGAGTCCTGAGAAAATGTTTTAAGTTGTGATGGCTGCCATATTTTTTTTCTGGGCAATAAAAAAGTGCAAACACATAGAAATGAGCTGTTTAATGAAAACACATACATTGATCTTGCTAAACAGGACAGTTAAGCCCTATTCTGGTGTTTGTGTTTTTCAACTGGGCTCCAAATACCTTTTTTGATTTTTGTTAAGTTTAGCTTAGCAATATGACAAATACATATGTATTGAGCTGTGCATTCTGGGCTTTCACATTTGAGTGTGACTGAAGAATTTTTAGTGCACATCAACAATGGAATTCTTGAAGTGCAACCCAAAAATTCAATTTTTGCTTACAAAAAAATTCTTAATTTGCACTTAAAGTGTCACTCTAGAATATGTGTCTCACCAAAATCCCAAATACTTGTTTTTCTGCTGGATTACTTCTTTTGTCACACATTTAAGTGTGACCAAACAATTCTTCACATGAAGTAAAAAAAAATTATATTTTTGGGCCAGACACATATTTTGATATGTGGACAAAAAATTCTTCGGTTGCAAATTAAGTGCAACCCAAGAACCTTTTTTGTGCAACCTTAAAATTCTTGTTTTTTGAACTGTTAAAGATTTTGATGTATCAAGTAAGAATTTTTAGGTCACACATTTATTGCAGTAGTGCGGTATTGCCTCACAACACAAAAATGTGATTTGTTTTGTGTATCTCACATACTTTAACTACTAAACTGGCCTTTTTACAATATTTTAATCCCTAATTTAGAAAATACTGTTTGCATGACCCTACCTCATGAATAAAGAACTGAGGGCCCCATATTCAAAAGGTTAGCAAACCACAAACTGAGTTTGCACTGCACTAACCCAGAATAGCACCAGCTGTCAGGGACTTGCTCATATTCAAAGGCCAGCTATGTATGGCACACACTCAATAGCACCATCACACAAAATATCATGCTGCACACATGCAGATGAGGGATCCCTTATGCATATGTGATGCAGCAGAATACTGAAAGTTTGCAGAAGTGCTAAATGGCTGCTAGCGTGGTGCACTTTATCATTTCTGCAAGCCTACCCCTCTACTTAGCTGCCTGCTTATGTATCCCACAGTTGCTGTTCCATGCTCACTGTCCTGGCTCCCACCACCCCCTCAAGTAGGCTAGTCCATGGTTTCATAACATGCTCTTGTGAAGAAGAATTTCCTTGTATTGCTTCAGAAATTTCCAACTTAGACAGCCTTCTTTTCTGTCCTGCTGTAGTCCTTTACCTGTGCAGAACCTCTTCCGGGTAAAGGACTACATCAGGGCTAGAGGGCACAACCTTCAACTTAAGGGAGGAAAGTTTAGAAGCAATACAAGGAAATTCTTCTTCACAGAGTGTGTTGTGGAACTGTGGAATAGCCTGCCAGAGGGGGTGGTGGGAGCCAAGAAAGTGGGGGAATTCAAGTGGGCATGGGACAGACACTGTGGGATACACAAACAGACAGCTAAGTAGGGGGTAGGAAGCTAAGGGCCAGACTTGATGGATCATATGGTCCCCATCTGCCAACAACTTCTATGTTTCTATGTTTCTGAGACCCAGTCCTTAACAGTACACAGAGAGGGTGGGTGCCTTGCACCCCATTCATACACAATCAAGGGCTGGGTTCCCTGGTGGTCTAGCAGTCCCACTCAAGCCCTGATCCCCACATAAAATAAATAAAAGTATTCATTGGTGGTCTAGTGCTCCTTCCCAAGCCCCAAGCCCCACACAGAATACATAAAAGTAATCCTTGGTGGTATAGCAGTCCCTTCCAAGCTCCGATCCCCACTTAAATAGAAGAACAGTAATACCTGGTGATCTAGTGGTCCCCCCTACCTAACTCCAACTGGCTCTTATCATACATACAGCTGCTGTAGAGGTCTAGTAAACCTCCACCCCCAAGCAGGTACTGTCCCACCACCCAGCTCCTCCCATCCCAACCCTGAGAGCCAGTGACTGGCATAGCCCTCTGCTCACCACCATGGTTGGCCACAGACTGAGCTCACATGTAGCCCATACTTTACAATCAACTGTTACAGTACATGCTACATGAGCAACCATGAGCCTCATCTGAGGAATTTGATTTCCAGTTTAATACATTAATCCTCAATTCATACATTTATTTCACTGTTCAAAGTCATAATTATCTGAGAAAGTTGCCGAAGTGTATTTAGAAATTTCATGAAAATGAAATTCTGACTTTCATGGATATTCTGCCAGCAGAATGTTATTTTCACACAGTCCTATTTGTGAGGTCTTGTCCTTTTGCAGCTTGGTTGTATGTTAGATCTGGAAACCTTAATGCCACATTTTTCTACTTTTGTGGAATTAAGTTGAACCCTAACTGGTGCATTCACAGTTTTTTTGCAACAATACATATATATATATATATATATATATATTGCAAAACACTCTGTTAATGCGTCAGTTAGGGTTGATATTACTGTGACAAAAGTTTGGAAATTTAGAGTTAGGGTTACCAACTCTACCACCCCACCCCTCCACACACCAACAGATGTCGGGGTGTGCCTTGGTGTCATTGGGCCTAACTCTCACCCCATTTTTAAGAAAGCTGAGATGGTACAGAATAGGAGAATGGGGTGAGTGTTAAGCCCGAGACCCAAGGCACACCCCGACACCTGTTGGTGTGTGGAGGGGGTGGGGTGGTAGGGTTGGTAACCCTAACACTTAACTTCCAAACTTTTGTCATTGTAATATCAGCTGTAATATCAGCCCTGACTAATGCATTAATGGAGTTTTTTGCAATAAATTTCTCTTCTTTTTGAGAAAGTGTAATATTACTCATATGTGGTTGTGGGAGCTCAGGGCTCAGAGGCCTCAGCCCTCCCATCATGCATGCATATTGTAATTGTCTATAATTTTCACCCATGTATACATTAGTATAGAGACATTTTAATGAACTCTCATCTCCCTGCCAGAGCGCAGGGCCCCCAGTACTGCATAATGGAGGGCCCTTTAATCCAATTATTACATAATGGTATCCATTAGTATAGAGACATAGTGCAGGTCTAGAGACATTCTAAGTAACCCCTTCACTGTAAATGTGGCAATATCTCAGTAAACATAGGAACTTTGGAAAAAATTCCACCGCAGTTGTAATCATGACCTAGCAACCTGCTTAGTAGTGAAAAATCTGTATCTTGAGCTGTTTTTGAGATACAGACACTGAAAGGTACCGTGGCCACCACAAGGTAATCCCATGGAAAATTTTTAAAATTTGGAATGTTATAAATATGGAACTTTTGTAAATCTTTTCACCAAACCAGCAAAATGCACATCTGTGGTACAAGCGCTTCATACCCTGAAAATTTCATCCAAAAAGTCCTAATCGTTTATTTTCTATGAAGTGGGAAAGAAACAGTTTTTTTGGGGGGGGGGTAGTTTTGCAAAACTGCGAATGTTTCAAACATTTTTGCTGAAATTTCTGTAAATTTGCAAAAGTACTCTTGCGAAATTTTCTCAAATTGCAAAGGTTTTGCAAAACTACTTTCATAAATGTGTGACAGTTCCAATAATAAAATTCAAAAAACATATTTCTGAGCAATATTGTTAAAAGCTAATGGCAGGATTGTGTTCCTAGGGCCCCAATTAGGTAAACACAACTGTTGGTGTTTACCAAGGGCAGTATTTTTTGAATTACAGCATTTTTTTAGCTGTCACTAACTGAAAACAAGATGGTGGCAGCACAAAAGTACAAAACCCATTTGCAGTAGTAAAAAGTACTTTCGCAGAAGTAAAATGTGCTTTTGTTCCAGATCCCCTCCCCTCAAAAAGAGACTTTACACTCAATATTGTAGATTTGGCTACTCAGTGGGCAAAACCTTTTATTGTCCACTTAAACAGAAATATATACATTCTTACAATATTGAGTTCCTCTTATTTTCTTTGTCATATTTTATTCCACTCCTCTTTCTTAACTTGTTTTCTTTGTGTTTTCTCTCCCAGGCATCGAAACCTGAGGGGGGCCAGTTCCACCCCTTACCCAGGTGTAAACCCAAGCTGGTCTTATACTTTCTTTCTGGGCAGGTCCAATTTTGGCTCCCCTTTTTCTTGTCCATTTTTCAGGGTGTCCATACACTTTTACCTTCTTCCAGATCTTAATCCCCCATTTTGTTTTCCCTAACCCCCATACCCTTTCCCCCTTTTTCCTTATTGAATCTTTACTTCCTACCTTCCCTTCCTCTCCTTTTTTAAGGGCGGCAGATGGATCTTGAAATTACTTACCCAAGAACCTTAGCAGAAAGTGGCAGAGCCCCTCTGTGCTGCCCCTCTTAAACCCCCTATTGCTCCGCCCCTACCCACCATTCTTCATTTCTCATTGGTCCTTATCCCCGCCCCCTTTCCGATGCTGTGATGACGTCATGGGAGACCTCCCCCTTTGTGACCTCACTCCTTCCCCTTTCATTTATTTTCTTGGCTCCCTTCCCCCTCCTCTTTTCTCCCTTCCCTCCTGTCCCTGTTGCTATCCCAGTCTTCTTCCCAGGGTCAGGTGACCTGAACAGTGGGGCTGCCTTATGCAACCCATTTGTTCCATATCCCCGCCCCTCAAAAAGAGACATCACACTCAATATTGTAGATTTGGCTGCTCAGTCGTCAAAACCTTTTATTGTCCACTTAAACATAAATATATACATTTTTACAATATTGAGTTCCTCTTATTTTCTTTGTCATATTTTATTCCACTCCTCTTTCTTAATTTGTTTTCTTTTTGTTTTCTCCACTGGGCGTCAAAACCCAAGGGGGTCCAATTCCACTCCTTACTCGGCTGTAAACCCATGCTGGTCTTATTCTTTCTTTCTTTCTGGGCAAGTCCAATTCTTGCTCCCCTTTTTCTTGTCCATTTTTCAGGGTGTCCATACCCTTTTACCTTCTTCCAGATCTTAATCTCCCCATTTTGTTTTCCCTAACCCCCATACCCTTCTCCCCTTTTTAACTTATTGAATCTTTACTTCCTACCTTCCATTAGCTTGCCTCCAGCTCGCGTTGGATGGTAAGCTTCCCCCTTTATTTAGGAAACCCCCTCAACCACTGGTCTATGCCTCTACCTAGCTCAGTGATGAATATGTGATTTCCCATCTACATAGAAATGTACATAGAATTTGATGGTAGATAAGGACCGCTTGGCCCACCCAGTCTGCCCATTTTCTTACCTAGTGGATAAGCTGCAGATCCTAGTTAACCAGCAGCCTACTATCTGGGATAGGTGCACCCCATCCATCCTGTATAACCCAATGTATCCTCTCTTCTATTTTGTCATGTCTAGTGGTAGCTCCTCCATTTTCTATCACAAACCTCCCCACTCTACTATTCATCCTCATTCTCACCTTTTCTATGGCTTTGTGCTGCCTGGCTTGTCTCCACACTGTACGTGGAATCATTTCAGACCACATAATTGTTATCTCTGGCTACCATGTCCTCATGACCTTGACATCCCTTTGTATGCTGTAAAAGATTTCTAACCAGGGGCCATGTCCCAAATCATTCCCACCCAGGTGTATTATCAGGAGGTCCGGGTCCTTGTTGTTCTTTCTCATCTCTAACACTAGAGGAAAGAGCTGCCCCCATCATATTCCCTGTATTCCTTTCCACAGGATCCTTATTCCTTTGTGGTCATAACCCAGTTGCTTTCCACCTCTCTTCTGTGCTGCCTCCCTTTCCGCCCAATAAATATGTGAGTGTCCCACTATCCATATGTCCTTCCTTTTCCGTATATCTATAAAGACACAATAAGAAACAGTGAGGCAGGAAAAAACATCCACTTGTATATATTTTTTTTCTCCCCCCCCTTTTTTTTGTTCCTTATACCTTCCATTCTTTCCTGTAAGGAGACAAAAAAATGATAAAGTTAGTGTACTGCATTTCTAATACATTTCTTGTAGCAGTCTGATGCCCATCGTCCCATGGCTTTTATGTCCTCCCCCCTTTTTCCCTGGGCGGCTGCCTCTGAGGCTGCCCCAATCCAGAAAGAATGAGATAAGAACCTGTCTGGGTTTTTCCCCAGCTCTTTTATGCTCCACTTCAACACCCCAGATACTTGACTCCCTTTTACCTCCTTCCCGTCTTCATGCACAAAATATAAACACCCTTGTTTTGACCTAACTCTGTAGAAGTCAAGCATAAGCCGGTATGGGCACACATCCGGGGTCTCTTCTGGCTCGATATTCACCTTGTACTCCTTGCCTGTCTGGCCCATTTTTGACCTTGAAATTATGAGGGTGAGCCCTACCCTTTTCTGTTCTATATCATCTCACTGCAGACCTTCTCCTGGGGCAAGTGTAGCGGGTCCGACTATTTTGGACACTCTGAATGCTCCTTTGTATAACATCATAAACAACGCTTTGAATAATATTACGTCATATGGGATGTAGCAAATCTCCGCTAATTTCCTTAGTATCCTTTCTAATAAGTGTTCCGTGATTGGTTCTTTCCTATCCCTCTCTTTCCCTTTTATCCTTTGCCACCCCATCATCATTCTTCTTACCAAAATACTATTGCATGGCTGTCCCCATCCTTTCATCTGGCAGACCCATCCTATGGCCACTAGATGTACTCTCACTGTGGCACAGGCCACTCCTTCCTCCCAGTTTCCCACTACAAATCTCCCTACTTGCTCTTCTGTGACTGCCCCACTTACCTCCATGTTGTGGTGAGATCTGAAAGTTTGGAAAACCTTCCATGAGCTTTCGTAGGCTTTCAGGGTGTTGTCTGCCTATGCACTGCAAAAGAGATATGCTGCTCCCTCCAGCCAATCTCCCATAGCTCCTCTGGGATCCTCTCTCCCATCGGACCTGCGCTGGGAGTCAGTGCTCGAAATCTTCCCATCTGTAATCATGAGAGGCTGTCAGCGATGGAGTTGCTTATTCCTACACTGTGCCTAGCCTTGAAACTCATGTTGAGCCTCAACCCTTGTAGTACTAACTGTCATAGGATGTGGAGTACCAAGACAGACCTTGACCCTATGTTATTTAGCATGTCCACAACTGCCCTGTTGTCACACCAAAACATGACCCTTTGGTTCTGTAGCCATGATCCCCATGTTTTTGTCACCGCCCATATTGGAAAAATCTCCAAGAAAGTGATGTCCTTTGTCAAGCCCTCTTTGACCCACCTCCGTGGCCAGGGTTCTGCTATCCACTTTCCTTGGGAATAGGCACCTACTCCATGCACCCAGAAGCGTCCGTGTAAAGTTCCAGGTCAGTATTATATAGCCATTCCTCCTGTCAAATGGCTATCCCATTGTAATTTTCTATGAATTGCTCCCATATTTTTAAGTCTTCCTTGGTCTCTCTCCCTATACTGACCCAGTGATATGGCTTTGAACCCTCTGCCATGGCCCTTGCCAGACGTCGTGTAAATGTGCATCCTGGCCCGATCGCTCTACACGCAAAATTCAAGTGACCCATTAATTGCTGACTGTTAATTAGGGGCACTCTTTTTCTCTTCTCTATCTCTATCAACATTGTCCTTAGTTTATTGATCTTCGAAGTTGGCAAGCGGAATAGGCCCCGTTACACATCCACCTCTATACCCAGGAATTCTAACCACATGCTGGGGCCTTCTGTTTTTTTCCCAGCTAATGGGACTCCAAGTTCCTTGCACATTTTTTGAAAATCTTCCATAATCCTCTGCACCCCTTTTTGACCTTCCCCTATAAACAGAAAATCATCCAGGTAATGCACTACTGTGTCTTGCCCATACCTGGCTTTGGATATCCATTGCAGCCATGTGCTGAATTTTTCAAAGGTGGAGCATGCCACCGAACACCCCATCGGCATGGCTTTATCAAAATAATACTCTCTTTCAATCTGAAAACCCAACAATTCCCAATCATCCCTGGAAACCGGCAGTAGCCGAAACGCGGACTTGATGTCCGTCTTTGCCAGCCATGGAGTATGCCTTGCCCTGATGTTCTCCATTGCATCTTCTAAGGTACCATAAGACACCCTACTATCCTCCTCCAAAATGTGATCATTGACTGATTCCTTCTCCGGATAGGATAGGTGGTGAATTACCCAAATATTCCCCTGCTTGCTTTTTCAGGAGTAGGCCCAGTGGTGATACTCACAGGTGCTGGAAAGGGGGGTCTTTGAAGGGACCTTCTATTCTACCTGCCTCCTTTTCAATCCCAATCTTCAAATTTAAAAGTGCCTCCTTGCCTTTAATTGAATTTAAATTTTTTTCCCATGTCCCAAACCTCCTTCCCTGGTAATGTAAACTAAAAACCTCTATTAACTCCGGCCCCACCCCCTTATTCCGATACTCTTTCATCCATTGTTCCACTTTTTCAGCCCTGATCGGGGTTTTTGCTAGCCAGAACTGACCTTTTTCATCTTCCCCCTTGCTGAAACCCTCTCCCACCTATATGTCCCCTCCCTCTCCCTGTATTATCCCTCTGCATCCCTCTGTAGCTTCCCGGAAAGGAACTGCTTCCTTACCCTCCCCCAGGGTTGACTTTGCCGTAAGATCTGCATCTTGCAGCTGGGTGGGATCCCCCACATCTTGAACAAGTGTGCCTAAACCTGCAGCCTGGGAAGGAGCAGTGTGCTCTGTTGTACCCCCAACAGCACTTCTGATATCGTGACCCTCCCCTTTGCCACTCGCCTTCGGCCCCCCCCAGCTACCATCATGGTTTCCCACCATAGGTCATTATGTCTAGAATCCCATCTACAATCTCTTTATAATTGGCCATTTGGGTCCTGAACTTTTCATCATACTGTAGCCAGTTAGTACCTCCCATTATTTTATATGCATTTCTTATGATCAAAGAGTAAGCCAATAAGGGAATGCCCAATTCCGGCTTTTTCTCTTGGGCTATTGCACTATAATATGTGAATCCCAAAGTCCAGGCCTCCCACGATTTTCCTTTATATGTGGGCCCTTTCTGCTCCTCCCCTTTTTTGACCATAACTACAGCGGCCGCTAATTCTTTTTTGCTGAAACCCTCCTTTTCTTCATATAGCTCCGCTGTTTTCTTGCTACCAATGCAAAGATATCAACAAATTCTCCCTACCATATTTTTTCTTTTGTTGCCAATGGCACATGGTCCCCTATTCTTACCCCACCACCCCCCTTTTTCTGTTCTGTTATTTCTTTCTCCCCCATCCCCTTGTTTTTCCCCTTTTTCCTTTTCTTCTAATTCACCCAGCACCCTCTGCAATTTCTTAACACCATCTCCCCCCACACCTAACAATATTTGTTCCATATATTCCTTCATGGTACTCTCTAATGTCAACACTGTACCTGATTCTCCATGGGGTTCTTTTGATGGTTCAGTCATTCCTGTGCATCCTGGTTCTGCTCCCTCTCACAGTCCACTAGCTGGGTACCGCCAGTCACTGCCCATCTCCGGCCGGTTAGCTTTGGGTGTGGGAATGCTGGGTCCCGGGTGAGGCCTAACCACCTCCCTTGGGCTGGGTTCCGGATCCAGCATCAGCCCCTCCAGACTGGGTGCAGGTGTTGGGTCAGGCGTTGCATAGGTTGTTGTTTGCCGCACCAGAGAACTGGCTCTAGGGCGCTTTGGCCTTGGTGTCCCAGTTCCCTTCCCTTTTTCTCTCCTGTCCCACTCTGCCGCTTCTTTCTCACCTTCTCATTCTGTGCTAGTATCTCCCCCCTCTCTGTGTCTTCCACTATATCCAGGACCTTGTGGGCCCTGTCCATGAGATCCATGATCATTTTCATAGCGTCCGATTTCATTGAACTGATCCATGGGTGTTCATTCTGGCTCTTTTCCTGCTCACAACAAAATATAAATTTGTTAGTTAGCTCTCTGGGTTTTCTCCCTGTGCAACGCTTGACCTAACGAATATCTCTGCCCCCCTTTTTTTTTGGCCATTCTCGCCTTGTGTGTCCCCTGATTTGATCATCCTGTTGTTTTTTTTTGTTTTTTTTTAAACTCCCTAGATGATCTTACCCTTCTTTGTACCGGTTGACCTACATGTAAACCAGTTGCCACATAATATGAGGGGTGCTGCAAACTGAATTCTATGTGTCCTTCTGTCTCCACGCTATCTTACTGTGCTCTTGTCTGCCATAGAATTGCAGCCCTTTACACCCTTCTGGTGCCTCTTGTTTTTTAGACCTTGCCCTAGTCCCTTTTTTTTATTGGGCTATCTGCCCCAGACGCAGTAATTGCCTCAATTCTAACATCCCCTGTGCAGCTGTTCCGCGATTTCTTTCCAGACACCCTGGGTTGCCATGAGGGCTACCCCTTTTTTTTGAAACTGCCCCAGGCATCATCTGCTGTGTCCTTATCCCTTGTCCTGTCCTGGGCATTCCATTTTGTAATAAGGCCTGCTTTCTTATTTTTTTTTTAATTCTGGCCCCAATAGCCAAACTTTTACCCATCCATGATTGTCCAGGCTTGCCACTGCTGGTCCTGCATCCCATCCCCTTTTTTTTTTATTTTACCCCCTAGTTTCTCCATTAACTGTCCTTTTTTGGTTGCAAGCCCTTGTTGTAATGGCATGCATTGCAGTTCCACACCTTCCCGGCGGTGCTCCGCTATGTGTCCCTTTGTTCAGGCCTGCTACCATGCTGCCTAACCGCTCTCACATCCCTTCACTCGCCTCCTGGCTTGGTAGTCCCACGCCTGTGTGTTGGGGCACTGTTGGGCTCTCCATACCTCCTACTGCCTGAAAAAACACTTCCCTGTCCAAGGTACTGGCATCCCCACTGATTAGGATTGGAGAGCTTTTTCCACCATCTTGCGGTAATTGGAGGAAAGTGATCGTAAGGGTACTAATGTAAAAAATCCCTCTCCCTTTTTTTTTTAAGCAAAACCATCCCATAGTGCAGCTACCAATCTCTAAAAATGATAGCCCTCTCCGTGCACTCCCAATGTTCCCTTCTTGGCTTGCTAGGCCCATGCCTTCTTCCTGGGCCCTGCTGGTCCTCCAATTGACTTGCTGCCCAAGCAACCCCCCCTTTTTTTTTTAAATCTCCTGCCTCCATGCCATATTCAAGCTCCAGAATGCTAATCCTTCCTAGTCCTTCCCTCTGAAGCTGCCCAGAGTCTCTTCTTTCCTTTTTTACTCCCTCTTGCTGGACTGCATCCAATGGCCCCGCCACGTGGCTCTCCATGCACGCTACTGGCCTCTCTCCTCTACCGCGCCCTCCTTACTGCCTGAGCATCTGCTCTGCTGTCCTTCTCCTCTTTCACTACCTTGCTTCTCATCTTCTCCGTTGGATTTCCTACCTCCCCTCCTCATAACTGCGTCATTCACACACTGAATAACAGCTTTTACCCTCCGGTTGCTCTCCTGTTTACTGCACTGCTCCTTCATTTTAACCAATTCCTCTTCCTACCTACCTCACTTTCCCATGCAATGCCCCAGCTACCCATTGCTTTTTTCCCCTGGCTGCTCGCTGTATCTTCTCCTGAAACTTACCAACCTTGCTACAAAAATTGTTTTGGATGAAACCGATGTTATTTTAAGACTTTTCTGTTATCATTGCTTTGCATGATACCATACATTTTTTAAACAATTCTAAAACAAACAAACAATGTTTTTTTTTAAAACCAAACATCATATTGTATCTCTTTCTTAGTGATATCTGCCTCTGCGCTCTTCCTAAGGATTAATGTCTCAAATATCCTTTTTCTTACTTTTTTCCTGAGGAACTCACTGACCAATGTGTTAGGTTCTTTTTCTTGAAATTACTTACCCAAGAACCTTAACAGAAAGTGGCAGAGCCCCTCTGTGCTGCCCCTCTTAACCCCCCTATTGCTCCGCCCCATCCACCATTCTTAGTTTCTCATTGGTCCTTATTCCCGGCCCCCTTTCCAACGCTGTGATGACATCATGAGAGACCTCCCCCTTTGTGACCTCACGCCTTCCCCTTTCATGTCTTTTCCTGGCTCCCTTCCCCCTTTCTCCCTTCCCCCTCCTGTCCCTGTTGCCATTCCAATCTCTTCCCAGGGTCAGGTGGCCTGGAACAATGGGGGCTGCCCTTATGGCAACCCATTTTGTGCTGCACATTTATTTTTTTCCCCTTAGGATATAATGGGAAAGTTTAAACTTTAATAACTTTTGAACAAATTAATATTTTTTCACCAAACCTTCAAAACGCACATCAGTGACCCTGTCCCCATATACCCTGAACATTTCAGACCAGAACCACAAACCATTTGGGCTGTAGCCCTGAGCAAAGAATTTGCCAAAAAGTGAGGATGTTTCACACTTTTTGGCACTCCACAGCTCCACAACCACACATCTGACTAGAACGAAACTTGCCAGATCCAGATATCTATGGTACTAGACTATGCATGTAAAATTTTAGGCAAATCAGTCAAATAGTTGCAAAGCTATTAAAGTGCAAAATTTGGGGTTTAACATAAAAGTGGCCATGCAACCCTAACTATAGGACACTACTGTTAAGGCTGGGTTTCAGAAATGTCAAAGTACACCACACTAGCAGCCATTTAGCACTTCTGCAAACTTTCAGTATTGTGCTGCACTGCATATGCATGAGGGATCCCTCATCTGCATGTGTGCAGCATGATATATATATATATATATATGTGTGTGTGTGTGTGTGTGTGTGTGTGTGCATATATATATGTGTGTGTGTGTGTGTGTGTGTGTGTGTGTGTGTTATAGCAACAGTTAGTGTCAAAGTGACAAAAGTTGGGAAATGAGATGTTAGGGTTTTCAACCATAACACCCCATGCTCACAAACCAGGCAGGAGAGCAGGTCTGGGGTGTGCTTTGGGCTTTTCAAACCTAATACTCACCCCATTCCATCTGTAAATATGGTCAGATGTGTAGACCTTATGAGAATAGGATGAGCGTTAGGCTTGAGAAGCCCAAGGCACACCCCTTACCTGCTCTCCTGCCTGGTTTGGGAGTGTGTGGTGTTAGGATTGGAAACCCTAACAACTCATTTCCCAACTTTTGTCACTTTGACCCTAACTGGAGCATTAACAAAGTTTTTTTGCAACTTATTTCCTTACATTTTGAGATAGTATTTATTTATTAGCTTTTGGTAACTGGCTAAGTGCACTATGCAACAATCCTGCCCATTTTCAGGCACGATCTGGGAGGGTACAAAATTGAGAATACAACATGACAACAGTACAGTTCAATATTAACAATATTGGAGAATGTAGAAATGACAACAGTACAGAATACAAAAATAATCTCAGGTGGAGTCACTACAGCCTAGACTGAGCAATCCGAGGGTTGAGCACACAGCCATATAAACAAGCACCAATATTTTAAACAAAACAGTTAACAAAAAAAAGCAGGATAAGCTAGAGGAAGAGCACTCTCAAACAAACATTAAGCCAAAGCTCCGTGGAAATGGAGGTAACATAACTCAGCTGCAGCACAGTATGTAATACATAGGAAGCTAACATAGAGAGTTGGCAACTCTCAGTTCAGTGCAGTTACAGTTACCTAGGGCATAGAAGTTTGAGAACAGGGAGCACTTAAACAAAAGTTGTGAGCTGGAGATTTTTACCTGGGGGGAGCCAGTTCCAGAACCTAGGGGCAAAATAGGTGAAGGCCTGTTCTCCCATTTTGGTGTTACAGGACCATACTCAGAGCATTGGAATGGAAGAGGACCTCAGTGAGCGGGGCGAGGGGCCGGGGTAAGCATATCACCAAGAGAGGCAGGATGAGGGGTTCTAGTAAGGGAGTCAACAAGACACCCTAGAGTATATGACTGGAGGAATTTGGGAGACAACCAGTTTAATCATGAGTAAAGTATGCAGTGATGAGTCAGTCGAGGTGCAGATAAGGCAAACCTGCAGATATTATTATAGGAAGTTTCCCACTTGCACAGTATGCTAGCATTGGCTTGGTAGAGAATTGGAAGGGCATAAAGGAGTTGAGGGAGTAGCACACATCTAGCTACCGATTTTCTGGCTGATTGGGTAAGTGAGTGGCACACTCGATAGGCTGCACCAGTTTTGGCATTGACAGACTGGCAGACCTCATTGACATGCTCTGAAAAATCCAGGGCTCAGGCAAGTGTAACAACAAGGTATTTGAAAGAAGGGGTATTCATGACATTAGTCCCATCAAGGCAGCATACAAGGAGCTTAGGGGACACAGACAATATCCTTATTTTACTGTGCGATCGCAGGTCCTTTGGACCCTGTGCTCCCATCCCTCTGTAGATGCATATATGTATGTAGATCCCACACAGCTATAGTTTTTGAGATAGAGTAATCATATCCTTATTTGCCTGTGGAAGTGCAGGACCCTATTCCTCCATAGATGTGTATATGTATGTAGCTGTGGAAGTGCCCTGTACATCCATTTATAGGACAACAGTGACCAAATTTTCAGCATAGCCACCTTATTACCCCACCTCATGTACCCAGAACAAAAAATTTTTGAATCCCCTCCAAAATGTAATTCTGCACAAGTGCAATGCCATTCCTCGCTACAGATGCGAAAACACATTTTGGCCAGGATTTGAAAAATGACAGCTATGACATACATGAGGTGGGGTATTAAGAAGGCTATGTTGAAAATCTGGGGTCAAAATACAGTATTTAAAATTTCCAAAGTTACAAGCATGCACAGCAAAATTGCAATGAATGGTCATTGCTTTGCCATCTTTACATATTTTGACCCCAAATTTTCAACATAGTCTTCTTATGACCTGACCTCATGAATAAGATCAGGAAAATTTGTCAAATCCTGCTTGAAAGGAGATTTTGCCAACCGACTGTGAAATCACCTTTTGTGTTAAAGTTGCATAATGACAGTCACATTGTTCATAAGGTACAGTCCCCAAAAGGCCAGGTTGAAAATTTGGGGTCAACATCTCATAAAGATGTTATGTTATGCATAAAAGTTGAAACCCCAATAGAAATACATTGAACTGTATTTACCTTAGTTTCTCATATTGCAGTCGCTGGTTCCAGCAGCAAGACGTGTCTTCAGTTGGAGAGTGGATCTTGAACCTGAGACCTGTTCAGCTGAGTGAGGGTTTGTTGGGGTGTACTGGGTGATGTGGGATGATGGGTGCTGAGTGGGAGGTGGGGGTGGGTGGGCTGTTCGGTGAGGGACTTTTTTTTCAGCAGGTAATAAAAAAGTCCCCCAATGAAGTGTTTCCATGTCTAACACTGCTTTTGAGGGACTAGCTAAACATGTTTGCTTTGGCATGGTTTTGGCTAACTGGAAAGGACAGAAAACTGATATAAGGAACTTGAACTTTTCTGCCTGTGGGCCAAGAGCATGCAGGACCACCATACTGTCTGAGTGACTCTTTAGGAACCAGTTCTTAGCCAGATGAGCACTATCTTATGAGTCAATCACCCAAGACTATGCAAATGTATTTATTAATTTACTTGTTTAACCAGAAAAGAAAAAAAAACTTGATTGATTGCAACATCTAGTTTCTGTGAGGGCAATGGGCAGGAGGACACAGCATCAACAGATATGGATTGCACAGACAAGACAATACATACATACATTAATACGATATACTAATATTTGAGAAATTAAGTTGCAACAATCAAAGCTTCTTTGAAATATTAACTTTAAAAATTAGGATCTTGCAATGCAACTACTATTTGGGGCATGTGCACTCAAATAGAGTACTTTTGACAAATACAAGTATCGCTCTTCATTATTCATATTTGTGTAAGACCACACACAGTATTATGAGACCTTGGCTGAGGCTGTTGCAACCAGTGATGGACTTCTACTGATCATAACAAGCAGGGGGTCATAGCTTATGGATACCACTGCATATTTTAATAATAATTCTTAACACCATAGTCCTGTGCCATCATTAACAAAGGAAATGTGTACAGAATGTATAATCAATAGTTTTAGGAAACACAAACGTACAATACCAGAGACACAAATTCAAATAAAATGTTAGCCAGGTGTGCAGCCCATGAAAAATACATCAGTCACTTGTGTTGCACAACTGGACAGCCAGCAGTACATTAGTGATGTGTTTGATACATGGAAGGTGGAATCAGATCATGAAGTCAGCTGAGGTGGTGGGTATTAATTCTAGTGAAAAGCTTCACTCTTCCTGCAGAAGGTCAAAAGCAATAGTAGATATTCTTCTACCAGTGGCTTGATAGAATAGACTATCACTGGGTCTGTAGTTTCTGGGCTCAGTCTGTTGTTTCAAAGCATGTCCACTTACAGTTATTCACAAATTAAGGACAGAGTACTGACTATGTTTTGGCATTTTATTCTTCCATTTTCAAAGAAGCTGCAGGTAAACAAACACACACACCACACGCTTGTGAAGCCGCTGCCACACATTCTTACTAGCAACTCAAAAAAACAAAGAAATGGCATACACAAGCACTGCAAGCAAAAGAATTGTGTTTTTTATGACAGTTCTATTTATGAAAGTTGAACCCCACACTGAAATACATTGAACCACATTTATCTTAGTTTCTCATATTGCAGTTGCCTGTTCCAGCAACAAGACATGTCTTCGAAGGAGATTGGTTCTGGATCCTGAGTCCAGTTCAGGTGAATGAGGGTGTGTGGGGATGTACTGGGGGGGTGGAGGGTGCTGAGTGGGAGGTGGGGTTGGGAGGGCAGATTGGCAAGGGATCTTTTTTTTTTATAGATTAAAAAAGCATTGAGGGTCCTTTTTCTTTGTTTTAGTGTTTGGCCACATTGGGAGGGTTGAGGGTACCACTTGACAACAGGGAATTGTCAAAACAAAAATGAGGATAGCAATTGGAGAGTGGAGGGTGCCAGTAAACACCAGGAAAAGAGGGAATGTTAATCAGTGGTTGGGGGGTGCCACTAGACACCAGGGAAAGCCTTAATGTCAATCGGCAGGTGGGGGATGCTATTAGACACCAGGGAAAGATTGAAACAGCAATTGGAGGGTGGGGGAAGGGCCCTCTACACTATAGAAAAAATATTTAATAGTCAGTAAGTTATCAGGAAGGGGGGAGGAACCACTACACTATGGAAAATAACAGGAATGGTAATCGGAAGGTGGAGGGGTGCCACTAGATCCAGGGAATATATATTTTTATTGAGGTAGACACTGATCGGTGGGTGGGGGCTGCCTCTGGACACCAGGGCAAGGGTGTCTCACAGCACATAGTGTAGCTGGCAGCAGGAGTTCAGCTGCGACTGCAGATGTAAAGAGATTCTTGGTGCTAGGATTCAATGCAAAGAAGTGCAAAATAATGCACCTGGGAAACAAGAACCCATGGGAAGAATACACAATGGGTGGGGAGGTAGTAACAACAACAAAAAAGGAAAGGGACCTGGGGATAATCATATCAGATGACCTTAAGGTTAGCAAGGAATGTGAGAAGGCAGTAGGGAGGGCTGGGGGTATACTGGGATGTATAGGGAGAGGCATCAGCAGCAGAAAACAGGAAGTTGTTATCCCTCTGTACAGACAGTTGGTGAGACCCCATCTGGAGTACTATGTCCAGTTCTGGAGACCCCATGTCCGCAAGGACACAGACAGGATAGAGGTAGTCCAGAGAAGGGCAACTAAAATGGTGCAGGGTCTGCAAGACAAGCCATATGAGGAGAGACTAAAGGAACTTAATCTGTATACCCTTGAGGAAAGAAGGGAGAGGGGGAACATGATAGAAATGTTTAAGTACCTCAGTGAAATCAACAAAGTCCAAGAGGGTAACATCTTTCAGAAAAAGAGACTTGCAAGAACAAGGGGACACAATTTAAAGATAGAAGGAGGGCAGTTCAGGGGCAATGTGAAGAAGTATTATTTCACAGAGAGGGTAGTGGTTGCATGGAACAGCCTTCCTGAGGAGGTTGCAGGGTCTAAAACTGTGGGAGAATTCAAGAATGCATGAGACTGACATAAGGCAATTCCTGTGGGGGGGTAGGAAGAAATAGGCTGTTGGTTAACTAGGATCTGCAGCCTATCCTGTAGGTAGGGAAATGGGCAGACTAGATAAGCCAAGCGGTCCTTATCTGCCGTCAAAGTCTATATTTCATACAGAGAATGTGGGGGAATTGCTTCTCTGACTAAGCTGTACAACCGGGATTTTGGGTGGCCAGAAAAGGTATTTTTAGTCCTAACAGTGAAAATAAAACACCAGAATCTAGCTAAACGTGGCTTGTTTAGCTAGGTTCTGGTGTTTGATTTTTAAAATCTCAAGAGTTTTATGTATTTTCCAAGCTTTTTAGTTTGTGGAAAAAAAACAAGCTGGCGGCTCATGAAAAAGGATTTATTTCTGATGAAAAAAGATTAGCCCCTCATGGAAAAGGATCCTTTTTCATGAGGCCAAATCCTAGTCTAACTTTCTCTGTCTATCCTGGAAAGTGATCTTCCCATTGAAAACAAAGGGAATTTAAAAATTAAATAACTTTGCAACAGATTAATATTTTTTCACCAAACAAATGCATGCTAGTTCTGTTACTCATACTGTTTCTGCCACAAAACAACACTTCAGAATTCCACACTGTGTGGACGCAAGGTGATGAGGAAAAAACTGCAAAAAATGGTGACTTTTAAGGTTTTTGCATTATTGGGATCACAGAATCTGTGCATCCGACTGGAGTAAAAATTTTAAAATTAAGAGATCTACCCCACAGGACAGCATGTACCAAATTTTGTGTAAATCCATTGATCAGTTCAAAGCTATTAAAGAGTGAAATTTGAGGTTTAACATTAAACATGCTACTCAACCCTAACTATAGGCGCACACCCACACCCCTATAATATCTGTCTCTTGTTAGTTAGATAGATAGATAGATAGACAGACAGACAGACAGACAGACAGATAGGTATTGTGGTGTGGTCATGCCACTATAGTTAAGATTGAGTAGGGTGTTAAATGTTAAACCCCAAATTTTGCACTTTAGTAACTTTGCAACCATTCAATGAATTTGCACAAAATGTTGCATGTACAGTCTTGTGGGTTAGATCTCTTGACCTGCCAACTTGTGTTCTGATTAGATGTGCTAAGTCTGTGATCCGGATAGTGGAAAAGGTGACTTTTTCAGGATATTTTTGATGTTTCTGTGTCCACCACTAGAGCCCAAACCATTAGAAATCTTGCTCTGAAATTTTCAGTGTAGAAAGGGCTTGGCCCATAGATGTGCCTTGTTCTGATTTGGTGAAAAAATATTAATCCATTCCAAAGGTATTAATTTTTAAAATTTCAGTTCTGAGCATGTTAAGTAAGTACTTTCAAGATATATGTTGGGAATGAGAAAAGAACTGGGTCATATGAAAAAGGATCCCTTTCCATATGGGTGAATCCTTTTTTGTGAGGAAAAAATCATTTTTTATATACTGCAATCTTGTTTACCATTGTTTACCTGAAAAAATTCAAAAAATCACAAAAATGACATGCTGCAGAGAGACCAACACATGTATCTTGCTCATCAGGACCCAATTAGGTGAATTCAGCACATTACTATCATTAAAATGACCTTGAATGTGCTCTTTTTTTGTTAGTTGCATCCTTTTTCATGATTCGCTTCCACTTTTTTTCATATAGCCAAATGAAGAAAAGATTTGGCCATACAAAAAAGGATCCCTTCATATGCAAAAACATTTTGAACTTAGTTTCCTTGGTGTCTAGTGGCACCCCAACCCTCCAATTACCCTCCCTATATTGTGTCAATGTTTCCAAACTGTCTAGTAGCACCTCCCAGCCTCTGATTGCCATCCCCGTATTGTTTCAATGTTTCCCTGGTGTCTAGTGGCACCCCCACCCTATGATCACCATTCGTGTAATGGTTTTACTTTACCTGGTATATAGTGGCACCCCCACCCTCCAATCATCCTCCCTGTAATGATTTTCACTTTCCCTCATATCTAATAGCACCTTCCACCCTCTAATCACCATCCCCATAATGCTTTCACTTTAACTGGTGTCTAGTGGCACCCTCCACCCTCCTATCACTGTTCCCGTAATGCTTTCTTTTACCATCCCCATAATGCTTTAATGCTTTCACTTTCCTTGTTGTTTAGTGGCAACCTCCACCCTATGATCACCGTCCTCAGCTGAAATAAAGAAATCTGTCCCTTGATGTGTTTTATTTAACCTGCAAAAGAGAAAATTGTCCCTTGCCAATCTGACCCCCACCATCCACTCAGCACCTACCACCCCACAGCCCACAGTACATCCCCCACATGCTCACTCATCTGAACTAGTCACAGAGCAAAGATCCACTCTTTAACCAAAGACAAGTCTTACTGTTGGAACTGCTGACTGTAATATGAGAACCTAAGATAAGTGTGGTTCAATGTATTTTTGAGGGGTTTCAACTTTGCTCCATAACTTTGCAATTTTGCATAATTAATGCCCAAATTTTCAACATGACCTTTTTGGGACCCCACCTCATGAAAACTAGTGGTGGAATTATGCAAATCCAACCAGAAAGGTGATTTTGTGGTCACTTGGTGAGATTACCTTTTAGAAACATACAAACATAGACATTGTTGGCAGATAAGGACTGCTAGGCCCATCTAGTCTGCCCAGAAGCTCTATTCTTGTTTGCAGCCTCTGACCCTATCTGGTCAGTGGCTTTTCACCACTCCTTCTCACCTCAAAGGTTCCCTTATGCCTGTCCCAGGCATGTTTTAATCTCTTCACTGTATCTGCTCCCACCACCACCAGTGGCAGACTATTCCATTTGTCCACCACCCTCTCCTTGAAGAAAACATTTCCTCTTAACCTGCCCCCCTCCAATTTCATATCATGCCCCCTTGTTCTTGTATTCCTTCTATATTGGAAATGTCACCCATGTAACTTATTCATGCCTTTAAGGTACTTGAATGTTTCTGTCATGTCCCCCCAGTCTCTCCTCCAGTGAGTATATAATGAGGTCCTGTAATCTCTTCTCATATGTTTTGTGGTGCAAGCCCTGTACTATCTTAGTCACCCTTCTCTAGCCCCCCTCCACCCTGTCAATGTCCTTGCAAAGGTGTGGCCTCCAAAACTGCACACAGTACTCTAGGTGAGGCCTCACTAGTGTTTTATACAATGGCATCACTACCTCTCACCTTCTGCTGGTGATATCTCTGCCTAACCACCCCAGCATGCCACTGGTCCTCCCTGCAGAGTTTGTACTCTGCTTACACACCTTTAGGTCACCTGAAATGATAATCCCCAGGTCCTTTTCTTCTTGGCAATCGTCAGCACCTCCCTCCCTCATCCTGTAGCTCGCCCCAGGGTTCCTCCATCCCAGGTGCATTATTTTTCACTTCTTTGAATTGAACCTCAGATGCCATACCTCAGACCATTTTTGAGGCTTCCCCAGGACCCTCTTCATTTTCTCCACCCCATCTGGAGTATCCAACTTGTTGCAGATCTTTCCCTCCAGCCCTTCTGCAGTGTCACTAATGAAGACTTTGAACATGACTGGCCCACGGACTGATCCTTGAGGTACCCCGCTGGTCACCCCCCTTTCCCCAAATTGGATCCCATTTACCACCACCCTCTGCCTCCTTTCCATTAGCCAATTCCTAACCCAGTTTACCACCTTGTGCTCCATGCCCAGACTACCCATCTTGTTAACCAGGTTTTTATGTGGGACAGTGCTGAAGGCCTTGCCGAAATGGAGGTAGGCGATGTCCACTACCCAAACCTGATTTACTTCCTTTGTCACCCAATCAAAAAAAGCTATTAGATTTGTTTGATATGACCTTCCTGCTGGATTTAAAAATGCAGGATTTAAAAAAATTCACTGCCCTTGTTAATGAGGGGGGTTCATAAAAGGCTCTGTTGAAAATTTGGGGTCAAAATATGTAAAAATGTCAAACTTATGTGCATACATTGAAATTGTACTACGTCTGTTAATAACTTAGGTAATTATAAAGATTTTGACCAAAAATTTTCAACATAGACATTTTTTACACCTCCTCATTAATTTGACAGCTGTCATTTTTCAAATCCTGGCCAAAATGTGTTTTTATACCTGTGGCACAGAATGATGTTTCCATACAACAGAAAGATGTTTCAGTGGGGATTTTTTTAATTCTCAGTATGGGGTTTATGAGGTGGGATAATAACAAGGCTATGTTGACAATTTGGTTGCTGTTTTGGCAGAAATGCAAGTGTCCCACAGCAATATACATGTATGTACAGTGGTTGTTATAGAAAAGTTTTCCGCTACCCCAGTATGACGGTCATCATAGAGGCAGTAATGTGGTAAAGCAGTACTGTGGTACGCTATCTAATGTGTAATGCTGCCAAAATGTACTTCCCTGGTTAGCCACAGGATGGCAATCACCTGTTGTGGTAGAGTGGTTACCTTCCTGTAGTGTGATTATGCCCATTTTTTAAGTGCATGCTTCATTCATTGGCAGATGTCACTGTTAACCCCCCAATACTAAAATAGATTGTGGCTGGTGTTACACTGTAGAAGAGTAAGCACAGGCTTTAATCTTGTAGGCTGGGAGGTATAGACTGTGATGTAATAAATTTTGTTAATGGTGAAAAGTATATAATGTAGAACAGCAGAGAACTATCTCACAACATTTTCCTTTTTATTGTATATTAATGTTGGGACTTCGTTGAAAATGAGCTATGCTCAATCGAGATTATCCTTTATTCATTTTTATTATGAATAAAAACATTGTACTACTACTACTACTACTACTACTACTACAAAGGTATTCTCCAGCTCCTCTATGCCTGTCTTGGAAAGTAGTGTTTTTGTTTAAAGATCAGTGGCAAACTGTGTTCTGTGGAAGAAAAGTTTTTACTGTAAACCTAAGCCACCTGTCAGTTTCTGTATCTCAGTAGTTTTTAAACTTATATTAGTTGACTGGCATCTGTTAAGAGATGTTGTAATACTGCTGACAGTACTGCAATTAAATCAGCCAGTCTATTCATCTATAAAGTATGAAATTAGTATGTGCCTGAAAGTTGCTCAGCATGTAGTATTGCAATACATTTTTTGTTGTGTGGATGTCTTGTTAAAACTTGTTAATGGGAAAGGTGTTATCCCTCACCTCACTTCAGACAATGCCACACATCCACCAGATATTTGAAAAATATTTTCCTGCTGGTTAGCAGTCCCTCCCTCCACCCGATCATCCATCCCATGCATAATAAAATATATTGAACAAAAGTAAACAATAAAGACAAAGATTATGTTTGAAAACGTGACCCACAACCAATCATTATTTCACAAATTATTATGCACAGTGAACATCAATTACATTTTACATCAATCACAAGGACCAAATCAGCAAACACGCAAAGTAGCACAAAAAAAACCTTGAAAAAAGCACAACATGAGATCACTCATGTCTGCTGCAACCCATTTATATATGACCAGTGACTTTTAAATTCCATCACGCAATACCATAAAATACAAACATAGAAACTAAACTATTTTCCAGAAGGACATATGACATTTAATATGATCAACTAGCACATTATTTTCCACATCAGCCAGAACACCAAAAAACCTACAGATGAGCATACCCCTAAGTAGATGTGGTGGGAGTCGAACAACAATTTCAACAAACAACATAATTCACTTCTACCATTATCTAGCAATTTACACAGGCATTCCATCTTTGTAAGGCTTGCTCACAACAGTGTGTTGATGAATAAAAAGAACTTACTTTGCCAAAAGCAAATACAAAAAACTGCATCAATGCTAGCATAACCAACACATACTGTATTTACTTCAGACAATGCCACATGTGCAATCTGAGCACCCTCACTACTTCATTAGGGACTCCGATTGGGCATGTGCCATTGTTTGCAATAAGTATATGCTGGTTATGCTAGCATTCGTACTTTTTTGTATATGATATTAACATAGTAAATACTTTTCATTCATCAACACTGCTGTGTGCTGTCCGATATTTGTCTCCCAGTTTTTCTTTGTACAGCTGTAACTTTACAAAGGCAGTGCAGGTGCTGATTGCTCTACCCTGCCATCATCATACACTTACTGCACCCAACAACATATTTGTGCTACATTGTAAAACACAATAATGGTGTGTCATCCACTCATCATCTGAAGAATGAGCAATACATTTATTTTCAGGTTTAAGCTAAGAACAGATCAGTTCAAACAATTACAGGGAAAGAGACATTTACACTATTATAACAAGCTGTGAGAAGTACATTAGGCACTCTTATGATACAGGTGTGACTACACACTTTTGAAGTAAACCATCTATTGTGTTGCTATCACTGAGCTCACAAATAAGATAAGCACAGCAACTACAGTACATTTGAACATCAAGCCAATATGTCACGCTAAAGGCACATCAACTTAATTGCATTGCTAGTTCTCCACAGTGCTCCTTGTTATACCCCTGAATGTACAGTACTTTGAACATACTGTACTGCATACAGGCAGAAAAAAGTCACCCTCTTCTGTATAGTCCCTCGCCTATCCTTGTCCACCTTTACTATCAAAATACATGTCCCTATATAGCTTTTGTGTAGTAATGTTTTTCTGACAATAAATATAAAAAATTCTTAGTATACAACCTGGTCAGTCTAGCTGTGGTTATGTTCTGAAAAATCCAGCCACAGTATCAGTCTCATTCCAATACTTACAAATACATGCTCTGCTCACTCCTATACAAATTGCACTTTATTTCAGATCTAAAAGCTGACATTATTATTTATAATGGTATTTAGCATAGGAACATAAGTCAGAGTGGCACTGGATCAGACTAGTGTGGTCAAGAGCTGTGAGTCAAAAATAGTGCAGATTTTTTTTTGCAGGGGGCTCTGCCCCCCCCCCCGCATCCCCCAGACCTAATGATTCCTACCCCAGGGGGGGAGCGTATCATGGGGCAAGTTAAATGTCTAGGGCCATGGAATACTGTTTCTATGGCCCCTTGAAGTAAAAACTAAGTCCTAATTTGAGTAAAATGAATAGAGACCAAGATAAGAACACTGGTCTCCAATTGTGCTGGTCGAACTGCTCTATGCCCTAGCCCTCCACACCATGGGAGTAGTTCAGACAGCCTCCTGGCTCATGGAGTCCTTATTGCCTTTCAGCACCCCAGACAGTCACTACTAGGGGAGCGCTTACAGCAAGCACCGTAAATCCCCCCTCACTGTCCATGTGAGCACTTACCAGACTAGCACCGTATAGTGCGATACTATTCTGTTACACTCACCTGACGGGGTACCACCAAGAGCAGGCTTAATGTCCCTAACAGGAGGGAATTCTTATAGATAAATGATGAATGACATTCTAACTATTAATGTCAGCTTTTGTATCCAAAATTCAGAGCAACTTTTATAGGAGTGATCAGATTGTATATAGTACTTGTACAGTATGTATTGCAATGAGATCGATACTGTGGCTGAATTATTCATCAGGTATAAAGTATAGATAACTCTTACAGCAGCAGTATGTGTTAGCATAAAATGGCATCATATAAATGTTTTGTATGTATGAGTTAAAGCCAGCAATGAAATAGACTGAATCAGAAAAAGACCAGAGTTGGACTTGCCTGGCCAGCTCCAGTCTTTTTTTCCCTGAAAAATAAATGAATGAATAGATAAATAAAACAAACTAAGAAAACGACAAAACTTGCAGTACCTGGAGGTGGGAATTAATAAATAATTGAACAAAATCCAAGACTGAGAGACTAAAGAGCAGTTGATACCAATCTTTCCTCTGGGCAGGCAGCTCATGAGAGGGAGAAGTCAGCTAAAGATCAGTAATCAGCCAGAATTAGTACTGTTTTTTTTTAACCAAACAATTGTTTAAATGTTTATTATACAAAGTCTTCAGTAATACTGCCTCACATCATGCTGCTGATGCCTGCCACAGCCTACCCCTTAAAAACTACATTCACTATCCCCTTTATGTTGAGTGATCTGCAAATTAAAATAATTATGCATATACTGTAGGCCAGCATTGCTCTGATCACTCTGCTTGCCCATTATGTCCTTACTTTGCACAGCCTGCACATATAGATATAATGAGGTTTGATTCCCATTACATAAGTAATAATTAGCAAAGCAATCTGGTGATGAAAATTAAGTGTTCCAATTTGGTTTGGTATTACTAAATGAGAGGTAGAACAGTAGATCATTGTATGCAGGACCTAGATTATTTGGAAAAGGTTATCAGGAACCGCAAAATGACAGTGTTGCATAAATTCATTTCCAGCAGTAAAACCATGATAATGCTTCTGTACCTAAACTGCACATTCTGTCTGACAACATATACAACCATAAAAAAAAAGTTACAGTCCAGTCTTCTGTGGTAGTTGGTTCAATTGTAAGATAAAGGGTAGGGCCCAGGCAGCTCACACAGCTCCAAAAAGAGTACATTCCAACACTGCTTAGAAATCAGAATTTGTATGCAGGATTAACACTTCAACTTTCTGGCAGTTAAGAACACAATGCTCTCTTGCAAGCCGAAGCTTATAACAATAAGATGCTAATAGTTGCAATGGCTAAAGTCACAGTAGTGGGGATGGGGTGAAGGAAAGGAATAATAAGCCATTTACAGAAACTGAGAGAAGATATGAGGAATTCAACACAGCCCTCACCCAACTCCTCACATCACTTTGCAGCCAACAGTGATCTATCATTGTGGAGGGAGCTGTAGAGCAAGGGATTTCAATCTTTTTGCATCCGGGACCCCCCTCACCAAATGTCAGTCATATCAGGGACCCCCTACTTGCTGCGGCTTGCAGACTATGGGGCTGTGTGTGGATGGGTATGAATTTACATAGCAATATGAAACAAAATAACAAAAAATCAAACACCACAACTCTATAAACCAATATAAAAATGCTTATTTATTATACCTCCAGCACTTACACTGAATCCAAACTGCTGACCTGGCAGGCTATCCCGACTACCTTCAGCATTTACATCGGGGGGGGGGGAGGCACAGGTGACATACATGATTAAATCAGTTACATTATCCAAAGAGCCTGACTGGTTATCTTGAATACTGCAGCATTTTATTAATAAAGCACTTTAATTTACCTCGTGGATATTAGCAAAATGCAGCAAAATGGAGCTGCAGCCAATTACAACAGAAGCATGACAGTAAATACATTGTCTTTACAGCCACTACAGTTGCTGCAGTTACAAGAGCATAGCTATTAGTCCCAGCAGAGTTAACAGGGGAACAGCATACTAAAAAAAGCAGCAATAATTAGGCAATAATTAGTTACTTCTGAGTGACAGTTAAAGCAATCGGAGCTATTACTACCTAATTACTGTATTACTGCAACAGAGCACAGATGTGAATGCGGTCAGGCAAACCTGAAGAAGTGAAACTGCAGGTTTAAAATACATGTGGTTGAGCACATTTTTAGTGCAGTTGCTATTTTCTGTAGCTGCTCCACAGACCCTCCAGGAGTTGATCATGGACCCCCAGTTGAAAAACCCTACGGTAGAGAGAGGAGAGAGGATTTTTTCCATCTCTGGTCTGCCTTTCCCCCCTTTTAATTAGGAGGGAAGGGGCTATCTAACTTTTCCAAACACAGTCAGTCTTCAGGTCGTAGTGTAATATATTTTGAAACATGCTTGCAGATATTAAATATCACCCTAAACATGTTGTCTCTTTGCCAGGAGATTGCCTAAACACTAATAATAATATAGATATTGCCAATCATGTAGTGACTTTTTATGGTATATTTTTGACCCATTAAAATCATTTAATGAGTGATTATCATTGAATACACTGCAAATCTATAACTACAAAACTGAGTAGTACACCATTTTTCATTTGATTATTACTTATAATATTTATTTTGTATTAGAAGTCATTAACAATTTATTGGCAAAATATCATTATTTGTGTTTTAGGCAATCTCATGAGAATGCCTGTAAAAATAGAGGTGTAACCTTAAGGGTGACATGTAATGCCTACTAGAATTATTTGAAAATAAATTTAGTGTGAAGATCATTTGTATGGCCCATTCTAGTAGTGAAGCATGGGTATGTATTCATTCGTACAGTAGGTGGCGCACACACACACACTGATTGGCATGCCCACATGTGATGACATGGCACTGGGTCATAACATAGCCAAAAAGAATGCCGTCATCAACAACAGCGAGGTAAAAATGCTGCCATTTTTATTTTTGTGGGGGGCTCCTCCCCCCATGCCCCCACACACCCCCGGACTTAAGGATTCTCACTCTGGGGGGGGGGGTGAGTGGATAATGGGCAAGTTAGAATTTTGGGACCATGGAATACTGTTTCCACAGCCCCTTGTAAAAAAAAAAATACAGGTCCTGATTTTGGTAAAATGGTAGGAGACCAGGATTAGAATCTTGTTTTCCACTGCCTTCTGGCTGAGCTGCTCCATGCCCCAGCTCTCCACAACATGGGAGTAGCTCAGCTGGCTCCTGGTATTCGGCTGCCCTTGTCCTTTGGCAGCACCATGGACAGCAATCAGGGGAATGCATATAGTAGGCACTGAACATCCCTGCTTACTGTCTGTGGTAGCTCTATATGGACTAGCGCTCTCTTGAGTGGCGCTATAGAAACATAGAAACATAGAAGTTGATGGCAGATAAGGACCACAAGGCCCATTTAGCCTGCCCATTTTTTCTACCTTAGGAATGTGCCATAGGGCTGTACTCTGTCATTGGCCTATCTATTCATACTCATCTGTATTGCTCCCTTATGCCTATCCCATGCATGTTTGAAGCCATGCACTGTATTCATATGCACCACTTCCTGAGATAGGATGTTCCATGCATCCACCACTCTTTCCGTAAAAAAGAACTTCCTCACATTACCCCTTAATCAGCTTCCCTCTAATCTCATGCTGTGTCCTCTTGTCCTGCTAGTTTTCTTATATTGAAACATGTTAGACTCCTTCACCTTGTTAGTGCCCTTAAGATGTTTGAATGTTTCGATCATATCATCTCTCTCCCTCCTTTGCTCTAGGATACACATATTGAGCTCTGTTAATCTGTCCTCATATGTTTTCTGATGCAGTCCCTGCACCATTTTGGTTGCCTTTCTCTGGACTGCCTCCATTTTGTTAATGTCCTTGTGCAGATGTGGCTTTCAGTACTGCACACAGTACTCCAGATGGGGCCTAACCAGTGTCTTGTAAAGAGGGATTATTATCTCCCTCTTACAACTTGTGATACCCTACTAATACACCCCAACATCTCTCTAGCCTTACCTACTGCTTTAGTGGTCTGCTTGGATGATTTCAGGTCATCTGTGATGATGATGATGATGATGCCCAAGTCTCTTTCTTCCATTGTGATTGCCAGCAACTCCCCTCCCAACAGGATGCAACTGTAAAAAAGTTTTCAGCTTAGTATGCTATTCCTGGTTAAACAACTAAAAAAAAACAACTAATAGGTGGCTTCAGGGTTTCTCTTCCCTATGTACATGATCTCAAACTTCTTGGCATTAAACCCCAGTTGCCACTCTTCTGACTATTTTGCCAGTTTATCCATATCTCTTCTCATTCTGCCCACTCCATCTGGATCATATACTCTGTTGCAGATCTTGGTGTCATCTGCAAACAGACAAACCTTACCCTCCAGTCCATCTGCAATGCCACTGATGAAGATATTGAAGAGGACTGGCCCCAGGACTGATCCCTGAGGTACCCCACTTGTGACTTGCATCTCTTCTGATTGTATACCATTTACCACCATTCTCTGTTTTCTGCCCACCAACCAGTTTGCCAGCCAGTTGATCAACTTATGACCTACCCCAAGCCTACCCAGCTTATTAATCAATCTTCTATGGGTAACAGTATCGAGAGCTTTGCTGAAAGTCAAGGTAGGCGACATCAACTGCACCCCCTTGGTCCACCACTCTGGTTACCCAGTCAAAGAAATCTATGAGATTAGTTTGACAGTACCTTCCTGTTGTAAACCCATGCTGTCTTGGATGCTGTGCTCCTATGGAGTTCAGATGTTTCACTATCCTTTTCCTAAGGAGTGCCTCCATAATCTTGCCCACTACTGAGGTAAGTCTGACTGGTCTGTAGTTCCCTGCCTCCTCCCTGCTACCACTCTTGTGGAGCGGGATCACATGAGCCCTTCTCCAGTCTTCTGGTACCTCTCCTGTGCTTAGAGACTCACTAAACAGTTCAGATAATGGCTCTGCTGGATCCACCCTTAGCTCCTTTAGTAATCTCGTATGTATGCCATCAGGTCCTATTGCCTTGTCCACCCTGAGCTTAGCTGTAGCACTAATCTAACTGGGTGCTGATGAAATTACATGGTGTTCCATCAGACAGCAATAATTCAGAGACTGTGGGCATGTGCATTAGTATGAGTTTATGAGTTCTGGAGAGGACTATCCCACCACCACCACTCCAACCAGTGACTGTGAACTTTGAGCTGAGGTCTACAGTAAACAAACTGGCATTCCATGGAGCAGGAATAGAATGTAGTTTTATTACATTTATATTTTACAATCTGTAACACTAGTGATCTACAGTATATGAACACCAAGACAGGATTGGTTGCTGCTGCATAGTACTCTTCCAGGTGAGTCTCAGAGGGACTATGAGATCACTAATATATAGCAACATTTTATCTTGTTTTATTCTCTGTACTTTTTCAGAAATGTTCAATTGAGTATTAATATACCTGGAGTGCAAAGATGAATGTATTAAGGATATGTTAATGGTATGTTTGAGCAGTAGTATGCAGTGGCAAACTTTTCTGTCTTGGTGTTCACAATACTGTCACTGCTTTTACAGGGATGATCACTGATGTGACAGATCATAAAGTAATGTACTGTACAAGTGCCACCCAAGAAAGGAAAAATTAAAGGGATACATTCATGTACAGTGACAGACATAGTTTGAAAGTCCATGAAAAATTATTTTGTTTGAGGTATTGGGCATACCTGTAGCTGGAAGCAGTCCAGAGATATAGATGACTGAGTCTGTACGATATAAATACTGCATTAAAGCCATTCTTAGAACCTTGTGATGTCAGTGACGATCAAGCAGTGCTTAACTCAGTGCAATTAGGCACTGCTTGATCGTCACTGACATCACAAGGTTCTAAGAATGGCTCTAATGTAGTATTTATATTGCACAGACTCAGTCATCTACATCTCTGGAATGCATCAAGCTAGAGGTATGCCCAATACCTCAATTAAAAGAAGATTTCATGGGCTTTCAAACTATGTCTGCCACTGTACATGAATGTGATCCTTTAAATGGAACAGTAACTGGTACATTGTTACAACTGCAAGAGATACAGAATAACTTTTACTACTTTGGATATGTTAATTATATAATGCTACAGTGTTACAAAAACATAATGGTACAAAAATGTACACACTGTAATACAATATTGCTATTGATTGCCCACTGGGAGCCAAAAAACAAGGCCAGAGGGGAGAGGGAGGGGAAGTGAGACAAACAGGATGCATTCTCATAGACCAATATGGAAAAAGGGAGAGATACGCAAAGAAGGTAAAGAATTGTAAGCAATATTTAAAGTAGCAATCAAGTGAGAAGCATGCCATGAGCAATAAATGGCATTATATCCACTTGCCATTATTGTAAAGAAAACCTTTTGTTGTTGTTGAGAAATATGTAGGAAACACAGGGAGAAAGTGCACAGTGGAAGAGAGGCCACATTTGAATACCTCTCAATCCTGCCATCACTCGATAGTGGAGCACAGTCTCAGAATTGGAGAAGGCAAAATGTGGATAGATAGATAGATAGATAGAAAAGCAACATAGAATACAGTATGTGTGGACACTGTGGGATGGGGAAGTGTTGATGGGGCAGGAGGAAAGGATGCATGGGTGAAGTGGCTTGGGATTCCTGTCTTTAAGGCTCCAATACTCTTGTATGTATTAGAAACTGATTACCACACATGTTCAAGTGTCCATTGAGCACTCAGAGCTTTTTCTTGCCACCATAAGATCAATCTGTATCTGCGATCCAGTTTCACCTATCATATGCCTTGATTGCCATTCAGTCATGTTGCGCTCTCTTATTAAACTATACATTAAAAGTCTCAAGAAAACTACTTCAAAGAAGCCAACAGGAAGGCAACCAGTTGATTGCTTCAACCTACTTTATCACCTCAGATCAGGGGTGTTTAGCTCTTCCATCAACCTGCCACTACAAGCAGCCATGATCATCGCCTTGTACAGTTTCTTAAGATCCCAGGGAGCTTTTATATGCATTTGTATGATGTGTGTTTTCTATGTTAATCTCTGTATTTATTGTTTAATGACTTGGTACATTCTGTAAATTAAATATGTTCTCATAGAACCTATCCTTTATTGTACTCAACTTTTAAATTAAAATAAGATAAGTAAATAATACCCAGCAGATTTTCAACCTCATGATCAATATTCTCTCCAGATATTCATTTGTCTAACCCAGTCTCAGCAAAACATCACGTGACTCATAAGCACATACCATTAAGACAGACTGACTGTAAAACATGGTTTATATTTCTCACTATTCTACCTATAACCAGGTGTCCTTTAGTTGTTTTTGAACAAACTGTTGTCAGTCAAGTCTGCACATCTGCACCTGTACCTCTCCTCATGGCAGAAGAGAATACCAACCCAACTACTGTACCTTCTGGTTCATTTCTAATTTACAGGTTTCTTTTAACTCATCTACTGTAGGACTAAAGCCCGTCAGCTATTCCAGTCATTCCTTCCAGACTGGAGCAGCCACTATAGCCTCGAGAAAGAACATGCTGGGCCATATTATTAAAATCCTTGGATGATGGTCTTCCTCCTGCTATGGGTTATTTATCAGAGACCCATAACATAATTCCAACAAGCATGTACTATAAGAAAATCCCCTAAAATGCTTTGAGGATGGGTAGACCTCAATCAATCAATCAATCAATCAAAATCTTTATTTATTCAGGCGAGCATCATTGAGCATAGCTCATTTACAAGATGGACCTGATTGGTCATAACAATATAAAGGTACAATTTTTTACACAAATACAAGATAAAGATTGAATACAAAAACAAGGACATTATAAATGAACAAAAAGCAAGAACATTCACATATATACAAGGCAATGAGCCAAAGAAACTGGGTTATAATAAAAAGGAGCAAAATAAAACAGTAATGAAAGATTAAAGCAAGGGAGGTGGGATTCTGGGAATAAGGTCAGGTATGAGTTAAGTGGGTGAGACTACAAAAACAAATTAAGGGTGGAAGTGTGAGGAAAAAAGGGGTGTGGGAGAAAAAGTGGGTTGTGGTAGGACTAGGCCCTTAGAAAAACAGTTGCATGGCTCTGGAAAGAGACTAGTGTATAGCTTTTTGAAGGATGTTAATGGAATGAGTGTATTCAACTTTAGGATCTTTTGAAGAGAGTTCCAAATAAGTGCTAGAGAGTAGCTGATTGCTGCCCTCCCATGCCGGGTACAGGTAATAGTATCTTCAGCATGATGAGTTTGTTGTTCCTTAGGTCATATGGTCTGGATATGACCTTGGTAAAACAATCTGAAATGTAGGATGGTAATTTGTTTGTTAGAGCTTTGTAGATCCATAGAGCAGCATTTTTGTTTCTTCTATGATGAAGGGATGTCCAGCCGACTGCAGTATAGAGAGAGCAATGGTGGGTGCTGAAAGGAAGGTCTGTAATGAATCTAAGAGCTCTATGATACAAGGTATCCAGCTTGTTTAAGTGGGAAAGGGAGCAGTGACTATACAGGAAATCAGCATAATCAATGAGGGATAGGAATGATGCCAGGATTAATCTTTGTTTAGAATCTCTGGTTAGGTAATGTTTTATTCTGTACAATAGGCCAAGTCTCTGCCTGAGCTTCTTCAGGAGTTCTTCAATGTGGCTAGTGTAGTCAAGTTTATTGTCAATCCAAACCCCAAGATATTTAAATTTATCCACATAGTCCAGACTTTCACCAAGGATGGTAGATAATTGGGGAAGGGTGTTTGGTGTGAGAGTGGAGGAGAAGCTCTTGGCATTCAGTAGGAGTTTCTTTTCTAGTAGTTTGTGCTGCAGCAGAGAGAACTCAGATTGTAAAAGTTCACAGGCTTTTGATGGTGTAGGACTACTGACATATAGGACAGTATCATCTGCAAAAAAGGTGAATATTAGATTTGGTGAGGTTGGAATCAATATTATTGATATAAATGGCAAAGAGGATAGGGCCCAGGATGGAACCTTGTGGTAAACCTCTTAGGAGTGGTTTTGAGGTAGACAGGTCACCTTCATTTTTTACATGCTGTAGTCTACCAGAGAGGTAGCATCTGAACCATTGAAGAGAGACTGAGTCGAGGCCTATGGAGTGCAGAGAGGAGATTAGTAGTTCATGGTCCACAGTATCAAAGGCTTTACTTAAATCCAGAAATACAGCACAGATATTATTCTTTTTGTCTAAATCAGTCTGCCAATCATTAGTGACTTTTGCTAAGGCAGAGATGGTGCTGTGCATGGATCTAAAACCAGATTGAGCTGGATTAAGCAGATTATTGGTGTCAAGATAGGCACTTAATTGGCTGTTCACTAGTTTTTCAAGCATTTTGGACAATACTGGTAAGATGGATATTGGCCTATAGTTATTGAGGTCCATTGGGTCACCTGCCTTGAGTAGAGGAAACACTTGAGCTGTTTTCCAAATTGCAGGAATAGATCCAGTGGCTAGTGACAAATTGAAAAGGTGAGTTAGGGGGGCTGCTAAGGTGTGCAGAGCAATTTTTAGAAAATAGGGGTCCAGAGAGTCTGCACCTGCGCCTTTAGTTGTATCCAAATGGAGTAGTAGGTCTTCTACTTGTTTTAAAAGTATAGGCTTAAAGGAAAAGTGGAAGTGGCCTTATGTGCCTCAGTAGTCTGGAAGTTTAATTGTGACCGCAATAGATTTGCTGGAGAGGAGTCGAATGCTAGGCTGGCTGTAGTGAAATGGTTGTTGAAGGCATTCAAGATTTCTTGCTTGTTAGTGATATCCACATTGTTTAGGTGCACTTTGGGTGGTAAGACAGGGGTAGAATCTTGTCCTAGGATCCCCTTTATGGTCCCCCAGAATCTGGCAGGGTTATGGTAGGAGGCATCCAGTTCTGCTGTATAGAAGGCAGCCTTGGCATTTCTCACTTTTTTTGTGCAGGAGTTTCTGGCTTTTCTGAATTGAAGCCAATCATTTGGGTCTTTGGTCTTTCTTGCCCTTTTCCAGAGCTTGTCCCTAGCATGCAATGTGGATTTAAGGTCAGCAGAGAACCATCGACAGGTTTTGAGCTTGGTTCTGACACTGGAGAGAGGTGCATGTATGTTGAGGGCACTAGTGATAATGTCATTTAAGACGTGTAGAGCTATCTCTACTGAAGCTGTGAGATAGAAATCTTGCCAGCACATGGTGTGACACAAATCATGGAGGTATCCTGTGATATTAAGGTTCTTTTTAGACCTTCTTGGGAGAAATTTTGCTGGGTTGGATGGCTTGAATGAAGATCTTATACCAGCTATGGGACAATGATCGCTTATGTCACTAAATAGCACTCCAGCATGAGAATACGGGTGAGGCTTATTGACCAGCATAATGTCCAGAAGTGTGCTGTTATTTTTGTTTTTTGGGTTAATCCTTGTTGGTTCTTTAATTAATTGAGTGAAGCCATGAGTGTCACAAAAGGATACTAGGGGTGCGGATGCATTGGCTTGCCAATTTAAATTCAGGTCGCCTAAAATGATGGTGTCTTCTGGGCCTAATTTAATTATAGTGTCCAGGTGTGATAGGAGTTTTAGGCCTGCTGAGGGGGGCCTATAGCAACCAATCAATTGAAAAGCTGACATATTGGGAAGAGATATTTTAAGGGATAAGCATTCGAATTGGCTGTGATGTAATATTGAGGCTGGATGCAGAGATATTTGCTTTAACATAAATGGCCACTCCACCGCCCCTGGATGGACGATCAGATCTGAAGAGCTGATAGTTGGGAAGATTTATTTCTCTGTCATTTGTTGCAGATTTGAGCCATGTTTCAGAGATTACCAGAAAGTCAGGTAAGGTGTGTGCAACCCAGGCCTGTATTAATGAGAACTTTTATAGGAGGCTGCAGACATTGATATGAAGAAAACTCAGGCCTTTTATGGAGGTCATGGTCAGGAGGTTTATGGAGACCTGATGTCATAGTTCCCCTGAGGTTCCCCCACATGGTGTATTCCTCTCCTGAATATGTTAGGACCTTATTCCATGAGATGAAGTTTTAATTTTTTTTCTATTCCCATATCCCAACCTTTTGGCTTTTAATCAAAATTACTTATTTTCTTTAGCATCAAGATCTTTTTGCTTGCACCTCTTCTGAAGGTTGAAATATTTAAAGAGAGTAAAGCCAAATGTACTTTCACATATATACTGCACATAGCCAGCTGTCAAATTAAATTGAAAGGCTTGTCTATTGTTTGATGGGACAGCTGGCTAACTCCTTCCCCTACAGCTATATAAAGTAAGTCAGCCCCCAGACATCCTTACATTAGTTTGCCTCATCCTTTCATAGTCAGCTCCATAGTCAGCTCCTCCTCCAACACTCTGTCCCTTATTCCTCTGGTTTTCGGTCATAACTATTGATTTCATTTAGCTTTGAGATCCTTTCTCTTGACACCTGTACCGAGGATGTAAATATATCAAAAGAACAAAGCCAAATGTTTATTCACATAAGCTTCGCACATAGCCAGCTGTCACACTAAACCTGCAATTATCAGTAACTTTCTCATCTGATCTGCAAAATAGCAAAAAGGTCCACATAGACTTTGCAGTATCTGTAAATGTGTAAATGTGTCACTATAATTCAAGTGTAGCTAATTTCTTTCTAAACATTATAGCAAGTGGTAGGCCAATACAATTGTTCAGTAGTCACACTGTGATCAGATTTCCATTCTCTGTACAGTATACTAGTGGGCTTTAATGCATGATCCCTTATCGGTGCAAGAGAGGAAGTTTAACCTGGAAGTTAGAGTATTGAGCTGTGACTCTTAAGACAACAGACCTGGATTTGAATCCCATGACTGCCACTTGCATACGGCATGATGCTGAACAATTAACTTAACCTCTCTGTGCTCCCTGGTCATACCCGAAAATAAGCTTTTGCTCAGTATGCCTTTTTCCAGCCATTAATTCAAAATTAAAGTGTGAAAAAAAGCATATACCACACTGGATTTTCCTTAGACTTCCCTCTGAAGAGGCACTAGAGATACTAATATAGAAGTCTTTACTTGTTTCATGACATGTCCAATATCAGCTGAAGCTAATTCCATCATAAGGGTGAAAGTACACTAAATTCAAACCTAAAGACTGAACGTATTCACATGTTTTCTGGCCCACAGATTTTCCATTTCCAATATCTCTTAACTTCTCCAGGTATCCCATGCAACTGCCTTCTTTATAGCTGGATTACTCCAAATAAGAGTAATCAAAGATATGAGGATTAAAGTTTAGCATGGCATCATTTGAAGCAGAATATCCAGATTAGAGGCAACTATGAAATGACTGCAGGTTATTAAAGGGTGCTTGATGTGAGGCATGTAAAGAAATGTAGAAAAGTAATCACTTGACAATGAAATTGGAGGGTTCCAATAAAAAATCCTTAGTTTACTATAGTAATATTTTATATTGTTTGGTAGGTATAACACACTGTAGTCTGCTGAAGTTTTAATACAAACAGTTTATCTAAGTGTATACCTTCCAAAATAAATGTAACTTTTGTTTCTAATTTAGCAAAACAAAAAACATTCTGATAGTAGAGTCTCTCTCAACATATTCTTTGTTCCTTCTGCCATCGTTATCTGCATGTACTGTACCATTTAGAATAATGAAAAGTGATTTTGATATTTAAAACTATAACTGTTATATCTTTGTTTTATAGACACAGCATATTTCAGAGACAGAATCAATCTGTGTAGAAGTATCAGATCCTTGTGTTGTGTATGTAGTTCAGGTCCGCTGTAGCAGGTATAACAGTACAGGATACTGGAGTAATTGGAGTGAGCCTGCATACACAACTATACAGGATATAAAAGGTAAGCAATTACAGCATTACATTATCAAGTATTGTATCTTGCTTGTTCTTTAGAACTTCAGAATCAAGCAAGTTATTAACATGATTTGTTTTTCTTAATTTTAACATGTGCTGTGTCACAGCTCCAACAAGAGGGCCTGATTTCTGGAGAATTATTAATGTGAATCCTAAAAGCCAACAAAAAACTGTCACTTTGTTATGGCAGGTACATATGTTTTCTTTTTCATTTTTATGCAAACCAGACAATATTAACTTAGACAATGAAAACATCTAAAAAAGTATACAATGCAGGAAATTGCACATATACCTGGTATTGATTCAAATCAAAATACTGGACACTAAGGAAGGGTAAATGATCCTGGAGGTGGCATGAGACTGTTTCTTCACTCAGAAAAATTAAGCAATATGAACTATCCCCACATTCTGTGCTCCCATGCCATCCTAGAGTTTATATTTACCATTTAGCGCCCTACCTGAAATAGATGATCTTGTATCCCTCTTGAAATGTATACTTCTGTCCCCATGCTCTACCAAAATTGTATCTGTATGCACTTCCAGACATTTTGCTCCTTGAAGTCTTCCTGAAATTTATAGTACTGCACCATCCTAAAGTGTGTGCCTTCACATCCCTACAGAAATGTGCACTCTTCGCTCTCTTTACTCTGCTAAAAGTTTACCCAACCCTCAAAAATGTTTCATCCTCCACCCCTTCCAAAATCTGGACCCCACATCCTTACAACCATTTTTGCTCTCCTACCTTTCCCAGCATTTTTTTCTAGTTTCTATTTTACTTGTTTTAAACATGGTTGTTTAGGAACTATTTTTGAAAAGATTTGGTGAATCTGTAAAATGTTAAAACTGACAATTTTGGAGGTGTGGGTTGGCAACATATAAGTCCTGTTTTTACACATTCCATGACTGGGAGTACCCATTTTTCACCTTACACGTCACATCACAAACAGAAAGAAATCAGAAAAAAAAATAGCCTGGGAGGGTGATAATAAATGCACAAGGGCTAATGGAGAGAGTAGTGAAGGATGGGGCAGCAGGAGAGAAACAATACTCTGCTGGAGAGTAAAATGCATAAATGAAACAGAAGCAAGAATAACTCTTAAACTGCTGATTTTATTTAACCATTTTTCTAGTTTTAAGTAAAAGAATAGCCCATCAAATTCAATGGTACCTTTTTAACACCTCCCTTTCCCCATTTAAACCAAAAAGACATAAACAGTATTCAGAATGTACCCAATTAGGTTGAGCAGGGTCAGCTAATAATAAAAACACTTCAGAAAATTAATTGGGTTGATCTGGTGGGCAGTATTCTGCCCCACCCTTTTAAATGATGTTTTTTATGTCAAACAATGATGCAATTTCCATAATATCCACTTGTCATTGGAGTCCCTTCCCAAAATTAACCACAATACACACAAATATGTTGGGTGCTCAGTTGGTGTACTTTATATACATAATTATGTCATTGAACTTTATATACATCACCAATACTTTGATACCATATTCATTACTTACATCATCAAACTTCATTTATATCATCAATACTTTGATACCATATACATTATTCATCAATTCTTTGATAAAAATATATAGTACATCGATTTATCATATTCTTTTCGTGACCACCTTTAATCCCTTAATCCATTTCTCTGACCACCTGTAATCCCATAATCCTTTCTGGGCTAGTTTGCAAACCCAATACTCACATTCAGCCCTCTGGGATGCAAACCCCACAAGGTGCCAACACAGCTGGGAGCACACCCATCCAATGTGCTGTTTTTCCAACCCAGTACCCCCTGGGCCCCCTATATCCTTTTCCTGTGCCTCTCATTTCCCCCTTCCCCACCCACTTTTTTCCTCTTCATTCCGTACTTCTCAATTCCCCACAATGACAACACCTGATGCCCTCTTTTGGCAATCCTTTGCATGTCATGTACTCTCTTTATAGTATCCTAAACCTGCCCTCCTACTGTTGTCCACCATCCATGGACCACTGTGGCCCCATGTTTCTCCTCTTTCTGGTCTGACTGCTGTCCCCCTTCTGGAGTTGCCCATGCCACCACACCATCATTTACTTCTCACTTGTCTTGTTAAATTACCTGGTGGAAGGGTGGGCAAATCACAATCTTGCAAAAGAAGGGTGATCCCCAGTCTTACTTCCCCTTATATAATCCCTTTGTCAAGGGCCTCCCCTTGGTCCATTCCACCAATTCTTGTGTACCCTACCTGTCCCCTCCCCTTCTTCCCATGCATCTACCTTTCCTATTTTCCTTTCCTACCATGATTCCTCTCTCTCTTCCTTCCCATCTCCCTCACCTTCCCCTCCACTTCCCCCTCCTAACCCTCCTTGTCTTTCCTATCTCCACCTGGCATCCTCCCTTCTATTTGGGTCAGAAAAATCCTGACAATAATGTCTGTTTTTAACAGGCAACTCACCATTCCTCAGTGGTATACTGGGAAGGCATACGTAACAGTGAGCTCTGCTGGACATAGCATCTAAATGTATTAATTTTGCTTTTTAACTAGCACCCTTCACATGATGATGGGAATATTCCTTTCATAAGACTTTTAGAGGCATGTTGAAAACAGCGTCAGTTTAAGACTGGAGTTCTGATGGGGCATTTAAATATACAATATAGCAAATCTATGTAGAGCCGACATATCCACAATGTTATTTCTAAATATTGGGCTAACACTGTTAAAAAAGTAATGTACAAAACAAATCTGGGTATTGCGAAAAACAAGAGAGTTATAAACATATGTTAAATCAAGCAATAAAAGTAACTAAATAGGCCAAAATAATAAATAAATGTTGAATAATAGAGACCCTCTCAACTAATATTGAATGATTCCCTTGGTTAATTGGGATTAAATGAAAAGTAGTCAAACTTTCATAACTTTTAAAAATTTAATTTAGCAAGAATGTAAACCACAAATTTATAAACCCCTGAAACTTTAAAACTAGAAAATGCAATACCATTAAATTTGGCAGGTTCATAGACCTTACAAGGGACTCTGTGTGCTAATTTCATTAATTGCTTGCTGTGAGAAATTGCAAGATAACATCTCCACTTAAAGTCAAATCCCATGATTCTTTGTGAAAATTGCAGAATTTCATGAAAATTTCCATAAAACTGAAATTTTCTGATGTCACTCAGCCTTATCGGGGGGGTTATAATTAAATGATAGGGGTGTAAGAGGCAGGTAGCACAGGTAGTCACCAGGTTCAGGAGTTAGATGCACAGTTTCACCAAGAAATGGACAGCTGAGCTGGTTAGCAAAACAGTGGTAGACCCCCAGGATGGAGCAAAAAAGCACAGAGTGTCAACAATTCAAAACTGAATGCAGGATATTTAAGGCTCATATCTAGTAAATTTATGATCCAGGGAGCCTGGTATACATGCAAGTGTATGACTTACGGGTACTCAAAACATGAAGTAGGGGAGGACAATGTCTTCGGCAGCAGGAAGAAAGAATTCTGGCTATTCCAACAGGGTAGGTTGATAGGAAAAGGAGTAGATGACTCATGTTTTAAGGAAGTTTGTCATTGTAAAGAACAAAGAGGATATCAGTGGGATCAGTAGTTCTACTGAGTAAATCTGGCTATGCCAAAAGAGAAGGGGAAGGGAATAGTCACCCAGTGAGGAACAGCAGGACTGCAAAAATTGCAATCCAGCTTATCAAATGAAGTAATGATATTTGCATTGTTAATGTTAAAATCCACAAAAAACAATTCTGGATGCTTTATCTACAAAATATGCTCCTATAATTTTGTGAGAAAATGTTACTAATCATTGTTTTTCTTCTGCAAAGTTAAAACTGCTTAACCAATTTATACAGTTGTGGTAGACACCAGGATACATGAACTCTGGATATGCATGTCAAATGTTAACTCTATGCATGCAAGAGCAGAGAAGTGAAAAACATTCACATTTTTATAGTTTTCAGAAAGTTTGGCAAATATTTACATAGTGAAGTTTTGAACCCCTGTAACTTAAAAATCTATTATCTAATTCACTCCATATTTAGAACATTCTATAAGCATTACAACAAGGTTATCCATACTAATTTACACATTTCTAGTGCCAAAGATGCATGAGTTATATGTAGATGAAATGTTTTAATGAAATTTCTTGAAAAAAATGAAATAACAGATTTTGAACAGACATAATTTTGAGACGATGCCTTAGATTGTCATGAAATCTGGCACATTGTTAGAACACCTATCATCAATAAATCATGCTAAATTTAAGATCCCTAACCCAATAGATGGTTAAGGTATATGCAGATAAAAAATGTTCATGAAATTTTGCACAAACAATAAAATGACAATATTCAAGTCACCTATAATTTTGAAACTATCCCACCAAATTACAGGATATTTGACATATTTGTGACTATTGTCCCAAAGAGTACATATCCAAAATGTCATACCTCTAGCTTCAATGGTTCTTGAGTTACAGCCAAATTACTACATTTAAAAATTCTGTGAAACTTCAATGAAATTCCGTGGAATTTCACAGATCTTTGTGAAATTTCATTGAAATTCTGTGAATTCAGAATTATCTCATTCCACGCAGCTCTTATGGGGGAAAAATAGGTCAATTGTCAACTGTAAAAGGGCCAAAGCAAGGAAAGAAAAAAAAAACACAGACCTACACTACACATTGACGAATGTGAGGACAGCAGCACACAGGACTGATGAGCTGGTAGTTAAAATGTTTGAGAAAATCTATAATGGAGTACAGTAGGACTCAGACACTTGCTGGAATGAGATACCAAACTAGTATTCATGGCTAGATTGGTACAGTCTCTTCATGAAGGACATGTAGGGTCCGAGGGGGTGGAGGAGTTTTCTATTTTAAGGACGGAATTTAGGCAAGCAAGAAGGATGCAGAAAAGAGGGATGTGAGCCCTACAGAAAGCCTGTGACTAAAATCAGGATTCACAGGAGGCAAAAAGACAATTCAGGGACTGTGATACAGACTGCATGGTAGTACAGCTGGACTTGGAATTGGTGAATGCATTTAAAATATCAACAATTATGAGGCCCACAGTTTTTATGGGGGGACTTCAACTTATCTGACATTGACTAAAAGATACCAAACAGAAAGGAATTTCTTGTCAGCCATGAAGGATTGTTTCTTTTATTCAACATGTTGCAAATGGGAAAAGAAGGGATGTGGTTCTTGATCTGAATAGTGGGAATGACTTGGCCAGAGTGGTTAAGGTTGGGGAGCCAGTTGCTAATAGTGAGCATAATAGGAGTGAATTTGTTGTGATGGGGAAGCAATGACACCAAAAATAAGACCAGTCCAGGGCATGACACTTCAGGAGAGCTAACTCTGAAATGCTGAGGGAGATGGTTGAGGCCAACTTGTTGAATATACCACTGAGTGGAAGTACAAATGCCAGGTGGGAGGTACTGAAGAAACATATAATGGAAGCTGTAACTAGATGTGTCCCTGTGTGCCATAGGTGAAAGCAGCCTAGGAGGGGGCCTCCATTGCTATCCAAAGAACTTCAGAGGGAGATGAGGGAGAAAAAAAGGGTGTATGATAAGAATATGGATCCCAGTGACAGAGCAATAGAGTAGAAGAAGAATATAGAGCATTACAGAGGAAATGCATGGCCATAATTGCAGACAGGTTTGGAAGACAGAACTGAGTAAGGGATCAAGACAATAGCCATTTAAAGAATGTGTATGATAAGTGAAAGTGTCTGGTGAAAGAGTAGTGGAAGTAGAACACAGGGTATTAAGAAATGCAGGCCCATACTTGCTTAGGCTAAAGTAGGTTTGGAAGACAGAACTGTGCAGAGGATTACAGCAAACAAACCATTTTAGTGCATACGGAACAGAAGGATAGTCAGGAATAAGTAATGGTTGCTGATCATTGGAGTGGGGAAGGAACCACTAAACTAGGCATGGGGAATGGCAGAGGCACTGAATAACTTCCTTGAGTCAATATTAAGCTCATAAATTAGGGGGTATGGCAAGCTGGAGAGTGAAAGGTATGGGAGAGTTTCAGGACAAACAAGAGGCAGTGTGTATCACACCAGAATTAGTTGGTACACTAAATATCTGGAGGACAGGATTCAAGGAAAATTGATCATGTCCACCCCTTGGTAATAGTGGAGTTAAAAAGGGTTTTAAATGGGTCACTCATGGGTATTTTTTAAGACTCCTTACAGACCAAGATAGTACCAGATGACTGGGAAACAGACAATGAAACCATCCTATTCAAGAAAGGGGCAGGTCAGACCCAGGTAATTACAGACTTGGCATCCTTACCTCTCTGCTTAGCATAGTCTTTGAGTCAGTCATAAAAGATGTGGTAATTCAGAAAATAGAAGAAAATATGCTGTTCTCTACAGTAAACATGGTTCCAGAAGACTTGGACTTTGCCAAACCCTTTATGACCACCTTCATTGAGGAGGTTACTAGGGAGGAAGATAAGGGTTAGGCAGTAGATGTAGTTTACCTGTTTTAGCATGTTTTTAGCACTGTGCTGTATAAAATGATCAGGGAGAAATTAGCATAATATGGAGTTCACAAGGAGTACAAGAGGTGAATAGCAGTCTGACTGACAGGTAAGAAGCAAAGAGTGGTAGTGGATGGTCACCACTCAAAGTGGAGGGATCAAATGAGTGGAATGCCTCAGGGGACAGTGTTTCAGTGCTGTCCTGTCACATTTCATTATAACTAAAGATATCCTAGTACTGTTGCTGCAGTGTCCTCATTCATGAGTAGTTGTAATGCTAAAATAAAAGACTCAGCCTTACTCAAATTATTATGCCTAGGTAAGAGAAGACCAAGAGTGGATGTTATCACAGTTTTCTGAATACTAAAGGGCATACACAGGGTGGAGTATACACAATGTTTGAGTTGGTGTGTATGTAGAACTAGAAGGCATGCCCTCAAACTGATAGTGACCAGCATACGAGGAAACACGAGAACGCATTACTTTACAAAGTGGGTGTTTATGTGGTAGTCCACACAGTACGTTTGCAGAATCTAGCAGTGTTTTGCTTTCAAAGCAGAACTAGGCAGATTCCATTACATTAAGGGTTATACAACATGAAAAATGTTAACATTTTGGCAAAATAAGCTTGGATACATGTCCCTACTCAAATCAGATATGTCACTAGCATTACAGCAGAAGGTGCACATAAGATGGACCCTAAGACATTTTTGTTATCACAATACTATGTTACTATCAATTTTAATGAATGCATGAGCGCCGAAGTGCAAAATGTCTTCACACAAATTAATTGGATAATGGTATTGAACTCAATTTTTTAAATTCACAGTTAAAAATTGTAGACATACTGTACTAGACAAGGATGATGTAGTCAGATATAAAAGTATTTAGGTTTAGTGCATGGCATCTGCAGTTCAATACAAAGGTAAGAAATTGGTGCGCATGTGTGTAAATAACCAGGAGATTTACAGGTGTGTAGAGTAGTAATTTGAATGAGTCCTGACTGTGTCTCTGAACTCCTTACACTGTGTATCCCCTCCCACTTACTTACATCTTCTGACAAAGACCTCTGCCAATACTTGTCTCTGGAATAAAGGGCACTACAGATTTATTTACTGTATGAATGGAATCAACACACTTGATCTCAATAAATATGTCATTCTGGTGAAAATCTAGAAAAATGAGAGTGAGCAGAATTGTTGAAATAAGGGGAAATAAACACTGAACAAAGTATAGTACAAACAATTCAATTGAACTAGGAAGGATGGATCACTGTCTTAAAACAAGAACTACTCTACATGAGTTTTTAGATACCAAAGGGTAGAGGGGTATTGGGTTGAAACAAGGAAAAGGGTGATGAGTGAAACTGAAATGTCAGTCATGCTAGACCCTAAGGCTGTTTCTTGTTACTGACATTTCTTGGACTCATTTTTATCCACATTCATGCTGAGTTATGTTATTCTATAAAATATTTTACAAGGAAAATTAAGTGTTAATGTATAATCTAATTCCGAAGCTTTTCTGTAAGTTATGATTGCTAGTACTTTACATTAGTCAAACATGCATTACCTTTTTACTCAGTATTGGCTTTTGATATTTGCTACAGTATGGAGGTAAACTTGGATGACTACTTTGCAAGAAAATAACAGTATTTGGAGAACAGAAGTTGTTTGTAAAAGTGTTTTTATTATGAATATTGTCAAACAAAGTATATTTTCACTGTAGCCCATGATGAAAGAACAAGCCTTGTGCACTGTGAAAGGATTTATAGTGGAACATCAAACTTCTCAAAATCGTACTTGGTCAAACTATTTGGAAAACAAAACAAGAAGCACGTTTCCTTGGTCTGAACGTGTACACACTGTTACAGTGCTAGCTTTCAACTCAAAGGGATCTTCTATGGTGAACTACAATTTAACTCTGTCCAGTTCAACTAATACAGGTATGTGCAAAATTTAGTGTCAACTTTTACAGCACTAGAAAATGAGAGCCATAAAGATAGTTTAAGTGACATAAGTGGCAGAAGACTCCAGGAGAAAGGACTGCTGTGTGACTGAACTTCTCTGCTGGGACTAAATTAGAAGAGCTTTTGTATTTAGACCTTTAATTTAGGGTAAAAAAACTAACATACAAAACAAAACAAAAAAAAGTGTGTGTTTGGGTTAACTGAACTGAATGGATAACTGAAAAGTCATCTAGGTGTAAATCTCAGGTGACTGAAAGGACTTAACTGTTGTGAGGTTTAAATTACTTGTAGAAAGATCTGGTAAGTAGAGGGAGTGGCTTAGCTAGAAGGAAGCTACATTTAAAGACTGCCTTAGAAATATTCTGCTAATAGCTTGGCAGAAGACTCCAAGGAGAAAGGACTGCTGTGTGACTGAACTTCTCTACTGGGACTATATTGCCCTCCTTCCCTTCCCTCCACCCCCCTCCCCACCCAAAGCTAGTTCTATTTTTATAGGCACAGGATTTGACTGACAACAGGAACTTCCTGTTTAGGGGCAGTAAGTGAGTGATCACAGAACCACCAAGGACACACCATCCTAGAAGGGCAAGAGTAGCTCTCCGGCCCCCTCTAGCTGCTGGAGGTCTGCCTCTGAACAAGTAAGCAGTCTACTGAGAAATATAGGATATTCTTGTCTCAGAACAGGACAATCAGGAGCTTAAAGGGCACACAGGCAGAAAGTAAGGAAAGAGAGAAAAAAAAACAGAGGAAAGAGTAAGGATTGCAAACAGTTAAGGGGCCAGAAATAAGACATGATTGGAGTGGTGCAGTGCAGTGGCTGTGGAGCAGCAGTCTTCCGGGAGATGTTCTGGAGGATGCGGTGTTGTCCCATCTGCAGGCACCTCTCTGGGCTGAGGGAGGAGGTTGCTCATCTCCAGGCTGAGTTGGCCAGGATTTGTGGGACCTCCTCTTCCATCCAGGGACCACCAGTGCTACTGCCGTTGCCTCAGAGGTTGCCAAGAAAGATGAGCGGTTGGACCACAGTGGGCTCAGGGAGGGTGAGGGTGGTGGAACAGAGGCACATCCCTCCAGTTGTACCTCTCCACAATTCCTATGCCATTCTGGCAAAGTGTGGTTCCTCTATGGAGGCACCTACAGTGGAGACCAAGGAGGATGCTGGGAACCTCCACAAAGGAGACCCACAGGAGGGTGGCAGGGGACCCTGCAGGGGAAGGAAACAACTCCTGGTGGGGGACTCCATTGTTAGGAAGGTAGAACTGGGCAAGGAAGGGGAGAGGGTGGTAAGGTGCCTGCCTGGCACCATGGCTTGGAGGGACAGGGAGCGAATCCTCAGGATTGCTGGAGCAGCTGCACAGGGGAGGGAGCTGGATGTCATTGTCCACTTAGGGACAAATGACCTGGCTAAGAAAGGGATTAGAGAAGTGCATGAAGAGTTTGTGGAATTGGGGAGGGACCTTAGTCAAGTAGCAAGCACGGTAACCTTCTCAGAGGTGCTACCCATCTATGGCATAGGAGGCTGGGGTGTTCCGTGCCATGGGATTCAATCAGCGGTTGAAAAACTGGTGTGGAGCTCCAGGGATTGGCTTCATTGGGGACTGGGGGTCCACCTGAGTGATGCAAGCCTATACTGGCATGATGGGCTGCATCTGTCCGGGAGGGAACCAGGATCCTAGGTGATAGGTTTAAATGCTTCATTGGCAAGCTTTTAAACTAGCCAAGGGAGGTACTGGAAAGGAGCAGGAAAATCCTAGCTCCCCAAACAATCACGGTAGTAAGTGTGGCAAACACCAACATGGAGGTGTCGATAGGGAGAAGGGCAGGGGTAAATGGAGAAAGTGACAAAGGCAAGAACGACAGGGATGGGGCAAAAGGGGTAAGGCCATCAGGAAATGGAGGGTAATGAGTACCAATGCCCGTAGTCTGGGCAACAAGCTCCCTGAGCTGGTGGCCTTAATGGAAGAGAGATGCCTGGATATCGTAGCAGTCACAGAAACATGGTACACAGAGAACCATGACTGGGATGTTAACATACCAGGGTACATAACCTACAGGAGAGACAGGCAGGGGAGAAGAGGGGGAGGAGTAGCTCTCTATGTAAAGGAAGGGATAAAAGCAACTGAACAAAAGAGTAAACAGGGAGGAGAGGAGGCACTGTGGGTCACCTTGGAGACTGGAAAGGGCACCACAATCCGCACAGGGGTTGTGTCAGACCCCATGTCAGGGGAAGGAATGGACAAGGATATGATGGAAGGCATTCTTAGAATGGCAGAGAAAGGGAGATACTGTTGATGGGAGACCTGAATATGCCAGATGTTAACTGGAGCACATTTGCTGCAGCAACATCCAAGAGCGGAGCCATTCTTGATGCCCTACAGGTGGCAGGCATTAGACAGCTAGTTTGGAACCCACTCGTGAGGGGAGCAATGTTAGACCTCGTACTCTCAAGCGGGGGGCAGTGAGAGGATCTCAGATCTAGAGTGGGTTTCCATCTGGGGACAAGTGACCATCAAACAGTGTGGTTCACGTTAAACTCAGCTACAGAGTCAAGCCATCCAAAGTGAGGTACTGGACTTTGGGAGGGCTGACTTTGGCAAGATGGAGAGTGCCTCAGAAAAGCACTAGCAAGCAGGCTAGAAGGAGGTGTGGAGTAACAATGGGAATTATCAAAACTGCCATCACAGAGGCAACAAGCCTTTGTGTGAAGCAAATAAACAAATCAAAACGAAAGAAAAAGCCACTATGGTTCTCAGAGAGGTGGCTGTGAAAGTCAGGAAGAAAAGCATTCCAGAAGTATAAGGAAACACAGAAGGAGCAGGACAGAGAGCTGTACCAGTTAAGGCAGAAAGAAGCAGGAGGGAAGTCAGAATAGCAAAGGCCCAAACTGAGGAAAAGATAGCCAACTCAGTTAAGAAGGATAAAACCTTTTATAGGTACATCAGGCGTAGAAAGACAAAGGGAGGGATAGTGAGGCTGAATAGAATGAGCGGTGGGTGGGCAGAGGGGACAGTGAAAATCAGGAATACTGAACGAATATTTCTGCTCAGTATTCACAAAAGAGGAGGGAAGTGCCTAATCCAATTAACAGAAGCACTCTTGATAGGGGGGTCGATCCCAGTCCTTTCACAGAAGAAAGGGTTCTCAAGAACTCCTAAAACTGAAGGTGGACAAAGCAATGGGTCCTGATGGAATTCACCCCAGAATTCTAAAAGAATTAAGGAAGGAACTAGTGAAACCACTGGCTACTCTTTTAATAAATCATGGGAGGATGGTGTGGTACCCGAGGACTGGAGGAAGGCGGATGTGATTCCCCTTCAAAAAGTGGGACCAAGACAGAGGCAGGAAACTGCAGACCTGTCAGTCTGACCTCTGTGGTAGGGAAAGTGATGGAGTCACTTCTGAAGGAAAGAATAGTTGAGTACCTAGAGGTCAGTGGAGCACAGGATCCAAGGCAGCATGGGTTCACAGCGGGAAGGTCATGTCAGGCCGACTCTAATAGATTTCTTTGACTGGGTGACCAAGTAGTAGACCAGGGAGGGCTGTGGACATGGCCTACCTAGACTTTAGCAAGGCATTTGACACAGTCCCACAAAAGATTATTTGTCAAATTAACCATCCTGGGAGTGGGTCCCAGGGTGGTATAGCAAAGTAAAACATTGGCTGAACAACAGGACACAGAAGGTAATTGTAAATGGAGTCCACTCTGAAGAAAGGGTGGTTACTAGTGGGGTACCACAGGGTTCAGTATTGGGTCCAGTCCTTTTTAATGTCTTCATCAGTGGCATTGCAGAGGGACTGGAAGAAAAAGTATGCCTTTTTGCAGATGACTCAAAGATCTGCAACAGGGTTGATACACAAGGAGGCGTGGAAAGGATGAAAAGGGACTTGGCAAAGTTGGAGGAATGGTCAGACGTATGGCAGCTAGGATTCAATGCAAAAAGTGCAAAATAATGCACCTGGAAACAAGAACCCAGGGAAGAATACACAATGGGTGGGAGAGTAGTAACAACAACAAAACAGGAAAGGGACCTGGGGTAATCATATCAGATGACCTTAAGGTTAGCAAGCAATGTGAGAAGGCAGTAGGGAGGGCCGGGGTATACTGGGATGTATAGGGAGAGGCATCAGCAGCAGAAAACAGGAAGTTGTTATCCCTCTGTACAGACAGTTGGTGAGACCCCATCTGGAATACTGTGTCCAGTTCTGGAGACCCCATCTCCACAAGGACATAGACAGGATAGAGGCAGTCCAGAGGAGGGCAACTAAAATGGTGCAGGGTCTGCAAGAGAAGCCGTATGAGGAGAGACTAAAGGAGCTTAATATGTATACCCTTAAGGAAAGAAGGAGAGGGGACATGATAGAAACTTTCAAGTACCTCAAGGAATCAACAAAGTCAAGAGGGTAGCATCTTTCAGAAAGAGAGACTTGCAAGAACAAGGGACACAATTTAAAGATAGAAGGAGGGGCGGTTCAGGGGCAATGTGAGAAGCATTATTTCACAGAGAGGGTAGTGGATGCATGGAACAGCCTTCCTGAGGAAGTTGTGGAGTCTAAAACTGTGGGAGAATTCAAGAATGCATGGGACAGACATAAGGCAATTCTTGTGGGGGGCAGGAAGATATAGGCTGTTGGTTAAATAGGATCTGCGGCCTATCCTGTAGGTAGGGAAATGGGCAGACTAGATGGGTCTAGCGGTCCTTATCTGCCGTCAAAGTCTATGTTTCTATGTTTCTATAAGCATGCTTCAAAGAACAATTGCTCTTTTCTCATATTGTACATCACTAATAAATCTTAAACGAAAATGCCACAGCCATAGCTATTAACAGCAATCATGCAGAGAAACATTTTAGTGACTAAACACAAAATAATGTACAGAAAATATTACTGTTTTACTGCACTATACTGCATCTTTCAAATTTGATAGCCTTTAGCATAATATTCCTTAAAGTGATTTTCCATTTTCCTGAATTTCCAGTTTCCTACAGAACCACTACAGTTAGAATTGACAAGACTCAAGCCTCATAACATTCTCCCAAATTTGAATTTCAAAATATTTCATTACTAAAGACATTTCCATGAAAACATGCTCTTTGCCCCTTAGACGTACTGCTCCTGCTACATTTCCCGGCTTGAAGTTATAATCCTCTGCTGTGACATCAGAACAATTTCCATGGAAACAGGTGGCAATGTCATAAGCAGATGATTAGAACTTCACGGCAGGAATAAGCAACATGAGAAAATGAAGTAACACGAAAAGTCTAGTTTTGATGAAAAATTATTATGTAATAAAAATGGAAGGTCTTGAAGTTCAGACTTTGGAGGAATTTTAGGTAACTGAGTCTGCTGATGCTAATTGTGATTTTCTTCTGCTGGAAACCAGAAAATCTCATTAAAATTATGTTCTCCAGTTTACCTACTGTAATATATCTTTTTGTTATTCACCATACTCCAAATCACAATTCATTTGTTCTGTTGTGATATGCCCAATGTTTTCCTTTACTATATCTCACATAACCCCTACACCCCCACACACATACTGCTGCTGCTAGGGGCACAAATGCCAAAACCAACATCAGATTCTGCTTTCAATTATACTGACAGATGTTGCTGCTATAGACACTAAACTCTCCTCCTTGAGCAATAACATACAATTGCAGCCATTGTCATGGTCAGATATTTCTATATATTTCACAATATTTCTAAAGGGATTCTTTCTGATAGCTCTAAAGAGATACTGCAGGCAGGCAGTAATTACTTTAGAGCTACCACAGAAATTATAGGAACTATACATGACCCTGGCAATGCTGAAACTCTACCACCTTCCTCATTCACCATTTTTTTTGCACCATACCCCAGTGGCTCAGCTCCTGCTCCCCCAACTCAGCCCCCGTGGGGACCTACCTTGGGTGACGATCCTCCTGGTCTTGCCACCAGGGCATGGCCACTGAGCAGGTGTTCCCCTGATGGACTACTAATCCAGGTTCCCAGCAGACCCCCATAACCTGTATGCCTCCCTGGCTTGCCCCCTTGGTGAGGCTGTGGGGTGGTCCACTACTGGCAGAACACTAAACTATGTCATCAATTGAGTGCCGCAGTGGGTGGGATGAGACCAATGGAGCAGAGCGTCATTTATGGGGTCTACATTTTTCTAATGCTTATCCCCTATGGGAAGCATGGCATGCAATACTGTGACGGTGCTAAAGCGCCAATGTCTGGCACACCTCCTCACAACTTGGACTCCAGCAGCTGCTCCCCCCAGCCTCCACCAGAGGTCAGTCATGTGCCGGATGCTTACCCACTGTCCAGCCCTCCAATTCCTAGGGTCTATTCTTGAACCTGAGGCATCAGCAGTGAAACCAGAAGCTCTACTGTTGTGCTGACAGGCTGTCTCTGATTCACCAGCTAATATTCCATGGCAGTGGTTGAACCATATTATGCTGTGCCTTTGAAGTAACATGTGGAATGCTGTGCATGTTAGCATACTACAGCAACTCCATTGTTTTCAGTTGGAGGGTCGTCTAATTATCACAGGGTATCTTAAAGCATGCTGCAGTAAGGAATAACTTTTTCATGATCAGCACTGTGCATTTTTGTGCATATAGGTGTGCCTCATTTTGAAAACATTCCTACAAGTGAGGCATGATTTGTTAAGATCATAATGCAAGTCAGTGCATGTCTCACGCTATGTGTGAAATAGCTTTCAGGTGCAGTATTTCATTACATACTGGTTACACTGGTTATACTGGTTTTACTGGACAAAAGAAGGCTATTACAGCCCATCGAGATTGTCCACCCCAACAGTAGGTCAGTCACCTTCCTTATTTATTAACCAAATATCCAATTTGTTTTTAAAAGTTTCAGATGTTTTTGAATTTACTATAAATTCAGGAAGTTGATTCCACTTCTGTGGAACCCTAACATTAAAGAAGTTATCTCTTTTATTAGTATTTACCCTTTCAGCAATTAATTGCTTATTATGTAGTCTGCCAACTATACGTTTTTTCGCATATGTTAATCCACAAAGTTTAATTTGCAATGGACATTTTAATATATTAAATAAAAATAATAAATCACCTCTTAGTCATCTTTGTTTTAAGGAGTGTAAACCTGTTTTAATTAAATGTGAGTTGTATGAGTCATTTTTAAGTCTAGGAATCATCTTAGTTAGTCTTCTCTGTACTCTCTCCAGTCTATAAATGTCCCTTTTAAGGTATGGACTCCAATAAGGGGATCCATAATCCAAATATATGGTCTAATATATGATCTATATAAGGTGACTAAACATTGTCCAGATTTATTGACAAATGTTTTTTTAATCTCTTTCAATAACACGTTAGCTGAATTTGCAACTCTATTACAATGGGAATCTGCTGATAATGTATTATTAATTAAAATCCCCAGATCTCTTTCACATTTGGAGTATTTGATTTGTTTATTATTTAACCAATATATGTTTTGGGGGTTTCTATTCCGAAAATGTAAAACCACACACTTGTCTGTATTAAATTCCATAAGGTTACTTTTTACCCACTGTTCTATAGTTTTTAGGTCTTTCTGAAGAATATTCTCATTTAGGGCTGTATCAACTCTCCCTCCTAGCTTAGTGTCATCAGTGAATTTAGCAATGAAATTACTAGAATTTATATTTAAATCACTGATAAATAAGTTAAATAATGTTGGACCCAAGACCAAGCCCTGGGGCACACCACTAGTCACCAATAGTGGATTGGATAAGAAATTGTTGACCCTGGCCATCTGTGTTCATCCATGTAACCATTGGGATAACCAGTTTATTATATAAGCTGAAAATCCAAATTTACACATTTTCTCAATGAGTAAAGAATGGGGCACTTTATCAAAGGCCTTGCTGTAATCCAAAAGTATAACGTCAGATGGAATATGGTTATCCAGATACCTACTAATGTTGTTATAAAAGGAAATAAGGTTAGTTGTACATGAGAATCCAGTTTTAAAGCCATGCTGTGTAGAGTTGTGTACCCCAAGAGTCTGGATTTCGGAGTCGTTATGAGTTTTAACAATTCTTTCCAAGGCCTTGCCAATTATTGATGTAAGACTTATTGGTCTGTAATTTTGAACCATTGTTTTATTGCCCTTTTTTAATATCGGAACCACAATTGCTGTATGCCAATCATTTGGTATATTGCCTTCAGTCAGTGACTTATTAAATAATAAAGTTAAGGGAACAGTAGCCGAGTTTATAGTTTCTTTCAGAAACCAAGCATTTATGTTATCCGGTCCTGAGCTAGTAGATTTTTTTAGTTTATGGAGAATATTTTTAACTTCCTGCTCATTAATTATTGGGTGTAGTGGGGTTAAATTGCACCTTGGAGAGTAAGTATCTTTATTATAAAAGACTGAAGAAAAGTATTGATTAAGTATATTGGCAATGTTTTGATCATCATTAACAGAATTCCCTTCAAATGTTATAGGACCTATTTTTCTAAAGTCACCTTTTTTACTATTAATATAAGAATAAAGTGATTTTTTGTTTGATTTTGGATGAGCCAAGGTCAATTCTAATTTATTTTTAGCTGTCCTAATTCGTTTTTTTAAAATGATTTACTGAATTTTTATATCTAACCTTAGTATCATGAGTACCCTTCTTTTTTAATTTTCTAAAGAGACGCACTTTTAGCTTTATTTGTCTAGGTATATCTTTATTAAACCAGATTAGAATTTTACCCTTTTTATTATATTTAGATTTTAAGGTGACATAGGTACTTTCAATCATGTTTGTATTATATTTAAATAAGTCCCAGGCTTGGGTTATATTTTTATTTAAAAACACATTTTTCCAATTAATTTGATTGATTAAAGTGTTAATTTGTTTAAAGTTGGCTTTATTGCAATTGTTTAATAGTATTCCTGAAGTTGTTTTACTTTTGGTAATACTTATGTTAAAAACTACTGCCCTGTGATCACTATTTCCAATAGGAGCAGTAATATCTATATCAGTTACTAAACTTCCTGAATTAGTAATAACTAGATCCAGTATATTTTTCCCCCTAGTGGGGTCATTTACTAATTGCTCAAGGCCTAGATCAATACATAAATCTGTTAACATCTTTTCCTGTGAAGTTATCCCAGTAAATATTTTCCAGTTAATACCAGGCATATTAAAACCACCCATAATAATAATAATGTTGTTCTTTTCTATTATGTCAGATATTTGATTAATTAACTCATTTGTATATTCAGAATCAAATGAAGGGGGTCTGTAACAGACTCCTATAACTAACTTGGACATACTTTTAAAATGCAGCTGTACCCACAATGATTCAATACTGAAGTCGTTAGTCATTTCTGACGAAACTATATCATTATGTACAAATATACAAACCCCTCCACCACTTTTATTCTGTCTGTCTTTATGATACAGCCTGTATCCAGGGATGTTCTTGATCCAATTGGATGATGAGTCCCACCAAGTTTCAGTTATAGCGATTATACAATATCCAGCAGTTTACATTTACATTCCAATTCTGCCAAACTTAAATTATTCAGAGATCTGGCATTAAAGCTAAGGACTTTACAATATTTGGCTACTGATTGTTTAATATTTGTGTTTGTCCTTTTTAGAGAATTCAGATCTTTCCAATTCTCCCCCACATAGTCTAGTTTAAATTATTTATCTCTGTTGCAATTTTTCTGCCAAGTATAGTATTTCCCCTTCTACTCAAATGACTGTGACTGCTCACTGGGTGCACTGTGATCATATATGTGCACATCAGACTCCTTCCAAATCAGAAAGTCCCTCAGTGTACATGTCACAGGCAGTACTGAGTGTACGCAGATTCAAGAAAGACCTCACTTTTTGCACATTTTTAAGCTGAACTGTAGGATCAGTCTATAAGATGCTTCATGCCAATCAACCTGAAACCAGGCATCATTGTCACCGATAATGGCAACAACACCTTTAAAGTTGCCAGTAAAGACATATTTACTTATGTCCATTTTTAGCACATTGTTTTGATATGCTAATCAGGGATTTCCTTGCAAGGTTTCACCAAGCCACAGAGACAGAAATCCTGACAGCATATGAACATATGAAATTGCCAGCAGATGAAGGCCTTATGGTCTATCAAGTCTGCTCAATTGTGCAGCTAGCAGCCTTATACTGCAGCTGCCCCTCCCCCATCCAGTGACCCTCCCCTTACCCTGTACCATCCCCTTTTGAATCAGCCCACTGGACTACAGGATACCACATGTGTTCCACCCAGACACCACCCTCTCCATAAAAAAGTGTCTCCTCATTTCCCTCCTGAACCTACCTCCTTCCAATCTCAGATTGTGCCTGCGAGTGTCCCTCTCCCTCCTTAATTGGAAAAGCCCCTCCATGCCTGTCCTTTTCATTCCCTTCATGTACTTGAAGGTTTCAATCATGTCCCCCCATCCCTCCTCTCCTCCATGGAGTACATGTTCAGCTCCCTCAGCCTGCTCTCGTATGGTATGTCATTTGGTATGGTATGGTATGGTGGATCATATTTGTTGCCCTGTGCTGCACCACCTCCAGTAACCTAATGTCCTTATTCAGGTACAGCTGCCAGAACTGCATGCACTACTCCAGATGTGGTCTAACTAGTGACATATATAAGGGCAGGATCACCTCCCCCTTCCTGGAGGATATGCCTCTGGCAATATTATCCAGCATCCTGTTGGCCATTGCAGTTGCATTTCTACACTGTTCTGAGCTATTCATTGCTCCCATTATGATCACCCCCAGATCCTTCTCCTCCTCCATCTTGGCTAGTTGAATCCCCCTACATCCCTTACAGCAATCCAATCCCAACAACACTGATGCATCCCAACAATGACCCGCAACACACCAGCAATGAACACCACACTGAAGTGCATCAATGTGGGGAGGGGCTGTGCCCCCCCGCACCCCCCTACTTTAAACATCTAACCTCACATTGCACAGACAGTGGAGTTAGGTGCCTACCCCCTCCCCATCAATGCAAAGTCTGTTGAGGAGAAATCCCTGTTGCTGCAAATTCCATCCCTGTCTGGGTTTCACTGTGGGGGTTTTGCTGTTGTTGCATCAATGTTCTGATGGTATACTCCTTGCAAGGGGCAGTCACACAAAGGGCACTATTAGTCTCAAAAATTAATGGACACTTTTCTTACACTGAGATGGCCAATGAGGTACTGTATGATCTTCAGCAGGCAGAACCTCTACTTGAACATGTATTAAAACAAGGTGTGGTAATGGGTTGCAACTCAACGTATTTTGTTTTTGAGGTTCACCAGCACTTGGTACTAAATAATTATACCTTAGCACTCACAACATTTTAGACAGTGATATAATGCTTTCCTCTCATAAGTTCTAAGGTTGGGGGAGTAGTCTGTCTATAGTAGCATCACAGATTATACATACACATTAGATGAGATCAAATCAAGCCCTGTATTATAGTCTGCCTAGCCCAGAATGCCACCCCCATGCCCAGAACCTATGAGAGAATGTAGTGATGACTGTTGAGTAGACTGACTCAGCAGCCTGGATGCTTCAGTCTATTGCTTTCTCTTCACTAGAAGCAAAAGACTACATTGTCTAGGATTTTGGTTCATATGGTGCTGGACCATGAGTGGGGGCCAGATTAGAGAGGTTGAGAGATTAATGTAAAATGGTGTTGGGTGGAGGGGGAGAAGCAGGCTGGATAATCAGATATGTTTATATGCCTAACTGACTTTTGTCAGTTTTGAACCTACCTTTGTTTCCCCCTTGTGGATTAAGGGCTGAGGGTGAAAACCTTAAGGAGCAAGCTGCTCAGGTTTATTATGGGATGAGGAAATGTGGAAAATAGCAACTTAATTTTGACTTCAGTTTGGATCCCCTATCTTTGGTTCAGCTTTGAGACTTCGGTCAAGGACACTTCAGGGTGTTGATAACTTGTTTGAACAAACTACATATAGGGATAAGTGGTATACCTTAACCACCCCTCACCCACTCCAGTCAATCACAATCTCTTCCACTCTCCCCTGGTCTTCCAGTCAGATTAAAAATAAAATTCAGTCAGCACCTGGCATATTATTTTTAAATAAAAAACAAATGCCTAGAAAGGGAGCAGGGTGTTATAATTTCAGTTTTCTGGATGGAGTTGGGGCTCTCTATAGGGCATGGGGCCATAATGTCACAGACGAAACTGCACAAGGAAACACTGCACACAGACAACAGCATGCGGCAACACAGCGGTGGTACATAATGCCAATGGCACAAAATCTCTGCACACCTGATGAATTCTTTAGTTTTTGTGGGGAGCAGCCTGGAATAATTATAATCAGCTCTGAGGGGATGTGGACAGAGGCACAAGTTAAAATTCATATTGCGGCACTTACTTGTGTCTGCACAGATGAGAGTAAAATAAAATTTCCATTGAGCAGGGTTTCGAACCCTGGTCTCCCCTCTCACCTACTGCTGGGTTGAGTGCCTTGGCCACTCTGCCATGGGAATGACTCAACCAGCAGTGCTCAAAATCCTTTTCTCCACTTTTGTCTTCCATTCCACAGCACCAGGGGTAGCAATATTTTTGTATTGCTCTAATACCCCTGTCACTGTACTTCCATACACACTTAAGACAATTGGGTTCTTCATGTGCAATTCTGTCCATGCTATAGTGACCCAGTACCCCCTATAGCATGTCCTGATGGCTTCCCATGCACTTATGTATGCCAACATTGGGAAGCAAGTATACCAGAATGCAATAGAGCAGGAGAGGCATGGAGGACAAGAAGTGATGCTCTTCTAGTTGCTGGCAAGAATGGGTGAGAATTATGGAAGTGAGAGATGGTGGTGGTGGCCCAGAGAAGTCATTATTGTTTACTTAAAAAATCAAACTCTGGCTCAGACCTCACCAGATATTTATTGTCAGAATCGGGGGTGTTTATTCCCCCCCCCCCCAAGATTAAATTCTAATAATATTCAAATTGAAGAGGTCAACATGTTCACCAAGATCTGTTCTATGACACAATAATGTACAGTAGATTTAGCCTGAGACAAGTGCTAGGTGACAAGTTTTATCCTATGCCATGCATCAGCAATAAAGTTGTATTATACAACAGTAGCTATACATGGTGAATTCTGATTAACTTCCACACTTTTTAAATTGCTACAGTATGTTATTAAGAGATGGAAACCTTCATGTACAATAAGACATTTTAGAATTTAAAGGACCCCAAAATCCCCTAAATTATCAAAAGAAGAAATGGCAATTGTAAGCACATAGGGTCTTAGAGTGATACCCTCTACAGTGTTATAAACAGTAATAGAAGATATCAGAAATAGCTTCATGAGCTGTACATGACCTCTAACCTCAGGAGTGGTGAAGCCATGAGTGAGGTCAATAGGGGTCAAGTGCAACAAATGAAGATAATGTAGTTCTTATATCTTATATTAAGGTAGTACATGTTGTTTGCATACACCCCTTTCTTGTATTTCCTATACCATCAAAACGCAAGCAGCTATTCCATTTTGTTTGAATTTCAGCATTTTCTGGCAAGAAGAAATGTTATAGAAACTGTTCAGTGCAACTGGTTAATGAATAAGTGTGACTATGAAGTCTCTGGTGAAATAACTATATCTAATTAGTGTGTGAGGCATAATTAATTGGTGACATCTTTTGAGTGTGACATCATTAACAAGTGATATAATTTGATCATGACATTTTTAACAATTGAAATCTTTTGACTGTGACATCTTTAACACATGGTATCATGAAATCTTTTACATTGATTAAAAGTTTTCACTTGCTATCTGTGTTTTTTCTTATATCCACTAGTGTTATATATGTAGATGTAGTTTCAGTTTTGAAAGGGCTGAATTAATAGATTTTCATCAGCATTTTGAATGTAAACAAAAATAGAAGTCCTTTGAATCTTCCTGTCTAGATATTACTTTAAAATCCCCAACATCACATCACGATGATTTGTCACAGATGCAAGAGCATTCCTTTTGCATTACCCTACCCTTATGGTACAGTGCAGCTATCGTAGCTCATAGCCTGGTTCACCAGGAAGTTACTGATCACAACTTACAATTAGCTTATGTATGAAACACAATTTCTGAGCAGTAGCTTACTGGATCAGGGAATGAACAATAAATCTTTGCACCATGATGGTATCGTAATGAAGCTAGAGCATTCTTGTTCTGACGCTGTCATCATGCCATGATTTCAATGCTGTTTTAAGCAATATCAGGAGCAGGGGATGATTCAAATGACTGCTAGTATTGTTTTACATATTCAAATTCTAACTGAAATATATTAATAGGGACACCAGCATGGGGCCATATTGCCACAAACAAAAACAGCATGGCAATAAATGCTGCAAGCAAAATGCCATCCTCTGAAATAAGGTCAGGTAAAGCACTGACTGCTCAAAAACAGCACACACCATAGGGAACAATGAGACATTTTGTGTTTTGTGGAGGACTCTTCCTCCTGCACTCCCCCACATGGGGGCCTTCACCCTCACACCCCTGGACTTAAAATAATCAACTCCAAGGGGATGTGGACTTCAGGGATGGGAAGAAACTTGGGAGGGGCACAAATTTGTTTTTGCAACAAAAACAAAATATTGCAACACCAGGAGACCTGGGGAGAACTGAACCATGGTCCCAGGTCTCCAACCTGCTCTGTGCTGGTGCCTTAGCCACTCCACCATGGGAGCTGCTTGACCAGGCACAACACCAACACAACTTGATCCCTTCATAGCTTCAGCGCACAGTGACAGGGTTAGCAGTAATTCACTACTGCTATTATACTCCAGTGTACAGTGGTGTGAGTGAGTATTATTGACTGCCTCAATTTGAGCAACTCAATAATACTGCTCATTCTGAGAGTGAGTAGGAAAAGACACTGACGAGTAGGGTACAGTGAGTGTAGCAGTGAACTGCACTCGCTGTAACAGAATATGCACATTTGTTTGGCAAATTCCTGCTGAGATGGTTGTTTGGCATAGTGGCTAGAGCCACCACCACTACAGCTGCTGGACCCACATAAGGCTCTGGTTGTGGAACAGATTTGTTCTGCTTTTTTGCATCATGCTTCCCCTGGAGTTGAGAAAATGTAGATTGGGGGGTGCAGGGGGCTTGTGCCCACAATGGGGGTGTGTGGGGTGCAGCCCCCACATAAAATGTTTTATTTTTCTTGCCATGCCTCAGGGAGTAAGCGACCATCGCTGTTTGCGATGGTTGGTGGAATGTTGTTCGCCCTTTTTGTTTTGAGCGCATATGTGTTTGCTCTTTTTGTTCAGCAAAATAAAGGACTCATCTTTATCACATAAAACCTTATACCCCGTGGCTCTAAATGCTTTTGCATGTTACACAGTGTGGTTCTTGCAATGCTATTCTTGAAGTGGCATATTGACCTGGTACTGGGAACACCCATCCCTCCCAACTTTCACAGTGTGACTGGAAAGTCCCCATTAAGACATGCTGTGAGAAAGGTTTTTTCCTAACTTCTTTGTTTTTATAATTGACATCTAGATCATCCTGTGACACCCCCCCCCCACCATACCAATCAATCACAAATCCCTCTGCCCCCTGTGACTCTGCCTTTAATGATGTCAGGTTGGGACTCAGACATGATTCAGATGAACTGTCAGAGAGGGAGATTAATACTGGCAGTGTCATCCCTGAACTATCCCATAATACTGTAGTCTATCACTCTTAACAAGTACATACAACACTTAGATGATCCCTGTGGCTGATTCCCTCACTGGTGTCATCAGAGGCTGAGCTGAGAGAGACAATGGCATATGATTTAATTAGGTCTGTGGTATTTTTTTTTAATTAGTTCATTTAAGGAAGTGGTTATGTATTAATTAAGCTAAAAAAATCATAAAAAACCAGCATTTTACTTTCCTTATAGCACTGAGGTTTTCCAGGAGTTAGGTTACCTTTGTGGGGACACATTGCACTGTGCTTTGCCATGTACATCATAACTACTTTAGGGTTAGATGAACTGATAGTTAGATAACCCAACTCCTAGTCTTGTCTTAATGCTTAAAAACTATACTTACAGAACTTTACACATATTAACACACATACACATGCATGAATATTTCTGAATCTTTTCTCAGCTTTGTAACAGGCAGTAAAACAAAAGTGGCAGTGCTGAACAGCAGTGTCATGGCATTTGTAATCACTAAATACATACAGCATGAATCCTTCAACTTTGCAATGCTGTGCATCTTGCAAGTTGAAATGGAACAACTAGTAATGGGTGAAATCATTTCCAGCAGTAAATTACATAAAAACTCTGTTTTTAGCATTTACAGGATGTCATGAAAATTGGTGGAATATTTTATGGTGCTAACACTTTTATTCACCTTTACAAATGTTTTGTCACTTTTTGTTTGTTTTGTTTCTTCATTTGCAGATATTTTTATTTCGTGGAAAACATCCACAAGAAACATAGAGGATAATGCATGAGTAACAGTGGTTAACCACAATGTAATCACCTCAAGCAGTTGCCAGAACAACCAAGTAAACCTTGAGAGCACAGCTTCAGAGGTTTACAGTTGTCATGGCAACTGTGAGAGGTGATTATGTCCATGGTTGACCACCGTTACTCAGGCATTATATTTTAAATGTATGGAAAAACTAGCCACTGTGGGAGGAGGGAAAATACAGCTTTTTTCAATGTGCGTTTGTTCTCCTGTTTGGCTATGAATACCTCCTGGTTTGAATGTTGAGCAACTGAAGTGCTGAAATTAGCCATTCGGTCTGTAACTGTCTGAATGGAATGTGTGTTTTGAATGAATGTCCAACCAGCAGATCCCCTTTCCTTTCCAAGAATTTTGACAGGTGGTGACATTCTATCCTGTAACCCCATCACTATGACATACTTAATCAAGGTTTACACCATTCTGATGTCATGACGATGGGATTATCAGGTTATAAACTGATTGAAAATGGGTTAATAGACACTGTCCGTACATTATAAAGTAATAATCTCATGTCTTTTTTTTTATCATATCACAGCTTTTTAAAAAAAAAAATATTTTCCAATCAGGGGCAGGTTGCCTACCTGCAACGTCGACGACCCGAGTTCAGGAATGGACCTGGAACATCAGAGGGCCGACCAGGGGAGAAAGATTAAGTGTCTAAGGACTGCTCTCCTTCTCCAGGGGAGAGGGGGGTATTGTGTTTAGTGCAACACAGACACCTAGCAGAGGCTGGGTATACTGAGCATGCCAATACCACTTGTTCAGTGGGGTGGGATGGATGCTGGTCATAATTGCATGCCCCCACCCCCACAACACATTGGGGAAAAATGCCACCAGCTGCCCAAAATGAAGCCCATCCTCGGCTTCAATAGCTCCCAGACCATCGAGTCAACCAATCCAGATGTTGCGGCACTCTAGGGCAAGTGCTGCAACCCCACCCTGGGAGGTAAGCCAGGGAGTATTGATGAGGCATGGCTGATGTGGGAGTGGAGGTGGGGGCCCTTGACCAGGCTGAGGAACCTGGTGGCTGATGGCAGCAAAAAGCATACTAAATAACAAAACATATTTTCCCTAATGCCTTTTTGTTTTGTAAAACATTGTGTGAAATATGGGATTTTTCTAACATCACTGAAACTTAGGAGAATAATAAACATGGCAATTTGCCCAGTTCTAGAAGCAATAGTTGGTTTCTACAAAGTCACTTATGGCAGCAATGAAACAAGTCATGTGTTACAACAGAAGGGTGTGCCAATGCAGTTCTTCTCACATCTGTGAGAGAAACAGTTTCCTTCTTGCCATTTAGATCAACTTCCAGCTTGTGAAACTAGATTAGGTAATGGGTGCATAAGGAGATCCTGACTAAAAGAGTCATCATAGTCAGATGCAAGCCAACAACCAAGATCAGGTGCCATTGCAATAAGTACAATCAGTTAGTCACCTTTCAGGGTTAATTCCTAATGAATTTACATTATCTCTTCCCAGTTTCAGTTTAAGGTAGGCTATTTTTAAAATTGCTGTTATTAAAGTTAAGAGTAAAAATTGATCCATGGTTAATAAAATGAATTGGCCACACCAAGGCTGAAATTTAGTGTGACCCATTTCACATGAAAGCAGCAACATATATTATGTTTTTTTTCCTTTTTTCTTGTTACAGTACGTGCTGTTCAGTCACTTGAGGCATATCTGGTGAATAGCAGCTGTGTACTTCTTTCCTGGACCTTATTACCTAGTGATTACCTCCCATCATGTTTCATCATTGAATGGAAGAGCCTTGCTGAAGAGGAACACATTATGTGGATACGAGTTCCTTCAAATCTCAGCAGATTTTATGTATTTGGTGAGTCTGTGTTAAGCAACATTAAAAACATACACTTTCACTAAGTCATTTAACAGTTTAGAAAATAGGTGCCATGAATAATGTATGTGGACACAGGACAATGTGCTTTCATGCAATAAATATGTGCCCATTTATAACGCTCAGTTTACTATCATAGCATGTACATTTTCTGCACTCTTGCAAATGTGTATTTTACAGCAGAATTACTCGAAGAAAGTCCATATTGCCTAGCCAACAGTGAAGAAAGAGTCACTTTTGAATCCAGTCAGGGAAGAACATGTATAGATTTATGTCAGATCCAGAAGCAAATGATTTGATACCTTTTATTGGACCAACATAGATGTAACAAAAAGAACAAAGTACTTTAGCTTTTGGACCAAGAAGTCCTTCATTGGAAGTGTAATTGGCAGCACTCACTACAGTGTTAGCTACAGCGTGGGTAGAAATACAAATGCTACTGTGTAATGTGTACTGGGGTGCCACAAGCATCCCTCTTCTCTCAAATACCCCTAAGGGTCTATGAGTGGGGTATATAGCTTGTGGGCAAGGGGAATATGGCAGAAGGGTGTCACTGGAAGGAGGACAAGGAAGACAAATTACTGAGCTACAGAACCATTTCTCTGTATTGAGCAAGGGTATTCACATGGTCATTCCAGTCATCAAGGCCCCATCAGTAGCAAAGAAACCCCCAAAAGGTGCAGAGACTGATAAACCTTTGGGCGAGGGAAACTACTTATGAAGTAGACCAGCAAGGAGAACCCTGATGATGCAGACTCAATGCTGAGGGAGGAGTGAAAAGGTAGCAGGAGCTGGCGGGAATGTGGAGACTTGTGTGTTGTACCCCTAGTGCAATGACAGAGAGGGTTAGCCCCAGGACAAAGTGGGGGGAAGAACTCCAATGTACTTGTCCATTTAAGGACAAATGCTCTGGCAAAGCACACAACAGTGGGGGTGAAAGCACATTTTTGTGCATTAGACAGAATTCTGATTGTGGAAGCGGCCTTGGTGACCTTTTTGAAGGTACACCTGCTTGCACAAAGGGAGGAGGGCAAGAATCTTAAACAGCAGCTCTCTAATAAGATATGAAACTTAAATCTATTAGATTTGTTACAATCTTGTTCAACTTGATTGTCTTCTCTTCATTTTTAACTTTCTCCAATCATTGGTATACATTTTATAATAATGCTGTACATATTACATCAAGTTTTTGAAAAAAGTATCTGACTGTAACCACCTGACTTCACAATTGCTGTTTGTAACATCACAGTCTGTTGTTATGGTGAGTGCTCAAATATCATAAATAACGGCACTATGATGTCAGTCAAAGACAGGCAAATGATTTTTATAAATGTTTAGGACCACCCAGTGCCCTCGAGGTTCACCTCTCCAAACCCTCCATGGGGGCCAGCCTTGGTTGCCTCAAGTTGTGCTACTTTGGGTACTTGGGCCTAAAAGTGTCGTAGTGCCTCCATTTAGGGTAGCAACATAGAGTACCTGAATGTTGACACACAAGGCTGTTACTCTCCAGGATGCAGTGCATAACCTGCTCAACCAGTCCCACCACCGGGGCAAGTGACACTGTAACAGTAATGACAACCCCTAAATCAAGAAATGCAGTTCAAATAAATTATTTCTTTAAGGGGGGGCAAAAGAACAAGTGGACAGTAGGAAAAATAGGAGCAATGGGGTAGCAGTAAAATCCTTATATTCTATGCAGTAACAACAACAACAATTTTCCCCACACAGTCTGCCCATCCACCAGCAGTCCTTCAACCCCAAGTAGGTGCGCCTGACAAAACTCTCCAAAAGCCATGGGCAAGAGCTCTCTTTTTAGTTGCAGTGGGTAACTCACTGGGGATGCAGTTGCTGCTAGCAGGGTAAGACATGCTTTAACTGTTTCAGACAAAGCACACTTAAAAACCCAAACTGTTGCTGAACAATTAAACTGTAAATTTTTGAAAAGGTACCCTTATTTGTAATCCTCACAAAATGAGTGACCAGATGGTGTCCAAGGATCTTATCTGAGCCTACCAAAGTGTTAAAGTCCTGTCCTGGGTTTCTTCTTCAGTCGTAGTACAATCACAGTTTTCCCCTGGTGTGAGGCCAAAAACCTCGATGGTTACTCATGGTTTTGTAGCTTCACAGATACTTCTGATGTCTAGATGGTAGAACAGGCAAGATAGTTGGATGTGCTTCCAGCTGGACAGCAGGCTTCCATGGGTCATCTGGTGTTCACTCACCAGTCTCTGTTCTTTCACAGTTGGTGTAGGGCTGCAGGTGCAGGTGGTCCCATGACCCTGAAACAGGCAGTGGCCTTTTGAGCCCATTGATCTTCAAAAGAGCTCATCCTCCAGAGAGGAAAGTGATTCGTGGGGCAGGAAAACCCCAACTTCAATTCTTGCCTTCAAAGTGTCAGTTTTGTTGAAAACTGTTGTTTTCTCCATGAAAGAGTCCATTGTTGGGATTCCAGACTTCTCTGGCTTGCCAGGCCTGCAGTGCCTGGCAGACAGTGCTCACTGGCTCACAGCCCCTCTCTGTCACATTGCCAAAACTGGCTGAACTCAACTTTTTACTTCAATTCCCTTTTATACTTACCAAATTCAATGCCCTATTTTTATATCTCCAGGCTGTCTGAGCTGTGGAATAGCAGCCTGGCCCTGCAAAACATAGATGCAGAGTCTGTATTGTTGCAATCAGATGATTGGTCCAAGTTTCCAGGCTGGAGATCTATGACCTGTGACCCATTTCCTAGCAATCTTTGTGGAGCCAGAGGCATGGGACTGCATGGTGGTCACCCAATATGTTTACACCCTGCAGTTCTTTTTTTTCATCCTCTGCTGCATTTATTTTAACTCACAAGGCTGCTTTATTCCTGTCCTTACCTCCCTGCCTGCCTGCCAATGAGAGAGGACTGCATTTAATTTAAGCGCACATAGCCAATAGAGGTAAGCCACATTTTGGTGGTGGGGGGCCTTACATACACTTTTTGGATAGGATTAGAGATGTTCAGAATTTTTAATCTGCTAGCAAAGTTGGTTTGAATCTGTGGAAATTCATATTTTGCAAAATATGTGAATTCCATGGCAGACACACCAAACTTGCAAGTGTATTTTTTAAATAAAACTTTAAAACAAAATACCCCCACCCACCTGTGCTGTAATACCACCCCCCACCTAAAAATGATAGAAACCATGCTACTTATTGTGACACTTGGACAGCTGGTTCTGATCACTGTATCATTTTTTGTAATACAAAAATGGGTTATGGACTGTCTCTCTTGAGAAATGCTGAAACAGCATGTGCGATGACACACACACACAGGTTTTAGATACAAGGTGTTACCTGGAAGGCCCAAAGCTAATTACAGACTTTAACTAAGTTAGTTATAGCTGTAGTTGCTAAGAAGGAAAATCAAAAACTTTTATAACGCTTAGAGGAAGAAGAGCAGGGTATGACGTTTTAGTGCGAAGTCATAAAAGATGCTTTGAAGTCCTGGAAAGGGGAAACTGATTATTGATCAAAGAGAGTCATTCGAAGAACATGAGTTATGCTGAGGATGCAGAATTTAATACTTGGAAAAGACATCCTATTTTTATATAGATATATTTTTTATATATATATTCTGACAGGGAGGAGCTAGGTGACCTCACGCAAAGAGGTGGACAAAGCCAGCTGTTAGACTATATTCTGTTTTACTTCAGAGACACTTTTATCTAGACTCTGACAAAGAAACATCTGTGAGCACTTTAATCAGGTATTTAGAGACAGAGACAAAATATAAGTACTGTAGTAGGAATTGTACTGTTAAAGCCTTGTTCTTTTAATAGATTTGTATGTCTTGTGATATAATAGTTCTGTATTTTATGTGTTACATATTTTTTAATCTATTTTAGTAAAACTCTATTTTTAGAGCCTACTTGGTCTGTCTTTGATTTCTTTCCTTTTACAAGTGGAGTATATATGGTTAAAGCAGACACTGTACATAAGCTTGAATGGTAATACCAAACTGGAAAAAAGTAAGCGTTTTAAATCAGAGGTCTTTTATTACAGTTTTTAAGGGTTCATTTCTGTACACCTGGTTAGGTGCCCATAGGCAAAGATATCTGGCCCTCCGAAGTCAGAATTATCTGAGCCTGTACATTGGGTACTCTAACAAGAGGTTCACAGTTTGACTCCCTCCAATACTTGAGACCAAAGGTTGATTCGAATCCACAGACAAGAGTGTTACCTCATTCTGTTAATTGTTCATAAGACTACGTTCTGATGTTGGCACTTTGGGAGTAGAGGGCTGACCTGCTGAGTGGGTTTGTGACACTTATCTCCCATCCCCACACTGACAGCGTCCTCCCCTCCACCCCAGCAAATTGCATGTTGCTGGCATGCATGCTAGCTGCTGTGATCCAAAAAGTAATCCTTGTTCCATACCTGCAGCCAAACACACTCCACCCCTCAACCCTCCTGAATCTGAAAGTCTTTATTAAGCACATCAGACCCCACCCAACCCCTCTGTTCCCCCACCCTCCCTCTTCCGACAGCACCCAAAAACCAACTTAGTAGAGCAAAGAAAATGCTCCCTAGTGCAGATCATCTGCCTATCTTGTAATGGCAGGAATGAATGAGTAGTGATGTCTTTGCTGCAAGTGAAACCTGATTGGCTGAAAATTCAACCGATAATGTTTTAATATAACCAAATATAGAACCATTCAGTCATTTGCGCCATTATGAGACAGACACTGAATAGACCAGATGCTCTGCACCAGAGGAGCAGTTTTCTTTAGTACAGGTTGACTTTGTGTGTGTTGGTGGGGGAGAATGGTGATGCGGACCAGGGAGTTGGGTGGGTGGCTGGCAGACAGTGCTCACTAGCTCACAGATCCTCTCTGTACTTAACAAAGACAGTGGGACTTGGGTTGGTGGGAGGGAGGCAGGCAGCGTGTGCTTGTTAGTGGGTTGGAGTAAGGGATTACTTTTTGGAGCAGAGCAGCTAGCATGCATGTCAGCAGCATGCAGTTTTCCGGGGGAGGCTAGCAGGCAGGTGAGAGGTGGTATCATGGTTTCTATCATTTTTGGGAGGGGGGATGGTAGTGTAGTATGATGTTCATGCAGGAATTAGCCCACAAAGCTGCCATTCATCACATGAATTTGGTCAATTTGCCTGGCGAATAACAATGCGATTTAGGTTCCTCAGCATTTCAAATCTGCCAAAATTCATGGCCATTTTTGTGGAATGAATTTCAGTAATCAGCTTTGTACACTACTAGATAGGGTAACAGGATATATTATAAATCCTAGAAAGGAAAACTAAAAATTAAAAAAAGTATTCTCTAATAAATTGTAATAGCTGAAACATTGTGTTTATGAAAGTATATGCTGAAATGCAGAGTTGCTATTTAAAATCTTTAACTTCAACAAGTATTTGTGACATAACAACATAGTATGACAAGGCAGTGAGTAGGGTTACTCGGATGCTGGAGTGCATAGGGAGGGGTATCTCCAGCAGGGAAAAGGAGGTGATGTTGCCACTGTATTGCTCACTAGTGAGATCCCTCCAAGAGTACTGTGTCCAGTTTTGTTGCCTGCACCTCAGAAAGGATATAGACAGGGTACGGGGGGCAAGAGGAGGGCAACTGAAATAGTTCAGGGTTTTAATGAGAAGCCCTATGAGGAGAGACTGAGGATCTTAACATGTACATAATGGAAGAGAAGAGAGAGAGAGAGAGAGAGAGAGGACATGATAAAGACCTACAAGTGCCACACATGGGTGAATAGGGTGCAGTGGGGGAGTCTCTTTCAAATGAGAAAGAGCATCAGCACCAGGGGGACATGTATTGAAGCTGCAAAGGGAAAATTCAAGAGAGATGTGAGAAAGCATTTCTTTACTGAAAAGGAAGTAGACCCCTGGAACAGACTGCTGGTGGTAGTGGTGGAAGCTAAAGCAGTGGGAGACTTCGTCTGCATGGTATAGAGGAAGGGAGGCAGGAGGGTCCCCAAAAAACAGACAGGCTCTGTGGAGGCAAATTAAACAAGGAATGTCTTGGCAGACTAGGTGGGCCATGCAGTTCTTTTCTGCTGACAAATTCTGTGTTTCTGTATTTCTATTTGAAGGACTGGTATAGCAGGAGGTATTCAAATACATATGGGGCTGAGACACATTTTAGCAGGACAGAATTCTCTTCATGAGAAACAGACTGCATCCAGTGAGTAGGAGACTTCAGCATCAGGACAGAGGTTCAATAACTTCATAATTGAGCATTTAAACTAGTTGTGGGGGGAGATAGGGCCCAGAAAGCTAAGGGCAACACCTCATGAGTGGGAGACCAGACTGGCACTCCCTGGCTTGTAAAAAGGAATGAAAACAGAAGCAGGTAGCAAACAGCATATTAGTTAGGGCAAGTCAGGAGGTGAGGCTTGGCTGATCAGGAAAATATTGCATAGGGAAACGATAGAGCCTGGTGGTGGCTAAAAAGTATGGGGTAAGAAGGCAGGCAGGGAAAGGCATGGGGAGAGCAAAGTCAGAAAGAAGATGAAGGCAAGATGAGGGGTTATGGGCAAAATGGAATCAGAGGAAAGTAATGAATAGTGGGTAGGCAGGAGCAGAGGTGGGCGAAGTGGCCAAAATCTGCTATGCAGAGCAATTACCGTATTAAAGCAGAATCTGTGGAGTAATCTGCAACAAGAAGTGGAGTACTCTGCCTTATAATCAGTATCGCAAAGTCCATTGGTAGCACTGACTTCGGATTACTCCACCTTTCCTCAACCACTTCTACACCAATTTTAATGCGAAGTACATTGATTTCAATGTACTTCACATTATTTCACCTTGTTTGTGAGCTCTAAGGCAAATTTTGCAGTAATTCATGGGATTTCAGGTCACATGGGCTCTAGATTGTTCTGCACAGCCTCAGTTCTGTGTCGTGTGTGTGTAGTGGTAGCTGGAGACAGTTTGCTCTCACAGTTCTGAGATTCAAACCCTCTAAAAACCATTCAAAAAGCCATTTTGAGCCATTTTGTTTGCTCAAAATTTAGTACATTGATTGTAAGAAACCCTCCTGTGCTCATATCATGAAGTGTTTATTGTTTTTGTGTGGATTTTGAATGTTAATTTAGAACATTCAGTCTGTGTACTGATTGACACTGTTGAAGTGTGCTTGGGGGGCATATCTATGGTGGAGGTAGATTAACTGGGAGAAAGGCAGTCTTTCTAACTGTTTTGGTTATATTTTTGTTGTATAACTGTATTCATGGACAGTAATATTTTCAGTAATTTTTGAAATTTTTTGCTGATTGTTGTGGTGCAGTGAATAATTTCAGTTTGTTTAAAAGATTTGATTATATTACTGAAGTTTTCAATTTGCTGCACTTTATCTATAGTGTATGTGTGTGACGCATGCCATCAAGTCAGACACATTTTATTGTGCCACACAGTAATTACAGCACTGTGAACCTGTTATCTGTCTGCGTTATTTTCTACTCCTTTGTGGTATCTTGGTAGTAGACTGTTATTGCAGTGCACTGCCCCCCCCCCCAACTGGCAAAAGGTATTCTTTTCCAGTTTTGGATTTGTGAGCACTGGTTAAGGTGTTGTTGTGCCTTTGCACCTGCATCTCTTCAGTGTGCAGTGCAATCTTAATCTGTCTGTGTGTTTGCATCAGTTTAGTGCCCACTCTCCTTCTCCATCTGCAAGCCGCAGTTGTTATTTTTTGGCTTCCCATGCACCACGAATTTTAGAAATCTCAATTTGCTGTGAATTTTCTGTGTAATCCCAAAAAATACCTGCAAAGAGACATACGTGCAGAGATGCTTCTGGTCATGACACTGCTGCCAGTGGCAAGAGTGGCCATGGGCCTGGTAGTAATATGCAGCAGAAGTGCATAGTTGATGCCAGTAAAAGGATTTCTCTGACTATGTTTTTCACAGCGCAGTCAGTAGCTTCAGTCATGGTTGGAGATGCTGTTGCCCCCACTGGTGGTAGTGAAATTGCTGATGGCATGAGTATTGCCCCATGTTCAACCCATGCCAATGGCAACTAGTTTACCAGTTTCCCAAATATTGTGGAGTCTAAAGGCATGACCATGAGTCACAGTGTAGAAGATGTCATACTCCTCAATGTCCCCATCCCCATCCCCATATTGGTTGCACATGATTCTGATGTTGACAAAGAGTCATCACAATCTTATGTTTCCAGTGCTGTTGATGAGGTCATGCCTGTGCCATCCAATGATCCACTTCCTGCCTGCCTGAAGCATGTGATCTAGACTGTGTAAACCCTGGGATGTATGTGGGCTGCCTGTAAATTCTCACTTCACCTTTAAAGTGAAGTAAGGCAGAGTGAGCAACACGAAGTCATTATAATCATTATTACAAGGTGAAGGGGCAAAGTAGCGATTTTCAATGGGAAGTTTGTGCAGCCTGGGAGTTCCATGAACTGGGCTACTTCGCGTCCACTTTGTGGGTGGAATTTAACTTCGCTGCTTCTCTAGGCAGGAGTCATGGAAAGTAGTCTGCTTGAATGCTAGAAGCCTGGGCAATAGTACTGTGCAGAATGCTGAATTCCACCAGCAAAATTAGTGTAGAATGACCATTCCGCCGGTGACATTTCCAATGGACTTTTGCTGTTTCTTCTGTGGGATTCCACCTGCTGCATTCTGCAGATAATATTCTGCAGAACAGAATTTTTTTTCTGGAGAAAATCATTCTGCAACAATTTTCACAGAAAATATTAAGATCCACAGGGAATAATATTCTTCGGAACAGCATTTTTTTCTGCAGAATAAAATACCATAGAAATGTTGCAGGAAAACTCATTCTGCCTTTTTCTGCTGTGGAATTTCACCATTCTGTTTCTGGCAAAATTCAGTGGAATTGTATCGGAATTTCATAAATTCCACAAAATTTCATTCTGCCAGAATTTTAAGATTCTGCACAGCAGTACTGGGCAACAAAATATGGGAACGTCATGCCTTACTGGCAGGGGCCCTAATGGGCTCACTTGCTGTAACCAAAACCTAGGTGTCCAATAGTAAAGACTGGGAACTTGTTGTTCTAGGCTGCACCATTTTTAGGAAGGATAGGCAGAAATGCAAAGGAAGAACAGTGGCTCTCTACATTAGAGAAGGAATAAAGGCCACAAAGTATAAATCAATGAGTTAGGAGGGCAAAGTGGAAGAAATCTGGGCACAACTAGCAACAATGGGAGTGAAGAAAACTAGGGAGGAAATAGTATATAATCCACCAAATCAGAATGAGGACAAGTGTAGGCCAGTGGGGATGAAATCAAAAAGGCATCAGTAAAGGGTGATGTGTAGTTTATGTGAGACCTTAGCCTTCCAGGCATGGACTGGGTAATCCCAATGGCAAAGATTGCTAGGGGTTAGGCATTTGTAGAGGTACTACAGAATTATTTTTTGGCAGTAGGTCAAGGAATCAACCCACTATGAGCTGCACTGGATCTGGTGCTGTCCAATAAGGATAATTGTTGATAATACCAGGGAGATAGATCCTCTGAAGTCCGGTTACCACAGCTCAGCGTGGTTTCTCATGACACTGGAAGACCATCACTACAACTGTAAAATAAAGGATCCTAGACATTAGAAGGGCAGACCTTGGAAAAAATTAGGGAGTTGCTCAAGGGAAGGTTAGCAGAGGTAGTGAGGGTTGAAGTGGTAAATGTCAGCTGGGAAACCATTAAGAGGAGGATAACAGTGACCAGTTCCTTAATGAGGCAAATAGAAAACAAGAAGAAGTGTAAAACGAACACACAGACACACAAAAAAAATCTGTGGTTCTCAAAATGGGTAGGGGAGGCAGTTCTATCAAAATTAGTAACATTCCAGAAGTGCGAGGAGGAAGCAGAATGAGATACAGTGAGGGACACCTGGAAATGTTAGTAGGATAGTCTGGAAGACAAAGATGGGTAAAGCGCCAGATGAGACCTGCAGGAGGGGTCAAGGAGGGAGAAAAAGACTTTCATTACATGAAGGGAAATGAGAAAAACAAAAGAAGAAATAGTTAAACTGAGAAAAGAGGAAGCATGGATGAAAGAGGACAGCAAAAAAGCATGTACAGTATCAAAAATGAATATTTTTGTTAAAGCTTTACAGTAGAGGAACCTTGGCCACTCCTAGAGTGTGAGATCCATGGCCAAGGAGCAAAAGGGCAAAGGCAAGAGGTAGGGTTTAATATCAGAGCAGTGAGTGCTCAAAGGATTCAAGACACTGGTGTGCCACAGGGCTGAGTCCTAGGACCCCTACTATTCTCTATTTTCCTGAATGACCTTCCTTCAGTATGCACATCATCCTCCATCTACATGTATGCTGATGACACTGTCCTGTTTGCTTCTGGACAGTCTCCCACTGATGTTGCAGCCAGACTCCAGCATGACTTTGACAATGTTCAGCACTGGCTTTGCTCACATCAACTCTGTCTTAATGCTGCTGCTGCCCCAGTAGCACTGAGGGTTGAGGTGCTGGATGCCACACCTCACACCACACCAGCGACCCGGGTTCAGGAGCGAGCATGGGCTCTCTGGGGTCAGTGGGGGAGGAGAGGATTGAGCATCTTGAATACTGCTCTCCTCTCCTGGGGATGCATTCTGAGGATTCCCCACCTAGTGGCAGCTCCTGGTAGTGGCTGGGAGGTGCTTCACCCAGAGGGGGAGGATAGCCAATGGGGTCTAGAGTTAGTGGGTATCTGTGGGAGGGAATGGGAGTGGCCCATCCACACACTGGTGCCATTGCATGTCTGCACCAGGAGGAGGAACAAAGCAGAAAATGGCCCTATCCAGGTAGGCGAAGGTGAGTCCAGGGGTGCTGCACCCACACCTAATGCTGGGTCTCCCATGCCTGCTTCTGGTGCCCCACTAAGCCTGGCCACTTGATCAGATTATAGCACCAGTAGGAGTCAGTGGTCCCACCCTGGGGGGCTCAGAGCCAGGGGGGGCCAGGCAGTCCAGGTGATGGTGGGGAAGGGCACACTGGAGTAGCAACAGAGGACTTCAGTTGGGCGGGAGAAGGTGGAACAGAGCATGCACACCAGAGACAGTCTGGGTGATGGTGAGTAGGAGGATAAATAGAGTTGAAAAAAATCTTTCTTCATGCTAAGAAGACTGTCTCCATGACCTTTGGCACTAAGCAAAGACTCTCTAGGCTCCCCTCCATGCCCTCCTTTCACATCCTTGATGGAACTACCCTTGAGGAGACCTCCTCCTTTAGATACTAGATACCTTGGGGTTTGGCTTGACCAACACCTCAACTTTTCTGGACATGTGGATGCTAACCTGAAAAAACTGTGCCCCAAGTTAGGCACCCTGTACAGGAACTGTAATTGCTTACCTCTATTGGCTAGGCACCAACTCATCCAGAAAATGATTCTCCTGATGTTTGAATACTGTGATGTAGTCTGTAGTGCTGCTCCCAAGACCTCCCTAACTAGGCTGGATACCATCTTCAACTCCTTCTGCCTCTTTGCTCTGGACCCCCCCCCCCCAACGTACACACTCATTACTGTGATCTCTACCATTCTCTTGCTTTCCCTTCACTTGATAACAGGCATCTCTCCCACAGATCCAAATTTATTTCAACATTTTGGTTTGAGTCCCTCCCATCCTACCTCTCCTCCTCACTTGCCATCCCTCCCCCCCATTCTCACTTACTTAGATCCTATGATGCACACACTATGGCAGTCCCTTTGCCATTCAACTTCAGTAGGGCAATCAGCATTCTCGCACCACTTCCCTAAACTATGGAATTCATTTCCTCGTCATATTAAACCCTCCTCTTCCCCCTCTCCATCTCTTCAGCCCTGCACAGCCTCTTCTCTCTCAATTACTGTTGCTTCTAATTTCTCCCACCTTCCTCTCACTACCACTCCTTTACTGTCTCTCAATTTGAATATGAAAACATCCTGAACCTTTACTCCCAATTCAGTTAGACCTCACTGCCTATCCTAAGCTGAAAGAAATGATAACCCTACTTAAAGCACTTCTTTGAGACGAACAATTGATACTGTGCATGTAATGTATATGTACATCAAGTTGTAAATGTCATGTTTGTTTGTTCTCTTTCTTCCCTATCCCAATGCTGTTAATCCAGTGCTTGTATTAACTATTTATTAGCACTTAATCTGTGTCTCCAATTTGTATGTGTGTAGTATTATGTTGAATTGAGGTATGATTGTCATTTATTTATTTATTTAAGTCTAGGATTACAAAGTACCTTTGAGCCAAGGCTCTTTTACAAAGGTTCCACATCAGTAAGCACAGACAATACAGGATGTGAAGTTACAGAATAAAACAATAATGACACTGGTGGTTACAAAAAAATGGTTACAGGTACAAGTACATGATACACTAGGAGGTGTATTAAAACATGGGAGATGGGAGAAGAGAGGATGGTGATGGGACAGAGTATAGCAGCCTAGATGGCCTTGTCAAGGTAGAACAGTGGTGAGTGCATAAGTTGGGCATGGGGGAAAGAAACGTATAGAAGTGCTAGGAGTCAGGTGAGCATGGGCTGTGGATGGTAAGGGCAGCAGTGAAAAAGAGAATTGCTCAGCTAGGGCAATCACAGGTGCTAGATGCAACAAGGGAGTGATGGAGCTTCTTCTTGAAGGTGCCCATAGTTGGTGAGGCAGAGATGTCACTGGTAATATTATTGATCCAGCTCGGGCCCCTGTGTGTGAATGACCTTTGAGCCTGGGTTGTACAACAATGAAGGATTTGCAGTAATTGAGGTTTTGAGCTTCTGGTGTTGCAGTTGCTGACTCTGGTCTTGAGAAGGGAGCAAACCCCTGGGGGACATTCCCCATCATTATTTTCTTGGTTGTGATGCAGCTTTGATACTTTACTCAGTTGTTGAGTTGCAGCCATCCAGTTTGAGAGTAGAGGTCACAGGTATGGGTGAGACGGTGGCAATTGTATTGTACTATATGTTGTTCCTCCCATCCCCTTGTCCCAGGACACACACAGAGATGAGCAACTTGATTGTTCAGTGTGCTTTCCTGGTGAAACCTTTCAATAAATAAATATAAATAAACCTGAAAGTGAATAAATCATTTGGCCCTGCTGGTACACATCCTAGTGAGGTGAGTCAGACTCTGCCAGCACCACTGGCTGATCTTTTTAATTGCTTCATAGCAATGGTGGGGGGGCATGCAAACTGGAGGATGGCTAATATAATACCATTCTACAAAAGTAGACACAGAGACAATCCTGATCATTACTGGCCAATCAGTCTGACCTTGACAGAAGGAAAGTTGCATGAGACCATCATAAAGGAGAACCCTGCAGAATTCCTGCAGAAACATTGGCCGTAGAACAAGAGGCAGCATGGATCTGTGGCAGGCAGATATTGCCAGAGTAACCTGATTGACTTTTTTGATTGAGTTACAAAGGCAATGGAATGGGGCAAAACAGTGGATGTGTTGATGTGAACTTCAGCAAAGCTGACGAGTTTGTACCACACAGACAGTTGGCTAAAAAGCTGGCAGCCTTGGGGGTGGGGGACCAGTTCACCAGATGGATAGAGAACTGGTTGAGGACAGTACTCAGTGGGTGGGGTCAGGGAATTCATAAGTGGAGTGCCACAGGAATCAGTCCTGGAACCCGTGTTATTTATATTTTCATCTGTAACATAGGGGATGGTATGCAGAATAAGAAATGTCTCTCTACAGGTAACACTTAGATCTGAGGGAGAGTGGACACATAGAAGGGAAACAGAGACATGAAAAGAGCTATGCAAAAGCTGGAGAGATGGTCCATGATATGGCAGCCTACATTTAAAATCAAGAAGTGTTAAGATTATAAATATTGAAAAAACCTAGAACAAAGTACTGGATGGTGGAGTGAGAGTGGTTCAAACCTCTGAGGAAAGGAACCTGGGAGGAATTTTCAGTGACAACCTCAGATCTACCGGCCAATACAATAAGGTACAGTACATGGGAAGGCAAGTAGGATGCTGGGTTGTACAGGTAGAGTGTTCACTAGCAGATGGAAAGAGGTGATACTGCCCCTGTACAGGTCCCTGGTGGGGCCACAACAGGAGTACTAGGTGCAGTTTTGATTTCCCCATTTAAAGAAAGAGAGGGACCACTTGGAGAGGGTCCAAATGAGGGCTACAAAAATAATGGTCCAGTGGATTGTAAACATCAATAATAACATCTTTTGATGTCATACAGTAAGTCAGTAACCACAAAAAGAGTGAGCTGAGGCTATTTTGCCTGCCCCCTGATAAAGCTCTAACAAGTGATGCACTGGGGCCTCTTTGTTGGTGTAAGGCACACATGTTTTGAACTTGCACTAAGTGCTTTACTCAATAAATGAAGCAAAATAAAAATTCTGCTTAAAGGTGTCTGTTCTCATCTGTGTGTGCCATATCCTGCATCCTCTGTGTAGATGGTTTAATATCATTCTCTGGCAGAGGACCTTCATCCTCTACCATGAATACTGAGCCGAAGTACCATAGTTGTTTAAGGCATTTGCCTTCTGCTAGCCTTTTTCTACTGTCTTCAACTTCCTTCCCCCTGCTGATAGTCTGAAAATTCCCTCTCATCCTTCTTTTATCTCTAATGTTCCAAAATAATTATTTTTCTCTTCCTTTGACATGCACAACTCTTTGTTTGCCTATGATGTCCTCTCTTTGCCTTCTTCATCTTTTCCTGGTATTGCCACTATTCCTCCTCTCCTTGCATATTCTGATATCTGATGAAGGCCTTCACTGCCTCCTTCACTTTCCTGGAGCACCGGATTGGTTATTTGTACTTGTTTCCCTTGGTGACATTCCTCATGCACAAGTAAGTTGCCTCCAGAATGGCCCCTTAATTACTTCCCACTTTTTTCTACCCTTTGGTCCCTCTGTAATCCTTCTAGCTTTTTTCTTGACCTTTTCCCCCATTTTCATGAAATCTGCCCTCCTAAGGTACAGGACCATATAATTTGAGATGGGTCCACCGTTACCCAGTACCAATTCAAACAAAAATCACCTTTTGCTTGACCTCCAAATTGATAAATACCAAACCAAGTATGGCATCCTGTCTTGTGAGTTCCCTGACCTACTGGACCAGTAAGCTGTCCAGCTGTGACAGCCGTCTGGTGCTCTTAACTAGTAGGGTAGCTCAGTCAGTAGAGCTGGGGGTAGTTCCAGAAGACTGGAGGAGGGCTGATTGGTCCCTTTGCAAACAAACTCTGGTTAGAGCCAATATGGCTGCAAAACGGTATTCTATAGGGAAAAACTTTCCATAGTCTTTCAGTGGTTATACAGGAAAATACAGAAATTAGGCTTTTAGATTTAACAGTGTACTCTTCAGGAAAACATAGTGGTGATACAGGAACAAAGCAAAATCATAAAAAAATGTATTAGATACAGTTTTTTATATATGGAACAATGGGCCAGTTAATATTTATTTCAAACTGTCAGTCAGTAACAATATCCTCCTGTGATTGCTGACCCCTGTTAAAATGAACACATTATCTCCATATAACCAATACAAGTGTATGTAGATGGTTTATAATCCCTGTTAAATATCATTTTGCAGCTGTATTGGCTCTGACCAAAGTTTGTTTTTCAGGAGACCCATCTCCCATAAAGTGAACATCTCAGAACATCTCAGATTTGGAATATATGGCTTTGCAATACTGGGCTGCGACTTAGGCAAGGTCTTTGATTCAGTGCAACATTGAAGGCTGGTTAGCAAATTAGGTAATCTGGGGGTAGGGGAGAAGATGGTGGAGTGGATCAAAACTAGCTGCTGGATAGGCTGCAAAGAGTTGTTGTAATGGGGGAACTCTCATCTCCATGGTCTGTAACAAGCAGGGTTCCACAGGGATCAGTACTGGGACCAGTGTTGTTTAGCATCTTCATTGCCAACATAGCAGGTGGGGTTAGTAATAAGATTGGCCTTTTTTGCAGAAGATACAAAGATCAGAGCAGTGGTGGGCAGCACAGAGGGGTGACTAGGACTTCAGGAGGACCAGGATAAACCCAAATGCTGGTCAGACACACGGCAGCTGGGTTTCACTGCAAAGAAGTGCAAGGTGTTGCACATGGGAGCCAGAAACCAAATGATCTGCTACAGGCAGGGTTGGGGTACAGTTATCCATTACAGAAGAGTAGAACAATCTTGGGGTGATGATCACAGGGCAGATATACCACTCAGGGCAGTGCAGGAAGGCAGCAGCTGAGGCTAATAAAATGTTGGGGTGCATTGCCAGGAGCATCACCTCATGGAGGCGGGAGTTCATACTGCCACTGTACAGGTCATTGGTCAGACCAAACCTGGACTACTGCTTGCAGTACTGGCAGCCCTACTTGAAGAAAGCTGTCAAGTTGCTGGAGGGGGGTCCAGTGCAGAGTCAGCAGGATGATCACAGAGATGGAGGGCAAACTCTACGAGGACAGATTGCGAGAGCTCAACATGTACTCTCTGGAGGATAGGAGGAAGAGGTAGTAATGTTAAATTCAGTGGGCAGTTTTAAGAGAGGATGGGACAAGGTCAGGAGAAATGTCACCACCGTATTGGGGGAAGGGCAGCTGCAGAGTAATACACTGCTAGCTGCAGACTCAATGACCTTAGGGCCTATATCTGCTAGCATTTTTCATATGTTTGCATGTTAATTTATACCATGGGTGTGAGTGCTTTCTCAGTATAATAACTTGTGTTATTTCCACTGCAGTGACGAGAAATCCTAATGACATCAGCAGAATGAGGATAAATGCCATTTATCCATACTCTGCTGATGTCACCAGAGTAAGGATATCTTCACTGCAGCTTGCATTCTAAATGAAACTGCTTCAGAAAACAGTTTCTCTTTCTCACTGATGCTGCAGCTTACTCAATTAGCTTTGCAAAACACTCTCACCTGTGTCCCATTGTGTTTCTAACACTTCTAGCCCATTACTGTGCTGATCTCAGCTTCGAAACAGTGTGAATTCTAAATGAAACTCCTTTACAAAGCAGTTTCTCTTTCTCAGTGCTACCAGCAACAGTTTCTCTTTCTCACTGAAACCTACAACTTATTCAATTAGCTTTGCAGAACACAATCACCTGTGTCTCATTTTGTTTTTGACCTCCAGTCCATTCAAAACAGCAAACACACACACACACACACACACACACACACACACACACACACACTCACACACTCACACACTCACACACTCAGAATGAGCAGAAAACACACAGAAACATAAAAAATGTTCCTAAAGCTCTCACCTCCATGGTACAAATCTTACACATGATGTGCAGATCATGGGATATGGAAAATATTCTCAGTCCTGCAGAGTGAGCTGTGCATTCTCACTCGTGCCTTCGGTGCTCATGAGAATACAGAGCTCACTCTGCAGGAGTGAGAATATTTTCCATACCCCACTCCTGCTCATCATGTATCCTCTATATATCTACACACCATACATATAAAAATACTGATAAAGTGCCACCCCTGTAGTCTGCAAACTAATAGCCCGCTGACGTTTTGCTCTCCCTCTGAGCTTTATGAAGGACTATGGTATACTAACTTGCAAGCGTTTAAACAGCGGTGGTGGTATGATGTCTGTGATACAGTCAGTAGGTGACCTATCACAGGTAAGGGTTTATAGTAGCCAAAATATCTTATTGACTGCTTTAGGCAACCAGCAACCATGTAGACAAAGCTGCTGCTCAGCAGCTGTGTCTGTAACAATGCTGGTTGTGATGTCATACTAATTGTGACATCATTCTGTCTTTATAATCTGATGTCCTGGACTGAATTGGTCAGTCTGTGGGAGACTCACCTGGAGAGAGCCAGGACATGCTGCTGTGGGTATGTACCTGAAGAGAAATGGCTTTCTGCTCAGTGGACCTGACCTAATGAAGAAAATCAGAAGACATGCTGCCTCCGTGTCTTGAATTCTTTTTATTTGTTTATTTTAATTTTTGAGACAAAGAACCTCAGTGCGCAAGCACTGAAGAAATGGTTACCCCAAAGGGCATTGGCAGGGAAGCCAAGTTTCATAGAAATACAAAATCACACATGCCCCCATAATGCAAAGCATCATGGGCTACATATGCCAATCACCACAGAATATTATGCTGGTTCAACTTTAAGCAGAAATGCATGGTGCCAAAAGGCCTCTCACACAATTGCGAAGGGTGTCAACAGAAGACATAGACACGTGTTTCATCCTACCAGGACTCATCAGTGTGCCTCGTCTGTTTTGACACACCCAGTGGAATGAACCAGCTATCCTAAAATGGTTTATCTGGGTTATGTTGTGGTGAACCAAATTAAAACAAAAAACAAGTTAAAAGACAAAGAACCTCAGTGCACTAGCACTGAAGCAATGGTTACCCCAAAGGGCATTGGTTGTTTTCTGTAAAGACTGAAAATAAACCCACGCTGTTAGTGGCTTACTTGGTATCAAATTGTAGCTAGCACGCACAGCCTCCTACAACATCATATTGATGTGCACTCCCACATTGAAACAATAATATAATTGAATATCAACTAACTAATACATAGAAACACTATCTACAATAATAGCACATAACAGTAACACCAAACGTTAAAACCCAGTAAGTCCACACCGCAGTATAACTTAATTACTCTAGAGTCCCATATGAAATATATTTCAAGAGACATAGCTTTAGTAAACATCATGGACATTCAGTTGATTGTCCAGATTCCCACGAGGTTCAAGTAGTCCTCTATGGAACCTCATTTTAGTTAACTGATAAGCCCATATTAATTACTATTATTAATTAATAAACTTAATTTACTTCCTCTGTGACATTTTGCTTTATTAAATATGTTTTTGTAAAAGTGTCTGAATACACTTATCATGTGCTGTTATTTATAGTATCATTGTTCTTCCCTTTGTAACCCTTTTCCCCAGGTCGCCCCTGAAAAAGGGACATTCCGTCTCAGTGGACCTACCCAGTTACCAAAATTCAAATAACTAAATAAATAAACTTGTACTATTTAGTAGCCACAGAGCAAGGAATACATAGGCACAAAAATACCCTTGGTTGTATATGGTTGTTTATCCAGTATTTTCTTAGGTGAACCACCACTGTGCATATACTGATTTTCAAATGAGCCATTCATAAAAATGTGGTCACCATTAATCTGGCATTGAGTCCAGGGGTTTAAGGCTCCCATGGTAAACATCCAAAACGACTCATGTTATAATGTAAGGTTTTTAATGCCACCGCCCTAGGACCTAATTTAACTCTTTCAGTGCCTGCAAATGACCAACAATGCTCACCCCGACCCCTCATGAACTTAATATGTGCCACCAGTGTATTCTGTAGGTTTTCCATCTCAGTGTCCCATATATGTTCCCAAAACAGGTTTTAAAAACTCTGTTTTTTTTTTCCAGATGTACTGGTCTTGTCTTTACAGCCATATAACAAAAAAGCAGTTTTTGGAGGGGAAATGCTACACCTACTGGTTGCACCCCATGTGGCTGTTGTAAGTTTAATAACTGGATAACCAAAACTGAAGTAATCTCTATCCCCACTACAGGAGGATCTTATCATATTTGGGACCTAATTACAGTACAAGTCACAATAAACTGTTCCTCCAACTCACTGGTTTAGCATTTTGAAATGAGTTGCTTAATGTGTGCAGTTTTCACTGAAATGAGTTAATAAAAGTTGCCAAATGGTTTGCTTCTGGCTGATATTCAGTTTCAGCTTACTTATTAATGAAGTACAACTCATTAAGCAACCCATAAAAAAAACTAAACCACTGAGCTGGAACCCAGTTTCACTACCGCAGTGTTCAGTACAATCTGAGTGACATGTCATTCTACCCAATCCCATGAAGAAGCTCTCACCAAGTTTGAACCAATAGCTAGCCTTCATTCAAATTGAACACCCCCCCTTGCCATGTTGTTTTTCCCACTTCTGAGGACTCCATTCACTGCTGTTTTTTACATTCAGTTTAACAGATTTTATGTTATTTCTGCCCTTTTGTTCCTTTATCCCCAAAATATCACTATTTCTTACTCTACTGACTGCTTGCAGTTGTTTATCTGCTCCAACATCGCACTGTGCAAAAGCCACAATTTGTACTGCATTATATATAGCAATTGAAGAAAACTGCAGCTGTTTGCTGTATTCAGAACAAAAAGTAAAAAATGAGGGGGGAAAATATACAAGGCACAAAATGGCATTGGAGTTCATTAATTCCAATATAAAAATGACAAGCACTGTACTGTAGCCCAGCAGCGTGTAGTCTACTGCTGCGCTGGGGGACTGTATAAGGGAGCTGAAAGTGCATTGCAAGTGAGCTGCTTCTCAGCTGATGGATGGTTGAAACAGAGTTTGTATTTTAAGCATTTATAGTTGCCACTGCATTGTCAGCATACAAAAACAATGCCAGAGCAGTGAGTTGGAGGAACAGTTTAATGTGACTTATACTGTACTTGTGATACTTCCAATGTGATTTATTTGGCATGTTGCAAATGTGGGGATTTTTAGGTTGGGAAAACCAACAGAGTATATACTGGTGACGCATATTAAGTTCACAAGGGTTTGGGATGTGCACTGTTGGTCATTTGCAGGCATTGAAATTGTTAAATTAGGTCCCAGAAAGGGTGACATTGAAAACTTCACATTAAAACCTGAACTGATTTTGATATTTACCCTGGGAGCCTTAAAACCCCCAGAACTCAATGCCAAATTAGAGGGGTGGCAAACAAAGAGGAGGCCACTTAAAACATTACCAGTGCCATAAGGTAAAAAGCTTGAGCAGGGCCTTGAAAAAGAGAAAGTGTAACGTGAAACATTGGTGTTTGTGGGGTTAGGTTGCTGCTCTAGTTATTTACTATTTCTTAGCACATAAATGCTTTTTTATTCATATCTATCATAAGATATTTTTTATGGAATGCCAGTAGTCCATGTTGCCCGACTCTCACATTAATCTTTTTCAGATTAGAGGTGTCCCAGTTTTTATGAACTGCCCTTTTGAAAATCAGTAAAAACATAGCAGTGGTATTCCTTGTTCTGGGGCTAATAAACTGTATAAGTTTTCAATAAAGATATGGATTCACTGAATGGCTGTTTTTACTGTTTTCCAAATAACTGAGAATGGCTTTTTGATTTTGCCAATGGGGAATGCATCTTACTTAAATTACACACCTGATTCTCCAACAACATCCAGACTTTAGGTATTACCAGTCACTAATATGAAAATGTACTGGACTTTGTAATCCAATAATATCTTTCTATGGGAATGTTTAAGGATCTGATCATAGAAATAAGAAGCATCACTTGGACCCTGAGAGACTGACCAGATACTATACATTGGATGGGAATATGGGCTCATTAGTAAAGTAAAATGAGGTTTCACAGAGGACTACGTGAGCCTCATGGGAATCTGAACAATCAATTGAATGTCTAGATGTTAACTAAAGCTATGTCTCTTACAATATATTTCATATGGGACACTAGAGAAATTAAATTATAATGAGGTGTGGAGTTATTGGGTTTTACCATTTGGTATTGGTGATATGTGCTATTATTGTAGATTATGTTTCTATGTATTAGTTAATTGAAATGTAATTATATTATTGTTTCAATGTGGGAGGGCATGTCAATATGATATCATACCACCACTGCTATTTAAATGTTTGCACGTTAGTGTACCATAGCCCTTGATAAAGCTCTGAGGAGTGGAGTGAAACATCATCAGACTATTAGTTTGTAGGACATGGGGTGCCACATTATCAGTAATTTTTTATGTTTGCTGTGTAGATAGATTAAATAAATGTGTATGAGATTTCAATACACCCTGCTTTATGTGCATCTTTTGATCAGTATCTGGGGGGTGAGTTGCGAGGCTCCTTTGTTTTGTAGTGCTTCATAGTTTAGCCTAATCCAACCTGAGATGGTGGGCAACCTCTCCTTTTGGATTCTGCACATAAGCCCACATGTTTGTCCCTCTTGATCTTCCAAATATACTATGCTGTCTAAATAGTGAGATAGCTGTTCAGTTGTTCCCTTGTTAACTATAATGAAACACATGGCACTTTTTAGGAAAGAAAAAGAGTTCCCATTTTGCTGATAAAAGTATGATGATGTCTATATTATAAGGGCAAACCTCCTTACTAACTGAAATAAATTATACAGCACTTTCTCCACAAACATAGTCACTCAGGTGTACAACCTGACAGAGCCACTGATTATAGTGGCCATAACTGGGGCATGCACTTAATAGAAATCTGCAGCCTCTGTCATCTCTGATCACTGAAGAAACCACAGACTATAACTGTACTACAAAAAATGGGAGTAGCATGAGCACTCAGGTGCGAATCTGCCAGAACCACTGCATATAGTAATAATGTACCTGGTGCACATGTATCAGTGATCTACAGCTACTGACATCCCAGAATAAAAAGAAAATGTATCTAAAGTGCACCAGTGAGCAACAGAATAGTTAGAATCCAACCCTAGCCCCCCAAAGACCGTAACACTTTTCAGAATACAAAAATGGGTAAACAGGAAGAATAAGTTGCGGAACTGACAACTAAAAGTTTCCCTTTGAATTAAATGCAGTGAACCAGTTTCAGAAGATTTCTCAGACTCGGGTAACAAAAGGACGTCTGCCTTTGATTGGTCTGTTATGCTGGTACTTTCAAAATCTATGTCTTCAAAGTGCAATTACAGACCTGTGTTAAGAATCACTGAAATCACAGAAAAAGTACGAGTTGGGAGCCTGAAGGCCATATGGACTCATCCATTATTACCTTAAAATGTGAATTTCTTATCTCCCATAAAATCATCAAATGATTTCTTAAAACACTCCAATGAAGTGCAATTTATTACATTTGAGGGTAGTCTGTTCCATACATTAATAACTATTTGGTTCAACGAATATCCCTGTTGGTTATTTTTGAAGGTTTCACCTCTTAACTGATGTTGATGGAATCTATTACATCTATCATTGTTTCTAATTAGTCCTACAATTTCCCACAGGTGACTATCTGATAGTGCTTTGACCACAGTGCACAAATCGCCCCTGAGCCTATGGTACTCCATACTAAACAATCCCAAGTGCCTTAATCTATTTCCGTAATCTGTGTTTTTTAATTTGCTTATTTTTTTCATTGCTCTTCTCTGGACCCCCTCTAACAAATTTTTGTCATTTTTTGTATAGTGTCCAAACCTGGGTGCAATATTCTAGATGCAGCCTCACAAATGAGGCATACAAGGGGATTATGACATTACTGTCTCTACTATTTTTGTTTCTGAAGATAGAACACATAATCTTCTGTGCTTTACTAGCTACTGCCCTACACTGTGCCGAGACACTCAGGTCTTCAGTTACTAATACACCTAAATCCTTTTCCATGTAAGATATTGTGACAGGAGTTCCAAATAAATAATATGTAGCTCTTACATTTCTATGACCAATGTATATGATTTTATACTTTTTAAGATTGAGAGTTAAATTGTTTGCGGCAACCCAGTTTGCCAAGTTATCGATTTTGTCTTGAAAAAGATGGATGGACTGAGTGTTATTTACAATGCAAGCTAGCTTAATAACATCTGTGAATTTACCTCTACAGCATGCCTGTGTTGTTTGCAAAGGAGCTATATAAATTCTAAACAGGATTGGGCCTAAACCTGAGCCCTGCGGTACTCCACTTGTTAATTCAGCCCATGGTGATCTGATACCAGTTAATGCTAAACATTGTTTCCTACCATCCAACCACTGTTTAATCCATCTAACCACAGTATATTGAAGTCTAACTCGACATCTAGCAAACGCTCAATTAGTTGTCTATGAGGCAAGGTGACAAATGCATTCAAAAAAATCCAAATATAGTACATCCACTGGTAGACCCTTATCTAGTGCACTACTAACTGGGTTAAAGAAGTTTAGTAGGTTAGTCTATTAAGATTACATATGGGAATAGAAATATATGCATTAATAAGGAATGTTTTAATATGATCTTTATCTAAGATGGAAGTATTCCAACTTAAGAAGAAAAACATTTTGCTAGTATAGCTGTATGTTGTATAGCTCTATAAAATTATTTAGAAAACAAAGTAATACAGATACATTTCCTGAAATGAGTTATTATCCCAGAAATGCAGCTAATGCCGATTTCTCATTCAGATTGTTCTCTGTCTTGTGAGCTATCAGCTGTGGTGAGTTCCTTACATAAGTGCACATGTTTGTCACTCCCCATCTTCTGAATATACTGTACTATGCTGTTTATATAGTGAGACAGCAATTCAGTTGTTCCTTTATTAACTAGAATGAAACACACTGCACTTTATTAGGAAAGAGTTCCCATTTTGCTAATAGAAGTATGATACTGTCTATATTACAAGGGCAAACCTCCTTACTGATTGAAATTAGTTATACTGCACTTTCTCAATCATGTAAAAAGCTTAATTCAGCTTAAATGCAATAGGTGGTGGGTATTAAAATGTTTTTATATTATTGTCATTTCCATAGATAAGTTTTTTTTTTTAAATGCACCATGGGATTTCGCATATTGGCAATGTAAGTTAGTTTGATTGGCTATCAGTCAATATAAAATGGTTAGTGGCCTGTGAACAAATTACTTTTTGAATTAGCCAGACCGTAGTTGCACCGGGCACATGTCACAAGCCAAACTGCAGCATGGGAGTTGTAGTCCTAGCTAGGATGCTCACTGGTGAACTAGCCATACTGTAGTTGGACCAGGCATCTTTCACAAACCAAAGTGCAGCATGGGAGCAGTCCTAGCTATGATGGTGACTGGTCATAACAGAGTACTAAAATGCATTGCCCTACTGTGGATGGCAACATCTGGACTGGAATCGGAAGTGAGAACAAAAAGATAGTGCAGCAAGGGGAAGGGGAAAGAGACTAATGTACATCACTGTAGTCAGTGCAAAGGATTTCATATGCTTCAACTTCATTGGTGGAAGGACACAGTCTAGGTATCTGGTCACGTGCTTCCACAACCCTTTCCCCCTCCTATTAATATCAATATATCACCATAGCTATTTTCCTATGCAGCCATAAAAAGTGACAGCAGGGAGGAGGCTATCAACTACAGGCCAGTCAGTCTTACATGAGTGGTGGGGAAGTTAATGAAGACCCCACTGAAGGGGAGGATCATGGAGTACCTAGCGGCTAATGGGCTGCAGGATCACTGGCAGCATGGCTGCACAGGGAGGAGGTCATATCAAACAAATCTCATAGATTTATTTGACTGGGTTACTAGGGAGGCGGATCAAAGAAGAGCAGTGGATATGGCCTATCTGGACTTCAGTAAAGTTTCAGTACTGTACGACACAGGAAGCTAGTTAAGAAATTAAGCATCCTGAGAGTGAGGAAGAAAGTGGTAATCTGGGTATCTAACTGGTTGAAGGATAGGAAGCAGAGGGTGGTGGTAAAAGGCAGACACTCATGGGATGATGTGATGATGACAGTGACTAGTGGGGTGCCAAAGGAATCAGTGCTGGGACCAGTCCTCTTCAATGTCTTCATAAGTGACATTGTTGAGAAGGTGTCTCTTTGTGGATGATACAAAAATTGGAAACAGGGTGGACACTCAGGAAGGGGTGGAGAGAATACAGAGGGATCTGGGGGAAACTAGAAGAGTGCTCTAGGGTGCAGCAGCAGCTGGGTTTCAGTGCCACAAGGTACAAGGTTATTCACCTGGGGTGAGGAAATGGCTGTCACTATAGCCTAGAAGTTAGAGTTACGAGCTGTGAGTGAGCTTGATACATCCAGCAAGACCTGGGTTTGATTCCCACAACCTCCACTTGCATATTGTGTGACTTTGAGAAAATCACTTAACCCCCCCAGTGTTCCCAGGTTGCCCCTGAAATTAGGCACTTGTGCCTCGTGGGCCTTACATAGTTACCAAAGACTTACATAAATAAAATGCAGAAGCTGAGGTACTTACAGTCACCAAGCAAGAAAGAGACCTTAGGGTCATCATAACTGAGGACCTCAGAGTAGCTGGTCAGTGCGCCAAGGCAGTGGGAAAGATTAATAGGATGCTGGGGTGCATTTGGGAGGGGGATTTCAAGCAGGGGGTGGTAGGTGGTGCTGCTACTGTATTGCCCACTGGTGAAGCCCCACCTAGAGTACTGTATCCAGTTCTGGGGGATGTACTTCCACAAGGACACTGACAGGGTGTGGTGAAAGGGTTGTACAAAAAGCCATATGAGAAAACGCTGCAGGAACTCAACATGTACTCCCTGAAGGTGAGTGAGAGGAGATATAATTGAAACCTACAAATACCTCACAGGGTGAACAAGGTGCAGGTGGGGTGTCTCTTTCAAAGAATTAAAAGCACTAGAACATCTAGCATGCAAAACAGCCTGCCAGAGGACTTAGTAGGGGCAAAGACTGTGAGGAGCTTCTAGCATGTACTGTATAGGCACAAGAGCAAATTTAGTAGAGGAAGGGGAAGGGAGGAATGCCAGTGGCCAAATAGGGTCACAGACATCAGAATAGACAACGAAAAGGGTCACGTCAAACCACAGAGGCATCTCTATTGTCCCTGCAGTGCTCAATATGAAAATATAGACATCTCAGGAGTCAAAGAGGATGGCACTTACATAGCATAGTTGAAAAACTCAGGATGTTGATTTCCCAGTATATACAGCCCATTCTAAATATATAAATATATGGCACTTTATTTTAGATGCAGGATTGTTTATTTTATTACATACCTGATAGTATCCTCCATGAAAGTGAATATGGTGCAGTGAAACATATCTAAACCTATTGATTATCATTGATACATATTGCTGCTATTAAGCTTATCTAAAAATACTGATTATATTTAACACATCCTGCTCATCACTTGTAAAAACAAATTCTGGTCAGAGCCGATATGGCTGTGGAGAGCTTTTGGGATGCTTTTAGCCATTATTTCTAGTAAAATTTGCACAATGCAGATCTGTGGAGAGGCAGTTTCAATGTAGTCTTCCTTTTACACATTTTTACAATGTTTTTTCCTAGAATATGCCTGCTGATTGCTATATATTTAGTCTGGATAGTTCACAGAGGAAATGGTATCTTATTTTCAGTGGGGCTCTACATCTACACAATATTATGCTGCACTGTGTAAAATCAAAATACACTAAAAACAATATTTTACATCTGGGGGGATATATTAAGTGCCAGATCAATGTACTAGCAGAAAGATGTGTTCCTAAAAGAGGGTGCACCAGTCAGCACTGATACAACATTCAAAGAGAATGCGCCACTGGTACAGGGTATGCATACAGTGAAGTCCACCAGGATGAAGCGCAACACTGCAGAATTCTGCAGTAGAGTTACTGCAGCAAACAATTCAGTTTCAAAGGGAGTTAATCCCTTTTGTCATGCAGTAAACCTGTGACACTGTGCTTCATCCTGGTGGACTTCATCATTCCTGTTGAAAATGTGACCCTGGATGGGAGCCGCAGTGCAGGCAACCACCAAGTCAGGTGCATTCAGGGTGACCCTGACTGAATACCTTCCAGGTTGAATGCGTGGCACATACCAGCATGCACCACAGCTCCCATGGGCAATATTCAGCCCAGGAATGCAAATGAACTAATTGAGCATGGAGGGTGAAAAAGGGTCTTATGCATGCTCATTACCAGACCATTTGCATGTTGGCATGGGCATGAATGCACTGGAGCAGCTCTTACCCCCAAGCCCTGACCCCAATTGCTCCCACGTGGGACAGGTCCTGAAGTCTCTGGTGATATAGTGGCAGCCCTCCACCCATTCCACCAGCCCCAATTGTACCGGAGTCCAGGCTCTATCAGTTCCATATTGTAGGGACCCCAATGCTATTCCTAATTGCAACTGAATGCATCCACAGTCCATGTCCATAGTGTAGTGGCCCCGGCTCCCCCTCAACGGTGCACAGACAACCCCCTCCCTGCCCCCCAGCCCATCTCATTGTGACAACTGGCTCTGTAATGGGATCATACCACTCTTTCAGCAGGTGGCAGAGCACTTGCAGTATGATGCTGGAATGTGTTATACGTAGGCACGAGCCATGTGTAGGTGATGACACCCAGTTGCCATATTCCTCAGGCACTTGCATGCGGATCCATCATCTTGGTGCAATTGTTCTGCTCAGTGTGGGTGATGGCTGATGCTGCACCCATTCACACAGGTCCCAAAACAGGCATGCTACAGCTGCTCTCCCATTCATTTGTACAATTGGGGAACTGCAGATGGACTATCTATAGCCTGAAGCATACACTGCAAATGGCATTACAGGATACCGCACCTCATGGCACCTGGGATACTTCAGATGTCCAGAAGGTAGCATGTTACACAGGGGAACAGGGGACAGTGTGGACATGCCGTGGTGTATGACAGCAGGAAGATACAGCATTGACAAGGCATGCATTTTGGGGTGTGTACATTCCCTCTTCAATTTGCCAGGGATGTACACACAGCTGTATACAGTGGTGGATCTGCAGCTGGCATGGTGCCCCAAAGCATGATACAGACAGTTGGGTCATTCCAGAGTGCAGGTCCCCAGCCTGGGTTCAGTTGCAGTCAACGGCTGACCATGACAGGGTGTGGAGGGCAGTGCCAATCTTTGCAGCAGGTTGGGTATGGGGGAGTGAGGGTGTCTGTGTACAGGACAATGGATGGAAGTCCTCTAGACTATGGATATGGACCATGGTTTCCTCTGTTGCAATCATATCTGTGGTGGAGGCCTTACACTATGGAGCTCTTCAGGGATGGAGATGGCTAGATTGGGGATGAAAAGGGGGGTACCTCTAGTCTACCAGGGCTGCCAGGCTGCTGTGCACCTGGGTGCACATCTGCAGTCTACCTGTGGGTGGGTGGATGGCTGGGTTTAGCCAGTTATTCATATCCTAACTGTGGACCGCAGTGCTTTGGACTGTGAGGGGCACATTCACACAAAATATGCTGCAGCACAGCATATGCATGGGATTGCCCCCTTGACTTGAACGGTATACCATTTGTGTGTGTCCTGGCCCATTCCCTTGCAGCCGGCACATTCCACATGTTTGAATATCATGCTATTGTTCATTGTTGGAGTTGTGCAGCACATCTCCCTGTTCCACCATGATGCACTGCATATCTCTTTTGAATATGGGGGCCCTGGACTAGGTAGCCTGAATACATTATAAAAATGATAAAATCATAACCCCACTGAAAACAAGATATTGCATCTAATCTGGGACAGCCTGAGTAAATACAGTGCAAAAATGTGTAAATGAACATCCCTGTGACAATGGGACATCGCATTTCACCTGCCCTATCCAGGATACAAAATATAGGATAAGAAATATTCAGTGCTCCCAGATCCAAATAACCATTACTCTGTAAGAAGCCCTCATTTTCCTGTGTTTTCCACACAAATGCAGAATCAAATACATGTAAATGTTTTCATAAGCCACTTGTTCTTTATTTATGACTTTGTTCTTTATTTATTATATCAGCAGCCTTTTATTAGGAAAAGAGCTCTGATTTGCTGTTCAGTATTAATATTATATGTCACGATGGCCTTGGAATGATTTGCATTTATATGCTATGCATAAGGCAAAATGGGGGATTGTATGAAACAACAAATATCAAGCTCATTATTTCATGAACAATAATCACAATTAATAATCACAAGTCAGACAATCTTTCAAAAGATACTAGTAATGTATGTAAACAAATGTATTGCAAATAGAAACATTTCTATATACACACACACGCATATACTATTTTTTCATCTTATAGTTGTTAGATTTCAGGCAAATTTTCATAGACTTTTTTCTGTCCCCCAATGGTATCTTGAATGACTTAATGAAATGTTATTATTTTATCAAGGCCCTGATCCGGCAACTTAGTATATCATATTATAAAATGACAAAAAACAGTCTTCTGTTTGCAGTTGTTTGATCAGGAATTTTATAAATGGTATACGTTCTTTGTGTCACATCTATGTTGGTCCAATAAAAGGTTTCAAATAATTTGCTTCTGTATCACTCATGGTTTGTCAGCAGTTAATTCATTAGATGAGGTCTCCCTTGCCTAAAGTTTGACTGTTTCTCTACCCTATCCCAAAACACATACAAACATACACATTCACACGTGTACAATAAGAGATCTCAGTAGCTCTTATCTGTTATGTTTGGGAAGCAGGCCACAGCCTTTTTGTGCCAAAAAGAAATTGATGTATTCAGTATAGGTAGTTCACTGAAGACCTGGAATTTTATCAGATAGGTCTTGAGAGGTTAAAAACAATGTAGATCTTTGCAAAATTTGCTGGGAAAGGGTAATATTTATGAGGTATAAATCTTTATTGAAAGATATTCATCCCCAACTGAATTAGTAGCAAAAAGTGTTGAAATGTTAATCCTTTAAATGTGCAAGCTGTTGCATTTCAAAGGCAGTAAACAAATTTCCAATTTAATAGGCAACCAATATTTAACAAGCTGTTTCAGTTTCCTAATGGCCCTCAGATAAGCAGCTTGGAGTTATGTCTCCAACATTCTAAACAGAAAGAAGGGATTGTTTTATTTTATTTGTCATAGTGATTTATTTGTAGATGTGAAAGAATACATTGAAATGTCCAAAAAATGAGTTCCACGAAACTCCATTTTCAAGCTACAGATGGCAAAATGGCTGTAGGCTCTGCCCACAGCAATAAAAATTGCACTTTTTTAGGGTTTGACACATGCAATGCTGACTAGCAAAATTGTGAGATCAATAACAAGATGAGAAAATAGTACAGTACACTACAGAAAACCAAAATAAAATCCAAACATAGCAGGGTTATAAACAGACTACAGCTATATCTACTCATATCATTTTGAGCAGTATGGCTGATCTCAAATGGGGGTTATATGTATCTAGCAAAACAAGGAGCACACACATCAACTGACAATGACCCAAATAGGGTAACAGTGCCAGACAAGTTACTACCCATCCAATATGAATTATCCAGTGCATATGTGCCTAATGCAATGTCCACAAGTTTATGTGACAAAGAAAGAAGTCAACTGGAGCCTTTTATTTAGAGCAGGCTATTCCAGAACTCACAGAAGATATTGGCAATGGGGCTCTCTGATAACTTGCTGTCCAGATTTCCTCCATGAGGTTCCAATTTACTTTCTCAATAACCAGAAATCAAAAAGAGTGTACACTGATGGCATGCAAGGACATTTGCAGGTTCTTTTCTTTCAATAGCACATACAGTAGATGTTCTCCGATATGTCTTTTAAAAGGGCATATTGTCTTGCCAGCATACTATAGAAGCAAGAACAAGTACACACTGCAAGGTATACAATTGCTTCTGTGCTGCATGTAATTAAATCTCAAATATTAAACCTTTTTGGTGTAGTCACTGACCCAAACATGTCACCTTTTAGGATAACCCTGCAGAAAGTACAGTTCCCATATGTAGAGCATCTTTTGGGTACACTGTTGTTGGTACATGTCTATGGATCATTTAAACTGTCTAATACAACATTTCTGATGTGTTTTTCCCCTCCTGAAAACCATCCTTGGTGAATGTTGTGTGATTTCATGAAGTGCTCTATGAGTTGTCAGGACATGCCAGTGTGTAGTACTGCTTGCTGTATTAAATATGACTGTGATGAAAATGTAGTCATAAAGCTTGGACAATGGGCTTGACTTGTTTGTTATCTATTCTGGGCTGTGATCTGTAAGTATAACATGGTTTCTCTTGGCTTTCTGTCTGCAAATGCATAGCTTCATTTAAAACATAGGGACTGTACACTCTCTCTTCAAAATGCTTAGTTAAAGTTTTTGCACTGTTCTCATATTCACTATCAGCACTGCAATTTCTTTTATATCTGAGTTATTTACTTTTTGGAACATTATTTATTGCATGCCATGTATGTACAGTGCTAAACAGTAATAATGAATTCCTGTCTATTAATTTGTGGTACACAGTGATTTTCATTTTGCTTTTCTCTTTCTTCAGTGTGAGATCTAGACAGTTAATTGTATAAACACCGAAATGTATGGCAAATTTCAAATTTGTGTTACTTCTTTCCAGATACTGTACAAATAGTATGAGTTGTTCAGGTATTCCTTTCCATATAATAAAAAAGTTGCCTATGTACCACTTGTACAGATCAATACATTCAAAAAAGGATCACTGTCACTCCTCTGAATATATAATTTTCACTAAACTCTTAAGTATATATTCACATAGTTTGGTGTGAATGCCTCACAAGTGGTCATGCCTTTTGTTTGTTTGTAGTGTTGGCCCATGAAACAAAAGCTATTGTGGTTCAATAATAGGTCAGTATGTGTGCAAAGAAATTCAATAAAAGTAGTCATATAGTCAGATATTTCTCATAGACTTTCTCTCAATGCCTGGAGCCCTACCTGTTGAGGTATATTAGTGTACAGGGAGGTAATGTCCACAATAACCAGCAACTAGTTGGGTTCTGTATTTAAGTTATTACTCTTAGAAAGTCTATGGTATCTTTCAAGTATGACAGCAGTGATGTTAAAAGTTCTTTAATATGGAAGTTAGTAAATTGTGCAATTGATTCGGTAAGCGAGCAAATGCTTTCAATGATTGGTCAACCAGAAAGATTAAATAAATCCTTGTGGATTTTTGGGTGACAATAAATAATGGCACTTACCAGAAAATGCAGTCAGACATTCCCTTGGTTATCTTCTTATCAAAGTATCCATAAAAGCTTCAAACAGGATACAATTTCCATTGTGTATCCTATAGTCAGGTCACTCTCTAATTTCTTATAAACAGCTGTGTTACATAGTTGGGAGCAGATCTCAGCTTCATATTTCTCATAATCCATCACTACAATTGATCCACCTTTCTTGGCTGCTTTAATCATAATTTGTTTGATGTTACTTAATGACTTTAAAGATCAAATGCACATATTCCATAAAAAGCTTGAATCCCCTTGAATACACATCCATGTGTCATGATAAGTGTTTCCTGAAAATATAATGCAGTTTGGTTTTGTGGTTTTCTTTAAATCAGCATCTGTTAATGTGCTATGTAGTAACTTAAAACAGTGAAGAAACAGTGAAGATGTTTCTGTCCCTGTCGGTGAGCACTGACATCATACCTGTCTTGCCTGCTGCTTCTGCAATTAAGTACCTGATTGACTAAATAAGTTGTTGCAGTCCCTAGTTACAACAGACTGTAGAGCTAATTGTTTTAACTCAGAGTTTGTTACTTACCCGCCTAGTCTGTGTTTAGAGAGATATGCTTAAAATCTATCTTTCTGTTCTCATAAAAAGTTGATAACTTGTGGGTCAGTGCTGAATTGAAGTGCTATGAATGACTCTGTGAGAAAAAACAGTTTCTGTATCACAGGTCTCAGTTCTCTGTCATCAAAACTCTGCATTCTATTCTGGCAGTATAATGGATATAAAATAAATTATGTTCTATTAATTCATAGAAGCAGCATGCATTTAATCTAACCTCAACAAATATGTTTATTGTGATAATTTTGTTCTAATGCCAGATTGACAAATGTGTGTCTGCCACACTCTGCTATTTCAGGAACATGTACTGTATGAACTCATACAATTCAGTTCTTAGAGGGTTTCTGTGTGAAAATACATCATGTATGTGTATAACTAGAATATTAGATGGCATCCTGATACCCCTGTCTCCTACCCTACAGTTTAGGCAGCAGCTTTCTGCTTCCCACTTTCCCCTGCCCCAAAAGCCCCCTTTCTCCTGCCCTCATTTGAGGATGTTGCAACCCACTGCCCACTGTCTTCTCCACACAGTCAGAGCTGTTGCACCCTGCTGCCTCTTGCACAAACAGGTGAGACTTCTGCACCCTGCTACTCTCTTCCCCCCACCCTATAACACAAGATGAAAGTAGTTTTGGTTTTTTCTTTTGAGTAGTTTTGGCAGTGCACTCAATGATCTGACTGTAGTGGCAGGGAGCAGCATGGTGCAACAACTCTGACTGTGGAGGCAAGAGGCTTTATGGTGCAGCAGGGCACAGTGGTGTTAGGGGAAAGAGGACAGAATGATGCAGAAGCCTTGACCATGGTGCAAGACACTGTGGGGCATCAGGGTACAGCAGCCCTGACTGTGTGCTGGGAGAAAATGTGGTGTAATGGCCCTGCCCATTTGTTGCAATGGGAGTGAGTATCAGGGTGCAGCAAAAGCCCCACCTTTGGTGGCCTGGGGCAGCATGGTGCAGCAGCCCAAACTGTGGAGACAGAGACTCTGGGACTCAAGGGCTTAGCAGGGCATATTAGCCCTGTCTGTGGAGACAGGAAAAGGGGGCAACAGAATACATTGGCCCTGAATGTGGGGGTGGGGGACAGAGGGAAGTAGGGTGCAGCAGCCTCAACTGAGAGGCAGAAGACAGAGGCATCAGGATGCCATATAGTATTTATAGTTATACATAAACATGATATAGTTCCACACAACTGAATTGTATGAGTTCATACAGTACATTTCCATGAGACAGCATAGCGCAGTGGTTTAAGGCTCTGAGCTGCAAATCTGGAGACCTGGGTTTGAATTCCACAGCCCCCACTTGCATACTGTGTGACCCTGAGCTAGTCACTTAACTTCTCTGTGCTCACAGGTCGCACCTGTAAACACGCTTTCAGCTTAGTGTGCTACACCTGGTTAAACAATTGGAGAAAAAAAATAGCAGAGTGTGGCAGACACAGGTTTGTCAACCTGACATGGAAACAACCTTTTTTTTAAATACAATTTTTTATTGATTCTCCTTTTAGACAGTGCGACAATACCATATACAAGTCTATACTTAATCTTGCAGAAGAGTCAGTATTAAACATTACATAGTATTTCATATAGAGATTGCTAATCTAGCCCAAGCAGAAGCAAGAAACAGTTCCTAAGAACAAATGGTATTCTACACCTTCCACATTTATAATGCACACTGGTGCCCAAACTGTGTATCCTGGTAAGAGTTGACTTCAGCTTGTTTAAACTCTGGGTGTTGCAGGTGAAATAAAGAAGAGAGAAGAAAAGAGAAAAAGAGAAGAAGCACATCTAACTATATAGAAAAAGGAAGAGAGAAAAGGAAAGAAAAAAGGGTGCCTGAGTGAGGGGGTCAGAGAGGGGAGCAGGATCGGTCGGGGGACCACTCCTAAGCTTGAGTACTTAATTAAGTTAATTCTGCCAGAACTTGTAAAATATCCTTATGTTCCTTTAGGGTTTTAAAATGCAAAAAGGGCATTCGTCTTGGTTTAAACCTATCCAAAGATGTCCTCAATTTTGCTGTGATATGTTCCATTGATAGGGTCTTTAAGGAGATAGAGTATCATAGTTGCTCTGCAAGTACTACAGGGGAGAGCCAGCACCTTGTGATAGCTTTCAGAGCCACTGCTAGCAACATGTAGAACAACAGGTTTTGGGATTTAGTCAATGTAGCTTTGTGTACAAAACCAAATAGCCATGTTTCTGGTATGGCCGGAAACTGGAAGTCAAAAATCTGATTAAAAATAAGGCATATACAGTCCCAATATGGTTTTATCTTCACACAGTTCCATAATATATGTAAGTGAGATCCAACCTCTCCACAATGTCTCCAACATAGATCAGTGTTGGATGTCTTGTGGTATTGCGTAATTGTGGGAGTAAGAAAAAATTTAGAAACTACCTTCCACCAAAATTCTCTCAGCCACAATGCAGCTGAGGTGGAGTGTACCCCGTCCAAATCCTGGACCAATCCTCTTCCTGCAGTATAATATTAGTCTCTCTTTCCCATTTTGCAGCGAGATCTGGGGGACGGGTAGAGTTCAGTGTTTCCAAACCTTGTACTAATCTGGATATTAATCCTCTCTTCCCCTTCTGCCCAAGCATGGAGCGAAGTAAATCCATCGGTAGGTCCACCTCCCTGGTCCCTTGTACACCTATCCCTTCCCTAAGTACTGTAGATAATGTCAGATTTGTAAAAATCTAAAGAAATCTTGCTTGGGAAGAGTATACTGTTTGCATAACTGTATAAAGAGCTTTATAATACCACCAGTCAGTAAATGCTGTACTCTACTGATACCTCGTCGGAACCATCTGGTGAAACCCATGTCTAGATGCAGAGGGGCAAAATCCAAGCAAGTTCTCAGGAGGGTGGAGGATCCAATTTGCGAAGATGCCTTCAGTCTTTTAGAAACAGCCAAACAGACCTGCTTGGTTACCACTGACCAAGGAATATTAAAGGAGACTTTGGACAGCCCCTGTTTGTCCATGTATAAAATGTCTGGAAGTGATAATTGGGGAGTCAGGGTACCCTCCATTAGGATCCACAAGGGTGGGTCATCTGTATTATAAAATGTCACTACTGCCCCTAATTGAGCAGCCCAATAATACTTTTGAAATTCCGGGATACCTAAACCCCCTGTCAACTTCATTCTCAACAGTGTGGACCATTTAATCCATGGTGGGTTGTGTTGCCATACAAAGCATACTGTGGAGGCTTTTAATTCTTTCCAAAAGAAATCCAGGACCCCCAAAGGAAGAGCAGAGAAGAGAAAAAGAAATCTCGGGAGGACATTCATGCAAATGCATTCCCATCTACTCGAGAGAGAGAGAATGGAAGCAAATTCCATCTGTGATAATCTTCCTGTACTTTTTGCAAAAGATGACCATAATTTATCTTATATAATCTGGTATTATCCCTTGGTATGTGAATGCCAAGATATCGAAAACTGTCCTTGACCCATTTATAATTACCATATGAGGGGAGGGAGCAAGGCGTGCCTTCCAACCAAACAGGATACATCTCAGTCTTTGAGTCATTTACTTGGAACCCCAAAATTTCCCTGAATTCTATAAGCATGTTCTCCAGTAGGGGGACAGTATGATCTAAATCCAAGATATAAAGGAGTGTGTCATCTGCATACATGGAGATCTGTACCTCTGTTCCCTGCACCTTCATCCCTCTCTAGTCTGGTGACTGCTGAATCAGGGCTGCAAATGGCTCCATACTTAGAGCAAAAAGGAGGGGAGAGAGAGCGGGCATCCCTGCCTAGTCCCGCTCTCATTTCTAAAGAGGTCTGACATCACCCCATTTACTCTTAACCTGGCTTTCAAGCTACTATATATGTTTTCCATCCAGTCCATGAATTTAATTCCAAACCCACATTTTTTAAGAGCAGATTTTAAATAAAGCCAATCTAGCTTTTCAAAGGCTTTTTGTGCATCCAGTGCAATGACTGCATTGGATATATCTGGGGGGAGTTTGCTAGCTGTTGAGATGGTATTGAGAAGAAGCCAAATATTGGCCTGTATGTGACATCCTGGAATGAAGCCAGTTTGACTGGGGTGAATCAACATTGGGATAATAGTTTGTAATCTATTACTAATCAATCTAGTAAAAATGTTTGCATCTTGGTTGAGAAGAGATATAGGATGGTATCCTCTGCAATCTGCCAGGTTCTTCTTCTCTGTGGGTGCCAGTGAAATACAAGCCTCATTCCAGGTATCTGGGGTGGCACCAGGTTCATGAGCAGAGTTACAAATGTTGGTCAGCAGAGGTGTAATCCCTGACACAAAGTGTTTGTAAAACTCTGCAGAGAAACCATCAGGTCCCTGGGATTTCCCTGTTGAGAGAGATTTAATCACCATGAGTAATTCAGCTTCTGTAAAGGGGAGTTCCAGGACTTTACTCTGGTCATTTGTTAGGGTGGGGAGATTTCTTCATTCAAGAAATTTGGTTATGTTCTGGGCATGACCCCCACTTCACTCCTCTTTATATAAAGTAGTATAATAGGTAGCAAATTCCTTTGCTAGATCTTTTGATTTGATGAAGAAATTGGGGGGGGGGTATCTCTGACTTAATTTTTGTTATATATCTACCTGTCTGCTGTTTCTTAAGTCTTAAAGCAAGCAGTTTGCCCGCTCTCTCCCCCCACCCCCATAATCTCTCTGGTTTGTGAATGTCAGAGAATTTAAAACCCTAGGAGTAAGAAACTGTTCCAATGAGTGTCTAGCTTTATTTAATTCAGCTAGGACCTTTGCATCCCAGGATTCTTTGTGCTGTGCCTCGAGGGATGTGATTTCTTTGATGCTTTTAGCCATTTTGGCTTTATGCTGTTTATTCCGGTAGGCTGAATAACTAATGAACCACCCCCGAAGTACAGCCTTCAGTCCATCCCAAATGTATTTCAAGGCTGTATTAGTGTCTCTGTTTTCCCGGACATAATGTTTTATGACCTCTTTTATTTCCAATTGGAAGGCCTCCTCTCCCACCAGTCCTGGATCATATCTTCACCCCCCTCCCAATCTCATGGTCCCCAACGGACCTATGCCTGGACCATAGAGTGATCTGAAAATGTGACCGGTCTGATAGTTACTGAAGTAAAATGATGTACCCAATTTTCCAGATATAGATACAGTCCAGTCTAGAATAGGACTGTGTTGCTGGGGCCTAAAAAGTATAATCTCAGGTACCTGGGTGCAAACAGCTCCACACATCCAGCAGCTCCCACTCCTAAACTAGGGTGCAGAGGTGTCTGGAGGTACCGATGCTCCCACTCCCCCATGTCTTGGTGGATCCTTATCCATCCTTGAATTTTCTACTTCATTCCAGTCACCTAACAGGCACAACTCTGCAGGTGGTAACAAAGCCATATGATCAAACAAGGCAGTAAAGAATGCCCCCGAGGAAGGGGTGGGTGCACACACTGATACCATGTTGAGGGGTTTCCCTCTGAGCTCCCCTGAAAGAATAACCCAACTACCTGTACCCTCCATTTGCACTGCAGTAACCCTAAAAGGCAACCCCCTTTTAATTAAAATTGCGGTACCTGCTCTAGTCAATGTGGGGTGGGAGTCCGCATAGACTGCCCCCACCCTCATATGATGTTATTTCTCATGTTCTTTATTTGATAATTTTGTTTCCTGCTGGCGACCTATCTCACAGCCAACCCTTTGGAGCTCTTGTAAAATCTTAGTCCGCTTTACCATATTATTGATACCCTTTACATACAAAGTACAGATATTAAGAGTACCCATTATGATTATAATTGTCGCTATCTAATTATCCTTCCCTATCATATTCAACCCTCCCAAACTGTCACCCAGGCCTATAGAAAGTAGGAAACTATAATTAGAAAGAGATAAGAAACTTACCCTGCTTAAAACTACAGGGAGAAAGTTGAACTGGTGTAGTCATGCTGGGAGCACATATGTGTGTCTCCCAGTGAAACAAATGGTGTCACAAAACCCCATGTGTGATCCCCTCCGGGGTTGGGGACTCCCTACATGGAGATCTCTCACTAGCTGTGAGAGAATGAGGAGTAAAGCACCTAAGTGCTGAGAGAGAGAGGCCACAGCCTACACTGGACCACTAACCCTCCTCCTCTGTTTTTGTTGTGGTTCAGGAGGCATAGTCCCGATTCTGCCCCACCAGGTCATATACCCATAATCAAGTGCTTTCTTATAAAGAGAATCATGCCATCTAAGTTAAATTGAGATCTTAAACTAAGAGACAGGGTCTCTGATCCAGATCATACACATTATGCCCTAGCAATTAGTGGTATTCAGCAGTATTAACAGAAAAAATAATATAGAAAAAAACAAACAAACAATGCGCCTCAATTCAGTGTCTAATGTGGTCGGCCAGTATGTAAAGTCTGAGCTCCTCTCCAGGTAGCCAAAAGAAAAGTCTTTGCTCTGTCAACGCCATGTTACCTCACATAGCTTTCCTCATTGGAGCTTAAATCCTGTCCTTGAGACCAAACCACAATCTATTTTTATTTCTTTATTTAAATCTTGGATTACAAATACCTTTGAGCTAGGGGCAGCTCATTTACAAAGGTTCCATGTCAAAGGAAAGGGTTACAATAAGGTTGGGAGGTATAGACAGCATTCATGGTATCAACGGTGGTACAGACAACATTCATGGTATCATCGAAGCACAGCAAGTCAACTGGTAACTAAGTGGGAACAATGCTACACACTCAATATTACAAGCAAGCATAGAAAACCATAAGGTACATTTGAAGCAACATTGCTAATCAGAGGTGGGGGGAAGGGGAAGGGAAAGAGTAAGGGAGATGAGAGGGCAGAGTCCAGATAGAGAAGGAAAAAGAAAATATGGCAGCCAGAGGCCTTGTCTCAAGGTGAGAGCAAGGGGAGGCTAAGGTGGGAGAAGGGGTAAAAGAGGGGAAAAAGGAGGGCGGAAGAAGGGGAAGAAGATAAGGGAGATTGGGGACCAGAGGGCCTGGACAGGTCCAGGAAGAGAGGGGGTCAGTGGGATAATAGCAAGGAGGGGGTGAGGTAAGGGAGGAGGTGGCGGGGAAAGGGGAAATTGTTCTGTCAGGAGAGGTGAAACAAAACAGGAAGCCAAGTAAGAGCCTCAGAGAGTGAAAAAAGTGGTATAAGGGTGTCTGCAGAAGTGGGAAACTAGGTGTAACAATCACAAGTGCTTTTGGTTAGGAGATGATGACAAAGCATAAGTTTAAATTGGGACAGACTAGAAAGACTGCTCAGTTGGTTGCTTAGATTATTAAACCACAGGGGGGCTCTGTATTGAAAGGATCGCTAGTATTGAGCAGTCTGATAGTGGGGTACTAGAAGGAGGTCAGAAACTGAGGTACATGTGTGTTGGGTCTTAGGTGATTTGTTTAGCAGGCAACCAATGCTCGGGGGTAGTAATCCAAGTAGAGCTTTTTTGGATAGGAGGCAGGTTTGATATTTGATCCTGTTATTTAGTTGGAGCCAGACAGATTGAGCATGTAACTCACAGGTATGAGTGAGGTGCACAGCACCCGTAACTAACCTACAGGCTTTGTTCAGGGCCACCGTGAGTCATTTAAGAGATGTGGAGGTTGCAGCACAGTATATGATTAGACCATAATCAATGATCGAGAGGACTGAGCTATGAATTGCAACCTTCAGGGCTTCTTGGGTAAGACTTCATCTGTGTCTGAAGAGGAGCCCAACTCTGGTATTAACATCTCTGACAACATTTTTAATGTGAGGCACAAAGGTAAAATGACTATCCAGGGACAGACCTAGGTATTTGAAAAGCTGAGGCTGTTCAAGAGCGTCTCCGTGGTTGTTGGTGATAGTGAGCTGATTGGCCTTAAACTTATTCCGAGAGGACGAAAACAGCTGGACTTTAGCTTTTTGTAGTTTAGCACTAGTTTGTGATTATTAAACCATCTCTCTGCTTCTGTGAAGCCTTGTTGAAGACTGTTTTCAAGAGCATCGGGATCCAGGCGGCTAGTAAAGATGACTGCGTAGTCTGCGTAGAGAAGAGTATGCTGGTTGCAGACAGCTGGAAGGTCATTCAGGAAAATACTGAACAATAAGGGACCCAGGACTGAGCCTTGAGGTACCCCTGATCGGACAGCCCTCTGCTCCGAAACTACATATTGATATCCTTGATCTACCACATGTACTTAGTAAATGAATTACCACCTTTGTCCCCAATAACATCAGTAGAAAGAAATTAAAAGTACATGCTCTTGAGTAGTTCCAAAGTATTTTGCGATTGGGAATTCGAGGGGTCACCAGCCATAACCACACAGGCATGATTTGTATGCATGGGGGACAAAAGAGAGAGGGGACTGAAAAAAGGGAATGCCCGAGTATTCCTGTCACCAAGGACCCGATCCTCCAATAGAAAAGTTCTACTTGTGGTATGTTGTATCGAGGCCATCCAGATCAGCCTCAGCTGGGAATACAGAAAAAATCAGCAGAGCATCCCAATTTCCCTTTACACAAGAAGGTAACAGTCCCACCAGAGAATGACGAGATTCAGTGCTAGTAAGTTAAGCCATCCTTCTGTCTCATTTATTCAGGTGTTTTGGCAGAAGCCATTTCATTATATCATCATGTAAGGGAAGCAAGGTGTCCACTCATCGCCTGCCCAGTCTTCTAGCTCCTGGGGCCAGTTGCCATAACCTCTTCTCAATTTCTTGGTCTGCCAACTCCTCGCTTACATTGGGGACTGGAATATTTAGAGCATTCAGCTAGGGAATAGCCTATAGGAGGGATTTGAACACCTCTGAACTCCCTCAGTATCTTGTAACCAGAGCCGTGCTGGATATCTTAGGTACAGTAGTAGCCACAGACATTGCCAGCTTTTTCCAGATATTTTGCAAAATTTATTAAGAGTTTCTCTCTGCTGCCCCTACTGTGGACATGCAGAAAGCAGGAGATTTCCCTAGAAATATCACAGAAATTTTGGGAAATAGCTGGCATTTGCTGTAGCTACTATTGTATGCCTTAAGGCCTTTCTCTCGAAGTGCTTTAATGACTGCCAGTACTTTCTTCCATTTCACCATCATATGTGGGGGACGTCTTGGGCTATATAAACTCTTTGACCATCAACAGTGATATTTTTCTTCTCCCAAGCAAGTTTTAGAACTCTCTCCTTAGTAGCGTATTTTAAGAAACTAACAAGAATAGCTTGAGGGGGGCTCCAGGCTTTGGTTTGGGGTCAAAGTCCAATGTTCTCGTTCAATTTCTATGGGGAAGTCCTCTGGGATAGCCAACTCCTGATGTAGCCATGAATCAATGAATGCAGCCATGTCAGCTTGTTCTGCCCCCTCCATGAGCCCAGCAATGTGGGTGTTTTGTCTGCGAGCCCGTGCCTTGGCATCTTCTACCCTTTTTCTTGCAAGTGGAGATATGCAAGACAGTGCCCGTAGGCCATGTGCTCACTTTGAACTAGGTCCAAGTGAGACTCCACTGCAGTTGTTCATGCTTCCAGTTTTTTGAGATCAGTTTGTAAACTGGAAATGTTTGCATCTTTTTGATGTAATATTTTTAGCATTCTGTTGCTGTCAACTTTTGTAAATGTGGAGGCAGAGTTAGAATTTGAATCGGACCCAGAGTCTTCTTCATCCACTGAGGCAGTTAGCAAGGAGAAACAAGACATGGCTGGACTTGCAGGCCATAAGCTAGTCTTGTCGCAATGTGATTTGGTTTGGCTAGATCCTTTCTTTGAGATTTCCCCATACCCCAAAGACAGTCACTGAGTTAGCGCTTGCTGTTACAGAGTAGCCCGTTGTCCGATGGCACTGGATTCAGTGACTCTGATGACCTGATGGGTAGCGCCGTGGGCTTAAGCCACCACCAAGGGTGACCCCGGAACTGGAAGTCGGAAACAAACCTTTTATCACATGAACATATTTATTGAGGTTGCATTAAATACATGCTGCTTCGAAGAATTAATGGAGTGTAGTTTATTTTACATCCGTTAACCCTGTGTTATATAGCCAGAATAGAATGCAGAGTTGTGATGACAGAGAACTGAGAGCTGTGATACAGAAAATGTTGTTTCTCACAGGTTCATTCATATCATTTCAATTCAGCACTGAACCCCTAAATGATCAACTTTGTATGAGAAAATAAAGATTTTAAGCATATCTCTCTAAACACAAACCCCATGGGTTAGTAACAAACTCTGATTGAAAACAATTAGCTCTGCAGACTACTGTAACTAGGGACTGCAACAGCTTATTTAGCAATCAGGGACTTAATTGTAGAAGTAGCAGGCAGGACAGGTATGATGTCATTGTTCACTGACAGGGACAGAAACATCTTGTTTCTTCACTGCTTTAGTTGCTGCAGGGCACATTAACAGATGCTGATTTAAAGAAAACCACAAAACCAAACAGCATGATATTTTCAGGAAACACTAGTCATGACACAGGGATGTGAATTCAAGTGAATTCAAGCTTTTTATAAAATAAGTGTTCATTTGATCTTTAAAGACACTCATTATGCATTTGTCATATTCACATAACAGCTTCTGGACTCAGCTTGTAGAGCACTTTTTATATCCGCTTCACAAAATTTCTAAAACACTGTAAGTTTGATGTATGGATGGTTGAATGGTAGAACATTTTTTTAATTAGCCACAGTGTGCTGATCCCCTTGTGTTTCCTGTATTGTTGAGTCTGATAAATTAATTTCCCCATGGGTAACATAGAAACATAGACTTTGACAGCAGATAAGGGCCGCTTGGCCCACCTAGTCTGCCCATTGGGTAGAGTGCTAAAACAATAATCTGGGTTTTACTATGAATTAGCTTTAAATTTAAGTTCCTCATAAGCCTGTGCAAATCTAATATGCTTTCAAATTCATTTGCCATAGGTTTTGATAAAATGGATAGACCCTTCATCAATACCACCTGTTCAGTATCTGTTAGAGCAGTATATAAAATGAGATATTTATCAAGTTATACAGTCATATCCTTTCTGTTGTTTCTGCCATCCCCTCTGACTCCAGTTGTTCATGCTTCTCACTCATTGATAGGTTTGTGGCTTTATGTTACACAGGTTGCACATTTTACTTCCTGTTTCATCAAATCTCCCCCCATCATGTTTCCTTTGATATGTGCCACTCTCAGTCTCTTGCGCAGGTATGCTGGATTTGTTTCCATAGGGACAAGCTAGTGATTGTTCTCCTGGCTTCATGTTACGAATCACATGAATTTTTTTTCTAGTTACTTGGATGTATTGTAAGCCTGTTTTGTAGTATCTCTCCAGGCTTCACCACACCACCATTGTACTCATTGATACGTGTTTTTAAGTCTGGGAGTTTTAAGCTACAGCTCATCGGGGCCCGGGGAAGTACAGACATAGGCATTCACATTTCTTCATCATCATGGTCACAAATGTAAACAAATCATGATTCACGATCATTCACGCTACGAATCACATTAATTTTTTTTCTAGTTACTTGGATGTATTGAAAGCCTGTTTTGTAGTATCTCTCCAGGCTTCACCACCCCACCATTGTACTCATTGATACGTGTTTTTAGGTCTGGGAGTTTTAAGCTACAGCTCATCAGGGCCCGGGGAAGTACAGCCATAGGCATTCATGTTTCTTCATCATCATGGTCACAAATGCAGTCACAAATCATGATTTACGATCACGTCATGAATCACAGCATAAATTTTTTTTAATAGTTACTTGGATGTATTGTAAGCCTGCTGGTCATGGTGCTGAACAGGGAAGGGATCCACACCTGGGCCCGGGGGAACAGGCACATCCTGCTCCAGAGGACCTGGTGCTGGATTTGGTGGTGGTGGTTCAACTGCCTCAGAGTCAGGACAGGAGGCGGTGCTGGTCCTCCTTCCGGGGGGGGGCACTCACATGTTTTGAATGGTCCAACAGGAATGGGCGCCCATGCCGCCACACATGCACACAGTACGATGCTTACCACTACCACACTCTCCCAAGCAGCCCTAACCCAGACATTCCCTCACCCTGGTCCATCTCTCCTACTGAGCTCCTTCAGTCTGAGCAATCACTACTCACACTGTCACACAACACATACACACAGTCACACACTCACAGACAAACAACTAACTACTTATAAAGGTAAGAAAAATAAAATTTACAGAAAGAACAAATTAAGTAAAAAAGAGTACAATAAAGACAAAAAAATGTAGCTTTTAAAAAAGCTGTTTTGTCTAAATCAAAGTTTAAATCTCCTTCTCACTCTGATCTAAAAGTATCAGCAGTCACAAAACACACTACTTTCTCTCTCCATCTGCACAGGAGAAAGTAAAAGTGTCTGCTTGTATGACTCACTTTCTTCCTGCCTAGCTAAAAAGCATGTGACTTACAGTACTGTAAGCCATGTGATGTGTGGGGTGGCTGCCAAATCTGAAACACCAAGTGGATCACTTATAATTCTAATGAGGAACACGAAGTCCATTAAAAACAATGACTTCGCCTTACTTCGCGTTGCCATTCCGCCTTAACGTGAAGTGGTACTGACAAGGTGAAGTGAGCACTTTGCATTGCCCACTCCAAGTAGCGTAGTAGCAATGTGAAGTGCACACTTCATGTTCACTTTGCCAGCGAATTTTAAATTTGTTGCATCTCTATTGAGGACCCATTTAGAGACATTGTATTCTGCCATTAATACACAACATCTTAATCTCACTTCCCAAGTTTAAGTCATGAAAAAGGACATGGGGGCTCTGCAGTACTCTAGAGCAGCCTCTGTCTTACATGAACATAGGGTTTTTTCCCCTGGTAAAAAGGGGTTTGGGGATGCTTTCACCTGTAGTAGTAGGAGGGCTTCTGATCGAGTTTTGACTGAGGTAATGGGCTGTGATGGTACTATCTGTACTACTGTGCCTGACATTTTACAGGCGATTACTGACTATTTTACTGACTTGTATTCTGCCCCTTCATTGGATGACCACAGTTCTCAGCAATTTCTTACATCCTTTTCCCTTCCTGATTGTGCTGATACACCCCTTTATCCCCTGCTCCCCCCGATATGTAGCGAAGAGGTGGCCCGAGAAATTTCTCTCTTGAAGAATGACACTGCACCTGGTATTGGTGGCTTGCCTTTGGCATTTTATAAATCTTGCAGTTCTCTTCTTTGTGACATTCTTGCGACTGTCTTTAAGTGGTGTTTACAGAATCAGGTTATAGATTTTCTTTTATGTGTTTCCATACAAATACTGCTATTTAAGAAGGGTGAGAGACATGACCTTCGTAATTGGAGACCATTGAGTCTCTTGAATACTGATTTGAAAATGTTAATGAAGATTTTGAACACTAGATTACTGCAAGCTGCCCCACCCTGATTTTTCTTAACCACACTTGTTCTATTCCTGGTAGAACCATTGACCATAGTCTCCTGTTGATTAGGGAATTGGTGGAACAGGGGAAGGATGATGATGTCTCTGGGTTTCTCATGTTCTTCGATCAGGAGAAGGCATTTGATTGTGTCCCCCATCAATTTATATTTCAGGTATTGCACTCCTATGGCATCCCTGCTACATTTGTCGCCTGGATTGCTTTGTTGTATAGACATGCCTCTGCCCTACCCCTAGTAAATGGTTATTTGGGTTCTTAGATCCCTATTCATATGGGGGTCTGGCAAGGATGCCTTATGAGCCCCCTTCTTTATGTTTTTTGTTTGGACCCTTGTTAAGGGCCATTGATCAGGATGCTCTAATTTCTGGGATTTGTCCTGAACAAGGGAGTAGTGTTTGGTTGAGGTGTTAGCTGGGATCTTACAGTGGCCAGTAGTGAGGGAGTAGGTGTTATGAGAAAGAGCTACAGCATATTTAATAGAGGTCGGGCCAGGGTGGGTGGGTTGGACAAAATATATAGACTCAGTCAAATATGTATAATTAGAAGCGGACCCTGCTTTGGCTTTTGAAAGCAGCAGGGACCAAACTAATGTTCAAGTCCTGGCTTAAAGCAGCAACCAGTGGCAGCTCCGGAACTCACAGGTGGACCAATTGAATCCATGTGACATCCGACAAGCAGCCAATGGTAGAAGGAGCTGCACTGAAGTTCAAGCAGTGCTGAGAGTGAGTGTACCTTAGTTGAGGAGCCAGGCAGCAGAGCATGGGAGGCAGCAAGGGAAGTCACCACAGCACGATGAAATAAGGCACAGCTGCTTCTGGCTGTGGTGCCCTGATTCAGGGAGGGTCCTCCTGTGGAAGATCAGAGGGGGGGCATCAGTTACCTAAAATAAGGACAGAGAGCAGGGGTTGGGGGTCTGAATATTAATGTGGAAAGCAGAGGTTAGAGAAGCTAAATATCTAGGCATCACTTTTGACTTGGCTCTCACCTTCCACACCCACGTCAATGCCCTATCCTCCACCATAAATTCTAGGATAGGCCTACTATACCGTCATAGAGATTGCCTCCCCCAAGTTGCCCTCCTGCTGGCCATCACCTCTTCTGTCCTGTCACTAGTGGACTATGGCTTGCCCATTTACGCTGTGGTAGACAATACCACCTTGACTAAAATCCAGCTCTCAATCAATAAGACCTGCAGGCTCCTGACCGGAGCCCCTAGCCACACTTGCACTTGCCTGCTCTAATCCACCACCAACCTGCTCACCTTTGAGGAGCGTCTGCACTACCAGACCTTCCTACTCACCTCAAAATCTCTTCTAGGGGCCCCCCCAGGGGTCTCTGCTTCCCTATGGCATGCCTCCTCATCTGTTGCCACCTGTAGCTCTGTCAAGGCCACCTTTCTGGTGCCCAGAACCAAGACCTCGCTAGCCCAGAGGTCCTTCCATTACCAAGCCCCTGCTTGCTTCAACTCCCTTCCACCCTGCATCACAGACATTGCCAAAATTAGTCCCTTCAATATCGCCCTCAAGAACCATCTCTTCGATGCTCATTGCTGTAGATGCACCTAATTAATCCCACTGTGGGATCCTCCTGTCAGGCCTCCCTGACTTGACAATGTCCTCCGGACAGCCTATCCTCCCTCCTCCTCCCACCCCAACTCCCCATCCTTACCTCCACCCTCTCCAGGTATTATCTAGGTATGTCTAGGGCAGTACCCCCAATGTAACCCTTGGGTACCTTGTATTTGACTGTAACCTATTATAAATAACATTATTATGTAACCTATGTGTACTCCATGTTTAATGTTCTGCACCTGTACTGCTCTCACTGTTGCAGCCACACTATGTAACTCCGCCTACCCCCCCCCACAACGAGGTGCCTTTGTAAATGAGTCCATGACTCAAAGGTTGTAAATCTGACTTTTCTAATAAATAAACAGTTAAGTCAGGCAATAATCAGCCTGAATATTATTGCAGGAGATCAGAGGGGAGAAAATGACAGCAGGTAAAGATGCAGTAATCGAGGGGCGGGGGCAGACAGAGTGGATAGAATAGTTGGCAGCAGGGGTTCCAGCTAGGACAAAGGGGAGAGATTAACTCAGGGGGAAGGCTCCAGGAAATGAGGTGGGAGTCAACTTGTAAGGTGAGAGAGAAAGAGAGAGAGAGAGAGAGAGACAAAGAAAAATGCTCAGAATGCAAGGAGTGATTACAGTCTAAGAAAATGGTCAGAATGCAGGGAATGATTACAGTCTTCTGATAACAGTTTTCAACATTCCTATTAAAATATTAACTAGTTCAAGATAGCTATAATTTACACTTATACACTTCACCTTTCTAAAAGTATCTGAAATTCACATCATTAATCTTAGAGCTCAAGACAAATCACAATTTCGCCTGCTTGCAAGTAATATTAGAGACAGAATTCAAAACAGCACTTCTAAGTAGTTCACTAAACTAAACCAGTAGCAGAATCAGCAATTAGAATAAGAATCAATAGTCAAAGGCAAGTTGAATACAGTACAGTTGATTAAATTCAGTAGGCAAAGCAAATGGGAGTAAAAACAGTTAAGGAAAACAAAATATATAGAATCAGGCAGATATGTACAGTATAATGAAAAGTAGACCTGCACTTTGGCTTTTGAAAGCCACATGGACTGAGCTAATGTTCAACACTTGGCTTACAGCAGCAACCAATGGCAGCTCCGGGACTTACAGGTGGACCAACTGAATCCCTGTGAAGCCCAGCAAGCAGTCAATGGGAGAAGGAGCTACACCGGAGTTCAAGCGGCACTGAGAGTGAACATACCTTAGTCAACGAGCCGGGCAGCAGAGCGTGGGTTGCATTAAGGGAAGTCACCACAGCCCAATGAAGTAGGGCACTGCTGTTCCTTGCTGCTGTGCCCTGGTGCAGGGAAGGTCCTTCTTAGTCAAGGAGCCAGGCAGCAGAGCATTGGCAGTAGCAAGGGAAATCGCCACAGCCTGATGAAGTAGGGCACAGCTGCTTCTGACTGCTGTGCCCTGGTGCAGGGAGGGTCCTCCTGTGGAAAAGTGGAATTCTACTGTCATTACCAATTATGTGTCCATGAGTTTTTTGAGCAAATTTTTCCAATCAGTGATTTTTAAAGTATCCACTATACATTTTACCATACTAAGCCACATTTATCCAGCCTAATTAGGTTCCAAGAAATATTTACTTTGCTATGCATGCCAAATCTTGAGTGTATACCTGCAGTAGCAGTGGAGCTATAAACATCCAAATATTTGTAAAAAAATTCACACAATTTAACACATAATTAAACTGTGAAATGCTTAACTGTTGTAACTTACAAAGTATGTAACTAACTACCCTCTATTTTACTGTTTCTAAGAGTCTTCCAAGAAAATGTGCATTTAAATTTTCAGTTGTCTAGCTCCAATGAAGGCTATGTTGTAAGCATGTAAATATTTTCAGAAATCTTCACATGAATAATAAATTGTCAAACTTTGATCCCCTATAACTTTCCAAAGACTTATCCAAATATCAAGAAATTAAGCAACTGTTTAGGGCCCCATCCAACCAGTACGCATGCCAAACTGCACATTTCTGGATATAAGACTGACCGAGATATGACCAATTACACATTTTAGAAAATTCCATGAAATTCATAGGATTTCTTGAACAATCCACACAATCAGAATTTTCTAATTTTGCCCATCCCTACTAAGCTGAGAAAGGTAACCATACTATGGCACCAGTGTCTAGTTACCATGAGGGATACCATGGTTTCCACTGACTCTGCCAAGTCATTCTCATTAGTCCATTGCAAAAGATCCACACAGCCATGAGGGATACCATCAAAAGCATTAAATTCAGAGTTAGAAACAGAAGAGTCCCCATAATCATTATACCAAAACTAAAGAGTTCTAAGGTGCCTTGTTGCAAGCCTTTCCATAACCCTGACTTCTCTGCATGTTAAAAAAGCTGGATTCAGTGAAGGGTTGCTAATGATATCAACTCAATAAGTCAAAGCTGGCCAGCCCGTTAGCGCTGAGGGTTGAGGTGCTGGACGCCACACCTCACGCCACACTGGAGACCCAGATTCAGGAATGAGCTTTGGTCATCAGGGGTTGGCAGGGGAGAGAGGAGACTGAGCATCTGGAGGACTGTTCTCTCCTCCTGGGGAGGGTTCTAGTGGATGCGTCACACAGGGGCGACCTCTGGTAGAGACCAGGGGAATGCCAAGTCTGCATCGTTATGCATTGTGAGGGGGGGTGCTGTGGTGGGCATCAGCAATAGTGCCATTAATGCCATTGCATGACCAAGCATTGGGGGAAACCGGAGGAAAAAAATGGAAATACCCTGCCCTCAGGGATAGGTGACGGCACTACCGACCATCAGTCACACTCCACAGGCCGAGCCCAGTCTGGCCCGATTTGTAGATAGAGAGCCCTGGGTGGATAGGACCACCCTTCCTCGGGGGGGCTCAGAGCTGAGGGCATAGCCGGGCTGGTGCCAGAATGCAGGGGGAGTTTCAGGCTAAGAGGTAGAGTTGGGAGTAAGGTGGATGCCTGAGATAGTTTCCCATAGAGGCAGTGAAGAAATAAAGTGTAAAAAAAAAATAAATAAATAAGTCAAAGCCTTAGTCCTTACTGCCAGCAGTACTATATGACTCGCACAACTTATGCCACTTCAAACAATGGGGAAATCAGTTACGTACTCACTCACCCAAAATCACCAAATTAATTACACTGCAACATATCACCTGATGTTTCACCTCATTGTGACTTCTTTAACGGAATGGGGAAAGGCCTTAAGATAAAATGTTACAAAATCAAGCAAAATTATGATTCACCCATGCAATGTCAGATAAAAATGGGGTCCAGAAATGACTATAGAAGGCTAACAGAAAAACACTTGAAAAAAATCAATGTATCATTAAATGGAAGGCAAGCATTGAAAGAGGGAGAAGTGTGCTTTTTCAGCATCCAAGGAGATACTCCTTGATGTAGAGCATATGTATTTAACCTGATGAATTTGAGGTATACTATGAGTTTGTGGGGCAGCCACTTCACAACTGAGGCTGTTGCAGAGACTGAGAGAGAAAGGAAGAGAAAAAAAACTTTAATTCACCCAAGCCTGAGGGGCCTTGACAGCAACTATGCTAGTGAGGCCCAGGAGGCACCATGCCAGTCATCTCTGACTGGTTCTGGCCTGAAGTTTGGGCTAGCAGGAGTCAGAGTGCGGCAGATATGCTCATCAACCCTGAATTCGTCCAACCACTCCAAGAAAGAAGAACTGTGAGGGATCCCAGCTGATTGGCAGAGGCACCTGCATGTGTAGTACCACAGATGACCAGGGTGCTGTGCTGACAAATGGCTGTACTGGTTTAAAGTAAGTAAAACTTTTATCCACAGCAGGAGGTAGTGACACAACAGTGAAATAAAGTTTGCTGGCAGGTAGTTTTCTATTTATGGTTTCATACTAACATACTAACATACTGTTTGCCAGCAGATTAGGCCTTACGGTCTATCGAGTCTGCTCGAACCTTAGATCCTTAGTTGGGTGCCGAGACCCTCCCATCCCTTGTGCTCCAGAAACCCGTATCATCCATCTCCACCCCCCGGGACAGGCCATCATCTGATACATTCACTTTCTGTGTCTGTCCCACCCTCTCTTGAAGCCCTCCACTGTGGATCTCTGAACCAGCCCACCAGGTAGTGCATTCCAAGGGTCCACCACCCTCTCAGTGAAAAACCTCCTCCTCTTTTCCATCCTCACCCTTCCACCTTCCAACTTCAAACCATGCCCTCTGGTGATACCTCCCTGCTTTAGTCTAAAGATCCCCTCCATGTTTACCCTATTTATTCCCTTGAGGTACTTGAAGACCTCAATCATGTCCCTCTGTCTCTCCTCTCCTCCAATGAAAACAGGCAGAGCTCCTTAAGTCTGTCCTCATACGTCAAATCCCCTAGCCCTCGTATCATCTTTGTTGCCCTCCTCTGTACCCTCTCCAGGAGCTGTATGTCCCTCTTCAAGTGTGGTCTCCAGTACTGTACACAGTACTCAAGGTGTGGTCTAACCAGTCCATTGTACAGCGGCAGAATCACTTCCTTGCTCCTAGAGGTGATCCCCCTTACAATGCATCCCAACATCCTGTTTGCCTTGCTAGCCACTCTCCTGCACTGCTCAGAGTTATTCATACATGCATCCACCATGACCCCTAGGTCTTTTTCCCCTATTGAGGCCTCCAGCGCCTCCCCTCCCAGGGTGTACCTGTGTTTAGGGTTTCCCCGCCCAAGATGCAACACCTTGCACTTGGTGATATTGAAATTTAATTTCCATGTGTGAGCCCAGCTTTCCAGGGTGTCCAGGTCCCCTTGCACGGCCAGCCTCCCCTCTTCTCCCTCAACTACTGCTCCCATCTTGGAGTCATCCACAAAGAGACTCATTTCACACCCTATACCCTCCCTGATGTCCGATATGTATGCATTAAACAGGATCGAACCCAGGACAGAGCCCTGCGGTACCCCACAGGTTTCCACCAACCTGTTTGCTTTCATAGTGTATTATAGAAACAGACATTGTTGGCAGAAAAAGACTTTTGGTCTCTCCAGTCTGCCAGTTTTACCCTACTCTACCATTTGACTTATTTTCCACCCAGGGTTTTCACTCTCCTCTCCCCCACTCACTCTCTGCCTTACTGCCTCATCTGAGTAACCATTGAGCCATTTACTCTGCCCCAGCTGTACTTGAACCCATTAATTGTTTTTGCTACTTTCACCTCTGCTGATAGACTGTTCAACAGCTCAGGTAAAGAAAAATGTTGACGCATCTTTCCTGAATCCCTCCACCAGCTTACATTCATGTCACCTTGTTATTGACCTACCATTCCTGCTAAATCTTCCTTGTAGTTTACCTTATTTAATCCTTTTAGTAACACAAATGTCTCCATCAAGCCTCTCCTGTATCATCTGGCCTCCAGCCAGTAAATAATCCCTAAGCCAATCCTCATAGGATCTTCCCTGTTGATTCTGAATCATTTTTGTCACTCTACACTGCACTGTCTCCAACCTGTTTCTGTCCTTCCTCAGATGAAGATTCCAGAACTGTGCAGAGTACTCCAGATTGCTTCTTAGCAGTGATCAATAGAGAGGTAGCATTACCTCTTTCTTCCTGCTATCAAAACCCCTTCCAATACACCCCAACATTCTGGGTGCCTTGTTGTTAGGCTTGTAAAATGTTCTAGTTTCTTTTGGGGGGTTACTTCTGATGTCCTCAGGTCCCTTTCTTTGGAAGAAGTGGCCAGCTTAACCATTTCCATCCGGTATTCCTTCCTGGGGTTCTTGTTCCCTATGTGCATCACCCTGTATGTTTTGGTGATGAATTTCAACAGCCAGGTCTTGGACTACCTCTCTAACCTTTGCAGGTCCCTCTGCATACCCCTACCCCACCCTTCACTGTCTACCTGGACACAGAGCATAGTGTCATCTGCAAGAGATGCATCTTACACTGTATTCCTTCTGTGTCACTGATGAACATATTGAAAAACACTGGTCCCAGGACTGACCCCTACAGTACCTCCTTTGTGACTTCTCTTCCTCCAATTTGACCTCCTTTTTACCACCTTTTGTCATCTCCCCGTAACCAGCTGCCCACCCATTTAACAAGGTCCTTTACTGCTCCTAAATCCTCTAATTTCTTCAACAACCTCTCATGTGGCACCAAATCAAATGCCTTGCTGAAGTTGCAATAGAAGAAATCTACTGCTTGTCCCTAATTTACTGCCCTTGCTATCTAGTCAAAGAATACTATCAGGTTGGTTTGAAAAGACCTCCCAGACTTGAACCCATGCTGCTTACAATCCTGGATCACATTTCTCTCCAGTTAGTCCACTAGGTCATCTTTGACTAGTGTCTCCATCAGTTTACCAACAGTAGAGGTAAGATTGATGGACCTAACATTTTCACATTTCCCCCTGCCCCTCCCTTGAGAGCAACACCATGTCCACTAACCTCCAATCTCTTGGAACATGCCCTGACACTAGTGAGCTATTGAATTGCTCTGCAAGAGGTTCAGCCCTTTCTGATGCCAGTTCCCTGAGCACGCCTAGGTACCTCACATCTGGGCCTTGAGCCTTGTCTATTTTCAGGGCTGCAGGCCCATTTCTAACCATTTCTCCTGTAATTACCACCTATCCTATTTCTGAGATCCCTTTTGCAGCAGCCTTCATGTTGCTTTATGGCAGAGGCCTACTATCCTCCACTGCAAATACTGAGTGGAAGTAGTCATTTAGAATGGCTGCCTTGTGCTAGTCCTCCTCTATTACTCTGCCCCCCACTAGCCTAAAAACTCCCCTTCTCATCTTCCTTTTTCCCCAAAGAACCGTTTCCTCCTCCCTTGAACTCTTCTGGAATATGTAACTCTGTCTGATTTTGCATCCTTGATTGTGCAACAACCACTCACCTTCTCCTGGGAGGGAGGATGGGATCATAGCTCAGCATTTTCTGGCCCCTGGTGGAGGTCAGAGGCATGACAACATGTTAGCCCTCACTGCAGGAGGGAGCATGACAGATCTCGGCTTGTGCCTTGACATCATGTGGCCTGTCAAGAAAATGGGAAAACACCCACTGGCCAACTGAAGTACAGCTGTTGGTCCCTCCATAAGCCGGAAGACCCAGACATGTGTCCGTTCTAACATTTTGCCATGCTCAGGATACACAGGAAGCTCTTTAGGGCAACTCTCCTCCCCGGCCTCCCACAGTGGTAGGGGGCCCACCAGTGAAGGGGTTACTGGGGTTACCTGGTAGCACAGCAATAAGGGCAGTGGATGGTGGTCGGACTCAGCAGTGGTGATAGGGGGCCTTGGCAGGCCTGAAGGAGTGGATGGCCGGGGGTAGGAGGAGAAAAAAAAACTGCTTGAATTTGCTTCTTTGAAATAAAGTGTCTTCACCTAAAAAATCCACAAGTGATTAGTGGAGGACCTTCAAATGGATTCATGCATCTCCCAGAAATGTGGATTTTTTTTTTTTACTTGATGTCCATGAAAAGGATGTCTCCCAGTTTTCATGTCTTTGTTCAGATGTGAATTGAGCACCACTCTGCCCACCAGCATCATACAGCCCCTGGGGTCTTACCTTCTGTATGTCATTGACTGTGCTTTCCAAATCCACTGGCCAAACATAAGTGCACTTAAATACTTAACATTTGCTTTTTGTTGAAACAGTCTATCAGAAAACTTTTTGTTGTCACAGACTGAAACAGCAGGTGGGAGAAAAGGTGCAAATGATCCAATTCACCTAAATGGGGTGTTAACTGTGAAGTCTTTTCATAAGTAGTAAGGCAGTTTCTTCTTTGTGTACATACTTTCATTCAGACTAGTTTTCATTCAAACAACTGAGGATTTTGGATGGCCCTACTGACTACAGTATAAACTTGAATAAGCTAGTTGGTAACAGTGATCCTGCGTTTAGCAATCTACAACCTAGATGCTCGTATGGAAAGAACACAATGAAAACCTGACTAAAATCTAAAAACAAGCTTATTCAGCACATAAAATGTATCTGAACATTTATCTTTACCTCTACAAAATCATTGCAGCCCAAGTAAAACTCAGGCAAATTACATGGTACCTGTCTACTATTCTATGATGTAGTAAACGTATATTGGTATTTTTTTATATTATTTGTAAGCAGGTAAGGCCCACTAGGCAGAACTGTCTCTTTTCAGGAGTGACCTAGAAGCACTGGGGAGGTTAAGTGACTTGCTTGGAGTCACACAGTATGCAAGTGGAGGTTGCAACATTAACAAGCTGTAACACTGTCAGTGTTCTGATTTAAGGTACAACATATATAGCAAAAGAAATGTTTCAAAGAGTACTACAATACTAAGTCCCTAAGAAATACTAACTGAAAATACACATATGAAAACATAAAAAAAAAAATGAAAATTACCATAGGATAACATTGCAACTTTAGCAAGCCATAGCTCTGTCAATGTTCAGAGTTAAGGTACAATCTATATATCAAAATAAAAGGTCTCAATGAGTACTACATGAGTAACACATAATACCCCCAAGAAATTCACAGTGCATATAAAAACATAAAAATAAATAAAAATGAAAATTCCCTATGATAACATTGCAACCTTAACAAGCTGTAATTCCATCAAACTTTAGAGTTAAGGGACAATCTATATATCAAAAAGAAGGTCTCAGTGAGTGCTGCAACACTAGGTCCCTACAAAATACAAACTGAAAACAGAAATAAAAAAACAAAATGAAACTAACGGCTTTTTGCAGAAGGGGTCTAGCCTCCAATGGGGAGATGGTACATAGTTAGAAAGGAGGTCTCTGAAGAGTGGGCAGGGATGATACTGGGATGGGGTCAAAGAAGTTACTAGGCAGGATTGAACTCAGGTCTGAGAAAGTGTGGTTTAGGCAGTCTGAATGCCAAGGGGGTCAGAGCAGACAGTTCCATTAAAGAAGAGTTGAGAGGGTGGTGGGGAGCGGGATTTCTCATACAGCTCCTTTACATTATCCCAAAAGTTTCTAGCTGACCCCCAGGAGGAGATGAGAGCGGATTGGTAGTACTGGGCTTTGGCCTGTCGAATGGCCCAAGTACACTTATTGCGATCAGCGTTGTATGCTTGCCTATCAGCTGGCTTGCTAGATTCCATGGCAATGTGCCATAGGTTGTCTCTCATTTTAAGTTTTGAAGGAGGGAGGGGGTAACCCAGAGCATGTTTTGTTTTTTGGTGTGATTTCTAGCAAAGGGGGCATAGAGGTCACAGGCAGTGTTAAAAGTGCGAGTGAAAATATCCAATGCCTCGTCTATGTGCAATTAAGGTATTACTAACACATTAATATAGTGGCAGCATATGTACTTTAATGTATTATTTAGGCATTGATGATACATTAATACAGTGCAATTACCTAATAGCCACCATGATACACTACCTGGCTACCATCACCTATGGAGAATACTGTATTTTATGGATTTTTTTATGGGGACACAGTTGGGTCCTTGTCCCCATAAAAAAATCCATCATATACATTATTCCTCATATGTGATGGTAACCAGTTAGTGTATCATGGTGGCAGTGGGATGCTAACTGGAAGCCTAGGATAATAGGGGGTTCCAGTCAGTTGGTACCAGTCCTGGCGCCCAGGATAACTGGCAGAAGTGCATGGCAGTGAAGACTGGCGAGATGAGGATGGCGCCTGCTGGATATGAAGACATGGACGAGGAACTATGGAGGGGTCAATGCAGATCAGAAGGACAGGAAGACACCCCGATGGTGGAAAACCTGATGAGGCTAATACAGTGGATGAGTGGTCAATGGCTGGAAGCAGACCAACTTCATCAAGAGGCAGAACACAGGTGTCAGGTGTTACTTGAGAGGTCCCTGCTGGAGAGTTTGGATAAAGAATCAGAGAAGGATTTTTCTTGGGCTCACCTGGAGGAGGAACCCATACCTGAGCAGGATATTCTATTGCTGTCTGAGTTCTCAGGATGTTACCTGTTGGAGGTCAGAGATGCAAGTATGGAACTTGAATGTGAGGCCCCAAATAAGACTGTGCCTAGTGATATTGTGCTGTAGTTGAAGACTCCAAACAAGCAAGAAGATGCCTATGAGGCTGAAGGTTTTTTTTTCTTGTACTGATACAGCTAAATCTATTAACAGTACTGACTGGGGTATACTGCGGGCTAAAGATGCTAATGTTGCCAAACTGTTACAGGATGGTAAGGTCAAGGAGGGTATGCAGATTAATGGTGATGTGGGGGCTAAACAATGTTGGTGGTACAAACTAAAGAAGAGTGTTCTGTACCAAATGAGGCCCAACCCTGGTACAAAAGGTATGGATGCCCAGGTAGTGGTACCTGAGGCCTACAGGCAACAGGTGATGAAGGCTGCTCACTCCAGTCCCTGTGGGCATCTGAGCCATAGCAATGTCTTGGCTCAGTTAACACCTTCTTATTACTGGCCTGGTATGTACAGACAGCTGGCGACCTATATTAGGACCTGTCCAGTGTGCAATGTAGTGGAGGCTCCTGCTGGGAACAGAAGACATCCATTCAGCAGAGGTACTGGTTCATGGGGAGTGGGAAGAGTGTCCCAAAGGGAAGGGAAGGGATTATTCTGGAGAAAAAATGGTGCCCTTGGAATAGGGGAAACCTCCCACCCAGGGCACATGGTACCAGATGGTAACAGTCCTTGGTACTACTAGTTCACTTATTGTTGAGATGACCACTGTAAATCATGATGATGTTAGTAACGTTCCCTAAAATGAGATAGTACAGAGACTGGTACCGTTTATCTCTGTTGAGAAATGCGTTAATGCCTTAGGGTAAAGAATGATGATATCCACTATGTTTATGATGGAATGTTTATTATTAATAGGGACCCTGAGATGGAGCTTCTGAAGATGGATAGGTGGAACCTCCATCCCTTCCTGGGACAGGAAGGTGGTAAGCAGTCTGAAATAACTGCTTCCCTCTTAAGGTGGGGGATATATGACAGGGAGATCCTGCCACTCTTGAGGACTGACCTTTTCTTAAATCTGTTGTAACAGTTTTACTATTTCTTAGCTTAATCTATCCTTTACAATTTCTAGTCCATAAGGTTGGCCACCTATGGGCACCCCTCCCCTTTCTTTACTATGCTATAGTGTCCACTTCAATTTTTTCTTCCCCCCCCTCAGGTCCTCATACAGGAAGGTTATTGTGGTGAACTCTGAGCTGATGTTAAACAACAGGCTGTGTTCCTCATTGTTGGATTTAGTATACAATAGCACTATGTCATAAAAGACCTTGATACATATGCATTATGTGTATGAAATCTGTAAATGTTGAAAATACCATGTCACTAGGTGTTTTTGATAACGGTAAAATGTTACTAGGGGACTGTATTATAAAAATTAAGTTACTGGGGTAGAGATGTCAGAAACCCCCAGTTGTGTTAGTTGAAATGCATGTAAATTATAGATTGCTTGAGAGGTCCTTGGGCACCATGAATTCCTGCTTTAAGCTGAATCAGCCTAAAATGTCATGGAGATTTGCCTATACATCCCGTGATGCATTGCATTATGGAGGTATGTGTGATGCTGTGTTTCTCTGAAACTTGGCTTTATTGCCAGTGCCATTTGGGGTAACCCTTGCTTCAGTGCTTCTGCACTGAAGTTCTTTGTCTTTAGCTTTTTTGGGGGGGGGGGGTTCTTTTTTGAGCTCCCAATCACCCAAACACACAAGACAAACATAGGGATGAAATAATTTTCACTAAAGAGATAGATTAGTAGATTAGTAGATCAGTAGGTGCTGACCAAGTCCAGAAGAAGAACATGCATAGTCTGTTGCTGCAAACTGATGTATTGAAGACGGGATGTACCATTGCTTAAGATTATCTCCTGTGGTCACTAAGGAAAATGAATTACCTGCAATTATGTAAAGAATTTTACTTTATTTCTGAGTTAATTATTTTATCTTGACTTTGAAAAAAAATAAAGCCTCACTGTGGTATGGTGCACCAATCTGCTGTTGTCTGCTTTATCCTTACCCACACTAGGCCACAACCAGCGATCGATAATGTCCCTCCAAATTCCTAATCATACCCATATCCATAAGTTGGATTAGGCTGGTTGTGTTGGGTGGGAAGAAAACAATCTTGATGTGTGGGAACATTCCCACAACATCAGTTGGATGGGCACAGCAGTTGTCTAGGAAAAGTAAAACTCACCTGCGTTTGCATTCTCTTTCCCACACATCAAACCAGCCCTTAAAAATCCACCCTGTCATCCAAGCATTTGAAGACACTTAGTAAGAGACAGGCAGGGTGGACACATCTTTAGGGAGGCATCTGTATCACTTACTCTTGTCAATTAGGAGTAGAGGGCACTTATCTGTCCCATCCATGTTAGAGCAAATAAGCAAAAGAGACTCTGTCTTTAGCCTTCTTTCCACCAAGATGTCCGGTCTCCTTATGCAAATGGCCTTGGTCAGGGTAAACCCTGAAACACAGGCCTGCCTCATCAGCATTATAGACAGTGCTGGGTTGGTAATCTTTCAGCAATGAGGGCAAAACCAAGGAGACCCAGTCTGCAACTGCATCAGTGTTGGCATCTGACCGCTCTTTGGGTTCCTTTTTGTACACAATGCCATGCCATTGCTTCCACCGTGAAAGCCATCCATCAATGGATTCAAATGAGTCATGGCCCAACTTTGTGGCAAGTTCATTTGCCTTTTTCTTAAGAAATGGCCCAGACAATCGTGATCCTCTACTGATGGAGCTATTGAATCATATGAGAAGGACATCTTCAACATCTCCATCTTTGCTCTCTCCCTTGAGCTTCTGTTCAGGGTTCACATTGGCTTGCCATTCTGATAGAATGGCTTCTTGGTTCTGGCTGATATGCCCAGTTTGGCTTTTGCAAATGCCAAAGTCTTTTGCAACAGATGCAAGAAAAGCCTTAGGTGCCTGCAAGGCTTCTATCACTTTCATTCGCTGTGCAAGCGTGAGTTTGTTCCTTTTTCCCTGACATCATGGAAACTGTTGAACCCCCTAAGAAGCCATTTTTTTTATACTGTATTTATTTATTTATTGTGATCTTGGATTAACACCTTTTGAGAACTAGCTCATTAAATAGGTTCCACGTCAGAGTTAGACACACAGTGTAAACATAAGTGACTTCTGTTAAGCAGCAAGAATTAAATACAAAGTAAACTATACATACAATGTTAAACTTAGGCAAGTAAGGTAACAAGACATCAAGTTGACATTGTACAATATATGTATAAATACAATTAGAAGCAAGAGAGTGAGGGGTAGTAAAGGTAAACAGTTAGCTAAGACAGGCTAAGGTGTACATAATAGATAGGAAGACTTACAGTACATAGGGAAGGGAGAATACATCAACCAGTGAGGCTTTGTCATAAGGGGTAGGGGGAAGAGGATATATTTACAAGTTGTGGAAACAGGTCCAGGTATAGCTGTATGTGTCCCACAAATGTCTGAATTAAGCAGAACTGCTGTCCCACTTAATCAAACCACCTTACAATTAAACTCAATGGAAGAGAATTCAGTTACCAGGAAATGTCCCTAATAATTGAACATCCCTATTAAGTGGAGTGCACTGTATCTAATCTATATATATATATATATATGTATATATTTTTTTCATGGCAAAAAACTCAGTTTAATGCATCAGTTAGGGTTGTTCCACAGCGACAAAAGTGAGGAAATTCGATGCTAGGGTTGAAAGCCCCCCTTGCACCCCCAACTCTGCCCCCCCAACTGGCATCGGGGTGAGCGTTGGGGTCGTCGGCCTTAACTCTCACCCCATTCCATGTATAAACAAGCTGAGGTGGTGAAGTATAGGAGAATGGGGTGAAAGTTAAGACCAATGACCCCAATGCACACCCTGATGCCGGTTGGGGGTGCGGAGTGGGGGGTGCAAGGGTGGGCTTTCAACTCTAACATTAAATTTTCTCACTTTTGTCGCTGTGGAACAACCCTAACTGATACATTAAATGGAGTTTTTTGCCATGAATTTCCCTTCTTTTTGAGAATGAAGACTATAAATAGTGAATGTAATGTGGTGGTGGGAGTGTGGGACCTTCAGGCCCCTCACTCCCATCTCATGATTTTTTGTGACTTAGTAATGGTAAGTGCAATGCAAACACAAGCACAAAGGGTTATGCACATGGTGACACAAACGTAAATGGTAACGCAAACAGTAATAGAAACGCATGCTCAAAGTGGCACCAAAGTGAACAGTGATGGAAACGGAGATGCAAACGCAAGCACGTACAGAACGCAACTGGTAATGCTCATGGTCACGGTACCGCAATTGGAAATGCAAATGGTAATGGTAACGGCAACAATAATTCCAAAGAAAACAGAAGCAGAAACCAAAAAGCAGGCGTGTATAGAAACGCAAACTGTGACACGCATGGTCACGGAACTTTTTTTAAATGCAAATGGTAATGGTAACAGCAACAATAACAACAAAGGAAACAGAAACGGAAACACGAACGGAAGCGAGTATGGAAACGCAAACTGTAATGTACAGGGGCACAGTACTGCAATTGTAAATGCAAATGGTAATGGTAACAGCAACAATAATGCCAAAGGAAACAGAAACGCAAATGCAAGTGCATATGGAAATGCAAACTGTTACATGCACGGTCACGGTTCCGCAATTGGAAATGTAAATGGTAGCAGTAACAGCAACAGTAATGCCAAAGGAAACAGAAATGGAAATGGAAATGCAAATGCAAGTGCATACAGAAACACAAACCGTAACGCGCACGGTCATGGTAATGTGATTGGAAATGCCAATGGTAATGGTAACAGTGACGATAATGCAAAACGAAAGACACAAGCAAATGGAAGGTCGACCACAAATGCAAATGGCAATGCACATGCTGATACAAAAAACACAAAACATAAACAGTAATGGAAACGCAAATGGTAACAGTAACGCAAACAGAAGCGCAAACGAAAATGCTAACCATAACGCACACGGTGGCGTACATGGGAACAGTGATGCAAACAGTAATGGAAACGCAACTGGAAATGCTAACTGGTACAGTAACGAAAGGGCACACTCTTCTTTTCCCCAAAACTGCATTGAGAAAGACAGTGAATACAAAGAATGTATGCATAATAATGGGCCTCGGAGCAGAAAAGGAGGACTTGGAATACTAAATTGCTTATATCTCAGGAACCATATGATGTAGAAAAAAAAAAAGAAAATTTCATATGAATTATGTCATTCCTGGCTAGTTTTGTACTTAGCCCCTGTCTGGGGGACTAAGCATTTTTCTAACAAACAGTCCGTATCTCGCACTGTTTCCAAGATACAGACCCCGAAATGCACGGCAGATGCCGTAATTATATCCTATAGGAAAAAGCATCAACTTTGGAGTACTGTAACTTTGCAGCCCTCCAATATTTTTTCACCAAACCACCAAAAGGCGCATTTGTGGTATGTTGGCTGTCTTCCCTTCAAATTTCAGCCCAACAGACCAAACCGTTGTTTTGCAGCATACATAGACTACATAGATTACATAGATTACATAGATATTACAGAGCATTAAATACATTTAGTCCATGAGCTCGCCAATCCTAATTTATGAATACCCATAAATATTCCTACTTAAAATAAATCTATCTAGATTTTATTTAAAATCCAACATTGTTTTGCTCTCCACAACCTCACAAGGCAGTAGATTCCATATTTCTGTTACTCTATTATTTAACCAGTATTTCCTTTTATTTGTTCTCTATCTTTCCTTAATCAATTGGTGGTGATGGGCTCTGGTACTGTGCAGCTGATCCCTATGTATCAGACCTAAGAGATCCCACAGATCGGTGTCGGTCAGGGCCCTATAAATTAAACACATATCTATTCTCATTCTATGATACTCCAGGGAGTACATCTCCAAATTCTGCAGTCTCTGCTCATAGCTCAGTCCTTCTGTCCCCTTAATCCTTTTGGTGGCTCTCCTCTGCACCCTCTTGATCATTTCAATATCACCCCTTTTATATGGGGCCCAGAACTGCACACAGTACTCCACATGAGGACGCACCAGTGCAGTATACAAGGGCATCACCACCTCCCTATCCCTACATTTAATATGTCTCTGTATACAGTGTGTTATACTACAAGCCTTTTTTAGAGCTATGTTACACTGTATACTAAAACTGAGATCACTGTTAATAATAATCCCCAGGTCTTTTTCTTCGCTTACAGCCTTTAACACCAAACCTCCCAAGGTGTATTGAAACTGATTGTTTTTCTTTCCAAAGTGTATAACTGTGCACTTATCAATATTAAAGATAGATTGCTTCTGGGAGGCCCATATGTCCAAGTTATTTAAGGCTGTTTGCAAAATAAGCTGGTCCTCCATATTATTTACTGAACATCCAATTCTAGTGTCATCTGCAAATTTAGACAACCAAACCCCTGAGTGGACCTGCATGGATGATATGTATACATTAAACAGATATGGTCCCAATACCTAGCCCTGGGGGATACCACTAGTCACTCTAGCCTGGTCAGAGAATTCCCCTTTAATACAGACCTTCTGGCTTCTATTTTTTAGCCACACCTTGACCCATTGTGGTACCCAAACTGGGAGGCTTAACTCAAATTGTGCTTTCACAAGTTCCTCATGGGGGACTTTGTCAAATGCTTTAGCAAAGTCTAGGAAAATAACATCGACCGGGTTTTCCCAAATCCATGGATTTACTAAACTTGTTATAAAATTCCAAGAGGTTGGTTTGACATGTCCTCCCTCTTGTAAACCCATGTTGAGTCATACCTATCCTACCAGAAGCTACTAGGAACTCTATGGTGAAGTCTTTTATTATACCCTCCAGAATCTTACCTAACACCTAGGTCAGACTAATGGGCCTATAATTCGAGACCTCTTGTCTTGGACCTTTCTTGTGGATGGGTATAATCACTGCTTGCTTCCAGGTATTGGGAACCTCACTAGTATCTATACTTTTCTGAAAGAGGCAGGATACAGGACCCACTAATACTGCTGCCATTTCTTTAATTACTCATGGATGAATCCCATCGGGCCCCTGTGCCTTGTTCTGATTTACTTTTTTTAGTCTATTTAAGACATCAGCTGGATCTATCTTGAGGCTTTGTTCCATTTGTATTATTTCACCACAGTCCTGGATAACTTGAGGACCTACATTAAATACTGATGAAAAATATGCATTATATTCCTCAGCTAATGCCCTATTCTCCATTATAAGATCCTCTTTTTGTGATTTTAGGGGTCCAACAGTATTGTTATTCCCCTTCTTGCTGTTAATATATGCATAAAAGTCTTATAATTATCCCAGACTTTAGTAGCCAACGTGTGCTCATAATTTCTTTTGGCCTGAACAATACCCCTTTTTGCAAGTTTGAGGCTCTTTCTATATATCTCCCAGCCAACTTCTGTGTTATTATGTCTTGCTTGATGGTATGCTTTATTTTTGTTTTTAATTAATCCTTTAACAGATTGGGCCATCCATGGTGGGGGGGGGGAGGTTAGCCTCCTTATATTTGTTTCTAGTAGGTACATGCCTCTGAATCAAGACATTTAGGATTTCTGTTAACTTATCCCACATTTGGGTGACTGTCTGGTTATTAAGATCTGATTCCCAATCCCATGCAGCTAGTTCATATCTCATTTGTTCAAAATTAGCTAAATTATACCTGTGGAGTACTCTGATACCTTTTTTAACACCAAGAGTACCAGTATACTGGAAGCCAACTATAGAGTGGTCACTAGAGCCTAATGGGGCAATTAAACAGCAGTTAACAATGTTATCCCCAAGGTTAGTTAATACTAAATATAGGATATGATTACCCCTCATATTGGATGTAACATATTGGTCCAACCCTGTAAGACTGAACATCTCTAAATATTTAGATTCTACAGCGGTACTTGCTTTTAATGTATCCCATACGATACCAGGGAGGTTAAAATCCCCAACCAGTATTGTATTCCCTGCTAGAGAAAAACTGGTTGATAAAATCTAATGTGACCTCATCCTCCATTGCCTTAGTGGATGGTGGCCTATAAATCACACCCAGGCTAATCTTAGCTGCTCGGGGTGGACTGATCTTAACCCATATAGCTTCTAATTCTAACCATTTAGATGTATCAATACTTTCCATAGAGATGCCATCTTCTACATATAGAGCCACCCCCCCACCTCTTGAGAGGGACCTATCCTTATTATACATCGTGTACCCCTGGATATGCTTATCCCAGGTATCCTCGGGTTGCCACCATGTTTCCACAATAGCACAAACATGAATGTTATGAGTGTGTAATGTAACTTGAAGCTCATCAAATTTGTTTGTAAGACTCCTTGCATTGATGAGCATAAAATTCCACTCTGTTTGTGTGTCCCTTGATTTTATATCCCCCAACATACCCCCTTCTGGTGGAGTATAAATGGTGATGTATAGTATTCTTCAATTGTTGTGCTAATAAACATTTTTCCATTTTATTGAGGTGCAATCCATCCCTTGCAAATAATTGACTGTTCTGAAATTCCTGTCAGTGATCTATAAAAAGATATCTTTCTCTTGCAGTCCATCTCTTGAGCCAGCCATTAAATCTAAATGGCTGGGTGGCAAAGAATTGCTGTTATTTTGGGCATAGTGTAGCAAAATAGTGTCACAAATCACAACACTTTCGCAAATGAAATCACGAAAGTGTCGTGAGTGTGACACTACTTTGCAACACTACTTTTTCCAGAAATTTGAGAAACATATTTCTGGGGTGTTTAACCCCCAAATAAAGACATGGCTAGCATCCTGAGGGGCTGACTAGATGAACACAAAAATAATTTTGTTCCTAGAGGGTCCCAATTTTAAATGCCAAGCATTTTTCTGATCACCAACTGAAAACAAAATGGCAGATTTGTGACACTACTAGGCCATTTGTCACACTAAAAAGTGCATTTGCGACACTGTCAAACTTTTTGTTAACTTTTCCCATTGACATATAATGGGAAATTGTTTTTGAATAACTTTTGAACCATTCAGTATTTTTTCATGAAATCTTCAAAAGGCACATCAGGGACCCTGGCCGCATGTTCCCGGAAGTTTGCGGACTGGTCATGCAAACCGTGCGACCTGTAGGCGCAAGCAAAGAATTCACCAAAAACCGTAAATGCGCATGCAGAGCTCACTTAATAACTCCGCAGCCATAAATTTGATCACTACGAAAGTTAACAGATCCCAAGATGTATGGCTCTTGATCATGCATTCTAAATTTCAGGTAAATCCATTGAACAGTGTCAAAGTTGTTAAGGTGCAAAGTCTGATCCTTTAACCTTAAAAGGGCTACTCAACCCTAACTGTGGTAGCACTACCGTGCTACCATAATAGAAATATATATATATTTATATATATATATATATATATGCAACATATGTCTTAGAATAACTAGCAAGATAAAAAGTGTTATCTTTTCCCACTGTTCAAGATATTATTTTGCCAGTATTACTATGTCATCCTATTATCTTCTGTTGTTGCAATATGTCACAATTCCATGCCTACTTGCCACTAATAATTCAGTTGCCTCAAAAGTGTTAGTGTTTTTGTTTCAAAACACATGGCTCTGAGAAGTGCACGTTTCTGCTTGGCTTTTGTTCTCAGTCCTGCAGCCTCCCCCCAGCACACACACACACACACACACACACACACACACACACACACACACACACAAATTCAGACCATGGTGCTTGAAAACATACAGCCACTAAGTTTCTAAGGCTCTGTCTCTGTTTTTCTCTCTCTCTCTCCAAAACACAGAAATGTAGTAGTACACTCGCCATGGGACAGCCAAGTAAAGGGACACACATCATGGTAGGAGAACTTCAGTGTCATCATCATCATCAGCAGAATCAGGAGATACATCCCAAATGAAGTCATTACAGCTGAGGTGCTGCATGCTTTCTTGCCTGCCCCCCCCCATTGAAAGCAATCACTACACAGATGCTGTACTGCAGGTCTGGCAAGATTACTTACTTACAGATTGTGCCATCTAGTGGAGGACATTCATTATACACATGGTACAGTCTATTATATAAATGGACCCTACATTACAAAAGCAGTCAGCAGCTCACAGCTACATATATCCACCTTGAAAATATGTTGTGTAAACAGCATATGACATGGCCTGACTGAAGATATCATATTTACCTTTATTCAAGGCCAAGGATATTAAGATACCTCCCTTGTGGCTTCGACACTCATGAGATATCATAATATCATTGGTCACTCATGAAGATCAATATGATATCATCAGTCAGGCCATGTCATAACTGATAGGGGGAGAGATAGATAGATAGATAGATAGATAGATAGATAGATAGATAGATAGATAGATAGACAGCCAGACAGACAGAAAGATAGACAGATATTATAGTGGTGCAGTTCCACCACTATAGTTAGGGTTGAGTAGGCTATTTAATGTTAAACCACAGTTTTTGCACTTTAATATCTTTGCAGCCATTAAATGGATTTGCATGAAAGTTTGCATGTGCTGTCAGAAAGACAAGGACTCTTCATATTCCAAGTTTCATTTTGATAGGAAGTGTGGATTCTGAGATCCAGACAGTGCAAAATATATAAAAATCTGGGGGGGCTTTTTTTTTTCTTTTGTCGGACTCTAGTACTCAGACAGTTTGGAATTTTGGTCTGAAATTTTCTGGGTAGTAAGGTCTTGTCCCAGAGTAGTGTATTTTGCCAATTTGGTGAAAAAATAATAATCTGTTCCAAAGTTATAAGGATTTGAAATTTTGGTTCTGATCGTGCTCAGAAGACACTTTAGGATAGATGGTTGAAACAAAAAAAGAATTTGGCCATACAAAAAAGGATCCTTTTTCATATGGGGTCAATCCTTTTTTGTGAGTAAAAAAATCCTTTTTTGTATGAACTCCATTTTCTTTATACTGTTTAAACTAACAAACATTTAAAGTACATAAACATAATGTCTTTAAAACAAACAAAAACATCTAAACCTAGCTAAATGGAACCCATTTAGCTAGATTCTGGTTTTTGTTTTTCGTTTTTTAAAGCTGGAAAAATACATTTTCTGGGAACCCAGAATCCAGGGTTCCCAGTTTAGTGGGAAGAGCTGACACCCATGTCCTCTGTATGAGAACAGCAGGACTTCCTTAACTTCTGCAGCCACAGCTGGAACTTGTGCTGTGGGCTGTAGTGAGAGCAGTGAGCTGCTGTTTCCCTGGTGTCTAGTGGCGTTCCCCCATTGCCATCCCGTTATGTATGTAATGTTGCCCTGGCATCTAGTGGCACCCCACCCTCCAGTCACCATCCCCAAGTTCATTTACTCTTTCTATGGTGCCTAGTGGCACCTCCCACCCTTCAATTGCTGTCATCATAATATAGTTGTCTTTCCCTGGTGTCTAGTGGTGCCTCCACTTTCCAGCTGCTGTTCCTATCATGTATTTGGATTTCTTTGAAGTCTAGTGGTAACCCCCCACCCTCCAGCCACTGTCCCCTAAATGCATTTGTCTTTCCCTGGTGTCTAGTGGCAACTCCACCTTCTGATCACCATCCCTGTATTGTGTTAGTTTTCCCCTGGTGTCTAGTGGCACTCTGCCCCCACTGATCACCATCTCTGTAATATGTTTGTCTTTCCCTGGTGTCTAGTGATACCCCTACTCTCCAAGTGTTGTTCCCATAACATGTTTTCCTTTCTCTGGTGTCTAGTGGCATCCCCACCCTCCAATCGCAATCCCCATAATGTTTTTGTATTTTCCTGGTGTCTAGCAGTGCCCCCCCCCCAACCTCTGATTGCTGGCCCAGTCTGAAATAAAAAAAGATGCCCCGCTTTATTTTTTTTTTTAAAGCTGCAAAAAAAGAAAATGGTCACTCACCAATCTGACCCCCCCACCCCCCTTCTACTCAGCACCCACCAACCCATACCATTAGTACACCCACACATACCCTCACTCACCTGAACAGGTCACAGGGTGAAAATCCACTCTCCAATCAAAGACACGTCTTGCTGCTGGAACCGTCGACTACAATATGAGAAACTAAGGTAAGTGTGGTTCAATATATTTCAATGGGGTTTTGAATTTTGATGCATAACATTGTCATTTTTGCTTATTTCAACCTCATATTTTCAACATGCACTTTTTTGGGACCCCACATTATGACCAATGGTGGTGGAATTATGTAACTCAATCCCTGAAAGGTGATTTTGTGGTTGCTTGGTGAAATCACCATTTGGGAAGGATTTGAACATTTTCACCACCCTTATTCATGAAATGGGGTCATAAAATGGCTATGTTGAAAATTTGGGGTTAAAAATATGTAAACATGGCAAAGTTGTTTGCACACATTGAAATTTTACTATGCTCACTTGTAACTTTGGTAATTTTAAATATTTTGATCCCAAATTCTCAACATTACCATTTTTTACACCACCTCATGAATGTAACAGTTGTAATTTTTCAAATCCTGGCTAAAATGTGTTTTAACATCTGTGGTGTGGAATGATATTTCAATGATGCAGAATGACCTTTCAGTGGTGATTTGAAAATGTTCACTACCAAGTTCATGAGGTGGGGTAATAAGGAGGCTATGCTGAGAATTTGGTGTACAACTACGTAAAATTCCTTCGTTATGAGTGAACATTGCAATATTCAACGTTCATTTATAACATCAATAATTTTCAATATTTTAACTTCAGACATTCAACATAGCCATTTTTTCACATCACCTCATGGATGTGCCGTGTCATTTTCTAAATCCTGGATGACATGTGTTTTCCCACTTCTGGTGCGAAATGACATTTCTGCCAGTATTCTATAAATGGTACATGCCGTGTTTATAAAGCAAATCATAAAACAAGTATCTTGAAAATTTAGGGTCAAAATAAAAAAAAATGTATAAATAACTGTTAACAAATTTTGTGTGTAGTGCCACTCTTGAAATGGGTATGCTTTGTTATCCTTTGCTGGTGAGCTCAGTTTGGAGATGAGCTTAGTGACCCAGCTGGATGGGTTGAGGGTGAGGGGATGATGCTGTTATGGAATATCCCCCCACCCAGGGAATGAAAGGTGCAGGGTTATCTGCATGGGCCTGGGTACCATATAGTGAAGGCAACTGTCCTCTTTGCATGGAGCTCTGGACCTCTGTGCCTCTGAGTGGCAGAGGGATTATGCATTGGCTGACAGATTCACTTTTTGTGGCCACATGGAAGTGCAAGGACCACAGGTCCCTGTGCTTCTGCAGCCCACTAGACCACCCCATGAATTCTTCACACCATTGCTTCACTGAAGTGCAGGGCCAGCAGGAACCCACACTTCTGTAGATGGACATAGTGTTCCCTTGGCATAGGGTATCAGCATGAATGAGGATATGATTCCACTATCTCAAAGAGAAAGGATATTCTTTGCAAAAAAAGAAATTTAATTAATGCACTAGTTAGAGTTAAACTGACATAAGTAGGGAAATGTGGAGTTAGGGTTCCTAACACTAACACCCCACCCCCACCATCCAGGCAGCAACTGGAAAAAACATTATAGTTTCACCTGTCCTGTATCTTTGCAAATCAGTCATACAGTAGTATGGGGTACATCTCAGTTTCTTTAATGATCGAATGGGGTGTGCGTTAGGGGTGACAACCAAAGCACACCAGATGCCTGATTTGAGAAAATGCCATATGGGTAAAACTAATGTTGTTTCCTGTTGCTAACTGGATGGTATGGGTGGGGTGGTAGGCTTGGAAACCCTTATGCCACATTCCTCTGCTTTTGTCAGTTTAACCCTAACTAATGCATTGACAAAGTTTTTTGCAAAGAATATACTGTATATACTATATATCTACAAATACAGTAAGTATAACATGATACATTACAGTATCAAAGGCCAAAGTTGCATGCAGTAGCAGGGCCAGCAGTGACATTACTATATGTAAAAAGCATGAAGTATTTACAGGGATTGAGATGCAGAGAGGTTTCCACAAGATGCAGGCAGTTGGACCTGGTAAGCAGAGAGGTTCAGGATCGTACAGTGTATTAAAAATAAAGTTTGTGATTACCTATTGGCTCTTTGAAGACTGACGAATAGAAGAGTGCAGGATGTAAGACCCTGGTGGGTCAATAGTAGCTGATTTGCTATTTTTATTTCTTTGGGGGGTGTGTGTGTGTAAAGACTTTGACTTGGCTGCTTTTGAAGCCAGGTCTACTGCCATACGGAGCAGTTGGTATTTCTTGCCACTTGGCTGCTGGGCTGTGGGTTTGAAATTTTTATCACCACTTCAAAGTTGCTGCAAAATATGTGCTGGAAGCAGTCTAGAGGCTGCAGGAAGTCATCCTGCTAGCTCTGCAGGGGGTACTCTCCCTTTAGATAAAAGTAACAATACTTATGTCCTAGCATGGTGTTTCAGAAACAGTGATGTCAGAGGGGCCATCTTTCAGAAGTGATATTAAAATGCAAGGTCCTGCCTGCCTGTTTTGGTGTTGGTTCAGATGGGATGAGGTACTGAGGAGGAGAAGGGGAAGGGTGTAAGGAGCTGTGTGGGGGTGGACTACCATTGGATAAAACAGTCACAATGGTTTTCTAGGGCCAGGTAGGAACGTAGTTCCTTCTTAAAGGGGCCATTTTTGAGTGCTCCAGGAGAGGTGCTGGGAGGTCATTTAACCATTTGGGCCCTCAAAAGGCTAGAGAACACTATGCAAGTGAGATTTGCTTGAATGGAATGTGTAGTACACCCTTAGCAGATCTCCTGGTGTCTTTTTGGTTCTGATTTTGCTGGAACAGAGCAACTATGGATGGTGGGGTGGGGCCAGTCCTAGGAGAGTTTTGTTCCCAAGCACGCAAGCTTGGTATCTCACCATAAGGTTGAGAGGTAACCAACCAATACAGTTGTAAAGACTACATGTATGTATGAGGTGTTTAGCCCCAAGACCAGGTGGCAGGCTTTAAGTAGTAGTTTTACTCGTTTTAGCTCAGCCTTGGTGGCAGCACTATAAATCAAAAGGTCATAATCAATGATTGATAGAACAGAATTATGAGTGACCATATTTAGACCATCCTGGGTCACGTGTCTGTGCGTATAGAGGATCCCTAGTTTAATAATAGTGGCTTTGACTATGTGGCCTATATGGGAGGTAGATGTAAGGGTGCTGTCTAGGTAAATTCCAAGGTATTTGAAAGTAGATACCTGTTCGATAATATCACCTTTGTAACTAAGGATGGCCCGAGGTTTGGACACCTTTTTAGTATGAGGCATTCAGTAATGCATTATCTTTGATTTTTTTATAGTTCAGCAGCAGCCGGTTTTGATGGAAGCAGGACTTGAGAATTCTGAAACTGCTCTGAAGGTCTGAATTTATTTCTACGGTATTTCTGCCAGTCACTGTGATTGCTGCATCATCTGCATAGAGCAGCATTTTGGCTGGGCACTCATTGGGGAGGGAATTAATAAAGAGGCTAAACAGTAGCGGACCTAAGACTGAACCCTGTGGGACACCAAGAGTTACCATTCTAGTGACTGAGGTTACCCCCATAATTCTCACACTATGTGTTCTGTTGCATAGGTAAGTGTTCAGCCGTAATATGGCATCAATGGCTAGGTCTAGTGTCTCAAACTGACAGAGAAGGATCTGGTGATTAATTGTACTGAATGCTTTGGTAAGGTCTATAAATATAGACCATACCATTTTCCCATTGTCAAGGGCTTCGTATACATGAGAGGTATAAGCAATTAGCACAGAGACAGTGCTGTGTCTTTGCCTAAACCCATGTTGCTGCTGGCAAACTAGGTCAAATGTACTAACAGTAGACAATATGAGAATGAACAGTAGTGGGGATGCACAAATTTGAAATGCATCAAGGGTGTAACATTTTGTAATGTGGTGCAGATGACTACTTTTGCAATGTGGTAAAAGTGATGTATTTCAGTAAGGTGAATGGGCATGTAGGACATGATTTTGCAATGTAGTTGGAATGCAATTTCAAAATGTGACAAAGATATGATTTGGGTAAATGGCAATGGACACATTTTCAGAGTGCTATATTCTGAAAGCTACATCCTACAACACTGAAATCACAGAAACATATCACACCTTAAAATGCACTGCTTACCACATTATAGTATTGAATCTCCACTTTTGAAAATTAAATTTCTGCTACATTTCAAAGCCTCTTTAAATGCTGAATTCTAAAACTGTGTCCGTGACGCTTTCAAAATTGTGTCCCTGTCACATTGCAGAATCTCTTCCTTGCCACATTGTAAAATTTTCTATCTTACACATTCTAAAAATCATGTGAACCCACTTCATTCCAAACCTACATCCTTGCTGCAGTTCCAAACCACACTCCCAACTGATTCTGAAATCATTGCTCCAGTCAAAAACTACTCACAATGGAATGATCTTTATCAAACCCACAAATACACAATGCATCCTGCTTATGGATATTATAGGATTCCAGGGATTCAAAGCTGATATTACTTCTACAACTAGCACCAGTGCAGAAGGAAAAGCCAAGATATACTGTACAAAAATACATGCTGAGCTACGAGTTAGCCAGGCACCTTTGTGTAAGATGCCAGCCAGCCTCTTAAATGTACAAACAGTAGAAACAGAGCATACTGAACTGAACCAAGCTTTCGCCATATCTGCCTAGCTCATTTAGAACCTGGCTCCATGGAAGAAATATTTTGACTAACTAGGCATAACAATTTAAGATTTATTTTTTGTCCATTACTGATGTAAGTTTCACCTACCCCCATGAGTGCACAGTTTTCTTGCACTGTATTGTATTAACTAGAGAAATGGTGTGCAGTTGGGGGATCCAATTAGGCAGTCTGGAAAAAAAAACAGTTCCTCAAAATCGTGGATTGGGGGTCAGGATGGAGGTCAAACTGTTAAATAGTGTATACTGAAAGATTAGGGACAGGAGAGTGGAATGCATACAATCATGGTGTCAACTCGTGGCACAGTTTCAGGAGATGACTCATGATTTATAGTATTTGAAGATCGTGATGGGGACCTGATTAGCTAATCTGGTTTATTACTGTCATTTCCAGTCATGGACAATGGGTCTTAGGGTGGACACCTATTACATATCTGTATTTTGTGACCTAAGGATGGGTGAGCTAGATGGGGGGGTGTATACCGTTGTAACAGTAATGCTGTTACAACAAATCCCCCACAGCGACTCAACCCATTTGACACCTGCAGTGTTGAATGGGTTGTGGGAATGATGAATGGATTCATTGACTCCTAGGTTTGGCCACTCTCCATGACACCCCCCCCCCCGAGTTAGGAATCTAAAAGTCTGGGGAGGTGGGGGCAGAGCCACCCACATGGGGGGTGCGGTGGGCAAAGCCCCCCCACAAGCAGTACCGACTCTGGCCACTGCTGGGTCCATTGGCAATTTGTCGCTGTGACATGATCACCTTTGGCAAAGTGCTGTCACTGTAAAGTCCTTCAACAAATTTCTTGTTGAAGCGACTTGGTGGAACCAATAGGGGGGTTCCTTTAAAAGATGGTGTCTGCTCCCAGCACCAAGCTTGAAGCCAGCAATTTTTTTAAAACAAGAATGTTTACATGCTGTATATGCAGGTCAGAAAATGATGTATGCTGGTAAGGAAGCAGACAAGGACTAGCTATGGCCATCTGGGAGGGCTGTGAGTGATTTTTTTTTTAGTTTGTATTATTGCTTGTCTTGCTAGTTGACCATGTAAACTACAACACTTCAGACCATGGTGAACTTTGCTTGGCCCAAAGTTTTAGTAGTTTAACATTTTTTTATCATATACTATTTTATGGAGGTTTTCAGAAAAACACATTGAAATATGTGACTCCGAAGAGTCTAGCTGTCTTTGTTATACAGTGGGTATGATAAAAATTCAGCCATCAATGCCAAAACATACAACTGTGCAGTGTAATTATAATTACGCAGATATTTGTTTACCTGAAGCCATGAAATTGCAGAAAGCTAGGTAGGCCAAAACTAAAGCGAATGATTAAATCTTAATTGTGGTAACCCATGCTTTCCCCAGGAATGTCATACACTCTTCAATAAACCAGAGAATAAGAAAAATTTAAGACTTGAGTCATATAAATCCTTTAGCTTGTGGGAGTCTCATTAAGATGAAATACTGCACATTCAGTTGAATTATAATGCATTCCTCAGTATAGACTGTTCCCTCCATGGGCCACCCAGGCCCAGAGGCCATGGTGTACCAGGAGTGGGCAGAAGGCTTAGCGAGGGTTAAGAGTGTTGATTGGTTCACAGAGGTGAGTTGCCAGGTGGTGGTGCGGGGGCTGAGCAATGGTGGAACCTCAAGTAGTGTCTCCATCTCCTACCATATAACCATATCTCATTCATACTGGTGTATGTCAGACATTCAAAGACCGCTAATTTAGCTAGTGCTGTGTGCCATGTTAGAAGTGATGGAGGTGTAACCTGTTGCCATTTCATCAAGACCAACTGCTTTGCTTCTAATAATGCCACCAGGAACCACTTCTTCAGTTGGGTATGGCAATTAAGGACCTGTGAGGTGTCCCCTAAGAGGATTAGGGCTGGTGTAGGGGGTACCTGGGTACACATTATCTTTGTGCAATCCACTAATACTTTTGTCCATAATGATCCTAGGGATGGCACTCTCATAGGATGTGAAGTAGGTTTGCCTGGGGGGGCCTGACCTCTCCAGCAGTTGGAGTGTGGGATCAGTCCCATCTTTTGTAGAGTGTCTGGGGTCTTGTACTAATATCAACTGCCTCCTGGAGTCCCTGTGTATTAGATTGGCTCCCTTGATGTATCCTGCCCAAGATTCCGCAGAAATTTATGCTTGGAGCTCCTTAGCCCAGTGAATTCTGCATTTGTTTGTGGTGTTTGGCTGTGACTCCCTTAACAAGTGGTACACTTTCCCTGCTGCTCCTTTAATTTTCCCTTTCTTGTAGGAGGCTGATAGCCATTCCCACCCATTCCTTGAGAGCTCCCTACCCCTGACCTTCCAGATCACTTCCCGGATATAGAGGTATCTCCAGAAATCTGATTTCTGTAGTTGGTATCATGACTGCATCTGCTGGAATGACATCATGTCTTCACTATCTTGAACATTGAGATCAGCCACTGTACAAATGTCTTTTTCCCTGCCATAGAAACATAGAAATTGACAGCAGATAAGGACCGCTAGGCCCATCTAGTCTGCCCATTTTCCATGCCTACTGTAAAAGTTGCAGACAATACTTGATCTCTGGCTTTACTTCCTCATTTCTATTGCTAGGGTTCCCTTATGCCTGTCCCATGAATGCTTGCATCCCCCCACTGTGTTTGCCCCCACCACCTCAACTGGGAGTCTATTCCATGCATCCACAACCCTTTCTATGAAGAAATACTTCCTCGTGCTGCCCCTTTGTCTACCCCCTTCCAACCTCAAGTCATGCCCTTGTTCCTGGACATCTCCTTTTTCTGAAAGATGCTACCCTCCGTTACCCTATTTATGCCTTTTAGATATTTGTAGATTTCTATCATATCTCCCATGTCTCTTCTGTCCTCCAGGGTATACATGCTGTATTGAGGTGTCCCAGTCTCTCCGCATTGATTATATATGTTCATTTTATTTACTAGTTCTATATTTATCTGGTCAATCCTGCCTTTATTATTTCTGAATGTATCTCTTCGATCCTGCCTTTACAATTAAAAAATGTATCTAGTTGATCCTGGCATTCATCAGCTTTGGGAGACAATGACTGCAATCATGATCAGGAACAGGCTGCATCTGATTACCTGCACCAGCACTTAAGTGTGGTTCTAAACTGTAAGCTTAAAAAAATGAGAAAAGAATGTCTGTGCTGGAGAGGGGGAGAGAGGAGAGAGAGCAAGTGTGTGTGTGTGTGTGTGTGTGTGTGTGTGCGTGTGTCTGTGAAGTAAAGGGGAATGAGCAATGCACAGACTCCTAGCACAAGTAATTATAAAAATTAAAAGACAGCCAACTGTGTGACTGTGAAGGTTTTCCACACCCCTGTGGCATGTAATGACCCAATAAACCTCTCAAACTTCGCTCTTGAGGTTTATGGGTCATCACACACCTCGGGCATGCAAAAAAACCTCAACACACAGTCGCCTTTCCATCATTCTCTAAATAATGTTCTAGTTTGGTAAAAGATAAGTGTGCTAGTTTAATGTGTGAGGAAGGGTTAGTGTGAGTTACACAGTATGTATATGTACAGTATATACATACATATATGATTCCCTTCATTTCCACCTGATAGTCTGTTGCCCTGTGTGGATGCTGGGGTTATCCCAGAGTGGGAGATATCTGCCTGGAGGGCCCCATAGGGATTGTTCACATCCAGATATGCGTGTGCATTTCTGCCATGCTTCTCACGTCTCCCTAATTATCAGGTGGGTCTTTCCTTGTTGCTGTGCTCCTTTGTGCAGCAAATTCCCCAGTTATGGTGTTTTGGCCATAGCAGTTTCTAGTCCTACCCAGTTTGGAGTGTTCGGGGTGGCCAGCAGAAACAATCTGAAGGCTTGTGATGCTCTATATGCCAATAGATAGCCTTGTAGCCAGAGGAGGCCTAGCCCTCCCCTGGTCCAATGGGCCCTCATCCTAGTTTTTCCAAAGCAAGGTGCTTTGATCTCCCACAAGAATCCTGCCATCACCTTGTCTACTTTTTGGCAAATTTTGGGTGAGGTTGCAATCAGGAGGTTGCCGAACAGGTAGGACAGTTTGGGTAGAGTGAACATACTCACTGCCTCCACCATTCCCTTCGACAAAAGGTGCAACTTTAGCCATCTCTGCACCTCTGCCCAGATTGAGGTTATGATGGGGCCATAGTTGGCCTATATCAAAGTTGTCCATTTGGTTGTAATCTTTATACCCAGGTAGTTTAACCCCTGAGGTGCCCATTCCACTGATGCCCCTTGTAGGCAGTCCCTGGTGCAGGCCAAATTAAGGGGGGAGAGCATGGTATTTTGTTGTTGACCCACAACCATGAGCCAACCGCAAACTCCTGCAGGGTTTGCAGTACGTGAGTCAGCAAGTCAGCTAGGTTTGACAGACTGAGTAACAAATCATCAGCATAGGTGCTGGCCAGATATTGCATGTTGTTCACCCCAATGCCCTGAATTTGCATTTTAGCCAACAATCTTCCAGTCTAGGCATCTAAGGCTATTAGAAAGAGAAGGAGGGATAGAGGGCAGCCTTGCCTCGTCCCCCTGTGCAGTTCAAAGGGGGATGATATGTTTTGGTTAGTTAATACCCTGGCCATGGGTGTGGTGTATAGTGTAGCAACCCAGTCCCTGAATTAAGAGCTAAAGCTGTAGACCTCCAGTGTGGAATGTAGAAATCCCCATTCCATGAAGTTGAAGGCCTTACAGAAGTCCACCGCAAGGGCAGCCATGGGGATGTTAGACTGTGCGGCCAGCCATTTCAGGTTAAGCATGGTTTAGATATTATCTGCCCCTGTCTTCCCATTGCAAAATCCTGCTTGTAACTGATGTATCAGGGAGGGCAGCACTCCTTTCCAGCCTGTTGGTCAGGGCTTTAGCTACTATCTTGTTGTCCACTGTTACCAGTGAAATGGGCCTGAAGTTGGCACAGTCTAACAGGTCTGCTGCCTTCTTGGGCAGGACCATGATGACTGCTTCCTTCATGGTTGGAGGGAGGATCCTAGTCATTTTGGATTCATCCAGTACCTCCAACAGAGGTGGGAGGATCTTCTCCCCCAGCAGAGGAAACAGCTATGTGGGTAGTCCATCTGCCCCAGGTGCCTTACCCTTGGAGAGCGGTTGGAGTGCTGTTCTTAGTTCTGTGATAGTAAGGGGGCCTATCTAGTTCTTGTGCTTCCTCTGGCCTTAGCCTGGGGAGGGGAAATGAGTCCAGGAACCCCTGGATAGCTTGTTCTTTGCTCAGAGTGCCTGAGTGGGTCTGCAAAGAAAACAACTCTTCTCAAAACTGGTACATGATTCCATTTATTTCTTTGGGTTTCACCAGCACATTTCCCTTTGCTGATCTAAAGGCATGTATCTGTGAGTTGACTTTCTGTTTACGAAGGTGATAAGCCAGCATTACCCCCATCCCCCTTATCCCCAGACTCCCAAAACGTATGCGTGGCCCTCAGTAACTGCCATTCTACTTTCCTTTGTAATAAGATGTTAATCATATATTCAACCCAAACATGGACACATGAAGTTCTGTGTTGGAGGAGCTCCCTTGCTTGAATTGGGTTTCAAGGGATGTTAGTTGTCCCTGTAGAGACTCCATCTCTTTGCTTTTCTCCCAGTTTTGTTTGGTTGTGTGGGATATAATACAACCTCTGAGGAATGCTTTATAGGACTCCCATACTGTGCTGGCTTTGACCTCTTTGGTGCAGTTTTTGACAACATTTTGGTCTCTTCTTTAATGCAGTCCCTAATTCCTGGGTCCTGGAGAAGTAGAGGGCGGCACCTCCATCTGGGCGATGAGGGCTGAGAGTCTACCAGTAAGAAGGATAGGATAATCAGCGCATGGTCTGACATGACCATTGGCTCTGTTCTGACATCACAGATGCACTGGCCTGCTAGCCTATCCACCAGCCAGAAATCAATATGACTGTGAGTGCTATGCACCTGGGAGTAGAAGGTGTAGTCCCTCCCAATTGAGTTATCTCGACATCATGGATCCATTAGTCCCCATTATTCCATTATGATGGCAAGGGTCTCTCTTGCCCTGGGATGGATATCTGGGGTGGGTCTGGATTTATCCAAAAAGATGTCCAATACCAGACTGAAGTCTCCCCCCCCCCCCGATTAGAACTGGGCAACTCTTGTCCTCCCCCTTAGCTTCTGTGACGGCTAGGTTGATGTTACTGAAGAATTCCTGATCATCCTGATTTGGGGCATATGTGTTGACTATTATTGTTTTGCTTCCTGGGAAAGAAAAGCAGGCAACTATGCACCACCCCAGCTTGCCTGTTTTTGACCAGTCCAACACCCATCTCTTTGTCCTGTGTATCAGTATAGCTACCCCCTTTGCTTTTGTTGTGGAGGAGCTATGTACTATGTTTCCTACCCAGCCCTTCCTTAACCACTGTGCTGACCTGGCTGTCAGGTGTGTCTCCTGGAGTAGTGCAACATCCGTCTTTAAGGCCTTCAAATGGTTTAAGACCTTTGTTCTTTTGACTGGGTTTTTGAGTCCCTTCACATGTGAGAAGATGCTCCTCACCCTCTCCTTCATGGTGCTGGGCATGTGTCCAGTACTCAATACTCCCCTTCACACTTATCTCCTGAGTTTGCCTGCTAGGCCTGTCTCCAAAGCTGTTTGTACTGAAGACCTCCTAGAGATGAAGACCTCCTAGAGGTTCTGGGCTGTGCAGCATTCCGAATGTCGTGCGATTCAGTCTGTCTCCTTTTTACCTCTTGCTGGAGTGTTCTCAGAGTTATTACAATAAATACAATAGAGAAGACAAAACAGGTGTTGCGATAGCGTTGGTTGGAAACAAAAGAGTAGATACTTACTACAGTGACCAACTTTAACTATTTGTGGCCTGTCAGCTCCTTTGAATGCCTATCACCCCTTGGTGGGATGTCCCTGCCCAGTGTTGCCCCCTCTCCTGATTGTGCCCCCCTCTTGATCCTGTATCCTTGCCCTGGATGCCTGGTGTGTGCTGTGTAACTAAGCTAGCAATTGACTTTATAGGTCCAGTGTTTACACTAAGAAACCAAAAGGACACAGCAGTTTGTGAGGCTGAGCCAAGAGCATCACTGCTCCGCCTCCTTGGTGCTGTTCGGGAAAGTGGCTGTGATGGTTCTCAGCCCACCCCATGTTGCCCTTTCGTTTAGGGTTAGTCAGTAATGGTGGCCTCTTTGGGCCGGTCTCCAATCGCTGTGCATGGTGCATAATTGTGTTACATGGTGCTGATGTGATTTGTAGGTTGGTGCAGCGGGTTATGTGTTCTGCCTGGGCGGTAGGGCTGTGCGAATACCTTTTCCCGAATATTCAGCCGAATATTCGGTATTCAGGTCCCAGGTATTCAGTATTTGGTATTTGGCCAGAAAAGGTGTTTTTTTAAGGAAACTTTAAAAAACGCACTTTAACAACACCATTAATCACCCATTAAACCTAGTGTAGCATACACACCTCAATGATACTTCAACCACCAACCCAGAGCTCTCATTAATGCAACACAAGCTACATGCGGCACACTTGATCCACCACACCACACATATTGCACTCCAAAAACGATATCAAGCATTGCATTGGGTCAACACTGGAGGGTGTTCATGGTCACAGACACAGTAGCCCATGACATGGGCATCGGCGATTGAGTGCTTGCAATAATGGCAACTCAATCCTGGTGCATGTCGAAGGGGCCACTGCTGAGGAAGAGTGACTGAATGGGGGAGATGGGCACATATAGCGACAGAACATCACTATATGTGCGCGTGTGCGGGGGGGGCGGTCCAGCGTGATGGAAGGGAGGGAGGGTTGGCCTGGTGTGGTTGGTGTGGGGCTGCCAAGCTGGCCCCATAGCACGGTTGGTGGTTGTCACCCTAAAGGTGCAAGGGTTCCAGGTTCGGGTCCGGGCATGCCTACATTTTTGTGTGCCCATCCCCTAATTTTTTTTTCTTCAGATTTTGCATCCTCCCCAACATGCACCCCCGGGAGTTAAGAATTCTTTATTAGGGAGGTGTGGGGTAATGCAAGAGGCACAGCCCACTGCACGAACAATCAACATTTAAGTTCCTGGCACTGTTTTCCTGTGCGTTGGTGGTGTACATCACTGAAATAGATTTTCGGTGATATATACTTGCCCTGCCACCAATCGTGATTGAGCAATCGTGGTTATCACATAAATCCACAGACACAGGGTAGACGATGCTTTGGCCATGGGCATAAGAATAGTGGTAACAGTGGCTGTCATAGTGGTGACAGCTGAAAGGGTGGCTGCTGCATGAATGGCACCGGTGGTGGTGGAAATCACACTGACTGTAGATGTAGCAGCCATAGTGATAGCAGTGGGAACACTGGTGGTGGTGTCTGCTGCTTCCTGCACAAAGCATACATGCACTAATGCCCTCCTACTACTGCACAAAAGGATGTGACAGTGAATGTAAAGATGGAACAGGTGGTGACCCCAGTAGTAGTAATAGTTCTGCCAGTGGTATTAGTAGTAGTAGTAGTACTATTCCCAATGCTACAAGAACTAAAAGGCTTGCTTGGGGAGAAAATATTTGAGACCATCTAATAAAGAGACATCTGTCTGCCATCATCCATGTAGTCTATCTCACCACCTTCTCTGGAATTGTATTATGTATCAAAAGTATACAGTGAAGCAAGACAAGATGCAATTCAATACTTTGCAGTAAATGCTGTCACAAAATATTGGATGACTAGAGATTAACTGCCATTGAATTACACTGCTCCTTGCAGCATACTGCAGCACTTTGCAATAATTTTGCAGGCATGGAAAATAATTGAGACTGGTGATGCCACACTGGTAACTGGAATATTTCAGGCATATGAAATACTTGGGACTGGTGGTGCCACACTGGTAACTGGAATATTTCAGACATGCAAAATACTTGAGATGGGTGATGCCATCCTGGTAACTAGAATATTTCAGTCATGTAAAATACTGGAGACTGGAGATGTCATACTGGTAACTGGAATATTTCAGGCATGTGAAATACTTGAGAATGGTGATGCCATACAGGTAACCAGAACATTTCAGTCATGTGAAATACTTGAGACTGGAAATGCCACACTGTTAACTGCCATATTTCAGGCATGGGAAATACCGAGACCGGAGATGCCACACTAACTGCCATATTTCATGCACTCGAAATACTTGAGACTGGTGATGCCAAATTTGTAACTGCCATATTTCAGGCATGGGAAACACTGAGACTGGAGATGCCACACTTGTAACTGCCATATTTCAGGCATGTGAAACACTGAGACTGTGATGCCACACTTGTAACTGCCATATTTCAGGCATGGGAAACACTGAGACTGGAGATGACACACTTTTAGCTGCCATATTTTATGCACGTGAAATACTTGAGACTGGTGATGCCACACTGGTAAATGGCACCTGGAAAACTGTTAAAGGGATCGATGAAATATGGGCATAAGCAACACAGGGGATGACAGATGTAGCAGCACCAGTTGAGGATTTTGTATTGGGAACAGCAATCAATAGGTGGGTGGCAGTTTTAGGCACTGGGAACTGCAGGGCATGCTCATTCAAAAGAATACACCATGTCAGTGGAAGTAATAAAGGAAAAGGGTGCTGGTCACAGATTTGTGTTAGTATGACTTTGAATATAAATATTAACATGTGCTTATTTGCTAACAGAACAATGATGGTTAACACAGAATGGCTTGTGTATGGGTCAATGCTACAACACACAAATGTTGTATCGAGTACAAGACAATTATTTAATGCAATTGTTAGTGGCCATATGTGTACCCAAGGTGAGGTAGATTTATTTTTATAAACACAAGTTGTTCCACATGTGCTAGGTCCAGTGAGGATCGGTGAGGTTCCACCACCACCCCAGCAGTGCTGAACATTCATTTAGATGGTACGCTGGTAGGGGGGCAACAGATATATTTAAGGGACATCTGTGCCAAGTGCAGAGATGCTTTCATCCTTTTGATCCAGTACTCCACTGGATTTATGGAGAATGACTCCAGAGGCTCATTGAAATAACTGTCCAGCAGATTGGGTGCTGACTGTGGCTGCTGTTCTGTTCTCTTCCACTGCTCAGCCTGTAGTGATGAGCTGAATTCAGCCCAAGAGTTACCCTCCTTCTCAAGGTTTTCCATACTGCTTTCAGTTTGTGATTCTGAGACTGGCTCATCAGTAGGGTTACCTGATGGTTTCATCGACCCAAGGATGCAGAAACTAAGTTCTGAGCACATCTGCTTCTGAATGTCTGTAACCCTGTGAGTGGGCATTATAAGGTGTAGAACCTCACACTTGAAACATGGATCCAACATAGTGGCAAATATATGCTTTTTATTGGAACAGAGATCAGAAAATCTAACTTCTAGTTCTGTGGTGAGGTTTTCCACAGGGGATATCACTGTTCCTGGTGTCTGTTTTGGATCTTTCTCAGCATTTTCACTGAATCTCCTCATGACTTTTTTCAGAATCTGTACAGCAGGAATTACATGACTTAGCAGTGCAGAATCAGAGCTAAGGTCATGAGTGCTCCTTTCAAATGGGGCTAAAACCTTTACCAAGCCCTCAATCACAGCCCAGTCCTGATGTCCGAGGACTCCCCCATATCAGTTTCCATGCTCATCTCGTGAAGGGCCCGCTTTTGCTCCAGAAGCCTTTGCAGCATGTAGTAGGTGGAATTCCACCAGGTCTGTACATCCTGGATAAGATGAAGCTGCAGCATTTGAAGATGCTCTTGTAGTTGATGCAGATGATTTGTGGCTTTCACAGAGTGATGGAAGTGGCTGCATATGCTTCTGGCTACTTTGACTGTGTGATCTGCCTCCACTGTGTTGCCAAAGCCTTTGTCACCACCAAATTTAGTGTATAAGCAAAGCAGCATATCCCCTCAAAATTGCCATCTCTAAGTGCTTTTATCATATTTGTGGCATTGTCTGTGACCACAAACCCTACCTGCAAATTGTTGCCTTCAATCCATGGGCTCAACATCTCGTGCAGAAATGACAGTATGTATATGGCCCGGTGATCCTTTTCCATAACACTGACATTTAGCAAAGTAGACCTGCAGGGAGAGGGGGAAGAGACAGAACCAGCACCAGTACCACCATCACCACCAGTGACTACCACATCTGCAACACACCAGTGTGCTGTCAGTGACGTATATGCATGATTTGAATTCATGCTGGTCCATATGTCAGTTGTGCAGTGGAAAACTCCACCAATAGCCTGTGCTAGTAGTCTGGCAACTTCTTTTCTCAAATCATGGTAAATGTTGGGTACTACAGTATGTGAAAATGTGGTCCATGATGGTATATTATGGTGCAAATGCTGCAGCAACCTACGGAAACCTGTGTTTTCCACAATGGAAAATGGCTGCAGATCCAAGGCCATCATCTGACCAATTAAACTGGTGATCTGCTGTGCTGTTGGGTGTGATGCCTGGTATTTGGTGCGGGCATGGAAGGCTTGCATGATGGGTGTAGTCAAAGCGGTACCACATCGCACTGATTTTGACTTTGAACCCATGGTAGAGGGTGTTACAATAATAGATGATTGAGCAGAAGAAGGAAGAATGGGTGATGCTCCTGTATGGGGATGCGCTATAAGTGGTGTAGGGGAGTTGAGGGCACACTGTCTGTCTCAGTAATAGAATCACTAACAATACTTTGTGCATCTACTGGACCAGTACCAGAAGAGGAGCTGACAGGCACATGTTGTGGAGGGGGAGGAATAGCTGTGGATCACTGAAGTGCATTGGGATGTTTCATTCGGAGATGGTTCATCATTGATGTTATTGTGAGATCTGAAAGGTTTTTACCATGACTTATAGTACAGCCACACACAGCATACTGCCTTTGTTGGATCATATTTTACAACACTAAAGTACAGCCACACCACACTTTTCCTTGCACTGACAGTGGAAGTACAGGCCCCAATAGGGCGACCATGGGCATGTTTTGCCCCTTTCCCCTTATCAAACCTGGGTGCAGTGGATGCAGTCGTTCTACCCCTTTCTTTCTCTGCAACAGATGTAGTTGTAAAACTACTTTGTGTATCAGATGGAGTTGAACTTGACACAACTCTTTGAAAGGACAGGATGGACTGGTTTTTTTTTTTAGGAGGAGGAGGAGGGTGACCCTGACTGGCCTGCTTGCCATGACAAGAAGCACTGCATTTTTTGGCAGCTGCACATTCACGCTTCTCACACAGATATGCCGCATATTCGGCCTCATTGCCAAATTCACTTAGGTGGGTATCACTGTCAGATGATGTACTTAGCAAGTCTTGAGGCTCTGGTAAATATTCAGAACCAGATGAATGCTCTTCTTCTGAATCCTCCACATCAGCAAAAGGAAATGTGGTGAGAGGAAACTTGCGAGGCTGAGCAACAGTACATTTTGGCAACACAATTGGTGCAGTCATTGTAACAGTCTCATGGTCAGTACTAGTCACAGTACCTATGGTCATGAGCACAGTTGGCAAAGTAGTAGCACTGTCGACCGTAGTCCTGTTGCCAGAATTACAATCAGGAGTTACAGCTGAAGAAATTGGCATCATATTACAGCTAGTTGTAATACTGGGAGCAGTAGTCATAGTGACAGCAGAACACTCTGGACTACTAATGGAGGCAAAGGTTGTTGTGACAGTGGCTGTGCAAGGAGCACAGATAACAGTGCACACTATTATGGCAGTGGTGGTGTCAACAGTACAAAAAGGATTTGCTCTGGTTGCTGAAATCACGGCACTGGTGGTGGTGGGGAGGAGCAAACTGATAGGCGATGTTACCTCAATGGGGGCAGTTGTGTGAATAGTACTACCACTGGTAGTGGGGGTGGGTTCTTGTTCTTGTATAACTGGAGATGTCAGCTGTAAAGCCCTCCTACTTTTATAAAATGATGGTGCTGCAAATGTAGTACTAGTAATATTAGTGGCAGCAGTTGAAGTTATAGTAGTACTAGTACTACCCCCAATCTTACTGACACCAGAACCTGAAGGCTTATCAGGGGAGAAAACTGTTTTAGAGTGGCAAATATGAACAGACCTTCTCTCATCCTGTTCCTCACCACTTACGACTGGTGGTGAAGATGCCTTGCTTGGGCTGGACCATGCACGTTTACGGGATTGATGAGACATGGTCCGTAACTTACTGTGTATATTATTTATGATTAGTGTATTTGTTTATGTTGGTGCTTCTTGCAGAAAACAACAATAGCAACACTGCGTATGTAGCAGCTAATAAAGTCAAGCTGATACTAGAGAGAGATGGAGTCAGCAAACAACTTCTTACTTGTACGGTGTCAGTTGTGCAGTCATACAGTACAGCAATTCAAGCTTTGAAGGTGCACCAAACAACTTACAACACACAGAACCTAGTGAGTCACACCTGACACACACAGAAATACTAAAGAAGTTCACAGAAAATTTATGTGTACACACTCACAGTAGTGCACACACAGGGGGAGAAGACACACAAAAAAGAAAAAACTCACATGCACACAGGAGGCCACTCAGGTGCAGTGAGCTGTGGAGGGAGGAGTCACCTGCGACACCCTCCTTACTCAGTTGAACAGGGATCTGAGCCAAGACCCAGACTAGAACTTCGACAGCCTGTTTGGTGCTGTCCTCACTGCTAATATATTCCTCCCTTGGAATCTTGGCCAGGGGAGGGGCTGTACAGGTGATGGAATTACGATCTCTGTCCGTTTGGATCCTTGAGCGGTGCATGGCGTGCTGGGTCTTTGGTTCTGTCTCCAGCTCAGAGGGTCGTGGCTGTTCCAGTGCATTACTTTGCTCGGTTAGTCCTTTCTTCTCAGCTGGTCCTTTGGGGATCATCACCATTTTGGGGATGGTGGCTGCCATCTTCTCTGTGTCAGGTTCCCTTTGTCTACAGTCCCCCGACTCTCTGCTGTTGGCATAATTGTTCCTCCTTTCACTTGGGGCAGTCTTTTGGTTCCTAAAGTTTCCTGGGAGATGTAGTTTAAATCCTGTATTGGGGCCATTGTTTGCTAACCCATTTCTGTATCTTCTGGGGGTTTGAGCCCGTGAAGTCCTGACCGTCTTCTGAGACCCATAGGTTACCCAGCCCTCAGAAGCTGTACTTGATATTATTTCCCTAAGTTTGGCATTCAGCAGTCCAAATTCTTTGCTGTGCATGAGCACCTCATGGTAGAAGTTTCGGTAGATTGAGATGTTGGCCCCTTTCCATCATAGTTTCCCCATGTCTCTTGCTACCCGGAGGATCCTTTCTTTTATTGAGTAGCACTGGATGTAGGCTATTAGGGGCCATGGGGAGTTATTGCTGGCTTGCTGGCAGTCTGCCATCCTGAGGCCCACTCCACTTCCACTGGACCTTTCCACCTTGGGTCTAGGAGACATGGATAAATTCATTAAGGAAGGACTCTATGTGTTGATCCTCGAGCCCCTCTAGGACACCAAGTATTCTTAAGTTATTGCATCATCCCCTGTTCTCCTGGTCCTCTGCTCTCTCCCAGAGTTTCTGAATACAGAGTTCATGATCCTCTAGACGGTGGATGACATTATGCTGGTGGCATTCTGGTTCATCAGCCCTTTCAGGACATTTGCTTGACCCTGGAGCTGCTTAATGTCCGCAGATGGTACCTGTTAAGGCTGTGTTTTCTTCTGCCATATCCATTACCAGTATTTCCAACATTTTGGTTATATATTCCAGTGAGTCAGCCATATGTGTGCCCAGGGTCTTGGAGGTAGATGAAGCCATGGTGTGCCCCTTGCGGTCTGGTCTGTGGTCTGAGGAGCACCTGAGGTGAGAGGACTGGGGTAAGTAGCTCTATATCTGTACAGCCCCTTTAATTTCTTGTTGGTTTTTAGCCCTGTTGCAGACAATTACTCCTGATGGAAGTAAAGACCCATAGTGCTCTGAGGTGTCATTTTGCCCGGTACTGTTGTACCTTTGGCACTCTTTAACAATCTTGCTATATTTTGAAGCTTTGCTGAGGGGGGAGGGTAAGCTGCCTCATGTTACACTGCCGCACCATTTAGTCAATTTAGACCATCTTGCACTTTGCCTTTTCAGAATGTTTCCTTTTTTCATAGCGAGCTACATTAAATATACTTTGCCAGACGGTTACTCTGCCCTCCGGTGCCCCAATCTCAGTTAATTTATATTTTAGAACATAACTGGGATGGAGCTGTGTAATCAGGTGCCTATCTCTTGTCAGTGCAAAATCACACCTCGCATAGTTAAACATTTTATTAAATTTTTGTTAGAACAGAAAAGTACAGTACAGCAATAACCACATGGATATAATAGTCTACAATGTACTTAGTAATCTTATCTTATGCTTAAGTATTATTGCTGTAATATACCAGAAGGAGAAAATCCACATGATCATGCATTATAGAGTGATTAGTAGAAGTTGATATGATGGGTGAGTACAATTATCCGATTCCTAAGACCATAACATGTAATTGTGGTTCAGAATACAGCCGATATTCTCATACTATCTGTTCACCTGTCTAACACAGGAGCTAGCTTCTTTGTTAACCAGAGTGTTATGGACTATATACTAAGATATTAGAGTCCTATAATAACTGGTCAGTAATTTGTTCTATGAGCTGAACCAGTTATAATTTGCCATTATAACCCATGGGTTATAACAGCGAGCACGTGCCCAGTCCATCAAAAACAGCCGCTCTCTCATTGGCTGTTCAACTTGTCCTGGGCAGGCTAATCGCATTTCAAAACATGGCAGCTCCTTATCCCGGGAAGCGAGGAGCCACCAGACAGAGTCCCATCGTTTTTACTTTATTTTAACTCACTTACAATTTAAATTCAGAAAAAAGTTATATCTGGTTGATCCTACTATTTGGCAGCTGCAGCAGACAAGAACTGCCAGGGGAACGTCTCAGACGGACCGAGACCTGCTAGACTGGGGTAAGAAGTGATTACTATCAAAAAGCTCTTCTCAACAAAAGCACAAACTGAATTTTAAAAAATAGCAGCTCTAAAAAAAAACTGAAGGAGCCAGAGAGAGAAGGCATGTGTGTGTGTGTGTGTGTCTGTCTGCAACAGTGAGACAGTAAAGTAAAGTTGAAAAAATTGCAGTCCAGCAATTATAAAAAATAAAAGATAGGGAAGTGTGATTTAAACTCTATTTTAATGGTTGCCCTCAGTGTGGGATGCTTTAATAAACCCCTTGGGCTTTGCCTTAGGGAGTTTATGTAGCATCCCACACCTTGGGCAACCATTAAATTTTCATTAAGCACACTTCCCCATCCATTATTATGTTTGCTTGCACGCATGTGCAAGAAACATAGTGCCATCATCCGAGTTTTCGGAGGTGTGTCAGCCCTCTTCCATTTCAGTCAGTGTGTTTGCAGGCGCGGCCGCAGTTCTCCAATGCCTGCTGGAGCTGTCAATGACAGCTCCAAATTGCAGTGGCATAGAGTTGAAAGGGGGAGCTACGCTTCAGTGAGCAGCAATAAGATATCGCCTGCTCATGCGTGCTCCCCCTACACACTCAGACACACACACACACATGCTGCATGCTGCCCCCCCCATGCACACACTGTATAGCCGGCGGGGTGCTCAATCCCCGTCAGCTGTGCTGTGCCCCAAACACAGTTCCATATGCCACGCTGGGTGCCCACCCCAGCATGGCTACACATCATATAGCCCGGCGGGGTGCCCAGTCCTGTTGGCTCCACTCTCTCCCGGATACAGGGCGTGCTGAGAGCCCACCCCAGCGTGGCAACAGATCTATAGCTGACAGGGGTGCCCAATCCCTGTCGGCTCCATGTCCCCAACCAGCCATCCTTCTGCACACGCCTGGGAGCCCACCCCAGCGTGGCAAACATCCCGCATCGCTGTAATAAAAAAAGAAAAACTGAAAATCAAAATGGTCCTCGCAGTGTCTGCCCCCACCCGCACTCACCTACTGCACACCCTGCCTCCCCACCCCCCACCCCATACTTACCTCCAGACTCCGCCACGATCTTCAGTGGACCGGGAACATGTCTGCACTCTTCAAAGCCAACCGCGAACTGAGGAAATGCCGGTAAGCTGTATAATGGGATAAATAGGGTTTTTTCAACTTTTTTGCATATCTCAGGCATTTTTGGGGAATTTTGGGCCCAAATTTTCAACATGGGGTTTTTGGGACCCCTCTTCATGAATTATTGCACTGTCATGGCATTATTCGGGCCCAAAGGGTGATTTCGCAGTCACTGCGTGAAATCACCTTTCAGGACTGAGTAACAAAATGACACAGCCACTGTTCATAAAGGTGGTCTCTCAAAAAGCCTATGTTGAAATTTTGGTGGAAAAATTCCTAAAATTGACTGTTTTACGAGCGTGCGTTGCGCAGTTCCTATGCACACTCGTAAGTTCGTGAATTTTCAATATTTTCACTCCAGATTTTCAACATTGCCATTTTACCACACCTCCTTATGAGCAGTATAGCTGTCATTTTTCACATCTTGCCCAAAATGTGTTTCCACCCATGTAGCGCACAATGGCGCAGTTGGTGTGCAAAATCAATGTATGGGACACATTAAGAAAATCACAGTGACACTGTTCATGAGCAGAGGTCTTAAAATGGCTATGTAGAAAATTTGGTGAAAAAGTCCTAAAAATGACTGTTTTACGAGCGTGCGTTGCACAGTTCCTACACACGCTCGTAAGTTTGCGAATTTTCAATATTTTCACTCCAGATTTTCCACATTGCCATTTTATTACACTTCCTTATGAACAGTATAGCTGCCATTTTTCACATGTCTCCCAAAATGTGTTTCCGCACATGTAGCGCACGATGGTGCAGTCAGTGTGCGAAAGCAATGTTTGGGACAGATTAAGAAAATCACAGTTACACTGTTCATGAGCAGAGGTCTTAAAATGGCTATGTTGAAAATTTGGTGACAAAAGTCCATAAAATGTCTGTTACAAGTTGGCATTGTGCAGTTTCCACGCACTCTCGTAAATTCATGACTTTGTAATATTTTCAGTCCAGATTTTCACCAGTTGCAATTTTCCACACTTCCTTATGAACAGTACAGTTGTCATTTTTCACAACATGGCCAAAATGTGTTTTCACACTTTCAGCGCAGAGATGCGTGATCGCTGTGGGAAATCATTGTTCGGGACAGATAAAGAAAATCACAGTGACACTGTTCATGATCGGAGGTCCCAAAATGCCTGAATTGACAATCTGCTGTAAAAAATACCCACACTAATTACATTACAGGTGTGCGTTGTACAGTTTCTATGCACGCTCGTGACTTCACCATTTTTTTTTATATTTTTACTGCAGATTTGCAGCATTGCCATTTTTTCCACCTCCCCATGAACAGTACAGCTGTCATTTTTCACATCCTGTTCGGAATGTGTTTTTGCACCTGTGGTGCTAAATGTCGTAGTCACTGTGCATAAGCAGCTTTCAGCTAACAAACTGATATTGCCACTGTTAATGAGGTGGGGATCTCAAAAAAAAAACATGTTGAACATTTGGAGTGAAAATACCAACGAATGCCTGAGCTGTTAGGGTTTCCAACCATAACGCCCCACCCTGTAGAGAATGACAGGCATCAGGGGCGTGACTTGAGATTCTTGCCTGTAATGCTCATACCATTCCGCACCCTGCAGCCAGTGAGAGGCATCGAGGTATGCCTTGGACTCTTCAACCCCAAAGTTCACCCCATTCTCCTATACCGCACCCATCTCCCCATATTTCCTGATGGAATGAGGTGCGCATAAGGGCCAAAGACCCCAAGGCACACCGTGACACTTGTCAGTGTCTGCAGGGTAGGGTGTGGTGAAATGGCATGGCCGTTATGCCTGACGACCCAAAGGCACACCCCAATGCCTGTCACTCTCTGTAGGGTGGTGGTGGGGTTGGCTTCAGTTTAATACTTCATTGCCATTCCTATGATGCAGCTCTGTAACTTCTGCACTACCATTGCCAATGCCAGCAAGCAAACATTCGGCATTGACAAATGCTTGTTCTATATGTAATAGCTGTTTTAACAAAGGAGAACTATTTACAGATTAGTGTACCAAGATAAGTGGGGACCAGAACTTAACCAGTTCATGTCAGCTATGAACCCATTTGGGATTGTTACACTTTACTTTGCCAGAGGTCAAACGGGGAAGGGGGCAAGTGGGGGAGGTTTCCCTGTAGTTTAAATAGGGTCAGTGACCCTTGAAAGTTTTATCTTTTCCAGTGCCTGTTCTGGAAGAGGCAAAGATGTTTGGTTAGGTAAAGCTCGACCAGGATTGGTGATGTGGAGAAAATCCATAAAGGAAGCCCATATTTTATCATATTTCAAAAGAGTGTTAGTGGAGATGTGTGACATTCTTTCATATTGTGCTAGTTGCATCATGCATTTTAAAAATTCACTGTAGGTGGGAATTTCCATGGAGTGCCATCTGTGAACCAGGAGTCTCTTAGTTTCTATACTAGCCAGTATAACCAAGTTTATCTGATTTCTACTTAAGTGTGGAACTGCTAACGTGGAACCCAACACAAATAGGTCCGGGGTTCAACAGTATAGGTGACTGTAGCAGACTTTGAAGCATTTTTTTGTATCTGCTTCCAGTATGTAGTGAGTCTTGAACAAGACCAGAGAATGTGATGCAGATCTCCATTAGGCTGCAAACATCTTCGGCATGTATTAGTTAAGATGAGACATGCCAAATGAAGTACTGCTGGTGTCTGGTACCACCAGTGAAAAACCTTGTTCTGTACCTACATACTGCAGCATGTCTGACCTGTAAATGGTCTCCCTTCCAACACTCCTGCCATTCTTCCTCTGGTACCCGATGACCCAGAGCAGATTTCTAGGTTTTTTTTTGGCAGACAGAGTCTGATTCAGGATATTATCTCTGATTAGGGAATAGATGGCTCCTGCTCTGCCCTTTTTAAGTGTTAACCATTTTGGGAAAGGATGGCATACTAGTGAAGTTTGTACAGTATGGACAGTCTGGCTCTGATGGGATACTACACTTCTCAGTTGCAGGTATCTCCAAAATTTGGATTTGTGCAAGCCATATCACATCTGGAGTCCCTGAAAAGAGTCCAGTGTAACCAGTTTAGGTACAAATATGTCTTTTGGAAGGAGAATGCCCTTTTGTTTCTCTTCTGTCCTGGTGAGAGGCACACCTCCTACTTTGATATTTTGATTGCCCCACAAGGGGCTGTATAGTGGGTGGGACAGATTCGTTTTAAGCCATTTACCAAACAGGAGCCAGACAAACTTCGAGGTAGCAATCTTAGGAGGGGCTATAGAGGGTAGTTTGTGTCTGTCATACAGGCATACAGTAGGAATATGGCCCCCTAATATGTGTAGTTCTATTGCCATCCATAATTGACTGTTAAGGCCAGGATCTGGAAACCATCTAAGTGATTGAGCTACCCTATATGCCCAAAAATAGACTTTTAGCCAGGGTAGACTCCAGTCTCCTTTCTTCCAATGAGATCTAAGTTTGTGTCTACTACAGTATATCTAGGAAGTTTACCATCCCAGATATAGCTGCCCAGAAGTTTATCCATATGGGAGAACCATTCTTCAGAGACAGGAGAATTTGAGCAATTAGAGCTGGTTTGGGGCTATGATCATTCTGAGTGCTTCAATTACATAGAAACAGAGAAATTGTCAGCAGATAAGGACTGCCTGGTCCATCTAGTCTGCTGGTAAGCCCTTGTACTGGATTACAGACCATTCCATGTGTCCACCACCCTCTCTGTGCAGAAGAACTTCCTCACATTTCCTCTTGACCTCCTCCTGCCCCCTCTCCCTTTGTTTCATTCCTGTGACCCAGGAGAAAACTGAAGCAGGCAGCATTCTCTGTCACCTAAGCCTCCCTCTGATCAGCTACTCAGTTAAGACACCAGTGCCTAGATATGGAGAGGGAAGGGAGAGAGGGAGGGAGGTATGGCAACATGCAGAATGTTGGGGGAATTTGTAATACTGTGAATTGTGAAGCAGGTATTGTTCTGCAAGCTAACTGCACCGGTGGCAGGACTGCTACAGAAAAGGGAGATAGGTCTTAAAAAAAGAAATGGCACCAGTCTCCTAGTACATTAGTTCAATAGGAGAGCTGTGATGTTAAAATTAACCAGCAAGTGCAACATGTTTAAAATGAGCAAACTATATCAACTTCATTAAAATCAAATCTCCTTTTGTTAACTAGATATCATATTGACTCATTCATTAAAAAAACTCAGATTGGCACTAACAGCAAGATACAGAGGGAGTTTGAAACAGACTGACATTCCCCCCAACTTATCACTTCTGGTGTAGACAGCAAGGGATGGTGCAAAGCGTTTCTTGAAGCAGCACCATTTTGAAAAATTAAAATAAAATCCAAATCAATTCCACACAAACCAAAATCCCTTTCTATATTGAAAACACTGCAAGTCTGAACTGTTTACATAACCTAACAAGTCTGAATGCAGTATGCAGTCCACTAGCTCTTTAAAAGCCTCCCACAATGGGTGTAGGTGGAGAACATTGACCATGCAACTAGCATAGTGTAAAGCTATAGTGAATACAGTGTTGCATGCATGCTACACTGTACTATAGCTGCGCTAGGCTACTTTTGTTGCATGTTTGGTATTGAGTTAGAGTTTGCCAGTTTGTTTGCATAGTGGGGCTCCTCCCCCCCCATACACCCTTCTCTTTTTATACACTGGGGTGTGAGGTTGAAGCCCCCAACTCAAATAAACTAATCATGTGTTTGCTGATGATTTAGGTTTTGTCTGTTTGAGATGGGGGTCCACCCCCATCCCCTTGATTTTTTAACACAGAGAGTGTGGGTGGCAAAGCCCCCACCCAACTCAAATTAATTTGAAAAAAAAGAAACTGCTAAGTAAGCCTCATACATTGTGGAATGGTTTGCAAGTATGCTTTGTAATTTTGTTCTTGAAAGTTTAATAAAGATTCAGTTAAAAACAAGAAACATATAACAGTAAAGCAGCAAGACGTTATGTCACAACGTAACATGTAACTGTAAATAGTGTCATCAGTACACTACACTAATTGCATAGGTCCACAGTGGGGCCAATATTCTCCTCTGTTGCTCTACAATGTGGCTACCATAGTGTCCCCATGTTGTTGATTTGAATAAAGTTATCAGCGGTGGATTGTAACCAGGGTTTAAAATGGGGATCTAGCATTAGTAATGGGTCCATTCTCCATTTGGGGAATTTGTGTGGCATGCCACCAAATAACAAGTCTAGCTGTATTGGGGCATAATCTGATATTACCAAGGGCTTAATTGTGGTTGTCACTATCTGAGGCATTAGTTGCTGAGAAATGAGCCACATGTCTATTTTGCTATACATCTCATGTGTGAGAGAGTGTCAGGTGTAGTCTCTTACTCAGTATTTTGAAGCCTCCATGCATCTGCTAGGGTTTGGTCTGTCATCTGTAACTTTAGTGTGTTAACAGCCCTGAAATTAGGTTCTGGTTTGCACTGACGTCTATCTGTCATGGAGTCTAACACCAGATTTAAATCTCTCCTGAGTAATAATGGAACATTAGTGTCATTAAAGCTAGCCACTTGGGCAGCCAGGGAGTGAAAGAACTGGTGTAAGTTAGTGTTTGGGGCATAAAGATTGCCCACTACTAAAGAGCCCTGAAGGGTCTGAAATAAAGTCAAAATCAAGTGGTCTTCTTTATCTTAAGCTGTTTTTCATCCATGCCAGATTTTTATGTTGTTGGAGTAATACTACGGACTTCCTGTCCTTTTCAGTCCTTTAATAATTTTTGTGATTCTATGCTAGTAAGCCTGGTTTCTTGCAAAGGGACTAGTTGTGTTTGAAGTTTTTTAAGGTGGTTTAATACCTGCTTACCTTTTATCAAGGAGTTTAAACCCCATACGTTCCAATTATGGCACCTTAAATCTGCCATTGAGAGGTGTAAAAGTAAAGTGTCTTGAGTGGAATATTGTGAAAGGGAAAGGCAAGCCAAATATTAACACAAACCTTACATGTGAGTTAGGTGAAGGAAGCCCAGAAAAATTCCTTCCCCATCCCCATGACCCCAGCGTAAGGCATGAATCCCTAAATCTGGCAGCTCTAGTGCCAAAATTTGCTGATCTGTTGAAGGTACACTTAAATATTATAACCTCTAAACTGAGAACCATAAAACCATGAACTAAAAATAAAAGTCAGCAGGAGTATGAGTAATTTCTGCTAATGCAGAGATGAGTTAACATGCAAATAACAGCAATTAAGTAACTACACCTAAATAAATTGGGCTGGTTGTTTAAATGCACCCTAAGCCCTCTATAGGAGCACTGAGGGTGGCTAAGTCATAGTTTGAATGTAGAAATTAGACTACAGATTATTAATAACATAAGAATACAAAAATAACAATTCCAAACAAATGGAATTCTTCTAAATGATGATAGCAGTATATCCCGCCTCCGTCTCCCCCCAATCTCTCATCCTAAAAGGGAGCTGAATTACTTCCTTTATGAGTAGACATCATGTGCACAGTATGGTGACAGAGTATGCAGGCAAGGCATGATATCTGTAGTAATGCCCATTGCAATAACTAACTGGAGCCCTGTATTTCCTTATTATTGACAAAAGTCAGTGTGGATCTCTTCCAGGAGAACGTCCTTATACCAGTTGGTTGTAGAGGAGTTTCATTTAGAGACGCGGGTAACAGAATCATATACTTGTTGTATAGGTAGTATAGGTAGTATAAATATATAGGTATATAGGGGTCTAGAGAGAAAGAGAGATGCACCATGATCAAACTCATTGGCATATAATGAATTCAATTCGATTATGTCATCCTATATTCTTTGCTGGCTGTATAGGTAAATGAGCTTCAAGTTAATAATACCTTGGTGTCAGGTGTCAGCTAGCTAGAGGTCTTGTACTACCTCCCCATTTGATCACTTAAGTGGTCAACTAAATATGCAGCCATGGCACTGCCTCTTAAAAGAGCTGGGTGTAGTATGTATTTTGATAGATGAGCTGAGTTGTGCTAAGAGGCTGCACCCTGTATACATGGTCTAAAGGGATATTTCAATGCTCACAGAAACTTAGCTACTGTAGCTGTGCCCCAAATTGTAAAAAACTTCTAACAATAACACCTTGCATGCACTTATGCAGTGCAAGAGGTTTGGTTCTCAAATGCTACGGTGTATAATTTCATATAGGTACGTGCATGTTAGGATATGTAGGAGTGTGAGTGGTGTGCTGCCTCTGATGTTTAGCTTTGTCCCCATCTACTGGTGGCCAAGTAGAGAGCTAAAGTTTCCCTTAACATGAGAGAAACTGCAATACATTAAACAGTTTATCACGGCATAGAAACTTCAGATCCAGGCAATGTGTTTGTTTCCCTCCCTCCAGTGCATAACCTGGAGTTTGGGAGAATAGCATATTCCTGTCATGGCAGAGCTCTACATTACAGACAAAATGACAGGATTAGCACACCCTGTGAGCAGGGAGTGTTGTGAACAAAGGGGTATGTAACCTATTAGAAGGTCAAAAGGGGCACTGTCTAGAAGACAGAAAAAGAAAAGATTCAGCATCCAGCCACTATGACATAAAAGAAATCACGAGTGACCCAGAAACAGGTCAACAAACTATTTAGAGATGTATTACTGCAGCTTAATTGGGTGCATTAAAGCTAAGGTCCCTTTTTGATACAAGTTCCAGGTGCTGATTATCCCCTAGGTGAAAGTGTGGGTGCTTTGTAACCTCTTCTTTTAGCTCCTGAATTAATTTAAACAAAACATAATGGAGCTGTAATATAAAAGATTATATAAAATATGAGTTCAAACAGCAAATGTAACATTTAACAAATCAAATGAGATCATATGTTCCTTGGCTGCTGTAATATCTGTAGGAGACTGTAGGAGGGACAGGGATCATGGAGCCTGCCCTTCATCCTTTGGGTACCCAGGACTGTAGCAAGGTGCTAAACAACAGCAACAGTAGCTAAACATGGCTCTGTGGCACAGTATCAGCTGGAACACTACCTTGGCTATGACAATATAATTGCAACTTGAAGCCTGGTAGCCACAAAGTAGACACCTAGAGATGCATAAAAGTCTTTGCTGGCTAGGATACAGTACCATTTTATGTAGCAGAATCATCTTGAATTGACTGATTGAAGCAAGCAGCCTGTTAGGGGTATTGAGAGTGTGGCAGCAAACTCATTCCTTGCTGGATCAGAACTTTTACGGGTGCACTAAGCCTGGTTGTACCTCATGGACTGAGGTTTCCTAGGGCAGATAGAGTCAAAATGAATTGGGCCACATAATTGTAAAATGTGGCCAGCAGGATCGTCACCTCCTCTGCATCAACTTCCTAGTCTGCTTTAAGAAAGCAAATAGGCTGTGTTTACAATGTGTGGTTAGGTCAGAAGCTGCTCCTCTTGCACAAATACACTTTACAGTGCGGTAGATGGACATTCAACCATTGGACTGGCAGTGGGCATAGATTGTGTCGCAGAAGCACCCAAACCCACAACTGCGGCCCAGGACGAAGGGTCTGGGGATTCCATAGAAGCAGGTATCTGTGCTGGCATATCTGGAACTGGTCTTAATGAGTCCATCTTATCAAGGGAATGGGGAACATTAGCCAATTACCCAGTCAACAAAACTAAATAAATAAAATAAATAAAAATATTTATACCCCACTAAAATTGCCATCAACCCATCCTCCTTGTCAGATATGGGGCTGGTGCTTCTGCTTCTCGATCTGAAATTGTGCTGATTCGGGTGATCCTTTAGGCTGTTTTCTCCTGCTTTGATGGTGCTTTTTACTGTTGGGCTGTTGTGAGCCTGCAGTTTCCTTGTATTTCCCTTCTTCACTCTCTAATCCTTGAGTTAGTCAAGTTGGGCTGCTGGGGCCATATGGAGGGTCCTCCTCTTCTCTGGATCTGATCTTCAGATTGCTGGATCCCAGGGCTCTGGGTCATTCTTTCTGCATGAAGTCTATGGTGGCTTCTGGTGTGTTAAAAGCCTGGGGGAGCCTCAAACCATGATTCATAGTTGAGCTGGGTATTTTAACATGAATGGGACACCTGCCCTATGGAGGGTTTGTCTGACAGTCAAAGATTCTTGCCTGTGGTTTGTGAGGTCCCTGGAATAATGAGAGAAGATCACCAGTTTGTAAGGTTACCATTCCATGGTCATTATTTCTTGAGCTCTGCAAAGAATATCTTCCTTAATGGGGACATGCAGGAAGCAGGCAATTATGGGCCTATGTCAATCACCCAGTTTAGGCAATGGTGCCAGTGACCTACGTGACTGTTCTGTGTAGAACCTTGGCTTTCCAGACAGTTGGAGGATTTGGGGAAGGGCATGGGCAAGAAAAGTAGAGCAATCCTCAAGTTCCATTTATTCTGGGAAACCAATAAATTTTAAATTATTACATCTGCCATGATTCTAGGTGTCATTGATTTTTTTCTTGTAGAAGTCTGATAGTCTGTTCCTGTTGGCATAAGCAGGTGGTGAGATCATGGCAGACATCCTCTGTAGCTTGTAATTTCTGTTCAGTAGTTGCCATTATTTCTTGTAGGAGTGTAATTTGTTTGGTATTATGGCTGGCTCCTATTTTTAAGTCTTTTAGTTCCATTAGCAATTGTGCAAACATAGCGGGCGGATATTTAGACTGTGCCAGGCAGTGGCACAATCTTGGGAGCAGCACAACTTGGCTGTGCCGGGGCTAGAACCAGGCGATATTCAATGGTGTTGCACCATGGCTCAGCACCATTGAATATGGCATGGAAGGTGCACACACTGCACATGGAGCGGTGGCACTGTGCCAGCACAAGCCACAGAAAGGGAGCACGGGGATGCACCAGAGCAAGTGCAGATGTTCTAGGTGCATCACCTGCAATATTCAGCCTGGGTCATCCAAATGAGGCCAAAATGCATGCAAGGTGCAAATGGGGCCATTTGAATGTCTTTGTGGCCCCATTTGCATGTGATGCACTGATCCCCGGCGAATTGCACTTGGCACCCTGCCATGCTGCCATCGGGGATTGACACCCTGGTGGGCTATTGCAGCCCCCCAGATCCCGTATGCCCAATCGCAGGCATCTGTAATAATTTCAGTAATCTCTGGTGGTCTAGCGGTAACACCCCCTCGTATGCCCGATCGCAGGCTGTTATGGAAATACCAAATTACCTGGTGGTCCAGTGGTACCCCCTCCCCACCCACCCACAGAGGTTCCCTGGCCACCCAGCACCCCCCATCATTGGTGGGCAGCAGCCCTGCCCACATGCTGCCCAGCTGTCTGCTGAATGACAGCATACAGTATGATCTGTATGCCTATTGGTCCCAGCATGGACCAATGGACCTGCAGACCATTGTACTGTTGATGACATGTGAATGAACGCATTCATTCACATATCCAGTCCTGTGTAGTACAGATATATATATATATATATATATATATTATATATATATATATATATACACACACACACGCACACACAAACACACATATTTGTATGCATGTTACACATTGCATATAAGTATATAAGTGATACACATTGGGGATCTCATGAGTGGTGTAGACAGCACATATAAATATGTAAGTGATACACAGTGGGGACCTCATGAGTGGTATAGACAGCATGAGTATAGAAATACCTTATCTATCACATAAGGTCCCCTCTGCATATTTCATTTATGCAATAGGCTAGGACCTTAAGGGATAGATATTTTTCTGCTTTTTTAGGCATAACATTATTTCTAAGTCTGTTATTTTTGAACTAGTATTATTGTGCTTTCCCCCATCCTGATTGCTATAACCATTGCCATGGAAGTGAGGTCAGGATGACAAGCTGACACTGTGATGTGGTAGTTCGGTAGTGCCGCAGAACTTTCACAGAATTTACAAACTACCACCACAGAAGTTCTGTGGCAAATGGTAATCTTGCCACAGAACTTGGTCCCAATGTGCTGCAGAAAAGTAGGGGCTTTGGCTATCATATATGTTTTCAGGGGGCTGGACAGCGTGTGCACCTGACAGTGCACTGCACACATGCTGTTAGCAGATTATTGCACTGCTCACTCCTGATTTTCAACAAAAAAACCATCATGACAGAAAGGAGGCACCAAAAATATTTCATGGTAAACGGACATTGTTAAGTAGGAATATGATAGGACTGCCAGAAGCACGCTGCACTAACACTGTGGACAGGTGCTGGTACAGAGTAGCTAGCTCCAAAAGTGCAAGAGAAACCCACAAAGCCACCACTCTATACGAATACATGCCAAGAAAAAATTTTCAGTGCTACTACAACTTTATTGATGGCAAAACAAGCCACACAAAATGCCCCCTGTGCTTTGGAGCTTAGGCCTTCATTAGGGGGCACACTCATGAAGGCCTAACTGCCAAAGCGCAATGGTCATTAGTGTGCCTTGTTTTGCCATAAATACATTTGCACTAACAGTGAGCATGTTTTATCGGCATTTATTCATGTGGAGTTATGGCTTTCTGTTTTGTTTTTTTAAGTAGGAATATAATGAGGTCAAAGACAACACTTTCTTACTTTATTTTATTTCAGCTGTTTTGGACATAGTTCTCACCATTTTTGGGAGTTAAACAAGGTTATGCAAAAGAAAATGGAACACACACTTAACATTATTATACACATAATGGTGCACAATGGGGGGGACAAACAACAACAAAAATGGATAGTGACCTATGTCAGGTGACCTAAAGGTATGCAAGACAAATGCCAGAAGGAAGTAAGGAGGGCTGGGGGACAGGGTATACTGGGATATACTGGGAACCATCACATCAAAATGAAGTCAAAAACTGGCTGTACAAAGGAGGGGAACTAAAATGTTGAAGGGTATGCACCGGAATGAAGCCAGGTGAAGATACACTAAATTACATTACATACAAACACAAGAAAGGGAGGGGGGGCATGATAGAAACTGTCAAGTACAGAAATGGACTCAACAATAGGGTAGCTGCATCCAGAACAAAAGATGTGCATGAAGAAGGGACCAAAATTTCAAGATAGAGGAGGGACAGATCAGGGGCAAAACTGCAAACTATTTTTTCCACACAGAGGGTGGTGGTGGGTGCAAGGATGAACTAAGAAACTAGTAATCAATGCTGTGATGGGACAGCAGCAGTTAAAGCATCCCCATGATCTGTAGTTGGTGTCCCTCGATGTGATCCAACTGCTGCTCAACCTTGTCCAGCCAGTGGTTTGCAGCATCCATCTCGCTCCACAGTAGGCCCAAATTGGGCTGTGTGGCAGGCAGTTGGAGAGGGTTGCCACCATCATCAAGAAGTGCTGCATGTTGAGGTGGTGGCACAGCCAGTTCTGCCATGGCCCTCCCCCGCTTCACACTACCTGCAGGTGGACACCATTCTGCCGCCTCTTCCCCAGAAGGGCCAGCAGATGCATTACTGGCCTATTTGGCAACCTTGGCCTGCCAGTCTAGAAGGTGGCAGTTATACATGTGGGTGCGCTGACCCCCTGTGCCAAGGTGACTTCCTCTGGGGCCACAGTGCACCTCAACACCACACAAATTTCATTTTACTACACTGCTGTCCCCAGGCAGTGTTGTAAAAAACTCCCACACTAATAAGGTTGCGGGAGGACCAGGCACAGAAGGGTTGACCCAGGTGTTGTGGGAGCCAGGGGCTGTGACTGTACAGTTGGGCCGGGGGTGCAGAAACCTGCTGCTGCAACTGCTGCTGTGGCTACTCCTCCTCCCTCACTTTCTGTTGCTGCTGAGCCGCTGGAATAGGGGCCATAGCATGTGCTGCTGGCACTGGGGGGGCACTGGTCAGTGCCACAGGAGGTGGTACTACCATGGCACCAACTCCACTATATCTCACTTTGGAGAGAACACTCAGGAAGGTGCTCTGGTCCAGACACAGCCGGCCAACATGCGTGCACATGCCCACTCAATCACCGCCACGTTGATGAAAACCCCCACATGTCTTCCACTCCATTCTGGGCTCTCTCTCACTCTCTCACAATGACACACACACAGACACACAAAAACAATTAACAATAAACAAATACTAAACTGAAATACTGCACAAACACAAATCCAGACAACAAATACTCAAAAATAAGCACATATAGCAAAAAAACTTACAGGTTTAGTGTTTTTCCAACAGATTTTCCTCTTTCACTCTAACCAGCACAACCTCTTTTTCCTACTACAAGATGAAAATGAAAGTCTCTTTCAAGCATGAATCACTTCCTGCCTGCCTGCCTGCCTGCCTGAAGCATGTGACCTACACTGTGTAAGCCATATGATGTGTGTGGGATGCCTGTGAATTCTCACTCCACCTTAAAGCTAAGTAAGGCGGAGTGAACAATGGACAAGTCAGAATTACAACACGAAGTGATGAAGTGAGGACTTAAAATGGGCACTTTGAGTAGCGGAATGGTAACGCGAAGTGGCCACTTCGTGTCCTCTTCACGGGCAGAATTTTACTTTACTGCATCTCTAGTAGTAGTATATTGTAAATGGCTATGGAACAGTTCCAGACACACTCATCTGGTCAAATACAGAAATAGATTAGTTGCCGTATTGGTCCTTGTAAGAACAGATCCAGAAGCAAATGGTTTGATACCTTTTATTGGACCAACATAGACGTTACAAAAAGAAAACAATGTCTAAACTTTTTGATGAACCAAGTCCTTCCTCAGAGATTTATGACAATTGTTCACAGAGTCACATTCTATTAACACCCAAATCATACATAAAAAAAAAAAACAGAAACAATTCTCATTGGTTAAAAGTACCTATTTCCAAAAATCACAAATTGCAATGGAATGAATAGCATCTCATTATCTTGCTATTACTGAGAATAGTTTCCAGGTCAAATGAAATCAATTAGATAAACTGAACACTCAAGCAGACAAAGCCTGTAACTGAAATTATTAATGAATGTGTGTGTTATGAGAATACATTCAAAATTAAAAGCAAGACCTTTAGATTTAATACCACAAATGTCCAAGAAAATGTACCTTGTATGAACAACTGTTTAAAACATTCATAAAGAATGCAACTTATCTGGAGATATTTTCTAAACTATAATCTTAACCAGTTAACACACTCCATAAACATTAAAACCTACAGTGCTGTAACAATATTTAATAAAAAGAAAACAATGTCATTTTCTTGGTGGTCCTTGAGAGATTTATTTTGTATTTTTTTTATTTGGCAATAATAATGAGTCTGACAATTGATATTATCTTGTAAAAAAATATTGTTACAGCACTGTAGGTTTTAATATTTATGGACTGTGTTAACTGGTTACATTTTTAAGGCTCTATGGTATGTTAACTGTACTTTGTTATTTGTAGTTATTTATTGTTTCTTTTTTTTTTGTTACTTGTCTTTTGAAATTCAGATACAAATTTATAATGTAGCCCGTCTGGTGGCATGAAGGGCTGAGACACTGGTGCCTTACCACGTGCCATACCAATGACCCAGGTTTGGGAATAGGCTTCAGTCACTAGGGGTCAACCGGGGCAGGAGAAGACTGAGCACCCAAGGAACTGCTCTTCTCTCATGGGAAGGGGAGGAATGTTTGAGTAGTCTTAGACAACCACCAGGTGGAGGTCTGGTGGTAGTGTAGCATGGGTGGCATGAATGGTGGTAGGCTATGGGAATGTCAGGTGTATGCACCTCCATGCATGGGCCTTGATGTTCAGTGGTAGGGGCAGGGAGAAATATAAGAACAATAGGGTGCCAGAGGCTACATGAAGCCCTGCCCACTTGCCCAAGTCCACACCATCGCCCAGGAAGATCATCTGGTTTGCTCTGGATAATGGGCACTGGGAGTGAGGATGGCCATCTGGCGCCACCATACGGGGGAATTTGTGGGGGTATCTCAGTCCAGGTGAGTCCTGGGGGAGATGGTGGCTGGCTCAGGGAAGTGGGGACAGGGCTGATGAGCTGCCTCTGGACACAGGAGAGATTAAAATCTTTGAGAAAAAAAAATACGTAAGACAAAAAAAAAATACTCTTTATAAAGAAAGACCCTGTCTATCTTTAGTGTGTAAACCAACAGACAATAGTATGGCCTAATTAAGCAATAATGCCCGACAGGGTGTGTGTCGTGCTGGGATAACATCATGCCTCAGGTGGTTGGGCACCAGACAGCAGGCCGAGTGCGTCCAACAACTGAGGCGTGACGTTATCCCAAACGACACACACCCTGAAGGGCATTATTGCTATTATACAATGGCTCATTGTTGTATATAAAGTAAAAAAATAATTTTAAAGAATGTTTTTATTAGTGTGGAAAAATATTTTTGTTTCTTAAGAGGAGATGCCAAAAAAAGGCTCATCTGCCATAAGATCATCCAGCTGCTCATCAGCAGGTTCACAGTGAGGCTTATACTAGACCCGTAATGTTGTACTGGTTTACATCACGGGTCCAGCCCAAGACTGACCAATCAGAGTCCAGGATTTTTTCTTGCCATTGTATAATGATTTGTTTGTCATCCAACAGCTGTGCCACTTTCTGGGGCAATTTTCCAGTTAAAAAAGTTATTTGAATCCTCATGATTTTAGTAATCATCCACATGGGGTGCAGGTGTAAAGCTCTCGTAAATTATTTCCCTTTAACTGCGGCTAATAGGACTTTTTTTGCCCTTGGAAAATTGGGCCCCAGGGGCCAGATATTCAAAACTTAGCCCCAGGGCTAAATTAGCACCTCCTGGAGTGTAAAATTAGCCCTGAATCAGTAGCAAACTATATTCAAAGGAATAGCCCAGGGGCTAAACCTGCTGAATATAGCATGCACAGGAAAAAGTGCAAACAGGGCTGGGAGTGCAGTGCTAAACTAGCCTGCGAAATAAGTCAGCTCTGAATATAGCAACAGGGAAGTGCAAAATGCAACAGCAGCTCAGTGGACACAGAAGTGGGGTAAAGCAGAAGAGAAGTTGGTGGGCAATGTGTGTTATAGCAATGAAGTGTTGCACAACAACTGCAACAAAAATGCAGGCCAGTGGCCACACACTGCAGAACTGTGCTATGCTTTTGAGAGATTTTGCCAGGGGCTAACCTGATTGCACAGTGCTAACACATTAGCCTGGTGCAAAGAACGTTATCCCGGGGCAAACGTTTGCAATATTCAAAGATTCTGTGCAAATGAGCCTACTCATGCAATTTGTGGGTAAACAGTCACATTTGCATCTCATTATGGCTTGCTTTACATGCACTCCCATGTATTTTGCCTGGCACTATTGCAAGGAGCTCACAGCAACCCCCTGTTGGTCAGAATGTAAGTACAGGCTGGAAGCTGCAGGCCAGGGTGTGCACACAGCAGCCCCCTGTTGGTTGGAACTGAAGTACAGGCTGGAAGCTGTGGGCCAGAGCGTGCACACAGCAACCCCCTGTTGGTCGGAATGGAAGTACAGGATGGATGCTGCAGGAAATGGGTGTTGGCTGGCACAGTCAGTGCATACCACTCGCCCATGCATCACAGCAATGAGGGACACAGATGTGCTGAATGAGGGGCAATGAGGGACACCACTACCTAGAGGGTGGGACACATTCTGAAACATGGAGATACAAACACAGAACACAAATACCAACACCACTGTATGTACAAAGGTAAACTATGTGTAGGCCCATAGCCTAGAACACTCTGTGGCCATGTCTGGCTGCACATCACAGTCAATGTGTGCAATGCACTGTTCACATGGGGGACATATGCAGGCCAGGGCTAGACTGAGGGGTACACGGAGGGATGTCCCCCATAATGAGGGACACAGTGGAGAACATATGACTGTGCGTAGCACTATATAGATGAGTGTACATACACAGCTATAAAGACATATCTACACATGGAAAGTATATATATATATATTCTGTATATATATATATATATATATATATATATATATATATATGCATTAGTTGCAGAAACTTTGTTAATGCATCAGTTAGGGTAAATACCATAGCAACAAAAGCAGGGTTCCCACCCCTACCGCTCCACCTCATCCCCCCAACCTTCACACACCAACAGGCATCGGGGTGTGCCATGGGGTCGTCAGGTCTAACCCTCCACAGAAATAGTTAACATTGTGGAAAATTTGCAAATAGAACCAGAGTGGTTCTTTGCTACTATTGATGTTAACTCTTTGTACATAGTAATCCCTTGTATATTTTATAAGAAGGTGTCTAGTCACATTATCAACACCTTCAAGGAAGAAGTAACTGCTATTCTTAGCAGGGTGTTCGTTAAGGGTTACACCTCAGAAACTTTGTTCAAAACCATGGCAGTAAACTGGCCTCTTGTCCCTATCATTTATATACTTCCAAAAGTACACAAGGGTTTAAATAACACCCCTGATAGACCCATTATTCCTGGCAGAGTGTGGTTAACAGAGCAATTGTCTATGTTTGTGGACAAACACCTCCAGCCATTGGTCACCCACCCCCGGTCCTATGTGAGAGACTCCATAGAAATAGTTATCATCATGGAAAATTTGCACCTGGAACCAGAGTGTTCTTTTACTACTATTGATGTTAACTCTTTGTACACAGTAATCCCACACCAGGAACGCTTAGATGTGGTGCACCACTTCCTGGATACTAGATCTGAAGAGGAACATGTTAAGGTACCTACCTCCTTCATTATATAGTTGGCTGAAAAAGTACTAAATATGTGTTTTTATTTCAAAACCAGTTGCATTTGCAAACACTGGGGATGGCCATGGGAGCCACTATGGCCCTGAGCTTTGCAAACCTGTTTGATGGAAAGTGGGAGGTAGATCATCTTTACAGCACCTCCACAAATCCGTACTTTGACAAGGAGGATTTGTGGTGGCGCTTTATTGATGACATCTTTGTTACATGGAAAGGCACAGCAGTGGAGTCTGATGAATTTGTAGCATGGATGGAAGCAACTAGCACCTGCTTGAGATACAAATATGAGTTGGACTGGAGAGAGATCACATATTTAGATTAAATGAAATGGGAGATGCGTGTACCACATTATATCAGAAGGCTACTGATAGAAATAGTCTTCTGAGTTCAGAGAGTTGCCATCCTTCACATGTTAGATTTAACATACCTAAGGGACAGTTGGTCTGAACTTTGAGAAACTGCACAGAGCCAAAAGAATTTAAGCTTAAGAAGGCACAGCAAGTAAAAAGGTTTGCTGAGTGGGGCTACAGTATTCACAGTATAGCCACAGCTCTAGATGAAGTTACAAAGTTGGAGAGAGCAGACACCCTTATTTATGCGGCAGCAGAAACAAATCAGAGTAATAATGAGTGCCCTTTTGTCATCAACTTTTCTGTAAGGGTGCACCAGGTAAAGGAGAAAATACACAGCAACTGGTCCATTTTAGAGTTTGAACCAGGGTTAGAAGATGTTGTGAAAAAAGGCCTCAAAGTGGTGTTCAGAAAGTGCAAGAGTAATAGGGATATGGTGGTGAAAAGTATAGTCCCAGGACCTGAACCTCTTAGGCAGCTTACACTGCCCCCCCCACCCGGTACCCATCGGTGTGGATGGTGTATTTACTGCAAATACATATGCACTTGTTAACAGTTTACCCATCCAGTCAATGGTAGAATAATCGTAGTTAAGGAATTTATCACGTGCAACAGCCAAGGAGTGGTATATTTATTAAATTGTGAATGTGGAGCCCACTATGTAGGTAGAACCACTCCAGGTGCTCAAACTGAGAATGGGAGAACATGTCAGGGCAGTGCAAAGGGGAGATGATTCCAGTGCCATTGCTAGGCATATAAAATCTAATCCTGGCAGACGACACAACTTTTCATTTGTGGGCATAGAAGTGGTCAGTGTAGGACCAAGGGAAGGGGACCTCAAAAAACAGATTAGACAACGAAAGTGACTGGATTTAGGAGTTGAGTGCTTGAACCCACCTAGGTTTGAATGATAATATAGATTTGGCAGAATTTCTTAAGAAGTACAGGTGCTGAATGAACACATGGGGCCTGATTCTCAAAAGGTTGCATCTGGCCAACTTGACTTGCACCAAAAAAATTGTGCAAGTAGCAAGTTACACTAGCAGTTGTGACACATGGTATTCTACAAAGCAGCCTGTGACATGCCACAGGCTGCTTGCACCAAAGTGGACTTACGCCACCAGTTATGCATTAAACCCCCGCGACATGATGTTAGGGGTCTTACGGCAGCAGTTGTGCTCTATTCTGAAAGGGCAGCAACAAAGTCCCCAATGTCGCTATTCTAGAAGACCCCATGGTGGACATCCATCAATGAAAAGTTACACCAGCAAATAGTTGGTGTAACTTGCATCCACTGGGGTTGTGTGCCAATGGCCCCAATCCACTAGTATGTGCCACCCCACCAGCCCCATCCCTACCCCACTAGACAGCCCTGCAGGGCTAAAGAACCCCCACACGCCTACTGCAGGTGCTCCTCAGGGCTATAGGACCTCCTCCCTGAGTCCCCCAATACTGTGCAATGAAAAGCACCTGTGGGCTATGTGGCCCCTTGCCGCCGTCCCCCAATAATGCACCAAAAAAGCCCCATGGGTCTATCAGACCCCCTTCCCCTCCCTGAGTTTCCCAATACTGTGGTAAAGAAATGCCCCTCTGGGCTATTGGACCCCCATCCCGATCCCCACAATGTATTAGTAATAGCCCCAGAGAGCTGATCACACCCCTTCTAAGCTCTGACTCTCTATCCCTGAACCCAAGTCCTGTAGTAGTGATGTATAAAACTCTCTATTATTCCTGGTAGTCTAGTGGCCCCCCACCCAGCATTGCCAGACCATGCCACACACCCCGACCTGTCCCTAGCTGGCGACTGGCACAGCCCACCTCTCACCACCATGGTCAGCCACCGACTGAGCTCCATATGAATGCATACTACGGTAAATAGTACGCGCTCAAAGAATGACAGCTCATTCATTGAGCGTATACTATTTACAGTAGTATGCAGTCATACGAAGTCTCAGTCAATGGCTGGCCATGGTGGTGAAAGGTGGCTGTGCAGTCACCAGCTGAGGATGGGGTGTGTGTGGGGCAGACTAGCACTGCCGGGTGGGGGTTGGGGGACCACTAGACTACCAGGGAGACCGGCCGCTTTCGAATTTATTATTTGTGGCATTACAAAATTCTGGGGATCGCCGAGTGGAGGCAGTAGCCCTGCAATGCATTAACTGGTACTGCAGGGAATGGCATGGTGGGTGGAGCAGTGCTAGCCCTGTTGGGCATAAGGCATGTGTTCAGGGGTTCGGGGCACTGGTGGGGGTTGGGGTCCACTAGTCCTCCAGGGCTGTGTCTGTTCTTTCTGGGGGATCGGGGCATGGGGGGTGCTTGCGCCCTGCTGGACAGTGGTAGTGGCTTGCTACGAACTTGCCAGGTACGCTCTCCATTCAATGTACCTGACTGGATGTTGCATGTCACAGGACATAGCCGCGGAGACCCTGACCCATCTAGAATCTAGTGCAGAGTCCTTGAGGCAACTGAGTTTGGTGTAAGTCGCCTTTTGTGGTGACTTGCACCTTTCTTCTAGAATCGGCCCCATGATCTGGATGAGACTCACCTTAAAAATTAAATAGTCATGAGGGGTGCTGCAAAGATGTTAGCATGTGTTCTTGTTACTGTACTCAAGGTACTACAGTGTGTGGCAAATACATGCAATGCATATAACATGGGAAAAAAACAAAGTAACAGCTTTTAAGAAACCATGGTGTTGAATAAACAAACTGTTTTGGTGTGTAATGAAATGAAATCACACAGATGGTTGTTACAATACTGTTAACATGTATCCCTGTTATAGCATGAGGAGTATAACAGCAATGTAAAATCATACTCATTGAACACAGCATGACAATATACAAAATGTCACTTCTGGTCCCGACTTGTTTGGACATGTACACTCACTGAGAAAATCTTCTGTCTGTCCTGCATTTATGTGACACCTGATTATGGAATATTACATGCCTGGGTTTATAGGATTTTCCACATACCACAGAGGTAGAGTTATTTAGTGGAGCCCTATGTTGAAAAACATCATGTGAAGCAGAGCCGTAGGGGAGTGACGTCTATTGTGCCACTTGTGTACAGTAAGTTTGTGGCACTGTCTGTGAGAGGTTGAGCTTGATTTGGATGGTTTCCCAGTCCCATATTTTTTAAATATTTCTGCTTCACTGAGAGTGTGTTGAGGGTTTGTTTAAACGGGCCACCTGGTCCTTGAAGAATGGATTCCACATACTTCTTTTTATTTAAATATCGATCGATACTGGCTAGGACACCTCTGACAGTGGTTGGCTGATATTCTGAACCGTCTTTTTTTTTTAATTGATAAATAAAATCTGCTAGTATGGAGTCAAGCTCAGTAGGTGATATAGTTTTGTTTTGTCTGGACTCACCCATTTTGTTAAGCTAGCTGTGGAGAAGGCATAAGTCAAAAGCATTTTTTTTCTGTATGTTTAAATTCTCTTGCTGCTCTATGAAACAAAGTCTTTCAGCAGAAATATTGTCGGGTTTTGATAAAGACATTTTTTTTGTTTTCAGCTGTTTAAGCGATGTTAGGTGGCCATGAGGTGAAGCGACTGTTCGTTTGTTCATGCAAGTGACAGGTACAGGGGTCTCGCACTGGGCACCTGGCATTTTTGTGGGCATTTGCACTCTGTTAGCAGTGTTAATACTATTGTTCAGCTCTTGAATGATAGTATTAACACTGATTGACAGTACTTTTAACATTGGAGGTGAGATGGTATTACCACATTTTTTCTTTTGAGTATATTAAATTATTTATCCATACATTAAAATATGTTGTTATTTTTTTTTTAAATCCAGTCTAGTGTCTGCTTCATAATATGGATTGAGCAGATTGGAATTTTTTTGCATAAACAGATTAGCAATATTGAGAAATGAATTCCCATTTAAAGCCCATGATTTGGATTATGTATGCTAATTACACTTAAGTAGGACCTCAGTTCATGAGGATATACCTTTAAAAGGGTTTTTAAAGCAGCAGTACTACCAAATCAGGAAGTGAGCTACCAAAATTCTGTTTTTCAGCTGTAAGTATGCGGCCAAAGTTCCAGTTTCCATACCTGTAAATGTTTTTTTCCAGTCATCTTTAGTTTTTCAGATATTTGCAATTTATTTGAAGTGTTGTAGCGCTACAACAAATATGGCAGCTGACTAATTTCAGCTGCACTTTTTCTTCAGGTCGCATGACATCTTTTGACAACAGCAGAGGGATCCTCTGCTGACCATTCCCAATTTCCTTGCAAGTCATAAACATGTGCAGTTGGCAGCAGAGGGGGTTCCAGTGCAACATTCTTAGTGGCAGAAATGCAAACAAAAGCAGAGAATAACTGAGCAAATTACTCGGCAATAGTACAATGCCGGCTTGAAAGAGTACCAGGTATATGATTAGCAGGACACAGGGAATAAACTGTCAAAAAAGCACAATTTTTTTTTTGTAATACTGCTGCTTTAATGTTAATTATTTAAGCTTTGATTTATTAGGGCTGCTGCACAATTAAGTTAATTCTTGAAATCACATGATCCTGGCACATATAAGCACTATTATTTGGTCAAAAAAATCATTCTGATGAAGCCTAGCAGACAGCTAGGTGAAATGTTAGTTTATTCCACAGCCACTGTAGCCATCGTGCCTGTTACCGTTTTGTACTGTTTTGCCTTGCCATGAATTTATATAAAGAACTGACACTTTAAGTGTTTGTGTCCAGAGTGCTTATTTTGTCCTGGCTGTGGGTGCTTTCTTTTTTTCCTCTCTCGTTATTTGCACTCATATATCACCACTGCAATATTTCCCGGTGCTTGATTGCTCTCAGTTTTTTTAAGACTACCAGGGGTAGACTTCAAATTACTTTGGATTGCTTTGCTTAACTACAGAATGGGAGTGTCACATTACTGCATGCTTTTTGCAGGCAGTATTTTTTTTTTTCAGTCTTTTGGTAACCAGGTAAGGCCCACTAGGCACAAGTGCCTGTTTTCAGGGGTGACCTGGGAGCACTAGGCGGTTAAGTGATGTGCTCAGAGTCACACAGTATGCAAGTGGAGGTTGTGAGAATCAAATTCAGGTCTGCTCTGCTGGATGTATCAAGCCCGTTCACACCTCATTCCTCTAACCTCTAGGCTATACTGCCAACACATTAGCGCCGCGTTACAGGTGGTTCATAAACCTTTAGCACGGCACTAATATTTTGAATAAGCAGGTGCCCCAGCATTCATGGCCCCTCCCCTCACTCCTTCCACTGAACACATACATTTTTAGCATTTGTCGCTATCACTCAGCACTGGTGCTAAAAGGGCTTCTGAATATTGCAGCCTGGCACAAATTCAGCACTATTCCAGCACAACAGATTTGTGCCAGGTGCAAAGCTTTGAATATCTGGCCCCAGAACTGTGAACCAGGAAACTGCAGGATTAAAATCAACAATGGTGAATGGCTTGCTTTGTGACCTTGAACAAGTCCTGTACCTGTCTTTGCTTCAGTCCTTCAGGCTGTAAAACTACAGTAAGTAGAAACAGGACCCCACCAGAAACAAAATGTCCTATTTCAGGTTGCCTATCCTGGGTAATGAAATTACAATTAACAAATCACTAACTTCACAGCTCTTTTCTTAAATTATTTTGCAGCATATTTTAATGCACACATTGTATTTCTTAATAACTATGCCACATGTAGGTAATAACAGTTTTGTTCTCTTTCTAGATCACTTTGTTGCTATTGATACCTACCAATTTACACTTTACCCAATTTTTCCCGAAGGGGAGGGGCAGTCTATAATGGTGAATAAATTCAGTAAAGGTAAGGACAAGTGATGTGTGCTACTTTATAGCACTATAGTTTCAGAAACTATCAGTGACAAAATCTTCTGTGTAAAAATGTTGCACCACACCTTCATTTTAAAGGTTTTTATCTTTGGAATTTCTCAAGCAAAATGTTATTACTTCAGTAACAAGCAGTATACTATATCATTACATAGCAATCATCTTTGTAAACAATTGCTTTAATTAAGCAATAATGATGAGAAGTGGATAATTTCTGACAGGTTAATAACCAGTTGGGGGGATAGATGGCTCAAGATTCAGCCAAGTGCCACATTCTACCAGCTAGACGTAAATACAGAGAAATGGTTGGCTTAAGGCTGTTATTGCAATTACGAGTCTAATCACAATAATAATCTTAATTTTTAGAGTTTTTAAATGTACTTTTGTCATAAAACAGTGTAAAGTGAGCAGTGCAGCACAAGAACATATATTGTATGCTGCACAGCATCAGCTGACAGCAGGATTGGTCATTTTTAAGTCATTAATGACCAATCCAGTAGTCTATTATGGGCCTCACAAATATTCCTTTGGACTTGTAATAGTACTTTACAGCTGCCACACATGTATAGAGCTTTATTTTTACTCAGACTTGATCACATAGGCTGTTCTTGCTAAACAGCATAATGATAAAGATCACATTTGAAGTATGCTATAAAATCTGAAAACTCATAAACTTACTGTCAACCTCCTTAGGCCTCTAAATGTTCCAAGTTAAAAATCAGATATTTTGTTATGATGGCCAACCTTTTGTCAAATTTTCTGATGTAGTGAATTTGTATGTGCTTATTTTTCATTAATGGGAGGAGAAAAAATGTCTCTGTGGTGCCAAACAGTGGGGCAGGGGGCCATTTTGGCATGCTGATAACTTAGGTTCACACTCTGATCCCAGAATGTCAGGAGATCAGTGTGACAAGGACTTGAGCATCCATGTGAACTTTCCTCAGTGGAGGATAGAGAACATGCACTACACTAACAGTTACTCTGGTGGTGCCCTGATGAGGGTACCATTGGCAGTGTAGGTAACCATGCACGTTAATGGCCCAGATCCCATCCAGCAAAGATATACATGTTCATGGGTAGGAGGGCAGGAAGAAAAATTTGGTGGAAAGCTGGCCTATCTGGGAGGCTTGTGATGACAGCCTCCAAGTGTACTCAACCTCACTGACCACCCTCCAAAGGGAGGGCATACTTCTTCAGACTCAGTCATAGGAACAAAACACTTGTCTCCTCCGTGTTGGCAATGGAGGGGAGCACCTGAGAGTGGGATAAACTAAGATCCTGGACTAGGGATACTGTGCAGAATCTGGTGACACAGGAAGATCAAACAAAAGTGAGTCCAGTGGGCAGAATAAGCAACTAATGGAGAGCCAAGAGTGAAGAACATGAGCCAAAGTGAGGAGGTAAGAAGTAGATGAACAAAAGAAAGAAATGGACTGTGCCCATTTAAGAGTTGCTCTCTCTCTCTCTCTCTCTATATATATATATATATCTATATCTATACTGTATATATATATATATATATATATATATATATATATATATCCCAACCACTCAAGATCATTAGAGGCAAACTACTGCATCCTGAGTGACTGTACCGTATCAGGGCATTAGGTTTAGGATGGATATATGGGCTAGGACAAGGGTAAGAGTGAGATAGCAGAAATATCTCCACAAGCTGCCACTGAACTCTTGATATCCCACGAGTGGTGAAGCCACGAGTAGGATACCTAGATTTCAATGACAGCGAGTGGAGATATTTCTACTGTCTCACTCTCACTCATATCATATTCGATTTATACAACAATTGTGTGTCTCTCTTTTTTCAGTTTTAAAATTATTTACATTTGTTTGTTGCAATAAGTGAAAAAAAATTGATTTTTGTGCTGTTTTTTGCTAATTATAAAATAACTAAAGGTATCTGTAAATGAAACACCACTCATTTTGTAGATCTTTTTTATGGTGAAAAACCTTTCTGCTCATAGTACCATGCTATCATTTTTCATTTTAAAGTTAGCTGCATTTGTTTGTTGAAAAAGTGGAAGGAAAATACATTTTCTGCTGGCTTTTTTTTTGTTAAGTTAAAAAAAACTAAAAGGTAGCTATAAATGAAACACCACACATTTTGTAGATCTTTCTGGGCTGAACAACTTTCGTGCTCACTGTACAATGCTATCATTTTTCATTTTAAAGTTATTTGCATTTGAATATGGTTAGTACTGCTACTGAGGCTGAACATTCTAAATGAGTTCAGAACCTTTTGTGACATACCCAACTGGCCAAGATATGCATTGTGACTACCCAACTGTGAAGATAAAAAGTGATATCTCACATGTGGTCAGTGAGGTATCTCTTTTATCTTCCTGAAAAGAGACCCACACATGCTGTATAAACTGTGATATGAAATAAAATATTTGAAACAGAACAGTATTTGATATTACTAGAACAATTATTGGTTCTTCACTTTTACTAAGAAAAATGAGGCAGATAAAAAACACTGGCTACATCAACAAATTCCACAGAAGGTGAGAGACGACAGAATATATTGTTTGAACTAGAAACACTATGAGGCCTAAGAGGTTTGTTCATTTATTTATTAGTTTGAACATTTTTACTAGTAAAAGCCTTATAGATCTGAAATCAGCTCATTTTTAGAAATGCCCTGGGGGAAATGGTATGGGGAGAAAATGCAAAAATTTAAAAAAAAGGTAATAATATTCATTATGATTATTATACAAACTGTACATAGAATGCAAGAACAATGTTACACATTGGCAGTACATTAGACATAAAGATTAAATAAATAGGGAAATTAAGCTCAGTTAAGGTGCAAAAATGCAACAACATGGTAATGAAAGGAGGTTGGATATCTATCAGAGGTAAGGAGGGGATAACAGTAAGTGAACTGTTGAGCAGGAGGTTAAAACAGGTACAGACATGGAAGGTATAGTATTTTCATGCGTAAGGAGTTTTAAAGCAGTGGGAGAGGGGCAGAGCAGAGCAGGAGGGAAGTTGCTTTTATTCCTTTGATAATATATTGATTCTATTAGGGCATGAGTACATTTTTGTAGATGTTTAATAATCCAGCAAAATATCACTTTTTATACTCATAAGTAAAAATGCACTTAATATTGGCCAGTTCCATGGATGGATACAATTTTTTCAGTTTGAATTAAAACCGGATCAAATTTGAGTCCAAAAAGCTCTTTCTCTTAAACCTAGTAATTTACATAATCTGCATATTCGTTGCGTAAAAATTAGATTATAATTACTCATTATCATTTCAAAGAGCTCACTCTATTTTTGATGATGACTCTATTTTACTTCTAATGAGCACAACTGGCCATGTTATAAAATCATCTAAGTGGGCAAACAAAAGAATAAAATGAGGTTTTTGCTTTTGTATCATACGGTAGCCTGTCAAGATAGCAACTTCCAAATGGCGAGGAGTGAAAATGGCACAAAATCGCAGCACTTGCTGTATCGGTGAGTGACACGTCTCCCCCTCCCTGAGGTCTCTCCCGAGTTGGTATATTAAGAAAGGGGTGTGTGGGGGCAAAGTCCCCACACAAACAGAAAGTTTGTTGATGCCGCTTGCGCTGTGATTCCATGCCGTTTTCACTCCTTGCCATTTGGGAGTCACTATCTTGATGTGGAACCGTATTATACAAACTGCTGCACATGAAATAAATTGTATTTTATACTAACATACTAACATACTAACATACTAAAATGCCAGCAGAATAGGCCTAATGGTCTTTCGTGTCTGCTCGTTTGGTCAGCCCCCACCCTGGGTGCTGACCTTGCTGTCCCCATCGCCTTCTCTGGCTTCTCCCTTCCCAGTTCCGGATATTCTTGCTGCATTGGATTTTGCTTCCAGAACCCTTCCCCTGTACCTGTCCCACCCCCACTTGAACCCCTCCACTGTCTCTGCCTCCACCAGCCCCCTAGGTAGTGCATTCCATGGCTCCACCACCCTCTCAGTGAAGTAGCACCTCCTCCTTTCTCCCCTGAATCTTCCCCCCTCCAGCTTCCACCCATGCCCTCTAGTGGCCCCTTCCTCCTTCCTTCGAAGCACCCTGACTGTTCCTCCCCTATTTACCCTCTTCATGTACCTGAAGACCTCTATCATGTCCCCCCGGTCCCTTCTCTCTTCCAATGTGTACATATTTATCTTCGAGCCTCTCCTCATAGGTCCTGTCCCCAAGCCCCAAATCATTTTGGTTGCCCTCCTCTGGATCCTCTCCAGGAGGTTAAAGTCCTCTTTAAGTGTGGCCTCCCAAAACTGCACGCAGTACTCCAGGTGCGGCCTCATCAAGCAGTTATACAGAGGAGTATCGCCTCCTCCTTCTGAGGTGATCCCCTAGCATGCATCCCAGCATCCTGTTGGCCTTTGGCTGCTGCCCCCACAAGTCTGAGTTGTTCATCTTGACATCCACCACCATCCCCAGATCCTCTCAGCCATTGAGACTTGTAGTATTTCCCAGGGTGTACACTTGGCCTGGGTTTCTGGCCCCAGGTGGAGTTCTCTTGTACTGCATTGAACCTCAGCTTCCACTTTCTAGACCATCTTTCCAGAGCCTCCAGGTCCCCTGCAGGGCCACCCTCCCTCCTCCCCATCCACCACCGCCCCCCAGTTTCGAGTCATCTGCAAAGAGACTCATCTCACTCCTGAATCCTGTCTCTATGTCAGATAGGTAGGCGTTAACAGAAGGGGCCCAAGGACTGATCCCTGTGGGACCCCACTAATGACCCTCCTTGGGGATGAGACTATCCAACTACGACCACCTCTGGGTCCGGTCCTGGAGCCAATTGCCTATCCATCTGATCATCTGGTTTCCCACCCCATTTCTCCTAGCTTATCCAACAGGCCCACGTGAGACAGAGTCAAATGCCTTGCTGAAGTCTAGAAAGAGGACATCCACTGGTCTACCCAGGTCCAAGGCACTTGTCACCCAGTCATAGAACTCCACCAGGTTTGTCTGACATGATTTCCGGGATGAATCCATGCTGTCTATCGTCCAGGCACCCTGACTTATCCAGGTCCCCCTAGCCTCTCCTGACAATGCCTCCATCACCTTGCCCACCACGACATGTCAGGCTGACAGGGCTGTAGTTCCTGCCACCTCCCTTGATCCCCTTGTGGATAGGCACTACATGCGCCACCTTCCAGTCTTGGGGCACCCACCCTGTCCTCAGAGAGATGGTGAAAAGCTCTGCCAGGGGTTTAGCCAGGACATCTGCAAGTTCCTTCAGCACTCTAGGATGTAATTTATCCGGCCCTGGTGCTTTCTCCGTCTTAAGGGAGCTGAGGGCTTCCCTCACTATCTCTGCTGTGATTTCCACTTCTGGTACCTCTTCTTCCTGCTTAGCCCTCCCCCCACCTGCCAGTGATGCCTCCCCCTCTCCCCAGACCTGCTGATCGGTAAGGGTCCCCCCTCCTCATTATCTCTGTGTCCTCCCATGTATGATGCAGCATCCCCATTTTCCCTAGTGAAAACTGAGGTGAAGTACTCATTTAGTACCTCAGCCTGCTCCCCCGGGTCTTGTGCCCATCTCTCCCCTGATTTAATCCTGCTAATCTACTCCTTCACCCTTTGTCTTTCCCCAATGTATCTAAAGAACCCCTTTTTCCCTCTCCTAATTTCCCTGGCCAGCTTCTGCTCCTTCCTTGCCTTAGCCACCCTCACCACTCTAGTGGCCCTTCTAGCCATCAGCCTGTACTCCCTCGATCCCTTTCACTCCTTGAGCACTTGAATTTCTTATAGGCTCTTTCCCCACCACCTCCTGGACCCCTGGTCACCAACAGGGTTTTTGGGCCCTACCATTTTCGTCTTACTCTTGCACAGGTGCTGGTAGCATCCTGCACCCCTCTCCTGATGATTTCCACTACTATCAGCGTCCATGTCTGACCCAATCCCATCCAAATGCTCATAAGGATCCTTCCCATTCCTTAAATCCACCCCTGAAGTCAGTTACTTCGTCTTTGTGCAGCCTTCACCCCTCCTAGGTCCAGGCAGAACCAGACCGTGGCATGGTCACTCCCCGCCAATAGGTCCCTACCTCCAGGCCCCCAATCTGGTCACTGTCTGCCAGGACCACATCCAGTACCCGTGCCTCCTGGTCCGGTTCCCTCACCTGCTGAGTTAGGAGCAGCGTCTTGAAAGACATCCAACAACCTCTGTTCCCTGGTCACAGAGGATGTCATAGTCTCCACTCTGTTCCTGGCATGTTTAAGTCCCCTAACACCACCACAGTTCCTCTGCCCAGTCTGCAGTGTCTCCTAACATCTGCCACCAGACTGTCCTCCAGCTTCTCCGCCAGGGCAGGGGTCTATACACCACTCCCTAGTTTTACCTCTTGCCCCCCTTGTTATCAAGGTGACCCAAATCGCTCCACGGTTCCCTCCGCCTCCTCTCCCCTATGCCAATGCAGTTTTTGACTATCATTGCTACCCTCCTCCCCTTCCCTCCCCCCTGTCCTTCCTGAACATAGTGTAACCCTCCAGGTTCAGGTCCCAGTCATGTCTTGCAGTGGCCCAAGTCTCAGTGACCGCTGCCACATCCACTGCTCCCTCAGTTAACATCGCCTGGAACTCAGGCATTTTATTGCCCAAGCTCCTGGCATTTAGCAGGACTACCTTCCACCCTTTCCCTATAGTTCCATTTCCCCTGCTCGTGTTCCCATGGGGATTCTGTTTTCTCCTGGTCTGCACTTTGCCAGTTGGCCTTTTCCTGCAATCCTCCTGGGCCCCAGGGGTGTAGACAGAGTCCCTCCTTTATCGGCACCCACTTGACAGCCTTTTCTCCCATCCCACCTCCCTTCACAAGTTTAAACCCCACTTTTCACCAATGAACTCCTCTATTTTCAACTTAAGGATTCCCCTCCCCTCCAAATTGAGATGTAGTCTATCTCTAGCATACAGCTCCTTATCCTCCCAGGTCTCCCCCCAATCCCCATCAACCCATACCCTCTGGCCTCACACCACTCCCTGAGCCACTGGTTTATCTCCCTAATTTTCCTTTGTGTTCCCCACCAGCCCTTGGCACTGGCAGGATTTCTGAGAAGGAAACTGTGCATCCTATGTCATGACAGACCCTGGCGAGCTCCCTGAATCTTGCCTGTATCTCTAGCTCGCTATTTCCCTCAATGTCATTTGTACCCAGGTGGACCAGTATGTCAGGGAACCCCCACAGTCTTTGCCAGCTGATATACCTCATGCTTAGCCTGTGCACCATTAGTCAGGGAAGCATCTTGTTCTAACTGGCCAGGCTTCTCCTCCTATCCCATTTGATACCCCTGATCATAGAATCCCCCAGCAGGAGCATCTGACCACTCCTTTTCCTCCATTCCCCCCCTTCCATGTCCCTCATCCTTTCTACCGGCTCCTCCACCCAGCTGGCTCCTTGTTCCTCCCCCTATCTGGGGGACACATGCCACCCCCTCCTTATTTACCATGGCCACCCCCTCCCCTCCAATCCTATGCCTCGTCTCCTCCTGAGTATCCTTCTGTACCTTGCTAATTCCCCCCTCACTGCTTGCAACTGGTCCTTCTCCCCCATCTGCTAAACTAGCCTGGCTCATCCTCCCTTCCTTCCTTCCTTCCTGTCTCCATTTACTTCCTCCTTGCTCGTCAGTTGTCCCTGCGCCAAACCCTCAGCTCCCTTTACTGAATCCTCCTTGTACTCTGGTCCTTCTTTACCTTTCCTCCCAACTGGTCCTTCTCTATGCCTTTCCTCCCCTCCCCGCCCATCCTGCTCTGATTCACTGCTCCCCATTCTCCTGCATTCCAGGTCCCCTGTTCTTCCTGCTATCTGGCCCTCCTCCTGCCTCCACTCCCACTCCCTTTCCATCTCTAATCACCTCTGTCTGGCTACATCACCCCCTCATCCTTGAGTAGAAGAAGAGAATTGAAGCTAAGCCCGAGTGTAAGGTCTGATCCACCTCCCTGCCTTGCTTCCTTCTGTCCAGCACTGGCCATCAGTCTACTTCCCTGAGAATGTTGTCCCTCCGTCCCCCCTTTGTGAGGGTCCTGCCACTGCCTGCTTCCTTGGTAGTGTCCTTGGACTCAGGCTACCCAGGTAAAATTTCTGAGTATTCTCCCTGCACTCCTTTCCTATACCTCCACCCCAGTGCTTGGTGCAACCCTGTGGGAGATTTCCAGCCCTTCCCAACCATACCACCCCTTCCCAGCTTTCTCCTCATCCCCGAACCTCCTCCCTAAGCTGTGCTAGTTGGTAGCACACTGGGCAACCACCAAACTTCCAAGCCCAGTACAGTATCATGGCTGCTCCACACCCTGTGCACCCCACCACCCTTCCAAAGATGCCGCCCTAATGATGTGTGGTTTCATCCCTTCCAAATAGGTTTCTTGGGTGAGCCACCAGGTTTCCCCTAGTCCAAGATACCCTACTGCCCTAATCAGGTCACCCACTAATCTTAGAGACAGTCCCACTGTACACCAGTAACTCTGTTACTAGGTGCAGTACAACACATTAAACTTATAAGGAAATGAACCCCAAGCTCCTCTCCCAGCCTTAATCCAACCCCAGTGGCTAGAACTACATAAGCTGCACCAGCAGCCTTTTCCTCCAGTTGCAGGGCAGGTGTCCCCTATAACTTGCAGACTTCTGGGGAGGGAGGGGTGGGGGAGGGCGAGTCTTAGTAGACACCTGACAAGAGAGTGTATCAGCCCTGTGTCTCCTCTCCAAGCCCTGCAGCTAAAGAACCAGGCCCAAGCAAATCCACCAAATAGGTTTTAAATCAGCAGAAATAGGCCTCTACCAGCGCAGCCTGTTACACAGTGAAACATCCACAAAAAGAGCCCCACTTACAGCCACCAAATCAGTTTACAAACATCCAGCATCCCCCAAAACAATACCCTGCTAGCTCCTTAGAAGTAAGAAAGAAAAGAACTAACCTACCAAGTAAAATCCACAAGAACCCTGTGAAAACAACAGCAGCAGCTACTGTCCTGGAACACAACTGATCCTGTCCCCTTCCAGTTCTTTCCAGTGTCAAATCATTTATTTTACCTTGGTTGGCTAATTTATTCTTACTTGCCTCATTGTAATAATCAGTAGAATGTGCAGTTTGGTATGCAATTATGTATACCATGAAGTCCAAACCTGGAAGGAGCTGTAGAAGAGCTTGCATAAATCCTTTTCATTGACCTGAAATCCGAACAAGTACTAATGCAGTTCTGCATCCATAGTGGAGTGAGAATCATATTTAATACAGTATTTACATGGTTTTGCTTTTTGAATCTATAGCGATTACCCTGTCATCTTTTAAGAACCTGGGCCCACATTTTTAAAGGAGATGGGCAGCACATCTCAGCAAAAAATGGATATGAGCCACCCATCCAAAAAAATGCTCCAAATCACAATATTCAAAAGGGGGAGATGGACTGCCCAAATCCAGATGGGCCATGGCCCAACAATAATGTATGTGACCCAAGTAGAGGGGGCATTCTCATGAATATTCCACCCATGGGAATATTCAGAAAAGATGGGCTGCCCAAGTGCATGAAATGTGTGGTGCAAAGATAGGCAAAGAAAAAGCTGGCCTAAATTGGCCAGCCACCCACAGGCAGGCTGCAGTAATTCAGACAGGAGCAGAGCAGCCTGTCAGCCCAGGAAGTCTAGTGGCACCCCCACCCAGCCTGACTCATGATGTGGCAATAATAGTGCAAGAGAATCCCACCTTTCCATAGTGTAGTGGACCCCTCCACCTCATCCCCAATCCACAATCACACCTAAAACAAGATCCTGGTCCAAGATCCCCAATTAATGTAAAAACCACAGTTGCATCTGGTTCCATAGTTTAATAGCCCCCAACCCCCCAATCCGGTAGGCAGGAGCCCCCTCCCCACACACCCCCAACTTGACCCTTGCTCATGACTGACACAGCCCTCCACACCCTGCCACGGCCAGCCACAGACTGATTGGGTCCTGCGCTCATAGTGTACATAGTACAATCTCATTGGATGAGCCTATACTGTGCACAGTATGAGCTTGCAACCCTATCAGTCAGTGGCTGGCCATGGCAGGGTGTGGAGGGCTCTGCCAGTTGCCAGCATGGGTCAGGTTGGAGGAGTGCGGGGAGGCGGTTCTGCCTATGGGGGTGGGGGGTCACTACACTATGGAACCAGGTGCGACTATGGTTTTTACATTGATCGGGGATCTTGGGACTGGGGACACCTTTTCTTTTAGGTGCGATTGTGGATCGGGGATCAGGGACAGAATGGGGGGTCTACTACACTATGGAAAATTTGGTTTTGTCCTTTTATGTGCGATCAGGGCACGCGGCTGGGAGGGGGGACAATACACTATGGAAAAGTGGCTTATATTACATATATGTACAATTGATGCATGGAGCTAGAAGGGGGGACTGTACACTATGGAAAACAGGGGTTTTCTTCATTCACTGTATCATTGGTGAATGGATCGGGGGGGGGCAGGCTGGCCCAGCACATCTTGCTGGGCTCAGCCATGCAAATGTGCCCATAATGGGCATGCAAGAGGCCCGTTTGTGCCATGCATGCACAATGAGCTCATTTGCATTCTCTGGCTGAATATTGCCCTTGGGGGTGTCGGCGCATTTAGGATGTGCCATGAATCCACCGTTGGTGGTCTTCAGCCCTGTCCCTGGATGCTCTGTGCCAAACTGGTGGCCGCCCACTTTGCGCCGCCCATACAGATTACGATATCCAGACAGGATGCACGATCAGTTGCAATCATGCATTCTGCCTGAATATTCTGTCAGAGTGCACCAGTGCATTTTTTTTGAGCAGTGCATCTATATGCACAGTGCATCCTGTCCGCTCTGAAAATGGGGGCCCTGGTTTCTTTTTATCTGACAGCTGTGTTGACCCATGATACACAAAATCATCTTTCTAGGCTCTCTCCCATACTACTGTGGGTTGTGATGATCTTGAGCTGAAATTCCTGAGACTTATTGCCCCCTTATAAACCCCTAAACCTGTTTGTATTTCTAACCTGTCATTGGTCTCTGGCATTGTCCATAAAAACTGGAAATCCGCCAATGTGGTCCACCCCCCCATCCCTAATGCAGGTGACACACAATGCCTTGAAAATTATCACCTCATAGCAATACTACTTGCAGTTACCAAGTTGCTTGATCCTGTTGTTGATAGCAAGCTTACTGACCCCTTCATAATTATATATTTTTTAGATCTCTGAGCAGCACAGTTTCTGCAAGGCCCATAGCACTATTATGGTACTTACTAAAGTGTTCAGTAAAATGAAAACTGCTATGGATCAAGGCTTGTTGACTGGGGTATTTTTGTTGACCTATTACTTTTGATTTGGTTGATCATAGCTGTCTGTGTTCCAAACTGCAGGCCCTGAGTTTGCCTTCACATGCAGTCACATGGTTCAGAAACTACCTCTCAAATCGGCATCAAGTAATCATGTTCAACAGGTCAATCCCTAAACCAACCCATGTTGAGTTTGAGGACCCCCAAGGCTCTATACTTCGGCCTATTTTCTTTCACCTGTTTATTACAGCCTTCCTAGTAACATTGCCTCATGTAATGCTACTCTATATGCATATGACTTGGTGCTGATCTATAGCTTCAAAATCACAAATCTTATTAACCCTTGACTTACTGCTGATTTTCACAGCTTGCAAGCATGACTTACCAACAGTAAACTGCTGATGAATTCCAAAAAAAAACACAAACTGTGCTGTTTGGGTCCCTGACCAAAATCAGAGCCTGTCATAGTCCCCTTTCCATCACCGGTTCTGATGGAACCCCTCCGAAGGCTATGCCTTCCTCAAATACCTTGGAGTTACCTTGAACAGATACTTTGACTTCTCCCTCCACATCCGCAATGCTTATTTATTTATTGAAATATTTCACCAGGAGGGCACACTAAGTGACAAGTCACTCATCTCCCAGTGCAACCTAAGGGGAAGGGGTACAATAGGAATGAGACATTAAACATTTAAGTTACAAGATCAACATTAACATACAGCTGTAAGGCAGGTGTTACAAATTTGTGTTACAACAGTATTGCATATAATAGGTAGAAAGAGTAGACAATAATAAGTGCTGGGTTAATAAATAAGCAAGTGCTTACATGAAAGAAAAGGGGGAAAGGAGAGGGAGGGGGACGAGTCATGTCCTTGGAGACCCCTTCAGGATGCGAGGAACCCTGCAAGGGGACTGGGGGACCAGAGAGAAGGGGATAAGGCAGTGCCACAGACAGGACCCCTTCAGGATGTGGGGAACCTTGCAAGGGGGCTGTGGGGCTAGATAGAAAGGGGGATAAGGCTGTAGGGATTTAAAGAGGGAGGAGAGAGAAAGAGGAGGTGTGACTTAATGCTAGAAGAGGGAATAGGACCTAACCCAAGAGAGGACCCTTTAGGATGCGGGCTACCCTGCAAGGGGGTTGGGGAAGGTCAGTAGATAGGGATTAAAAGAGTGGTAGGAGAGGGAGAGAGAACTGGGAAGAGAATTTGCACATTTGAAGGGGATGGGGCGTAATCAGTAGTCCATTAGGATGCATTGGACCCTGCTAGTAGTCATGGAAAGCCAAGATAGTGGCTAGATAGAAGAGAAAGGTGAATGGGGAGGGGAAGGAGAGGAAACACTAGGCATTGTAGGACCCCCTCAGGATGCCAAGAACCCTGCAAGGGGGACTTGCGAAGACAAGGGAGAAAGGTAAATGGGGGAAGGAGAGGAGACATGCCTAGGCCCAGTAGGACCCCTTCAGGATGCTGAGAATCCTGCAAGGGGACTGAAAAGGCTAGGGGTACAGGTAGATGGAGCAGGAGGAGGAAGGAGAAGAGACAAGCCTAGATCCAGTAGGACCCCTTCAGGATGTCGAGAACCCTGTAAGAGGACTGTACGTCTAGGGAGAAAGGAGGAATGATGGGGGAAGGGAGTAGATGAGACATACAAGCCCCTTGGGGGGGTAGGAGAGGGACCCTTGGAGAGCATTCAGGGTCCCTTACATTCTGTGAGAGATCAAGTAGGCCAGTAAGGGGAAGCAATTTGGGGGAGGAGAGCTATAAATTTCGGGGGTGGGGATGCACAGGGTAAAATGAAGGTGCCAGTAGAGGAGTAGGGTTTGTCCAGGGCTTAAAGGAGGGAATTAGAGAGGGACATGGCAGGATCAGCTAGGTGCAAGGTAATTATTGACGGCAGAGCTGATGGAGTAGGTGGAGGATGAGTGCCAGATTTGAGGGGAAAGGGTATTCCAAATTTTTGAGAGGCGGTGAGAGTAACTGGATTGGCCAATTTGGGTGGATCTGTGGGGGACTACCAGGGTGTGAGAGTTGGTTCATCTAAGGGAATGTGAGGATGGAGGGTGTTATAAAGGAGGAGGTGAGGTAGGAAGGGAGCTCACCCAACCAGTGCTTGGAGGTGAATTTAGCACAGTGGGAGAGTCGCCTATTTGTAAGAGAGGGGAAGGATAGAGCACAATAAAGATCACAGTGGTGTGTGTGTGTGTGACAGGGGGAATCCAGGGCAAAGCGTCAAAAGGAATTGAAGAGGGTGTCCAATCTGTCCAGAGAGGACTCAGGGGCAGCACCAGAGACTACGTCACAGTAGTCAGAAATGGGCAGTATCATCTTCTGAAAAAGTTCATTCCTAGCCGTAGGAGGGATGCAACTATGGTACCTGAACATGGCAGCAAGCTTGGTGCACAGTTTTTTCTGGATGGCGTCAATATGTCCAGAGAAGTTTAGGTGTTGGTCCAACCAAACACCTAAGTACCTGAAGGAGGATGTGTCCTCAAGTAAAGTCCCATCAAGGGTGTGGAAAGTGGGTAGGAAGGGAAGCCTATAAAGTCTCTGTCTTGTGCCAAAGGTCATGGAGACAGTCTTCATGACATTGAAGAAAAGTTGATGGTTAGTATACTAGAGCTGAACCTTGCCAAAGTCTTGCTGTAAGCTGGTTGTAACCTCAGCAGGACAAGAGCCAGATGCATACAGGACTGTATCATCAGTATACATGTATGTATAGCAGAGGAGGGGGAGCAACCAGAGGGAAGGTCATTTAAGAAGATGGAGAATAGGTGTGGCCTTAATACAGAGCCCTGGGGGACACCAGTGCTAATTGGGAAGGGAGAGAAAGTGGCGTCCAAGATCTTAACTGATTGAGTTCAGACAATAAGGTAGGCCTTGAAGCAGTTTGTGGCAGAGGGAGGGAGATAGGCCAGCTACTGGGAGTGAGTCGAGAAGAGAGTGAGAGACAGTGTCAAAGGCCTTGACCAGGTGGACAAAGATGGCATAAGTGATTTGGCCATTGTCCATCCTGGTTAAGATGGAGTCAGTGAGCCATAGGAGAGAGGTGGTGGTTGAGTGTTTTTTCCTGAAACCAGACTGGAAAGTGGTTAAAAAGGAGGTGCCAGATAGAAAAGAGGTGAGCTGGGAGAGAACAATATGTTCTTGAAGCTTGGCAAGGGTCGGGAGGAGAGAAATGGGGCAATAATTGCCAGGGATGAGGGGTCACCCCTTTGGGTAGAGGGAGGAGCACTGAATGTTTCCATGAAGAGGGGACCGAGGCAGTAGAGAATGAGAGATTTAGGATTATTGAGAGGTGGTACGCAATGGCTGAAGCGTAGAGGGAGAAGAGTTTTGGGTTGAGGCCATCAGGGGAGGCACCTTTAGAGGAGCTGATTATGAGGAGGGCACTTAGGGCATCGTTTAGGGTTACAGTAGTGAAAGAGAAGGGGAGGTGGGAGGGAGTTGGAGAGGGCACTCTGTTAGAGGGTGGGGAGGGTAGGAGGGAAAGGATTTCAGTAGCTCAGTGGCACAAGAGCTATAGTAGGAGTTAAATTCTTCAGCTATGGCTGGTGGGTCAGACACTAGTATGGTAACGTGGTATTCACTAATGCCTCCAAGTCCTTGCTCTCCAAATGGGATGTTACCTAAAATATTTGTAAACCTGCCCTCTCACTAAACCATATAACCCACCATTGTAACCTTTACAACTATCTTGGATGTGGCTCCACTTAGGTTTTCCCACTTATCCTGTCCTCTCAGATCCGACGACAAATCCCTACTTATTGTCCCCATAATTTACTAACATGGGTGACCAGGCTTTTAAGGTTGCTGCCAGCAGATTACATAACTCTCTCCCTTCTCTGGTTTGTAGCTCTCCCTCCCACTCCCACTTTAGTAAGTCCTGGTACTGCACTTCACCAGTCTGTTTCTGCACTTCCTCCACTTATTTAATGTTACTTGTAAACTGTTATACTGATTTACTCCTACCTGCTACTTTTGAATTGCCTCCAATGTTATCAATTCAGTCTGTATTCATACTGTTTTATTGTATCTGTCCAAAATCATGTATTACTAGTTTGCCCGTCATGTAATACCTGGATCATACCTGTACTGTTTAGAGAAATGTGATTCAGTCTCTTTAAACTGATCTCAGTATTTACAGTGACAGCAGGTTCAGTAACATGTAAGACACACGATGTAGTTGCTAGGAGTTCTGCAAGCTGAGAGCAGACCCAGAGCAATACTGGAAGCAACGACATTCCGCTGTGTAATAAAGTGTTACAAAAGATGTGACTTCAGTGGTCTTGTTTTGAGGTAAACTACAGAGAACAGTACAACTGGCAATGAGGATGACATTATCTTTCAAAAACCCCAGGAGGACAGACAAATAAGAGAAAAGGCTGCGAAGCAAAAGGCCAAAATGAAGCAATATGCAGACAAGAGTAGAAAAGCCCAGGGGCTAGATTAACAAAAAATCACAAAGGCATTGCAAAATTTTGCATTGCGCATTGCAATTGTCCAGGTGTTAAAAAATGCTATTCTTGGATGGATAGTGTACCACACTATCTGACTATGAATAGGGCTAGATTGAGTCAGTGGTAATGCCATCACCGCTACCTCTAACCCCACTAGAGACACTCTGCCTAGCATCCCAGAGAAAGGCCCCACAATGGATAGCGCAGGTGCACTGTCTGGCATTCACAAAAGCAGCAATGCAAATGAGCTCAATGGACTTGCAAGGTGCTAGGTGGCTATTTGCATGCCCATTATGGGTCCATTTACACAGGCCGCAATGGAGTGTAGCACACTCCCCCCCCCCCCACAGATAGCCAGGCCAAGTAAAACAAAAGAATAGTCCCTGGTGGCTAGTGGTCTTTCCCATGATTGCCAATCGCTGACCTGGAAAAAAAGAATAGTCCCTGGTGGCTGGTAGTTCCCCACTGTGATAGCTGATCACTGAGCCAATGAAAACAGAATAGACCCTGGTGGTTAATGGTCCCTCCCCTCACCTGATCACCTATCCAACATAAACGAAAGCCGTCCTTGGTGTCCAGTGGTCCCTCACCCCACCCGATCACCTGCCTGACATGAACTAACGATCTTCCTGGTGGCTAGTGGTCCATCACCCCCACCAGATCCCTCTCCCTACATCTAAATCAATATTCTCTACTGTCCAGTGGTCTCCTCCACTGATTGCTGGCCTGATAGAAAATGCAGATATTCCCTGGTGGTGTAGCAGACCCCCCATCCCTAATCTGCCCATATCCTGCAAGTCATATTTTTCCCTGGTGTCTTGCGGCCCCCCACACTGGCAGGTAGTGCCCCACTACCCAGCTCCCCCCTCATCCCAAGCTCAAACCAGCAACCATCACAGCCCTCCTGTCTCCACCATGACTGGCACCTGACTGAGCTCTCAATGAGCGTGTACTGTATACAGTACTGTATGCAATGTCAATAACCATAAAAAAGAAAGACAACAAAGAAAATGTCATTAAACATAAACATTAGGCACATTTTTTTTTATCATTAGCTATGCCAGTTGGCATCTAACACCAACTTTGTGTGATGGGAGTTTATTGTTTCCAGAGTTATCTGCAGGGTGGCAAACACATTGGCAACAGTTAAATTTCACTCCTGGGAAACATAGGACAGGATGATGAGGACATCCACCATGAAATGCATAAACTTCACGACAGCTGCCTATTTCAGGATCTTTAGCATTGCAATTGCTTTATGCATCTGCTCTGTACATACACTCCCCCTGGTGTTGCTGCATCAGAAACAAAAATAATTTAAAAACTATGTCAAATATTCCCCCATGTTAAAATGTTTTCTTTCTTTCTATGCCTTTATGTTAAAATATTTAAAGTGCATAATTCTTATTATTAACTGGGTCATTTACAGTACTTAGTGTTGTGCGAAACTGGCTAATTTCACCTGGTGAAATATTTTGTGTAATTTGTGCATTTATCGAAATATTTCTCTGAGCAAAATGTGAACTTTCTCCCATGGAGCGAGTGAAATTTTGCCCTCGAACCAGTGAAATGTGCCGCTCCCGGGTGAAATTAAAATGTTCTGTACTAATGACTCCCTGGTGTCGATTGTCCACCGCCCGGCTGCTCACCAGCCCAAATTTCCATTAAAATTAGTTCTCCTTGGTGTCTAGTGGTGTCCCCCAGCCAATCACCAGACCAAAGTGAATAAAGCAAGCCCCCCCCCAGTTAACTCCTTATTTTCCCCAATCCTAAAAACAAATTTCAATCCCCACTCCCTGGCCTGTATCATTTTTAGGAGGGAAATTACATCATTGTTCTTGTCAACCATCACAAGAGCTCCATCACTTCCAAATCCTACCAGCTTCTTTGACCACTCTTCTGTGGACATCCTCAGATTGGTTTTGATAACTTTTTGAATGGTAATTTTTATAGATGGTGCATCAGCCTTACCAACAGTCTGGACACCTACCAATTGAGTTTGCACTTTTCCTTTAACTGCAAACTATCCATATACTATCTCAGCCTCTGTGATGGAAGAGTTGGTTCCATCACTGATGGGGGAAATGAACTTTGTTCTCATTATTTTTTCTGACAGCACCGCCTGTTCAGCCTCGATAAAGTTTCGGGCAGACTTGTTATTTTGATTATGTTGAACTAATATCTAGTCCTTTCATGTCAGCAAGTCTGCACATTCATATAAAGTTAGTGAAGGGACGTACATTCTTAGCAATTTTGTGGCATGAGTGAAACAGTTTTTCAAGACAGTTAGGTGTTGTTTGATTCATGTTCTTCAGTGTTCACTCCGCATTACTTGTGCCTGGAGTAGCAGCGCTGGCCTCCTTTTTCTTTGCCCTAGCATTAGCTTCACTGATACTATGTGAAGAGACAGAGTCAAGTTGTAAGTTATCTGCACCAAAATGGAAATTATTTGTATTGCCCACCTTACCTGAATTTATTTCATGTTTGCAGCACAAATGGCAGAACATCATGGGCCAGATATTCAAAGTAGCTCAAAGCAGAATGCAAAAGATTGTGCTGTGTCTTGTACTTGCTTGGGAACCCTAGCACGCCATATTCAGTCAAATAGTGCACCATCGCTATTCAACTGAATATTCACCAGCGCTATTCTACTGAATATAGGGCCATGTTGGCACAGCGCTACGTCATGTAGTGCTGCCCCTACATGGATCCTGATATGCGCTGCCAGAGTGGATAGCACCTGAGTGCTATCTGCAATATTCAAAGGACACCATGCAAATGAGCCCATAGGCCATTCAAGGTACTAAGGGGCCATTTGCATGCCCACTATGGGCTCACTGCGTGGGAAGGGAGGCAGTGTAGTGTGGCACCACCCCAATTGCTTGGTCCCAGATGTGTAGCTACCCTGGTGCCTAGTAGTCCCCCTCCCTCCAATCACCAGCCTACACAAAATATAGAACTTCCCTGGTGTTAGTCACCCACTGATTGCCTGCCTGTTGTAGTATATATAATCCTCCCTGGTGCTTGTGGTCCCACCATTCACTGATTGCCAGCCTCTAGAACAAATTAAAACCTCTTTGGCATCCAATGCTCCCCCTGCACTGATCCACAGTACTTCCCATCTATCAAGACCATAATCCCTGGCATCTAGCAGCCCCACTGCACACCTTACACCCCCAATTATCATACCTGTATCTGCAGTGCCATGGGTGCACATACAGTGACCAGGGCAGCCCTACCCACACCTTCTCAGCAAGCTGCTGTATGTCCAGGCAGGAAGCACACATCTTATTTAAAGGAAAGGGTGCTATTCTGTCCTATAAATAAGGTGAGCACTCCTGCTTGGACATACAGAGGCCAGCTGAGGACATGTGAAGAGGGTTGTGCCAGTCACCATATGCACACCTGTGGCACCGCTGGTAAAGGTACAGTAACAGGGGTGTTCGGTGCTGCAGGGGCCACTAGATGCCAGGGATTACGGTCTTAAGACAGTTGATACTGTGGATCAGTGCTGAGGGGGACCAGTGGGTGCCAGGGAGATTCTGATTTGTCCTAAGGGTTGGCAATCAGTGGGTGGAGGGCCCACTAGTAGCAAGGAGGATCACATGTTCGACAATGGGCAGGTGATCAGTGTGTGGGGTTACCACTAGCACCAGGGAGGCTTACATGTTCAACAGTGGGCAGGCAATCAGTGGGTGAGGGGGACCACTAGGAACCAGGGATGTTCTACATTTTGTATGGGCTGGCACTTGGAGGGGGGCCATGGACCACATATGGTGAGTGTGCACCCCAGCAGCCAACCAGCTGGGTGGCGGCATTACCTCTGGCAGCTGTTAGGGTTGCCTGGAGTAAGTCAGGTTTTACCTGGCAATATTTGCACCATGCATAGGGAGTGCACAAGACCCTTTTGTGTGGGGCAAATCTTCGGAATATGGGGTTGTGTAGCTATTCATGGCCACACCCCTTCCCTTACCCACCTGCATAGCTTATGCTTTGCACAAGTGCTAACACTCTTTGCCCATGCAAAAGACCCTTTTGAATATGGGGATATGGCGCAAACCTTGGTTTACAAGGAACAAAGATCTATTAATGTCCATGCAAACTTTAAAATATCGAGCCCCACATCTTTTATACCATCATACTGCAGCTAGTCATATTTTTCATGCCCCATAATTCTCATGATCTCTTATTATTTTGTCTTTGTCAGCACACTTTCTTTTAATTTCAGCTGGGTTACCCATTTCTTTTATGTACTTCCACATTTTCTGGGCCAAAACCGCAGGCAAGCAAGCAGATATCGAGGCTTATAAAAAACCCAGAAATGTTTGTACCAGAGCCATCCATTTTGCAAAAAATCAATACTTTAGGGAAGCACTTTCCAACTCGTGGGGTGACAGTAAACATTTCTGGAGCAACATACAGGAAGTCACTGGCAAAGACCTCAAGAGAGCACCCACCATGCTTAACATTGATGGAAGCCTGACTCTTGACCCAATGGCCATAGCCAATATTTTTAACGATGCCTTTACAGACCTCAGCAGTGTCCTTCCGCCGATTTTTTCATGGTCTCTGCCCCTGCCACACCCCCTCCAGTCTGTGACGCTCAGCAGCAGGCTTCTCCCACTTTTTACTTCAAAGAAGTTAGTAAGCATGAAGCTAGAAAGTCCATACGCAAAGTACTCAGTAAAGCAAGATTCAGTGAGGACAATCTAGATCTCAAATTTCTTGCCCTCACCCTCTAGCAAACTGTTACACCTCTTACCAAGATTCTGAACCTTTCTGTAAGGCTTGGGCAGTTCCCCCCCAAATGGAAACTGGCCCAAGTAACCCTGGTGCACAAAGGTGGAGATAGGGCACAGCACACAAACTACAGGCCGATCTCCATTCTACCTCCTCTATCGAAAGCACTAGAGTGTATAATTGCAGACCAGCTTGTGGAATACCTGGACAAATACAATATCCAATGTCCCCAGCAGCATGGCTTTCATAAAGATCAGACATCAGGGATGGTATAGGGTGTGAAATGAGTCTCTTCACGGATGACTCCAAGATGGGAGCAGTAGTTGAGGGAGAAGAGGGGAGGTTGGCCCTGCAAGGGGACCTGGACACCCTGGAAAGCTGGGCTCACACATGGAAATTAAATTTCAATATCACCAAGTGCAAGGTGTTGCATCTTGGTCGGGGAAAACAACAAGAGGTACACCCTGGGAGGGAGGTGCTGGAAGCCTCAACAGGGGAAAAAGACCTAGGGGTCATGGTGGATACATGTATGAATAACACTGAGCAGTGCAGGAGAGCAGCTAGCAAGGCAAACAGGATGTTGGGATGCATCGCAAGGGGATCACCTCTAGGAGCAAGGAAGTGATTCTGCCACTGTACAATGGACTGGTTAGACACACACCTTGAGTACTGTGTACAGTACTGGAGACCACACTTGAAGAGGGACATACAGCTCCTGGAGAGGGTACAGAGGGAGGGCAACAAAGATGATACGAGGGCTAGGGGATTTGACTTATGAGGACAGACTTGAGGAGCTCTGCCTGTTTTCATTGGAGGAGAGGAGAGACAGGGGGGACATGATTGAGGTCTTCAAGTACCTCAAGGGAATAAATAGGGTAAACATGGAGGGATCTTAGACTAAAGCAGGGAGGCATCACCAGAGGGCATGGTTTGAAGTTGGAAGGTGGAAGGGTGAGGGGGAAAGAGGAGGAGGTTTTCACTGAGAGGGTGGTGGACCCTTGGAATGCTCTGCCTGGTGAGCTGGTTCAGAGATCCACAGTGGAGAGCTTTAAGAGAGGGTGGGACAGACACAGAAAGTGGATGTATCAGATGATGGCCTGTCCCGGGGGGGTGGGGATGGATGATAGGAGTTTCTGGAGCACAAGGGATGGGAGGGTCTCGGCACCCAACTAAGGATCTAGGTTCGAGCAGACTTGATAGACCATAAGGCCTAATCTGCTGGCAAATAGTCTGTTAGTATGTTAGTACTACCAGAACTCACTGGTTTCATACATAATGCACTCGACCAAGGCCATCTACTTGGGGCTGCCTCTATCGACCTGATGAAGGCCTTTGATACGGTGACCCACTCACTGCTACTCAGGCAATTATCGCTCAGAGAGGTGTTGAATGATGCTGTCAGCTGGTTCAAAAGTTACTTAGAAGACCATTCGCAGCAGGTCAAGATAACCAATGTCCTCTCCGAAAGGAAGTCAGTCCTTTCTGGAGTACCTCAGGGACCTATACTGGGGCTCCTTCTCTTCAGTATCTACTTGAATAACCTCCCACGAGCCTGTCATGAACAGATTCTGCTTCACGCAGATGATGCTGTGATCTACTCTAGTAACCCTGACCCTAAGAGCCTCCAAGATAACCTTCAACACAGTTTCTCAGAACTGGAAAATTGGCTCAGCACTCAAAAACTGGTGCAAAACTATAAAAAGACCAAAGTGATGCTTTTCAACAATGCCCACAAGAAACATAAGTCCAAACCCTTGTTCATCACAAACTGCATTGGCACCCCCACTTGAACAGATCCACTCCTTCTGATATCTAGGGGTCACTGTTGATAGCTCACTCACCTACTTGCAACATATTGATAACATAACTCGAGCTGTCAACATAAGGATTGGCCTACTCCACAGGCACAAGCATAGCCTCACTCCCAAGGCACTAAAGAATAGCAATTTTCAGCTCTGTCATTACCATCATTGAGTATGGGCTGGTTATTTATGGCTCTGCCTCTGCTACATCCCTTCACAGGATCACTGTTGCTCTTAAAGCATGCAGACCCCTTACTGGGGCTGTCTGCCTCACACACATGTGTGACCTATATGCTCAGACTTAGTGGCTTCAGTTATTCATCCATATCCAATATCAAACCTGCTTACTTGCCAAGAAGGCACACCTTGGTTTGTTACCCCCTGGGGTCATACAGCTCCTTAGCCTTTGTCACAGAACTCATCATATTCGCAGCTTGGCAACTCAGGCCTTTACTGTTCCCAGATGCTGCACCACCTTAGGTCAGAGATCTTTTGCTTACAGAGCCCCCCTCTGGCTCAACTCCCTGGGTAGGGATATCTCTGCTGAGTCAAAACTTGGCCCTTTCAAACACAAACTCTGACAACATCTATTAGCAAACAGTATACGTGACTGCCGCCCTTAGCAGCCTTCTGCTTATTTTATCATTGTACTTATGCCTTTCGGCACTTTTAACTCTTGGCACTTCATTGCAATCCTACCCTCAAGCCTTTTCCCTTCCACCCCTCACCTCTGCTTCTTCTCTGCTCGCGCATCAAGTTCTTCCCTTGCTCCTCCTCACCTTCCCTCTTCCACCCTCCACCCATTCTCTTATCTCATGCCACCACTTTCACAACTTCTTCCCCCTCCTTCTCTCTACATTTCTCTCTCTTACCTCTCTCCCATCCATATTACTACTCTCTCTCTCTCTCGGGTTTTCGACAAGGCCTGCAAGGCTGCCCCTGCTCCTGACAAAACACCACCTCTTCTCCTTATACTATTAATTTGTTTTCCTCCCCCTCACTTCACCAGCCCTCCCCCTTCTCTCTACACTCACCTCATTTCCCTCCTTTCACCTCCTCATCTCTCATCTCTCGATCCCCATTACCTCCTTTGCAACTCCACTCCTTCCCTCTCCACCTCCTGTGCAATGCATCTCCTTCTCCCTCTTGTTTCTCCCATCCCCCCACCTTACACCCCATTACTTTCTCTACTAGATTTTGACAAGGCCTCCCAGACTGTCCTCTCTTCTAGCCCACTCTACTGTTATATTGAGCAACATTCAGAGCTATTTTGATTGCTTTTGATATATTAATTTTTGTTTTAAGTACAGTATATTCTTGATATCTGCTATTTACTTATCTATTGTTTACCTTGTTTTGTTTTTGTATTACTGATGTTTAAACTTTGTAAATGAGTTGTATTGCTCAAAGGTATTGTAATCCAAGACTCAATAAATAAAAAAATAAAAAACATTTTGAGATTTTGATAAATGTGTAAGTTGAAGTTAATAAAAGTGTCATGAAAAGTGTGTGTGTCTTTTCTTCCCTTGACTCTTTTTTTTTTTCCTTCCCACCCCAGGCACAGATGCAAATGCTTGATTTTCCCAGTTCTGTTAAAAACCAGCTCTAGTCAGAGTCAAGATAGCTGCAGCAAGTGATAGTTATGCATGTGCATTGCAGCCACGATACTCGGCCATGCGCACTGCGCTCATAGCAGCCATCTTGGGGCATGGTGGGTTCTTGCAGAAGTGATGGATGGCAATAGGGCAGTTGCTGAGAGAGAGAAAATAGTACACTGGGACTGGTCTACTAAATGGAGACAGCAGAGTGCTTGAATTAGTGGAATGACAGTGCTGCAATGCCAACATTTTGTGTTGTTCAGTTGGAATCCAATGAGCTGCTTTTTATGTTTGCTTGCACGCATGTGCAAGAAACATAGTGCCATCATCCGAGTTTTTGGAGGAGTGGCACCCTGTCTTCCAGTTCAGTCAGTGTGTTTGCAGGCGCGGCCACAGTTCACCAATGAATGCTGCCGCTGTCTATGACAGCAGTTGAAAATGGAGTGCCATACAGTTGAAAGGGAGAGCTCCGCTTCAGTGAGCAGCAGTATGCTAGTGCTCATTAGCATATTGCCGGCAATCCTGCATGCATACGTCTCTGCTTTTTCTTCCTGCCATGCTGGGAGCCCACTCCAGCATGGCAACAATCCTGCTGACAGAGGCTCCCAATCCCCATTGGCTCCACGCCCCCCCAACAGTCTTCCAACTGCCACACAGGGAGCCTACCCCAGTGTGGCAAAAATTCTTATGCCGACGGAGGTGCCCAATCCCCCGTCTGCTCCACGGACCCCCACAACCCCAACAGCCTTCCAGCTGCCATGATGGGAGCCCACCCCAGTGTGGCAAATGTCCTGCATCATCTTCCTAAAAAAAAAAAACCTGTAAACAAAAAGTTCCAACAGTAGTCTCCCTGCCCCCAACCCCACCCGTGCCCACCCTCTGCGCACCCTGCCTCCTCACACCCCCACCTCACCCCATTCTTACCTCTGAAGTCTGGAGCGATGATCTTCGGTAGACTGGGAACATGTCTGCACTCTTCAAAGCAGACCGCCAACTGAGGAAATGTCGGTAAGCTGTATAATGGCATAAATAGGATTTTGTTCAACTTTGATGCATATCTCAGGCATTTTTTGGAATTTTGGCACCAAATTTTCAACATGGGTTTTATTGGGATCCCTCCTCATGAATTCTGGAACTATCATGGCATTAATCGGGCCCAAAGGGTGATTTCGCGGTCACTGCATGAAATCACCTTTTGGGACTGATTAATGAAACGACAGTGCCAGTGTTCATAAGGTGGGCTCTCAAAAAGCCTATGTTGAAAATTTGGTAAAACAATTCCTAAAAATGACTGTTTTACAAGCGTGTGTTTCGTAGTTCCTATGCACACTGTGAAGTTCATGAATTTGTAATATTTAAGACTAGATTTTCAACATTGCCATTTTACCACACTTCCTTATGAGCAGTACAGCTGCCATTTTTCACATCTCACCCAAAATGTGTTTCCACACATGTAGCACACAATGGCGCAGTTGGTGTGCAAAATCAATGTTCTGGACAGATTAAGAAAATCACAGTGACACTGTTCATGAGCAGAGGTTTTAAAATGGCTATGTTGAAAATTTGGTGACAAAAGTCCATAAAATGACTGTGTTACAAGCGAGCATTGTGCAGTTTCTATGCACCCTCATAAGTTCATGAATTTGTAATATTTTCAGTCCAGATTTTCACTAGTGGCATTTTTCCACACTTCCTTATGAACAGTACAGTTGTCATTTTTCACAACATGGCCAAAATGTGTTTTCACACGTTCGGTGCAGAAATGCGTGGTCAATGTGGGAAATCATTGTTCAGAACAGATAAAGAAAATCACAGTGACACTGTTCATCAGATGGAGGTCCCAAAATGCCTGTGTTGACAATCTGCTGTAAAAAATCCCCAAACTAATTACATTATGGGTGTGCGTTGCGTAGTTGCTACGCATGCTCATGACTTCACCAGTTTTTTTAATATTTTCACTGCAGATTTTCAACATTGCCATTTTTTACACCTCTCCATGAACAGTACAGCTGTCATTTTTCACATCCTATTCGGAATGTGTTTTCACACCTGTGGTGCCAAATGCTGTAGTCGCTGTGCAAAAGCAGCTTTTGGCTAAGGAACTGATATTGCCACTGTTCATGAGGTGGGGGTCACAAAAAAAAGTGTTGAAAATTTGGAGTAAAAATACCAATGAATGCCTAAGCCGTTAGGGTTTCTGACCATAACGCCCCACCCTGTAGAGAATGACAGGCATCAGGGGTGTGACTTGGGATTGTCACCTGCAATGCTCATACCATTCCACCCCCACCAACACTCTGCAGCCAGTGAGAGGCATCGAGGTGTGCCTTGGACTCTTCAGCCCCAAAGTTCACTCCATTCTCCTATACAGCACCCATCTCACCATATTTCCTGATGGAATGGGGTAAGCATAAGGGCCAAAGACCCCAAGGTACACCGTGACACTTATCTGCAGGGTAGGGTGTGGTGAAATGGCATGGCCGTTATGCCTGATGATCCAAAGGCACACCCCAATGCCTGTCAGTATCTGCAGGGTGGTGGTGGAGTTGGCTTCAGTTCAATATTTAACTGCCATTCCTATTATGCAGCTTCTGTAACTCCTACACTACCAATGCCAATGCCAGCAAGCAAACATTCGGCATTGACAAATGCTTGTTTACTTCTGTGATCGCAACCATCTGTAGAGCTGTGCCCTACGGCCATAAAAAGTTCATAAAAAATTATTTAAAAAAAGGTCAGGATAAAGTCCAGAGCATTGACCCCAACCCCACAAAAGGTAGGTACATAGCATAATGTTATGAAATGGGTAGCAATAATGTTGGCTCTTGAGTGGCCAAGAGTTACTTTCAGCCACACTGTTATTCTAGCGCAACAGCCCATCTGAAAGTAACTCAAAAAAACTGTGTTTAAAAAAATACATCCAATTTATTAAAAAGGATCAATTTTATAATTGCAATAAGTCACTACAGGGGCTGCTCATCTTCCCCTCATGCTACAATACCGTTCCCCCCATTCTGCCCCCCCCCGCAGAAGATTGGAGCAGCCCCCTCCATTCTCTAGCCCCCTGAAAAAACATCCCATACAATGATGAGCTGGCTGACTAACGTGCTTATTCATTCAGAGCAGGTCAGTCAGGCTACTGGCCATGGAGGTGAGTGGAGGGCTGTGCCAGTGGCCTGCTCAGGGATGGGGTCGGGGGGTGGAGTGGTGATAGGGGAGCACTACCTGACAGGGTGGGGAGGCAGGTGGATTCCACCAGAAACCAGGGATTTTTTTATTTGGGCTGGCAATTGGTGAGGTGGGGGTCCACTAGACATCAGGGATTTAGATACTTTTTTATTTTATTAGGGCTGGCGATCAGTGGGTGGGGGGTCCACTAGGCACCAGGGATCTGGAGTTTTATTATTTATTATTGGGTCCATCACTTGGTGGGGGGGTGGATCAGTAGATGCCAGGGATTTGGAAACTTGTTTTTATTAGTGGGGCTGACGATTGGTGGGGTGTGGGGATCCACTAGACATCAGGGATTTGGAGACTTTTGTTTATTATTGGGGCAGGCGATTGGCAGGGTGTGGGATACACCAGATACGAAGAATTAAATATATATATATATATATATATATATATATATACACACACCATTTTTTTTACTGGGACTGGCGATCGGGGGACCACTAGACACCAGGTATAGATCGAGGGTAGTGTTGGGGGATTCCACATTTGTAACCTCTACTTGCTTTGAGTTTTTTAAGTGCAATTTGCACTTAAAAACCCCAAAAACAAGTCAAAATCACAAATGGTGAAGTTCGGTTAATTTGGAAAAATCTGGCAAAGTGCTCTGCAGAGGCAAATTTAACTTCACCACATATTCGCCCATGGAGTAAAACTTTGCTGCATCTCTAGCCCCAATGAACTACTGCCTGTACTGTTTAACTGGAACCCCTTCCCTACAACTAGAAAATGATAGCAACAAAAGTATAGCCTCACTAGTGGATTTAATTCATTTTAAAAACTCTTTTTTTTGCGGTTGTGTTCCAATCATGAACACACCACATCAAATGGATGATGACTCCAGCATGCAGAGCTCGAAACTGCAGCTCAGCACCACCAGAGAACATGCACTAGCCTGCACGGACAGGTAAGGAGCTCCTGCACTAGCCCAATGCAATCTGAAGACTTTATTATTGTAACATCCTTTACATTTTTAGATGTTGGCTCGATTCAGATGAGGTTTTGCATTAAAAACATAATTAAGACTACAGGAGCTATGGACCTGCTTTCCATGCCACCATTCTAAGTTCACTCCACAAGTGCTGAATATTATATAAGCTGACAGGAGTACAGAGTGCCCCACAGGATTCCTGTGAGATGGGTGCAGTGTCTGCCACAGAACTATAGTATGCATGGTACTTGCAAACCACAGGAGTTTAGGGGATCTGACTGAGCAAAGATTAAGTATCTGGTTGGGAGGAGGGTGTACAGTGAGAAAATATGAAAAGGTTCTGGACTAACCAGAAGATGGTATCTCATAGAACTTCCTTTAGATGGACCAGCCAACATATCTGACTTCCATCCCCACAAACACACACACACACACACACACACACACAGACTTTCTACCCCTTGTGCATCTGGGAAAATGGAACCACACTAGAGGCAGTTTAGTTTTGAGATTTGCAGTGGAGTTCAGTGCCACGCATTCACCAGGTCCAAGTATAGAGGATGGGGAAGAGTATGGTGAACTAAAGGAGATATCTGTAGTTTCACCGAAAAGTGAAAATGGAAGTTTAAATACATGGGCATATAATTAAGAAGAAAGGCATGCACTTCATGTGATAAAGCACAGCAGAGTGAATAATATGGAGTAGTGTTTGTGTGTGTGTGTGGGGGGGGGGTAGATTAGCATATCTGCACTACCACTATTGTAAACTGTGATAATAAACAATATGCCTCAGTCTATGTGATTATTGAGTGGCAACCATTGTCTCTGAAGAGCCATAACCCATTCTCACAAAACTGATTATTTTATAGATACATATAAACTCAGACATAGAGGATGACAGCAGAAAAAGACCAATGGTCCATTCAGGCTGCACATGGTCCCCTATCTAACCCATGGACGTATTGTCCATACAGAGTTCTAGCCCCCCCTAGTCCTCCCTATCCCCCATTCCCCTCCTAGTTATTGTTACTCTGAGTAACCACTTACCCTTCACTCTGTCTCAGCCATGCTTGAAATCATTAATGGTTTTCATTCCCACCACCTTGATAGACTGTTTCACATTTCCACCACCCTTTTGTAAAATAATACTTTCTCATGACCATCTTGAAACATAGAAACATAGAAACATAGAAGTTGACGGCAGATAAGGACCGCAAGGCCCATCCAGTCGGCCCATTTCTTTTTCTACCTTATAAATGTGCCATCGGCCTTTGCTCTGTCAGTGGCCTATCTATTCATAGTCATTTGTATTGCTCCCTTATGCCTATCCCATGCCTGTTTGAAGCCCTGCACTGTATTCATAGCCACCACTTCTTGTGGTAAGCCATTCCATGCATCCACCACCTTTCTGTGAAAAATAATTTCCTCACATTCCCCTTAATCGGCCTCCCTCTAATCTCATGCTGTGTCCTCTTGTCCTGCTATTTTCTTATATTTAAACATGTTAGACTCTTTCACCTTGTTTATGCCCTTAAGGTGTTTGAATGCCTCGATCATATCACCTCTCTCCCTCCTTTGCTCAAGGGTATACATATTGAGCTCCGTTAATCTGTCCTCATATGTCTTCTGATGCAGTCCCTGCACCATTTTGGTTGCCCTTCTCTGGACTGCCTCAATCTGGTTAATGTCCTTGTGAAGGTGTGGTCTCCAATACTGCATGCAGTACTCCAGATGGGGCCTAACCAGTGTGTCTTGTACAGAGGGATTATTACCTCCCTCTTACGACTTGTGATACCCCTACTAATACACCCTAACACCCCCAGCCTTACCTACTGCTTTAGAGGTCTGCTTGGATGATTTTAGGTCATCAGTGATGATGATGCCCAAGTCTCTTTCTTCCTTTGTGACTGCTAGCAACTCCTCTCCCAGCCTGTAGGTGGCTTCAGGGTTTATCTTCCCTATGTGCATGATTTTGCACTTCTTTGCATTAAATCCCAGTTGCCACTCTTCTGACCATTCTGCTATTTTATCCAGATCTCTTCTCATTCTGCCCACCCCATCTGGATCATCTACTCTGTTGCAGATCTTGGTGTCATCTGCAAACAGACAAGCCTTACCCTCTAGTCCATCTGCAAGGTCACTAATAGAGATGTTGAAGAGGACTGGCCCAGGACTGATCCTAAGGGTACCCCACTTGTGACTTGCATCTCTTCTGACTGTATACCATTTACCACCACTCTGTTTTCTGCCCGTCAACCAGTTTGCCACCCAGTTGACCAACTTCTGACCACCCGAGGCCTACCCAGCTTATTTATCAATCTTCTATGTGGAACAGTGTCAAAAGCTTTGCTGAAGTCAAGGTAGGCGACATCAACTGCTCCCTTGGTCCACCACTCTGGTTACCCAGTCAAAGAAATCTATGAGATTAGTTTGACAGGACCTTCCTTTTGTAAACCCATGCTGTCTTGGATCCTGTGCCCTATGGATTCCAGGTGTTGCACTATCCTTTCCTTAAGGAGTGCCTCCATAATCTTGCCCACTACTGAGGTAAGACTGACCGGTCTGTAGTTCTCCGCCTCCTCCTGCTACCACTCTTGTGGGCGGGATCACATGAAGCCTTCTCCAGTCTTCTGGGACCTCTCTGTGCTCAGAGACTCACTAAACAATTCTGCTAATGGCTCTGCTAGTTCCTCCTTTAGCTCCTTAAGTACCCTGGGATGTATGCCATCAGGTCCCATTGCCTTATCCACCAAGAGCAGCAAAGCTCTTGTAGGACCCTTTCTTTTGTGAAGGGGTAGTGTTCCTCCCTCCCCTGTGTCCATGATGCTGAGCTGTGGGCCTGCCCTACCTTCTCTTCAGTAAATACTGAGCAAAAGTATCTATTTAGGATAGATGCCTTTACAGGGTCCTCCTCCTCACATGCTCCCTTTTCCCCATTAAACTCAGCAATACCCCTCTGGACTTTCTCCTTTCACTAATGTATCTATAGAAAGTCTTGTCACCTTCTTTTACTGTTCGTGCTAGTGTTTCCTCAGTTTGGGACTTTGCCTGCCTTACTGCCTTCCCTGCTTCCCTTAGGGCAGTTTGGTATGCCTCCCTATCTTCATCCTGCTGTGTTCCCTTATATTTCCTGAAGGCCAGCCTTTTGGCTCTGACCTTTTCTGCTACTGTGTTTGAGAACCAACGTGGTTTCCTTCTTCTTTTGCACTTCCTTTTCTGTCTAACACAATGGGATGTTGCTTCAAGTATTGCATCCTTAATGCTTGCCCTTTGCCTGTACCCCTCACCTGTGTTTCTTTTTTGCCAGGCTAGCTAACTCTGTTGGCCATCTTATCAAAGTCAGCTCCTCTGAAGTCCCATATTTTTGCCTTGGAATGGGATGATTTAGATGTAGTAGCCAAATTGAACCATACCATGTGATGGTCACTGGCCCCAGGTGACCTTCTACCTGGAGATCTGTGATCCCTTCTTTGTTAGTCAGTACTAGATCTAGGATAGCCCTGTCTCTTGTTGGTTGTTGTACCAGTTGTTTGAGGCCCTCCCCCTGCAGGGAATCCACTATGAGTCTAGTTCTGGCAGATGTTCCTGCTGGTATTGACCAATCTGTATCCGGCATGTTGAAGTCTCCCATTATCAGAACCTCCCCTTTAGCTGTCATGTTTGTATATCTTCTAACAGTAATGTGTCTATGTCCTCCCTCTGGTCTGGGGGCCTGTAGACAACCCCAGTTCTTATGGCTGTCCCATTTCCTGTTTCCAGGGTGACCCACAGTTCTTCTGGCTCCTTATGTGTATTCTGAATTTCTGTAGCTTTGATATTTTCATTAACATACAGGGCCACTCCTCCTCCCCCTTTTTGCACCTTGGTCTCTTCTGAACAATACATAGCCAGGTACTGAAGTCTCCCAAGTGTGGTTACTGGTAAACCACGTCTCACTAATTGCTACTATGTCCAGTTTAGCCTCTGACATTATTGCCTGCAGGTCTAGGATCTTATTTCCCAGGCTGTGAGCATTTGTGTACATGATTTTCCTTTGGCCAGATTTTGGTGTGTTAGTTGTTGGGTGAAGTTTGGCATTACTCCTGTGCATCATATGGGGAGACAAACCTTTTCTTACCTGGTGATGCAAATGAGCAGCCAAACATGCTGAATTCCTGTTTGACCACTAGCTGAGGGGGAGGGTGTTCTTCCCGATCGACGTATGGGGTGCTGCACCCCTCTCCCCATTTGCTAGTTTAAATATTCTGCAAAGACATCAAACTTCTGCCCCAATGCACTGACTCCTCTTTAGTCAGATGCAGTCCATCAAATTTAAATAACTTTCCTCCCAGAACTGTTGCCAGTTCCTACAAATCTGTGTCCTTTTTCCCTGGCATCAGCCCTTGAGCCACGTGTTTAGCTCCCCTATCTCCCCTTCTCTGACCTTCCGTCCATCTGCTCCCCTCTCCCAGACTGGCAGGATCTCAGAAGGAGATGCAGACAAAATAGATGATAGTTTGTCACCCAGCCTAGTCAGGTGTTCCTTGGTCTCCACAACTGACCGGCTGGCGAGATCGATAGTCCCTATGTGTACTAGGACATCAATGTTTTCTCCTGCTTTGTGAACAATTTTAGCAATGCGGTCAGTGTCTCTCCATGCTGATGTACCTGGGAGACATCTGACCATTACCCCTGGCTGGAGATGGGTATCAACTCCTCGAATCATGGAGTCTCCTATGATCAGAAGTTTTTTGGGATTTCCTTTTTGCTTGTTTTGTTTTGGTTCCTGATTTGGGTGAGTTTTGTTGTGCTAGCTCCTGTGCTGCAGTGTCCTGCTCTGCAGTGTCTTCTGCCTCTTTATTTGATTTCAGAGATAGAGGCAGATACCTGTTGTAGTGTTTATATGTTTTTGGAGGTAATGTGTTGGAGAGCGAGAGTGATGGGGCACCTGATTTGCTCCTCCTAACCACCTGCCAACCTCCTGGACCAACTACCCTCTGCGGTTGAGGTTTTCTGTTGGATGCTGGGGAAATGGAGGGTGGTTCTTATAATGTATTTCGTCTTCAATATGAAATTTGAGGAGTGCAATCTCTGCCCATGCTGCCCGGAGCTGAGCCCTAAGATCTCCAAAGGCCCAGCATGTAGGACAGTGTCCTAAATCCTGTAAGACTGTCCTTCTGAAAATTGTTCCACAGTACCTGCAGTTAATGAAATCCATTCCAAATAAGTTGCTGGGTTTGTAACCTAGTCAGAGTAATTAGAAGGAGAAAAAAAAAACCTCTTTCTTGCCAGTTTCCACTCATGCCCTCATGACCTCAAACCATTACTCATGCTAAATAATTCCCCATAGTTCATGTTTATTCCTTTCAGGAAAATGAAGGTTTCTATTATATCCCCTCTCCCATCTCCAGCAATTAAATATTCAGTGCCTTCAGGCAATCCTCATAAGACCTGCTCTGTTGGAGCTGAATCATCTTTTTCACCTTCTGCTGCACTGTAACCAGCCTGCCCTTATCTTTCCTGATGTGTGGACTCCAGAACTTTGCACAGTACTTCAGGTGTGGCCTCACCAAAGATTTAAAGATGTAGTATTACCTCTTTTCTTCTGCTGTCAATACTCCTTCTAATACATCACAGATCCCTGTTTGCCTTACTATAGGCCATGTTGCACTGGCTTGATTGTTTGAAGGAGTCATTATGGTAACTTTTAGCTCCCATTCCTCTGTCACAGTACTAAGTTTTACCCCACCCATCCAGTACTCTGTCCTGGGGTTCATGCTCCTTAGGTGCATCATGTTGCACTTTTTAGGGCTGCATTTTAACTGCCAAACCTTAGACCCTTTAGTCTTTGCTGGTCACTCAACATTTCTCTGACTACCTCATCACTATTTACCCTGCCACAGAACTTAATGTCATCTGTGTGAAGAGACACAAGCTACTCCAGATTCCTTCTCCAATGTTGCTGATGAACATATTGAAGAGGACTTGGCCCAGGACAGTTCTCTGTGGTACCCCAGTCATGACCTCTCTCTCTTATAATTTGACACATTTAACCACAACTCTCTACTGCATTCCATTTAGCTAGTTACATAATGATTTTACTATGTCCCTAGCTGCACCAGATCATCCATATTCTTTAGCAATTGTTAATGAGGCCCAGAGTCAAAAGCCTTGCTGAAGTCGAAGTAGAGTAAATCCACAGTGTGGCCCCTATCCAATGTCATCCTAATCCAGACAAAGAAAACTATCAAAGAAAATTATCAGGGTAGTCTTACAGGGCCTCCCTGCCATAAACCCATGCTGTTTACTATCCTGGAGACCATTGCTCTCCAGGTGGTCCATGAGGTCCTCTTTAACCAGTGACTCCATCAGCTTCCCTACTACAGAGCTAAGACTGACAGGTCTGTATTTCCCAGCTTCTTCCTTGACCCTCCCCCCCCCTTATGAAATGGAGCTATGTCCTCCATGCTCCAGTCCTTCAGAACTACACCCACCTGTAATGTGCTAATGAAAAGTCTTACCAGCAGTTCAGCCAGTTCCGCTGCCAGTTCCTGAGCACCCTCCGATGCATCCCATCTGGTCTCCAGGCCTTAGCTTTCTTTGGGGTTTCTAACCCTTTCTGGACCCTTTTGCATGTAAATACTGGCTACCTAATCTCTATAGCTCCATTTATGGCTGCTTTGATGCCTCTCTTAGGCAAAGGCACACTGTCTTCTCTTGTGAATACAGAGCAAAAGTAGTCATGAAGGATGGTAGGCTTTTGCACATCCTCCTCTATTACCCAACCTCCCTCAGATAACCTAACAATTTCCCTTCTTTCTTCCTTTTCCCCTAATATACTGGAATAATTTTTTTTCTTGCTCTTTACCCTCTCCACAGTATGCACCTCATGTTGGATTTTGCCTCCCATACCATCCTTTTTGCCTATTTACTTCTCAACATGCATTCTCTCCACTCTTCCTCTCCCTGCTTTTCTTTGTTCCTGGTAAAGGTCTTTTTTGGCCCTCACTGCTTCCCTGACCCTTACTGATAATTGTAATTGTCTCTTGTACTTGTTACTTTTGGCTGTCAGTCTCATGCATAACTTAGGTGCCTTGAGAATGGCCCCCTTAATTGCCCAATCTCTCTTCAGCGTCTATGCTGTCTGCCTAACAAAAACTTATTCATTACCAACTCCCTCATCCTGTTGAAGTCCGCCCTTCTAAAATTGAGGACTTCATCTGTCAATTGGGATTCTCCAGTTCCAAGGGACAGCTTGAACAAAACAGAATTATGGTCACTGTTCCCTAGTGGCTCCCCTACTCTCACAGCTCATACTAGCTCTGAGTTAGTGAGCAAGCTGGGTAGCTTAGCAGTGGGGCCAAAGGTGGTAAATGGAATAAGAAATTGGTTAGACGATAGGCAACAGAGAGTGGAGGTAAATAGAGAGCACTCTGAGGAAGGGAGCTGACCAGTGGAGTGCCTCAGCGATCAGTGCTGGGATCGGTTCTCTTTAGTGACATTGCAGAGGACCTGTAAGGGAAGGTCTGCCTCTTTGTAGATGACACCAAAATCTGCAATAGAGTGGACATTCAAGGGCTGAAGAAAGGATGAGCTGAAACCTGAAAAAACTAGAGGAGTGGTCAAGGGTATGGCAGCTAGTTTTCAATGTATAAAAGTGCAAAGTAATGTTCTTATGGCACAGAAATCCAAGATTGCAGTACAAAATGGATAGAGTAATATTGATCACCCCCAAGCAGGAAAAAGACCTGGGGATAATCATATCAGATGATCAAAAGGTGGCCTGGCAGTGCAGCAAGGCAGTAGAGAGGGCTAGTGGGATGCTGGGGTGTATAGAAAGAGGCATCATCTGCAGAAAGAGGGAAGAGGCGTTTCCTCTGTATAGATCACTAGTAGGAACACACCTAGGGTAATGGGTCCAGTTCTGGATTACACATCTCCAGAAGAACATAGAATGGAGGCTGTCCAGAGGAAAGCAACGAAAATGGTGCAGAGTCTGCATCAAAGGCCCTATGAGGAGAAGCTAAAGTACCTCAATATGTGCACCTTGGAACAGAGAAGAATCATAAATCATTGTTTAAACTAAAAACAATGGGGGAGAATGGGTCTATTCCCAAGTCTCTGAATACTTACCAAAATATTATTACAACTAAATGTAAATTCCTAGCTTTGAATGCAAGATCTTTAAATCAACTCAAATTAGCAGAACTCGAAGCCAAATGTAAAACTTTAAATATAGGTGTGGTGGGAGTAACTGAAACTTGGTGGGACACATCCTCAATTTGGTCCAGAGAAATTCCAGGTTATAAATTATATCATAAAAACAGATTAGATAAGTAAGGCGGTGGAGTTTGTATGTACATACAAAATGATATTCCTTCTTTTGAAGTGTGTTCTCTCTTTCCTTTGGAAAGTATATGGGTTAAAATCTTATTGAAGGAGCAGTCCTATGTAACTATTGGTAATATCTATCAACCTCCATCTGCAAATTCAGATTACACAACTGATATGTTTAAAGAAATTACACATTTTTCAGAATCTCAAGATACTGTAATATTTGGTGACTTTAACCTCCCTCATATTAACTGGACTCATTCTCAGGACAGTCCCATGCCAAGAAAGGACTAATAGATGTGGTAGTTAGTACTGGATTACAACAACTTCTTACTGACCCCACCTCGAGGTCCTAATATTTTGGATCTATTATTTACTAACACAGAGCAACAAATTAGCAATTTACAAATTTGGGATCCACTTGGGACCAGTGATCATTCATCTATTCTTTTTGAAATTCAACAGTTTAAAACTACACAAAGGAAGTTATACTGTACAAAAAATTATAATAATGCACATTTTTCTAAAATCAATGAATACTTACAAAACATAAACTGGGAATCTAATCTTCTTAATTGTACAACACAACAAGCTTGGGACTTTTTTAAAAACATTGTACATTATTTGGAAAATACCTTTATCCCATCTAAGAGGAAGTTTAATAATAAAGGAAAAATTCTGCCTTGGTTCAACAAGACAATTAAAAATCAGATTAAAATAAAAATTAAACTTTTTAGGAAACTTAAGAATAGTTCTGTTCCATTTAAAACTACTCTATTACATAAATACAGACTATCTGTGAAAAACTTAAAACATTCTATTAAATTGGCAAAAAATAAGCTAGAATTTAAACTAGCTCACACAAAAGACTGTCACAAATCTCTTTTCTCCTATATAAATAGTAAAAAAGGTGTATCAAGTACCATTGGTCCCATTATAACCAATGGCTCTTCTCTATCTGATATAGAAACCTCAAATCTCTTTAATAAGTACTTTTGTTCTGTCTTGTCTCAAAAATCACCTATTAGTACATTTAAAGTTCACCACGTAGATTATCATAGGTTCTATCCAACTGACATTATATAGGCTATCAAAAAACTGAAAAAAATACTAGTCCGGGCCCAGACGGTATTCATCCATGGTTTCTGATCAAAACCTCTACAAATATTTCTATACCTTTGCCAGTTATCTTCAACAAATCCTTACAAGAAAGCATTGTACCAAATGATTGGCATTCAGCAATAGCTACTCCCATATTTAAAAAAGGCAATAGAGGTTCTGTGCAAAATTATCATCCAATTAGCCTGACCTCAGTGGCTGGTATATTAGTGGAACGAGTAATGAAGTCTCTAATAGATCAAGATTGTAAAAAATTAGGAATTTATGATTCAAATCAGCATGGGTTTACTCCCAAGTATTCCTGCACCACCAATCTGATATATTTTTACAATAATATAAGTGGTCTACTAGATGTAGGTATCCTCACTGATGTAATTCTTTTGGACTTTAGTAGAGCTTTCGATAAAGTCTCACATGAAAAACTCATTACTAAAATGCACAATCTGGGTTTGTCACCGGATATTGTCAACTGGACTTTAAACTGGTTGACAAATCGTTCTCAGAGAGTCAGAATTAATGATATCTTGTCTGATTCGGGTAGTGTGACAAGTGGTGTACCACAGGGTCGGTCTTGGGACCAACATTGTTTAATCTCTTTATCAGTGATTTACAAACAGGGCCAAATAACTTCATGGTTAAATTTGCAATGATACTAAATTGGGGGGCAAGGTTAATAATCAAGAAAATATTTCTGCATTAAAGAAGGATTTGGAAAAATTAACACTTTCGGCAAATGATAATCATATGCAGTTTAATCAAGACAAATGTTTAGTAGTGCATTTCGGTATAAATAATCCAAAAACGATATATTACATAAACAGACAACCACTTCACTCATCAAATTGTGTAAAAGATTTAGGGATCTATGTTAATACTAAACTTAAATCAAATGATCACTGTGTTACAACTGCTTGCATGACCAACAGACTTTTGAGGCAAATAAAACACACTTTTGTTAATCACACTGAACAATGCCTTATTCCATTGAATAGGGCATACATTAGACCGTATGTAGACTATGGCTCCCCTTTCTGGAATCCAAACCAAAAAAAAGGCATAGCAATTCTTGAACAGGTTCAAAGGAGAGTAACTAGAATGATTCCAAGATTAACAAACTTGGATTATCAGAACAGATTAAAAGCTACTGGTCTCTTCTCTCTTCAAACTAGAAGATTAAGAGGTGATATGCTTATGGTTTTTAATTTAATAAATTCACCAGATCTAATGGAAAAATGTGGTTTAACACTCTCTAAAAGGAGACATATTCTGAGACTGCATAATAAACAGCTTGAAGAAAAAACTTATAAAACCAGCAAAAGGGGAAACATTTTTCCAATAAGAGCATCCATTGTATGGAACACCTTGCCACAAGAATTGGTAGAGGCAACTAGTGCCACCATCTTTAAAAACAAATTAGATGTTTGGTTGAGGGATAATAGATAAATAATGTCCCACATAGTGTGGGGAACAGTCTCGATGGGCTCTGGCCTTCTTCTGTTCTTTCATACCAAGTAATACCAAGTAATACCAATAGGTAAGAAGGGGGGATATGATAGAGGCCTTTAAATATCTCATGGGGATAAATAAGGTACAGGAGCGTAGTATTTTTAAGACAAAAAGGTGCTAAAAAATAAGGGGACATGCTATGAAGTTGGAGGGGGGTAAATTCAGGAGAGATATGAGAAAGTACTTCTTCACAGAAAGAGTGATAGATTTCTGGAACAGCCTTCCAGCGGAGATAGTGGTGGTGAAAACCATTGTGGAGTTCAAAAATGCATGGGTTAAGCACAGGGAATCATAGTGTAAAAGAAGGGAAAGGGAGAAAGAGCTGTAGATTGGGTATGGTCTGTGGTAAGAGTGTAGGTAGGGAGCAGTGGGCAGACTGGATGGGCCAAGTGGTCCTTATCTGCCATCAACTTCTATGTTTCTATGTTAGCACCACATTAAGAATGGCAGCCTGCCTTGTGAGTTCCTTAACTAGCTGTACCTGTTGACAGTCACAGAATGTGTCCAGCAAGGCTTGACTTCTAGTACTCCTAGCCACTGGAACATCCCACTTACTATCCAACAGGTTCAGATCACCCACTTCCATTACTTTCTCCTTTTCCCACTCCCCTTACAAGTTGTTCCAGATCTCCCTGTCCCTCTCTTCCCCTTGCCCTCATGGTCTATAGATCACACCCAACCATAGTTTATTGATTGAGGCAGCCATGAGCTGCACCTACAGTGACTCTGCCCCCCCAACTACCCCGATGCACCCATCTTCCACAACCTCAATGCCATCCCTGACATAAAGGACTACACCTTCTGTTAACCTCTATCTCTTTTCCTCTATCCCTCCTGAAACTTGTGTACACTGGGACTGTCCAATTCATCATTTACTGAGGCCCAAGTTTCTGTGATAGCTAGAAGATTCTTTCAATCTCAGTGTTTGCCTGGAGTTGCATACCAAAACAAGAAAAATGCACTGGGTCGGGATGCTAAGGATAAGACATAAATATCAACTTTGTAAAATCCAGCACTCACCACCAAGAACTATGCAAGATGACACAGCTATCCAAAAAATATAGTGCCCAATGTTTATTAAGGTGCCACACAAACGCATTTAAGGCATTTATGTGGCACCTTAATAAGGCATTTGTGTGGCACCTTAATAAACACTGGGCACTTTATTTTTTGGATAGCTGCGTTGTCTTTCATAGTTGTTGGTGATAAGTGCTGGATTTTTTTAAAGTTGATATTATCTGGAGTTCTCTGATTTATTACCCAGGCTCCTGGTGTTAAGGAAGATTCTCTTCCATCTAATCCCTGAACCCTTTTTGCCATTTATCTGTTTTTCTCCCTTATTCTTCCCTGGTCTTCTTAGTTTCATGTTTTTTGTGGTGATTGCACATTTTGTGTTCCCCGTCTGTATTGTCAATTCCCCAGCCCAGTTTTGCCCTTAACCCCATTTTTACCCACTCTGCTGCTACAAGCCCCGAGGTAAGGATGAGTACTAGCTAGGTTTCACTTCCACTCTCCTTTCTCCATGGTTACCCTAGTGTCAATCCCCTTGCAGCAAGTTTAGCTGTCAGGTATAGACATTAAATGTCCACCACAGTCTACTGGCCCCTTTTCTTGTCAGTTGGAGTCTGTCATCCTTGAAGAGCCTTCTATTCCAGAAGTTCCCCAGTTCCCCCACAAGGTGGTACCCCTTCTCCTGATACTTTCCCTTGAACCTCACATTAAACTCCTCTATCTCATCACTCCTTATTCTAGCCTTCTTCCCTTCCTTATCCCACACAGGAAGGACCCTGAAACAAGCCAGTGAGGCTAAGTCAGCCATTGATCTGTCTCCCATTCTGTGAAAATTCTGCTTCACCATCTCCACTGGCTAGTTCACCAGATCATTGCTACCCAGGGGTACCAGCACCCCTAGCTCCCTCTACCATCCTCCCTACCCTATCTAAACCAAAGATAGCCAATACACCAGGAAGGCACCTGACCATTCCCCTCTCGCCCAACTCTTCTAATCATTGAGACCCTGACCAGTAAGGCTCTCCTGGTAGACTTGATCCTGTTCGTTCTCCCAGGTGCCATCACATTGTCTGGCCCCTTTCTTCAGACAGATTTAGAGTCTCCTCAGCTGAGTCAGGTACCAGAGTCTCCTCTAGGAATGCAGAGTGGTTTGCCATCTGGATAGTGCTGGGCTGGACAATCTCCTTGGGACTAACCCTGCCTCCCTTCCCCCCTTCCATTCCCTAGCACTCTCCAATCATGTGGAACAGTGGGTCTCTGGGGGAGTGGAGGTTTGGGCTCCAGCTGAGCTGGTGACACAGCAGAGATATTTCTGCTCTTGCTGCCACCAGCTGAGCATGAAGCTCTATAAAGGTCCTGCAGATGGGCCAGGGCCCCATATATCAAGGCTCTATCAGATCTATCAAGGCTCTATCAGGTCCTGCAGATTGGGTAATGCCCCATCTGCCAGAGAATACCCATAGAAAAGAGTCCCACACAACCACCTCCCCTCTGTATTCAGTTCCTATGCAGAACCTATGAATAAGCTATACCTAGCTGATTAGGACATTTGATATTTAACAGTACCCAGTTACAATAGCGCGCTACAGGAATAGCATCAGGCAAGAGAGCGCTAGTCCCTGTAGTGCTAACATGGACAGCGAGAGGGGATTTACAGCTCTTGCAGTAAGCACTCCCTAGGTCACTGTCCATGGTGCTATACAGACACAAGGGCACCAGAATACAGGAGGCTGGCCTAGCTGCTCCTGTGGCATGGAGGGCTGGTGCACAGAGCAGCTCAACCAGTGGCAGTAGAAACCAGGGTTCAAATCCTGGTCTCCAAAAATGTTTGTGCATTGGGACTTTGTTTTCTTTTGCACGGGGCCATGGAAACAGTATTCCTCGGCCCCACAAATTTTAACTTGCCCTGTGATCCAAATTCCCTCCCCTGCCCCGGAGTGGGAATCCTATAGCAGGGTGGTGCAGAGGGGGAAGAGCCCCCTGCAAAAAATACAGCTGACAGAATTATTGCCGCACTCTTGTTGCCAATGGTATTCTTGTTGGCTCTCTTCTGACCCAGTGCCATATTTAACTATTAGCAGTAGCAACAAGCAAACACTGACTGTTTTATGGACCACAGGAGAGCACATTAGCAAGGGCTACAAAAAAGGACCCAAGATAATAAATACAATAAGTATTCAAAAGTGAACAGAAGTACTGAATGTATATAGAACTACATTTTTTCAGCATAGCTGCTTCTCTAAATCCATCTATCTCAGAGACTGTTGCTTCTTAGCTGCAAACAAAAGAAGCACAGGCAGTTGGACACGATGTGAAATCTACCAATGTTCTAAAATGTGTTTAGCTAAAATGAACTTCTAATAAACATTATAGATAGAGGAACTGCTCTTGATCAATTGACTTGCCCCATGATTTTGCATGGGAGACATTGTTATTCTGTAAAAAGGAATCTCATGCACAGATGCCATGAAAATGGATGCATTGAGGGAGGATTTAAACATTTTTAGTACTGTATACTACTGCTAACACTCAAGTCAAAAATATATTAATATATCCTAGTAGGCTATCCTTACAATTGTAAGAGTGGTCTCATTTATATACTTAGGATATCAGAATGATGCACCTTCAGTTTTCAGTTCTTATACAATAAGAATATGCATAAGCCACTCTTGCAATTGTGAGTGTGGTTTCCTATGACATATTAAAACATAATGAAAGTGACCTTTTTTATAACCTCTAAACTCTCTTAAATACACAACAGTAATCATATGGATTCTTTCCAATCCAGAAGCAGGACTGTAATTTCCAGTTTCATAATTATGGTAATATACATTAAAAGAAGTTTAAAATAAGATTTATCCATGCAAGCTTTAAGAGGTGAATCTATAACAAGATTATTACATATGTTTATTAATTTACTTATAATGAATAAGCGCAAACTTTTTTTTTTATGTAAATTGATAATTAAACATCTGTTACGGCTAAACTGTGACAGTTATCCCCCTCAATATAATTTATTTGCTACTTGTCAATTTTTTGACAGTGACAAAATATGTAAATAGTGGGGATGAATGAAGTTGGCAAGTTCCAATTTAATGGAATTTTACAGAATTCCACAGATATCCATGGAATTCCATGGAGGTCATGAAATTGTTAATTTCTTTGTTTCACTCTAACCTATCAGTTCTTTTGTCTAAAGACTTACAAAGTGGCATGCTTATTTATATAGTAGTTAAACCAGGTCGTCCCTGAAAAAGGGAACTTCGGGGCCCAGTGGGCTCACCTGGTTACCAAAATTTAATAAATAAATAAGAACTCTAGATGCTTGCAAACTATCAAGACATTTACTTGAGTTGTTTTGAATGTATTGGGGTTCAAATTATGGCATTTTATTTCTGTGAGAAATGTGAAAATATTTTCTTACTTAAAACCCAGTCACCTTCGGAGTTAGATACCTCAACATTACAATGCATAGCCTTTTTGGGAGAGACTTAAAACTGCTAAATGTGGCAATAGTTTCAGGGACCCAGAATTTCACAGTTTATTTATTTGTGATATTTTTCTGAAGCTCGAAATGTATCTGTGTATAACTCCACTGACACTTTAAGTATAGACCAGACATTTGGCATGCACACACAAATATCAGTGGGTCCTTGAACTTTATAGAGGTGGAGAACTATTAGTAGTCTTTGATTTACAGTGGAAATACCACAAATTACTGATTGGCAACAGCTTCTTAAACATTTATGAAAGCAAATAGTAATGCCACAATAGTTTCACTTATGAAATTTTTATTTCACAAATTACTTACACCACTGCATCCAGTTTGGCTCCTGATTTCTTCAGTTTGACTCCTGATTTCTCAAGTTTGGCTTCTGATTTTCCTAGCCAGTACACCCCTGGGTGACTATTTTGTCCCTATACCCTTTTCTCTGAGCTTGACCAGATGGACTTATTGCAACTGTTTGTCTCCCTAATTTTCCCCTTGCTGTTCACAGTTGTGATTCTCCATTAAAACTGAAACCACCTACTCCTTTTCCTGTAAGACTTATCCATATGGAATACTTATGCTTTCTCCTTCATTGTGCCTCAGTTATTTAACCTCCCCAACCAGGTCTATGTGACTTCCTGTAAGTCTTGGCCTTCCAAATGCATCAGGCTCTCAGGCTAGCCAATTGTGCATGGTATACCTGCCATATGACCTGCACTGATGTGAGAACTGTTTTCTCTCTGTGTTTCCTTGTTGCAGTTGGAGGTCTGATGCTCTTGTACTACCTACAGTAGCTCTGTTGTCTTTACCTTGGTGAACCCATGCACCTATTTCCTGTCACTGGTGCTCCATTGCACTAGCTGCTTCGTGATCCTTTAGTTTAAATACCCATTACTGCCCTATCCCCTCTTCAAACCATACACCTTGCCCCAAACTCCTTCTAGCATGCCTGAAAAAGAAAGTATTCCAGTTTTCAACAGACTTTAAGTAAGAGTTACAGTAGCATGTTATATATTTCACTGTCTTTCCTCACAGGCCCCAGAATCACAAGGATCTTAGAGAAGCTCATTATTGGTAACTTCCCATTTATGAACATCTTAGTTTTGCAAAAGACCTCCTCATGTCCTTAGGACTTGTTCGCCCATGTCATTTATGGACACACAGATAACAGTCAGTGTCCTCCTTTAGCTGTAGTGTTTGCTATGGATTGTAAGATACACAAAAAGAGCCACTCCCTGGGGAAACAGGCAGCATGTTGAGGCAGTTAAGTATCAGGGATCTCTTGATAAAGCACCTGCAAAGGTGTGAAATAATCATAGGGTGTTCTTTAGTACTTTCACCCTTGGGGGTAGTGCATCTGTTGTTTATGTAGATATAAATAAATATGTTTTTATATTTTGGAACAATCTATGTTTTGCAACCTTTCTTCTTCTGAGGCATTGAGTGGGCCCCTGCTTGCATTTTGCTATGGACTGCACACAACTGGCCTGTACTGCAGGCAGGCAAATTGCAGTACCTTCACTAGCCTCATGGTTCTCAATTCACTCCTAATCATCTGGCTTTCTTTACTATGGATTCTCCTATGAATACTATCTTAAAACTACTCTTTCAAACCTGTTATCCTTCTCTGCTGTGGCATGTCAGGTGTACAGTCATATCTGACAGGAACAGAACAGTGTGTGACAGTTTCTTGTATGATGACAACAACTGCCAATGAATTGCTCTGTTTCCTGCAGAACTGTTCAAAATTCTGGAGAATTCTGCAGGATCCAGAATCTGATATGGATGGGTGCCACTATTTGGCTTAACAAAATTAATAGATATTGCTTCAACCGAATTTATACAAAATTCTACATTTTCACAAAATGCCTGACATATTAATTTAAATACTTACTGTATGTCATTTTGAAATTGTGTCTGCTCCTAACTTGGCCAACATGTAAGTAAGAGTTTACAAAGTTGACACACACATAGCCTCCCTTACAGGGTCACAGAACCTGCCAAAAAAGGTTACATATTGTTATCTAGTTTTAATGTTACAGGGGTTCAACATGTCACAGTTTACTTAACTGGAACATTTTTATAAAAATTTGAAATATTTGCTGCTGATAACTCAGCTCCTGTTAATGCAATAGATCTAAACTGTAGCACCCATGACCAAATTGTGTATTTCTGGTAATGTAAAAAAGTTGGGGAAGCTGGTTTAAGTGGTTTGAAAATTAGATGGAAAAAAATTGACAAATAAATTGTGGCTGAATTTCACAACATTTCCCAGAAATAGGATAATAATGTTGCCCAAATTTCAACTGTAACAGTTAAGGCAGCAGTGCAATGTAATTTGGCAAAAACGTCTCACTATAAAAGATTACAGGCATCTTCCAGTTTTATTTGACAGTATACTTTTCTAATTCCACCAAAATGTGGGTATGTTATAAATGTTTTAATTTAATTTTTTTCTCAAGAAAAAAAAAAGATGGACACCACATTTTAAATAGAAATTGCATTGTAGACCTGGCAAGGGTTAGGACTGAAATAAATTAACAAACTCTTGTCACAGCCGATATGGCTGCCCAAAGCAATGTAGGTGATTTTGGTGCAGCAGATGGAATTGGACCTGCCATGTTCTGTGCACTAGAGTCAGCCATGTGCAAGATGGCAACTACGATAGGTCTGTGCATGCGCGATACTTGTGCATGCACAGTTTGCATCAGAGCCACCATGTTCTGCAAGGCAGCCATCACTACCACATTTGTGGAAAGTAGTGCACCAGGGGAGGTGAGCACCATGGAGGGGAGCTCCATCCATGGTGGAGAGGGGAAGAGGAGACACCAGAGACCACCAGTGACTTCAGTACTGTGGCTAGGAGACCGCATCACGGTAGGAGAAAATGGAGATCAGTTCCGATTTTCTCCTACAGTGATGTGATCCTGAAACAACTGCAGTGCTCTGCCCATGCAGCCATGAAAAGATTCATGGTGAAAAGCTTAGGAGGTACCCAGACAAGTACATTTCAGATGTATGCTCAGGGTTTTAGATAAGATTTTTTTGGAATGAGTACAGTACTTCTCATTTTGAAAGTGAGGTGAGTAAAACCAAATTCAGATGTGTACAAATGTCTGGACAAAGTGGAGTGAGGAGTACATTTTGTAAAAGCAATGTATTTTTTTAGATATGAATTGTTGAAGTGCCAGCATTGCTCCAGATAATGTTGGCAGGCAGGAGTAATTTATGCACCAGTTTTAAAATATTATAAGTAAAACAAAATTGGGATGCATATGAGTGCTGTAAATCTTCAACTATGTTATGAAGCACTATTCTTTGGAGTGTGGGATATTTACAAATGTTAGGTGAGTACTGGTACCCATTAAAAACATTTTCTGAAGAGTATTTCCTAAAATGAGGTGAGTAAAACAGGTCAGTACTCCCCTTTATCTGGAGCCCTAGACTGTATGCAAGTACAGTATGTTTCTCAATAGTAGCTGAAACTATTTTTTTTAACTAAAAAATTTTTTCTTTGCACTACTGCTCTAAATTTCAGACAACATTATTGAAAAAAAGAAAGATGTTCTCGTATTAGTGTGAATTTCCATGATTTTTTAAAAGGTACTTTAAACCTTATATTTTAAAATACAATTTAGTTTAGTGGATTAAAAAAATGTTTTCTGTTACTTTTCCACCAGGAATTCGGCAGTCATTTTTATTATTAATTTTGTTATTATAAATGTTTGTTTCATTTCAGAAGAGAGTCTGAAAACTCAAAATGATACAGAACCATACATCATTCTCTTGGTAATTGTTTTGTCAACAATCTTATTGGTTGGAACACTTCTAATATCACAGCAGAGGTATGTCACACTTCACTAGTTTAATAAAAACTACATTTGTAATGTAATCAATATTTAAACAGGCATCGTCATATTTGGGGAGACTATTTTGACCCATTTCTTATGGCAGTGGGATTTTGACAGTTAGGCTGCAGGACTTGAACATGTATACCCTTGAGAAAAAGAGGGAAAGGGGCAACATGATAGAAACATATAGCACAAGTAACTGCACAGAAAAAATAGGGTGAACAAATGGATGCCAAGGAACTTTTCTCTTTGAATTCAAATTCAGGATAAGCAGGAACTCATTTAAACTCACAGGCAGAGACTCACAAGGGATGTCCATAAGCACTTTTTCAAAGAAAGAGTGGTGGACAAGTGGAACAAGCTGCCAGAGGATGTGATACAGGCTAAATCTGTGAACAGCTTCAAACAGCTTCTTTAAAACTTGACTTTCCAGCCAATGCCCTTTGTGGTAACCATTGCTTCAGTGCTTGCACGCTAAGGTTCTTTGCCTTTTAGCTCCAAACAGGTTTGTGACAGGCATATGGGATTAGTTAGAAAAGGTGGGGGTGGGGCAGAAAAAAGTGAAGGATGGCCACTAGGTCCAGTGCAGGGTAGTTAGGTAAAGTGGGCAGAGTGGATAGGCAGACAGCTATTTTCTACCATCATTGTCTATACTGTACATCTATGTTGAAAAGGGATGAAAATGTAATAGTTTACTTCTATTTTTCTTACTTCAATTTATCACTTTAGGACATCTTTTTCTGTACTCCACTAACCCCACCCTCATCCCTGCAGCTCCATATTGCTTCCCTCCATCACCTTTCAAACTAGCCAGGGACATCCTCCAATAGCCACTGACCACATAGCAGTAAACTCCTAACATGGAAGTGCCACCAACCAGAGAAGTAAAATATAATAATCTAGGCAATCAGAGAGAACAGTTCCTGGTGTGCAGGCATGCATAATGTCAGTTACAAGAGTAGTCACATCATGGAGATGTATATCATCATTCCAATATGTCAGAGGTTTGCATGGAGGGTTTTAAACCCATGGTATCTACCCTGATGGGCAACCTGGGAGTAGGTATGTAATGACAATGGCCAAGACCCCTTCCACAGACACTGCACATCAAAACAGACTGCAGTGAGCCTGCAGCTGGTTCAAATGTAAATTCTGGGCTCAGGGCACAAACTTTGTCACTCCAAGTGCAAAGGAAATATGCTTACCACTTAGCCATCTGGCCGGTCTTCACATCTCATTTCATAGCATCCTGGGAAACTGTTTAGTTTAGCAAACTTTCAATTTTTATTTTAGCAATCTTAGACCATATTGCTGTCTCACACAGTTTCCTTTTACAAGTACTCATAAAGGGAAAGAAATTTCATCACAGACTTCACAGAACAAACTGGGGCAAAAGAACTACTAGAAGGACTTGGACATACTCAAATTACTGTATCTAGCATAAAAAATAGAAGTCTGCGAGGGAATGGAAATGCACACAGAGCTGATGTTTGTTTCCTGGAACAAATTCAGGCACATTAAACAAATAAAATAAAAATACTCTATTCCCTCCTCTGGTAGCTACAGTCAGCCATGTCTGGCCCTCCACCCCCTTCCTACCAAGCACTGATTTTTTTTTTTAAGCATGTTTGCTGGTTCATGACACTATGCCAGAAGCTGACACAATTTTAACATCATCCCTCTCCCTAAACCACTCCAGTCCCCAACATAGTATTTAATCACTGTTGCCACCCCTCCCCCCAATAGCCCATGATCCATGAGCCATGCTTTTTTTTCTGAGGGAGGCAGACTGTTGAAATGCAGGCTTGCTTTGTTGCTTCATCCAAACCCAAAGCCCATTATTCATGTGTACACCCATCTGACTGTTCTAGTGCAATGTACAATCAGCCAGGAGGGAGGGGGAAGAGTGGTGTATGTTATTGATGATGCTATGCATGATGGCTGGGATGGGTGATGGGCAGTCAAGGGACTAGCCATGACCACCTGGGAAGTGCACAGATCATTTTGGTTTTATTTTTTTATCTTGAAATTATGTCAAATTGCCTAGAACTGAATAACAAATAACGGAGTATCTGGCATGCTGACTATGAATACTGTCCTAGTATTCAAAAAATTGGACTTGCACATCCCTAGTATATATACAATATGCAAAAAGGAATACATAAAAGAAAGATTCTGTGAGTGCAGATGAGACACTTTGAAGACATGGGGAAATAAGGAAGCAACTGTGAGAGTAGCTAGGGGGCAGGGTATGGGGAATAGTTACAGGAGCTGGTGTGTTGGAAGAGTTTGCAGATCTGAAGCTTGAAGGAAAGGGAGGAACATGAGGAGCAGATCGTTGGGGGAGGGTGTTCCTCATTAGAAGTGGGACTAGGGGAAGAGAGAGTAGTGAGAGTGCACAGGAGGCAAAGTATTGATTGGAGGTAGAAGCAGCTTCAGGAAGGTTAGAAACTGGTCAGCTCTCTGGTTTGAGGACTGGACTGAAGGGTAGACTAGGGGTGGCATTGTCAAAAATAGACATGATCACAGTATTTGAAATGCTTAGTTTGATAAACAGTTTGAAGTGTACACTTCTGTTTGAACTGGTGAGTGAAATGGTAACTAGAGGATTTGAATTTAATGGGCCGGGGTAGGCAGGATCAGGAGAAATATTAGAAAGCATTCCTTCACACACACAATGATTAATTACCATGTGAGATTGTGGAAGATGGCACTGTTTAGCTTTCAAAGTAGGTCTGGACAGATTTCTGAGAGAGATTGACATTTAGGGTTGCACAGCATGAATAGGGGAGCATTCAGGCTTATAAGCCTAGATGTGGGTCATTGCTCAAATTAGGTATAGTAACTGTAGTGCAACATGAGAAGTAGATAACTAAGCAATAAGACATGACAGGGCATGCATGATGCTGACCTTGCCACACCCACAGGGGCATAGGGAAGCATGAAGCCATGGGTGAAGTGCTTGTAGCCCCTGGAATGTGATTATATTAGCATAATGCACACCCCAACGTTTCTTATTGTGCTAATAAAATAGGTAAACTCAGATAGTTAAAATAAAAATGCCAAATTTTGAAAATTAAAAACATGTATTTTCTTTAGATAAAAGTAACTAATAAAAAGTAGTCCCTCTCCAGCTGACAAGCATCTGTCTATGTACACATTTATTACACTGAAATATTATTTTATCATGGAATGCAGAAATTCAGACTTCTGTAAAATTCTACTGGCTGAATGCTTATCTCTCCTGACACACACAACAGAAGGCCTTAATAAAGCCAGGGATTCAACTTTATTTTAAGCAGGGAAACAACAGAATTTCCATGGTAGACAGCTAAGGATTGGGGCATTGATCTGAAACAATGCTCTGAAATATAATACTGAATAGCACTTCATTATTCTAATTAGCATATGTGTGTAAGAAGGGAGAAAAGAAAAAAATTAGGTTAATGAATTTGCTTGTTCTTTATATTTTGAGAGAGTTCTATTTTTATGAGCTACATGTCTTTTTTGTAGGGAATAAAAGTCGTAGCCATGTTTTTTAATGGCAGTCAGAAATTTTTGGAAAAGGCATTGATATTGCTATTGGGCTGTGTCCGGATTGCCAACATTTTTTTTTTACCTGTGGATTACACAGATCTAAGACATAGGGGCCAACCAGTTGGGACACAGGATTTCCTATACTTCTTTTATAAGATAGAATTTAACTCGCATTAGTCACCACACTTACTTTGCTTAAAGGCTACATTTTTCAAAGTCATTTCAGGAGTCTTTCATCCCATAGAATCCAATTAAAGCAAATGGTTGAGCTCAACAGAACATCAGGGTCAACCACCCCTCCTGAGACTTACCACCCCCCAACATTCTTTTGCTTGAATGCAAAAACATAGATGCTCCAAATATTAACCACTCAGACATGGGTTCTTATGCTCCCCACAGGTGTTAAGGCTTTTAGCAGGTTTCAGCATTACAACTTGGGGAGAATAGGAGCCCCTGTTTATGCAGGTAATATTTTTTTGGGATGGGTGTATTTGAGCAGAATAATAATACACAGGGAGAGCTATGTCTCAGCTGCTGGAGTGGCAGTGATGTGCTGCTGAGCTAATCCCTTTATTATCTTTTAACTCCAAAACACCAAAATCTCCTAAAATGACTTTTAGATTTGCTTTTGTGTCTCAGCATGATGCAATATTTCTCTTGTGTTTAAACTTCATTTTAGAGACAGTTCCTGACCCTTTAAAAGGAAATTAGTGGTCACGTGCAACATGTTGACCTTAATAGAATGTATGTCACCAGTTTTTGAAACATCAAAATATAATAACTATGAAGATAAGAATCAAATACTTTTTTGAAATAAGAAAAAGCCCAGACCCCATGGCTAAGTACATAAAACACAAATTCCCTCTGTCATAAAAAAATGGCCAAAATGACCTGAAAAGCTGTAACTATGCAGACAAGACTAAAACATTATTTACTTCTTATTTTCTGGTACTACTAATAATGGTGCATTACTAGCTGCAGATCAGCCATGGGTATTGGTTTATCAGATTCAGGACACTACAAATTTAGATTTCCAGGGTCCCATACACAAAGTGTACACAATCTGTTTGCTCTGCTGTTTGACACTGCTTATTCTTGTGTTGTGCACAGCTGAATTTCCTGCACAGTACATTGCTCAGGGCATTGAGACCATGCAGGGAAAGGAGCAGACATGATAATGCATGTGCAAGAATGCAAATTGTGCTGAGCTGTTCTCAGTCTTGCATCATCCTCCCGTATACCCCTATTGCATGCCACAGTGTCACTCAGGCAGTAGGACTGTTTAAAGCAGTTCAACATGGTGGCACAGGCATGCAACAGTGGTGGAGAGTGTCACTGGGGAAGAAGACTGACAAAGGACTGTAGACTGACAACATCCAGTCCAAGGGAACAAGGCTATAGAGAGGGGATCCACTGTATGCCAGAAAGAATTTATGCGTCAAGGTTGGGGGGTGCAATTAGACTACATCAGATACAAGGAGCAGCAAACAAAAAGTACAAACTTTGTTGACCAACATGCAAGCCTTAAGATAAGGGTTGGGTGGATGTGAGGAAGACTACCAAGGTAACGTTATATACCCAGAGCACTGTGTATGGCCTAGCACCATGACACTTGCACTATCTCATGCATAGTGACTGGTACAGGCAGCTGTGCTTCATGCCACCAAACACCTAGCAGCCACATATGCATTGCATCTCTGTTGCCATAGAGACTCCTCCCTTAAAAACGAACCCAACTTTATAGCAGACATTGGTGAGGATGTTTGCACCTCACAATTATTCCACCAGCAGCTGTGACTATGTATGTAACCCATGGACTGTTTATATAGAAATGCTACTTTAATACAGTAGTTAGATGGCATTGTTAGAAAATCATTTGTCAGCTACAGTATATAGAAGAATGCAGCTTGAGGGAAGTAACCATGTGTAGACCTTTTTAACTTTAGACTATTGAGATCTCCTTTATTCTTAATTATGACTGTTTCCAGACCATTTCAGACCCAGAAAAATCATACTTGTTTTCTATTCTGCCATCTGCTGGAAAGTTTTGGCACATCTATTCTACAGTATGCAGTAGTATTTTTGTTTCAGAAAACCAAATTAATCTTTCTTTAACTTTTTATATAATCAATTCTTTCTAGAATGAGAAAGCTGTTCTGGGAAGATGTACCAAATCCCCAAAACTGTTCTTGGGCTCAAGGAGTTAATTTTCAAAAGGTGTGTTCTCTTTAAAAATGAATGATCAATAACATATTTAAAGAAGTTGAAACTTATGCTTTCTGAACTCATGCTTGAGCATGTATGCATCGTCGTGTGTGTGTGTGTGTGTGTGTGTATATGTGCGTGCACTCATGCTTCTGCAGAACTGTACAACTACTTAAAAAACCAAATATATATATATATATATATATATATAGTAATACAGTGCTGGGAACCAAGGAACTACATTCAACTTTACTGTATTTCATGGAAACATGATTCCATGATCTACTGTAATGTACTTTGGCCCACATATTCAGATGAGATATGAGGCGCATCCTGAGATGTGATGCGCATTTCTGGACTTGCGAGGGCTGTCCAGGATGTGGCAATATTCAGAAGCCCCCGATGTGCCCCACAAACCTGACTGCACCACAATGCACAGTATTGTGATGTGTCTATGCAAATGAGGGGTCCCTCATGCATATGCTGCACATCACAATATTTAGGCAGCCCCTGGCAAAGAAACAGCCGGCTACACCGACGCAAAGTCAGAACCACAAAACCCTACTTTAACTATCCACGGGGCAGGGTGGTGCCCCATGCACAGTCCTGGGCTGGTCACATTTTCCCCACTACCTGAGCCCTGAGCACCGTTCTGACATGATGTTACCCCCCCATGCCCTGATCTCCAATAAAATGTAAGAACACCCCCTCATCCAAGCCCTGACCACTATACAAATGTCATAATACCCCCTTCCCCAGCCCTGATCTCCATATTAATAGGAATAATATCCCTGGTAGTCTAGTGGTACCCCATCCCTGGCCCCGATCTTCTTAGTAATAAACATAATAGCCCCTGGTAACATTGGTAGTCTAGTGGGTCCCCTCTCCCCGGCCCCGATCTACATAGTAATAAACATAATAGCCACTGGTATCCTAGTAGTAGACCAACTTGACCCCCGAAGTTGGTTTCAGAAAAAAATCTCCCATCCTCATACCTTGGTAGTTGAGTGATCTCCCCATCCCATTAGCCTGTGACTGACCACCCGGCTCCCCCCAACCCGATCGGAGCCACTGACTGGCACAGCCCACCCCACACTTCACTGGCCAGCCACTGACTGAACTATAAAGGAGCACTGTACATTATATTACATGCCCATTAGTTGAATGGTACTGTAGCCTAACTGTCAAAGTCCAACTGCAGGTCAACCAATGGGTGTATACTATATAATGTAGAGTGTACAGTTCATTTGGTGGCTGGCTGGTGTGGTGTGAGTTGGGCTCTGCCAGTTACTGGCTATGGTCGGGTTGGGGGAGGAGTTGCGTGTCAGTCACTGCTCTAATGGGCTGGGGGCCACCCGACCAAGAGAGGGTATGGGATGGGGCTTTTTGCAGGAAACCATGCTCAGGGTTGGGGGGGAGAAATGGACTACCAGGGTTACTGGGGCCATTATGTTTATTACTATGTAGTTCAGGACTGGGGAGAGGGACCCACTAGACTACCAGGGTTACCAGGGGCTATTATGTTTATTACTTTGAAGGTTGGGGCTAGGGCCTCTAGACTTCCAGGGATACCAGGGGTTATTATTCATTTTAATATGAGGATCGGGGACAGGAAGGGGGAACTACTAGACCTAGGATACCGGGGGTTATTATACATTTTAATATGAGGATCAGGGCCTGGGAGAGGGGGAAGCCACTAGACTACCAGGGTTACCGGTGGCTATTAATATTATTAATATGATGATCAAGGATGGGGGGGCACAGCACTATGGAAAAAGGGGCTCGGGTAGTGCTGCAGTTTAATGGGGATTGGAGCTGGGGAGGGTGGGCACACTAGACTACCAGGGACATGGGAGATGTCACGTTAGATTTGCAGATCGGGGCTGGCCCAGCGCCTTCCACCAGCACAGCCATGCAATTTAGCCTATTATGGGCATGCAAATGACCCCTTTGTGCCCTGCATGCCCAATGGGTTTATTTGGATGTTTTGGCTGAATATCACCCATGGGAGCTACGGTGCATACAGGTATGTGCCACGCATTCCCCTGTGGGTGTTTTTCAGCCCTGCACCCTGGATGCCCCACGCCATACATGGTAGCTGCTTGCTATGTGCCATTCATCCACAGTCCAAGATTCAAACAAGTTACACGATCTGTTCCCATTGTGCATTCTGTTTGAATACCTCAACAAAGCCAGCCGGTGTATCTTTTTTGCATGACACACTGTTATGCACGTGTATCCAGCAGGCTCTGAATTTAAATGCAGTCATGTGAAAGCCACGGTACACAGTAGATACATTGCAGTTCATGATAGTAGGACAACCACACTGAAGGTCATGTTTTTAAAGAAGGAACTGAGTGGAACATGTTATATTCAAGCTTATGAAATAGGCATTAAAATTCAAGGTTTCTCATTGGCCAATTCTTGTGTGATAATGTGTCTGATGCACAGGAGAAAGGTCCAGTAATGCCAGTGTGCACTGATTCTGGTAAATCTGCCATTTAGAATGTTGGCAAAATAAATCTCAGCCTTCTTGTTTTTTGCCAACTGCGAGTGACATTTCAGCCAGCATTTTCTCTTCAAAGCTTAAAAAAGGTGATGAAAGGGATGGTTAAGGGAGGAAACTTCCACGTGGCCAGCAGGTTGGTGGCTAATGAGCATAGTGAGCGAGCGAACAGGTGGCCGAGGGAAACATCGTGAAAAACAAATCAATACATGACACGATCTCTCGCTTGCCTGCCAGCTCACTCACTCGCTATGCTCCTCAGCCCACAACCTGCTGGCCACTTGCAAATTCCCTCCCTTACCTACCCTTTTCAGCATCTTTTTCATACTTTCAAAAAGAAAGAAAACGCAAGCATAATCTCTTGTCCAGCCGCTCGCTCATGCAACTCCTGTCCATTCAATGGTCTCTGTCAACTCACTGGCTCAGATAAAAAAAAAATAAATAAAGCATCTCCATTAATGTTCAGCATTAGTTTAAGAAAAGAAACAAACAAACAAAAAAAATACCAGAATCTCCCCGACTTCACATTCCGGTCTCGCAGTAGGCACATTCACTCATTCTCACTTACATACCGCTGTGGTGTGCCTGCTCGTTAGACACTTGGTCTTTGCTTGCCACACTACTCCAATTAAAAAAAAAAACATAAATACATTTCCTAGATGATTAAATAACAGAAGTGATATACATGTGTATGCGGGGAGGGTGACAACCGCCACAGCAAAGATTACTGACGGTGGCCACAGTAGGACAAAACTACTTAACTGAAAAAAAAACTCATCCAGGCAGAACTATTTTTTCTTAAATTAAAGACAAGGATGTAAGTTTTCCATCATTAAGTCCAAATAATTTTAACTTTTACATCCATGTAAAATTTAGAACCCATTTCATAAGCTCAATAAGCCACTCCAGTGTGTGCGTTAGACACTTTAACACACGGCTAGGAGGCTAGATGCACTCGGCGTACAGCCTCATGCCTCACTACGTCTCCTAGCCATGTGTTAAAGTGTCTAATGCACACCCTGTCATGTCTTATTGCTTACATATTAAATGTTTTAGTTTTTTGCACCTCAGCATTATTGAATTAATCCTTTCAGTTTGATATACTCAGCTCCACGACTAAATGAACATTCTGGTTCCATAGTTGTATGCACTCTGTGTACTGTACAAAGAGAAAGGCACAAGAAGCTTGAATAGCTGTGATACATACTTAAAAAATGGGTATGAGAATCCTAGCCTTCCAATTGGCTAAGACGTCCCTCTAAGCGGGCGGGTATTTTTCAATACAGCCTGCTTTAAAAAAGTGCCAATTCGGGGTGCCCCATCACTAAGGGTATTCTTGGTCACCCCAAGTTTTGATCTCGTAGACTCTACTTTTGCCTCCTCACGAAGTGACATGAAGGACCAATCCCAGCACCTACCACTTTCCACACACAACCCTCCTACAGCTCCACGGCCATTCATATTTTTTTTTAAATGTAACCTGACTCCAAAATCTACCCTGTAAATATTGTAAGTCCATTAAAAAAATCAAAACGCTATGATAGAAGCAACAGTCTGAAAATGGGCCGCCAGCAAAGTAGTGGTGTAGAAGATCACATTGTCTAGCCCTTCTCCTCAATAAGGTACTAAGTTACTTAAACGTACCTAGTGTTTTCCCAGGATATTTATTTTCTTTCAGGGCTTCTTGGCATTGGCAGTTGCGCACCACCCTTTGGCTCACTTGATCATTCAATGCACTCCTGTTTACACTCCTCAGAGTATGCAGTGAGGACCATGAAAATGAAAGGAAAATAAAAAGCAGTCACAACAGCTCCCCAGAGCAGGCAGCAGGGACCGCAAAAAAAAATCCACAGTTCACAGTCTGATTCGTTCCCAGTCCTCAGGGCAGGCAGGGAGGACTGGGAAACTAAACAAACAAAAAAGAAAGGGGAAAAAAACTAAGCAGGGCAGGCAGACTAATGACCAGTCATCGCTGCAATCATATATAACTTAACAGCTTCCCCTACTGACAACTAGCCGAGGAACTGTTGCCAGTTGTAAAGGGACAACTTTACAAAAAAAGACAAAAAAACGTAATTTTTTAGAGAATTACTTTAGTTGTTTTGTTTTTCTTGTAATTCTATAAAAAAATGACACTTGTTCATTTTCCAAGTGCAATAGTACCCTCCAGGGTGGGCGGTATTGGGCAATACCGGAACCTCCATGGGCTATAAGGCCTTCCGCCTGTGGCATCTGGCCTCATTGCATCCATGGGTGGTCCAGTATTTCCCAATACCACCCACCCTGTCGGATATTATTGCTTACATAGAAACACAGACTTTGACATCAGATAAGGACTACTTGGCCCACCCAGTCTTCCCATTTTCCTATCTATTGCATAAGCTGCAGATCCTAGTTAAGCAACAGCCTACTTCCTCCTACCCACCACTATAATTGCCCTATGTCTGTCCCATACATTCTTGAATTCCCCCACTGTTTTTGACCCCATGACATCCTCAGGAAGGCCATTCCATGTGTCCACCACCCTCTCCAAGAAAAAATACTTCCTTATGTTGCCCCTGAGCCGTCCCCCCTCTATCTTCAAATTGTGCCCCCTTGTTCTTGCACATCTCTTTTTCTGAAAGATGCTACCCTCTTGGACTTTGTTGAGTCCCTTGAGGTACCTGAAAGTTTCTATCATGTCTCCCCCCTCTCCCTCCTTTCCTCAAGGGTATACATATTAAGCTTCTTTAGTTTCTCTTTGTATGGTTTCTGGTGCAGACCCTGCACCATATTAGTTGCCCTCCTCTGGACTGCCTCCATCCTGTCTATGTCCTTGCGGAGATGTGGTCCCAGTACGTAGAAACACAGAAACACAGAATTTGATGGCAGAAAAGGACCACTTGGCCCATCCATTCTGCCCATTTCTCATTACCTACACTATTATAACAGAATGTGCCATATCTACAGCTCTTTCTCCCTCCCCCCTTCCTTTCCACTATGACTCCCCTGTGCTTATCCCATGTATTCTCCATTATGATTCCCTTGTGCTCATCCCATGCATTCTTGAACCCCATCACTGTTTTCACCCCCATCAGCTCCACTGGAAGGCTGTTTCAGAAATCCCCCATTCTTTTTGTGAATAAGTACTTCCTCACATCCCTCCTGAATCTTCCCTGCTCCAGCTTCATAGCATGTCCCCTTGTTCTTAAGCACCTTTTCTTCTTACAAATACTTCCCTCCTGTACCTTATTTACCCCCATGAGACATTTAAAGGCCTCTATAACATTCCCCCCTCTCCCTCCTCTGTTCCAGGGTGTACATATTGAGGATGCTTAGTGTCTCCTTCTAGGACTTTTGATGCAGGCACTGCACCATTTTTGTTGCCCTCCTATGGACTGCCTCTGCTCTGTTTGTGTCCTTTCGGGCATGTGGTCTTCAGAACTGGAAACAGTACTTTAGCTGGAGTCTTACCTGTGATCTATATAGAGGCAACACTATCTCCCTCTTTTTGCTGGATATTCCCCTCCCTATGCACCCCAGCATCCCATTAGCCCTTCCTACTGCCGTTTTGCATTGCCTGGCCACCTTTAAGCCATCCAGATGATCACTTCCAGGTTTTTTTCCTGCTTGGTGGTTGTCAGTACCACTCCACCCATTTTGTAGTGTGACCCTGGGTTTCTATGAACTAAGCACATTATTTTGTACTTTTTTACATTGAAATCCAAATGCCATACCATTAATTATGCCTCTAGTTCTCTCAGGTCTCTGCTCATCCTTCCTCCCCGCAGGAGTGTCTACCGTATTGCAGATTTTGGTGTTATCCACAAAGAGGCAGACTTTCCCTTCTAGCTCCTCTGCAATGTCACTTATAAAGCCATTAAAGTGTACCAGTCCCAGTACTGATCCCTGAGGCACCCCACTGGTCACCCTTCCTTCTTCAAAGGGAACTCCATTTACTGCCATACCATCTCCTATCCCCTAATGAATTTCTTATCCAGTTTACCACCTTTGGACCCACTCCTAAGCTACGCAGCTTGCTTATTAGTCACCTATGTGGAATGGTGTTGAAAACCTTACTGAAATCTAGGCAGACCATGTCCACTGCCTCACCCTGATCTAAATCTTTTGTCAATCAGTCAAAGAACTCCGTTAGATTCATTTGAAATAACCCCCCACCCCCATGAAACCATGCTGCCTTGGGTCTTGTAACCCACTGCATTCAAGATACTCCATAATCCTTTCCTTCAGCAATGATTCCATTAACCTCTCCAACACTGATGTCAGGCTGATCAGCCTGTAAGTGCCAGCCTCCTCCCTCCTACCACTTTTGTGTAGTGGAACTACACCTGCCCTCCTCCAGTCCTCTGGAACGACTCCTGTTTCTAGTGAGTTGTTAACTAGAACTGTCAGAGGTGCAGCCAGTATTTCTCTGAGCTCTCTCAATACCCTTGGATGTACCCCACCTGGCCCCAGTGCATTTTTCACCTTCAGACTAGCAAGTCCCTTCAGGACTCACACCTCCAGAAAAGGACTAGTGTACATCTCCCACACTCCAAAGCTTTTTATTTTCCATATAGGTTTTTCTTCCCAAGGGGGCACTGGAGCAGGCTGGTGACAGCCCCCTCCTTGAGAAGACTCGGATCAACCCTGATCCATATCAGGGGCTTCATGGGTCTACATGTGCTCCTTTTCCATTTTCTCCTGTTTCACCCCTTATGTCTCCGGAGCACTGGTGCAAGGACATTACATGCACATGGAGGCACGCTCATTGCCTTGGCCTAAATGGCCCCGCTTCCAACGGAACTGGCCTAGCACCTAGCCCCTAGCCCCCTCTTGATGCCCATGCTACCACCACATCTCCATATGTTGCTAGCCAAAGGCCAGGTAGACTAACCTCCCAGATCCGGTAGAGCAGAGCTGCCAAGCGTCTGCTTGATCCTCACCTAGGGCTTCCCACCCCAACTGATCCCCAGCAACTAGTGCTCACCATTGAACATGGGTTGCCGGTGTGGTAGGAGGTAAGGCAAAAGATGCCTCAGATCACCACACCGCTGGGCCAGCTCCATGTAAAGCTTTTGTTACCTTTTTGTGGCTCTTCCCCTTCTCCTTCCTCTGTGAACACTGAACAAAAGTATTTTTTCAGGATGCCTGCCCTTCATGGTCTTTCTCTGTACAGTTCCCCCCCCTTTTCCTTTTTAACCTTACAATCCCACCCGTGGTCTTCCTCTTTAAACTTACATACGTACGTACAATTACCTAAAATATGTCTTGTCCCCTTTTGTTAACTCCTGGGCTATTCTCTCTTCAGTTTGCACCTTTGACTCTTGACTGCTTTCCCTGCTTCCCTCTGTTTCCCCTGATACACCTCCCTAGCCTTCACCCTTTGCTTCTCCTTATACCTTCTGAATGCTACCTTTTTAGCCATTGCCTTTTCAGCCACCTCTTTTGAGACTCATAGCAGTCTCTTTTTTTCTCTTGCTTTTGCTCACTTGTTTGATGCAGAGGTTTGCTGTCTTTACTATGTTCCATTTTATCTTCATCTACTGTTCCTCCACTCCACCCAGGCCATTCCCCCCCCCCCAACCAGGTCATCTCTAGAGTATTCACCCACCTTCCTGAAGTCCAAGACTTTCACCCTTGTGTGGTTCAATTCCACAGCTGTCCTTATATTGAACCATGCCATACGGTGATCACTGGTCCCTAGGTGGCCTCCCACCTTGATTTCTGCAACACTGTCCCTGTCATTGAGTACCAGGTTCAGTATTGTCCATCATGACTGGGTTTTCTGGCTAGTTTTGAGGAATGCCTCTTACAGAGAGTTCAGGAGGATGTCTCTGCTTCTAGCTGAATCCACTGCTCGAAGGCTCCTATCTACATCTGACAGAATGAAGTCCCCCACCAGCAGCATCTCCCCCTTTTCTACAATCTTGCCAGTGGCTTCCACCAGTACCTTATCTAATTCCTCCCACTGTGCTGGAGGTCTGTAGATCACTCCAGTGTGAATAGTGACTCCATTCCCCATCTCCAGTGTGATCCACAGTACCTCTGCATCCCCCTTTATCTCCTGTTTTTGTCGCCTTTATGCTTTCCCTCACATCAAGCACTGCAGCCCCTCCTTTCCTCCCCACCTGTCCTCACTTAACAGAGTATAGCCTGGCATGGCCATGTCCTAGTCATGTTCTTCAGTATACCATGTCTCGGTAATGGCCACAATATTCAGATCGGCCTCTGCCATGATGGCCTCTAGGTCCAGATTCTTATTTCCTAGACTTCAAGCATTTGCACACATGGCCTTCCAGATTTTGTTTCCACTCCGCTTGTTTGCTCCTCTTTTTTTCCTTTTTGCCCACCCTCCTTCCTACATCTCTCTTTAATGGTCTCATTTCTTTCCCCTTAATCTCTACCACCCTGTTTCCTTCATTAATTTGCACCCTGGGGGATTCCTCTCCCCTGGGTTCTCCTTAGTCTCTACTTCAGCCTGTTGGAGGGGGGGCAGTTTCTGACTCCCTGATTCCTTCCATCACCCTTTTCAGCTAGTTTAATATTCATCAAAGTAATATTTAAACCATTCACTGAGGACTGTGGTTCCCCTCCCAGGGGGGTGCAGCCTAGAAACATAGAAGCATAGAAACATAGGATTTGACAGCAGATAAGGACCGCCTGGCCCACCTAGTCTGCCCATTTTCCTACCTAACAGATAAGCTGCAGATCCTAGTTAACCAACAGCTTACTTCCTCCTACCCCCCACTAGGACTGCATTCTTGAATTCCCTCACTGTTCTTGACTCCACAACCTCCTCAGGGAGGCTGTTCCATGCATCCACAACCCTCTCTGTGAAAAAATACTTCCTCACATTACCTCTGAACCGTCCCCCCTCTATCTTCAAATTGTGCCCCCTTGTTCTTGCACATCTCTTTTTCTGAAAGATGCCACCCTCTTGGACTTTGTTGATTCCCTTGAGGTACTTGAAAGTTTCTATCATGTCCTCTCTCCTCCCTTCCCAAGGGTATACATATTAAGCTCCTTTGTCTTTCTTCGTATGTCTTCTGGTACAGACCCTGCACCATTTGGTTGCCCTCCTCTGGACAGCCTCCATTCTGTCTATGTCTTTGCGGAGATGGGGTCTCCAGAGACTGCACACAGTACTCAGATGGGGTCTCACCAACTGTCTGTACAGAGGGATAACAACTTCCTGTTTTCTACTATTGATGCCTCTCCCTATGCATCCCAGTATCCCCAGCCTTTCTTACTGCCTTCTCACATTGCTTGCCCACCTTTAGGTCATCTGATATAATTACCCCCAGGTTCCTTTCCATTTTTACTGTTGTCAGTATCTCACCCCCCATTGTGTACTCTTGCCCTGGGTTTTTGTTTCCCAGGTGCATTACCTTGCACTTCTTTGCATTGAATCTGAACTGCCATACATTTGACCATTCCTCCAACCTTGCCAAGTCCCTTCTCATCCTTTCCACTCCATCTGGTGTATCAACCCTGTTGCAGATCTTTGTGTCATCTGCAAAGAGACATACTTTTCCTTCCAGTTCCTCTGCAATGTCACTTATAAAGACATTAAAAAGGACCGGTCCCAGTTCTGAACCCTGTGGTACCCCTCTAGTAACCCTCCTTTCTTCACTGTGGACTCCATTTACTACTACTCTTTGCGTCCTGTTGTCTAGCCAATTTTTTATCCAGGCTACCACCTTGGGACCCACTCCAAAGCTGGCTAACTTGAGTATTAATCTTTTGTGTGGGACTGTATCAAATGCCTTGCTAAAATCTAGGTAAGCCATGTCCACAGCCCCTCCCTGGTCTACTACTTTGGTCACCCAGTCAAAGAAATCTATTAGATTCGTCTGACACGACCTTCCATCGTGAATCCATGCTGCCTTGGGTCCTGTGCCCCACTGGCCTCTAGGTACTCAACAATTCTTTCCTTCAGAAGTGATTCCATCATTTTCCCTATCACTGAGGTCAAATTAACTGGTCTGCAGTTTCCTGCCTCTGTCCTGCTCCCACTTTTGTGAAGAGGAATCACATCCGACCTCCTCCAGTCCTCAGGTACCACCCCATCCTCCTATGATTTGTTAAAGAGAGTAGTCAGTGGTGTCATTAGTTCTACCCTTAGTTCTTTTAGAATTCTTGGGTGAATCCCATCAGGCCCCATTGCTTTGTCCACCTTCAATTTTACTCGTTCTTTCAGAACCCATTCTTCTGTAAATGGACTGGTATGAGCCCGTCTTCAAGTGTTTCTCTCTTGTTTGGTTTGATACCTCCCCTCCTCTTCCTTTGTGAATACTGAGCAAGAAATATTTGTTTGTATCCCTGCTTTTCATTGTCACCCTCTACCCATTCCCTCCCCTTTATTAAGCCTCAGTATCTCTCCTTTGGTCTTTCTTAGCTCCCTAATGTATCTATAAAGGTCTTATCCCCCCTTCTTAACTAAAGTTAGCTATCCTTTCCTCAGTTTGGGCCTTTGCTATTCTGACTGCCTTCCCAGCCTCTTTCTGCTTTAACTGATAAAGTTCTCTGTCCTGCTCCTTCTGTGTTTCCTTATATTTCCTGAATGCTATCCTTTTCTCCTTAACCTTCCCTGCCACCTCTTTTGAGAACCATAGCGTTTTTTTCCTTCGTTGTGTTTTGTTGATTTGCTTTACACAAAGGCTTGTTGCCTCTGTGATGGCTGTTTTAATTAGCACCCCTGTATAGGCCTTTATCCTCCCCAGTGGGTCCCCTGTCCCTAATGTAGCCTAACCCTTCCTCTCTGCACTAATCCTTAAGCCATGAGTTGAAGTTCCTAATGTGGAGATCCCTCTTCTGCCCCCTGTCATAGACTGATAGCACCTTAGTGAATCCCACTGAATGAACTACCTGGCTAAGATCCCCCCAGCTTCCTAAACTCCCCCTGCAGTATCCCAGCCCCATCCCTAGCCAGGTCATTAGTGTCCAGGTGGACAATGACATCCAGCTCTCCTTCCTGTCCTGCTGCCCTAGTAATCCTCAGGATCTGTTTCCCATCCTTCTGGGCAGTCCCACCAGGTAGGTACCTTACCTGCGTCTTGCCTCCCTTTCCTATTCCAAAATCTATCCCCCTCACAATTAAGTCCACCCCCAGAAGTTGCTTCTTCCTACTCTGGTGTCCTCTAACAAACTCCTTGGGATCACTACTAAGGAGGGACCCCACATCCTCCCTGTTCACTACCGCGGGCGCCTGCTCCCAGCAGTCCCGCCCCACCAGAGAGGCATAAGAATTATGAATTGGTCACGGTTGAGGAATGTGCCTCTGTCCCACCAAATCCACTCTACTAGATCTTACCATAGTCCAGCTGTTTATCCTTCCTGGCATTCTCTGAAGTAACAGTGGCAGACTTGGTGGACCCTGAGTGGGGAAGAGGTCTCCTGAATCCTAGCCAATTCAGCCTGGAGTCTAGCAACCTCCTCCTGCAACCCAGAGAGATGTGTGCAGATGGGACAGCACTGCAATCTCCAGAAGGTCTCTCTGAAAACTGACACCCCCAGTCACTGCACTGCACCCCACTCAGCATTCTCAACTTCTATTCTCTCTGTGTTACCTGGATATACTTTTGCACCGTCACCCCTGATAGGGTATTTCTAGTTTTCCCCTTTATTGTTTGATTTTTTTTGTGCTCTTTGTGCCTTGTTTAAATATTTTTTATATTCCTACCCGAGACTGGTTTTGCTTCCTCCTCCTCTGGGGTCCTCTACCATTCTGCTTGGGATGACTACTATGGAGAGACCTCACATCCTCCCTGGTCATAATCTAAGGTGCATCTTCCCAGCAGCCCCCCCCCCAAGAGAGGCATTGGAATTATGCATTGGTCACGGTTGAGGAATGTGCTTCTGTCCCACCACCCCCACCCTACCAGATCCCACCACAGTACAGCTGTGTCTCCTTCCTGGCATTCTTGAGGGTAAAGGTGGTAGACTTGGTGGCCCTGGGTGGGAAGGGTCTCTGAATCCTAGCCAACTTGGCCTGGAGTCTAGTGACCTCCTCCTCCAACCCAGAGAGGTGTGTGCAGATGGAACAGCACCACAATCTGCAGAAGGTCTGTGCAAAAACTGTTGCCCCTCCCCCCAGCCACTGCACTGCACCCCACTCAGCATTATCAGTTTATATTCTCTCTGTTTTATCTGGGAAACTTTTGCACCCTCATGCCTGTTAAAGTGTTTCTAGTTTTCCCCTTTTGTGTTTGTTTCTATTAGTGCTCCCCGTGCCTTGTTTAAATCTTTTTTTATATCCCTACCCTAGATTGGTGTTGCTCCTAATCCTAGTTTTGGCCTACCTTTGACCTTCCGCCTTTGCCAGCAGTGGCTGTTACACAGTAGTGAACAGGTGCCTGTCTTATCAACCAGCAAAGTCCCCTGCTCCTCCGTTTCATTCTGCTGATGCCTACAATGCCCATCACCTGTTTCACTCCTTTGTGTTCCATTCACTCTCCAGACACAAACACTTGGGGACACGTTGGCAGTGGCTGATTTTATGAGAACCTGCTCCCTTCCTGGTGGCATTCTATAGGCTGTGGGAGGCCAGTTATCAACCAGCTGAGGCCCCAGGCCAGTCAATTAGCACCCCTCCTCCAAACTATAGGGCTAAACACAGTTCTTATAATATGCCTGCTAAATGTGGACCACTGTGATTGGTCTCAACTTTACACTTCACTCAATAATAAATACATTAGCTCAAACAAGTTTCACCACAACTTACCCCAGTCTGAAAAAAACACAAACCTTTTTTTTTGTCCCTCCTGTGGCAGATGCAGCACATAGCAATTAACAGTACAAGAAGACTTGAGAGTGTGATAATCAAATTACACTCTGAAATGTGTAGTTGCAATCGTTCTTTTAAGTATAATGCATACGTTTCATTCACATAGTTTATAATACTTGGGCAAGGGGCATGCAGGTCTTCTGCAGCCCCAGTACAAATAAATGAAGTATCCGGTTAACATTTCAGATGGCATCACAATTACTCATAATGACAAATAAAGGCAATGCAGGTGATTGGACCCTTGGTTTGGGAAATTCATGTAAGTGGTATTTGTTCTTATGTACTTTTAGATTGCCATAAGCATCACACTGAAGAAAACAAATGCCGCTTTGGAGTAACATTTTCTTTTTTAAATTGTATTCATAAGATGTTGCCATTTTCTTTGTATGTGCCGTTTACTTATCAGCTACTGCGGCTACACTTTCCTCTGGCCAGGAGGTTGGGAGAAGCACCATCACCTGCCCATAGAGCTGAGCAAATGCCTCTCTTTGGTTGATCAGCAGGGGAGGCTGTTGCGCCATGCAGTTGATGCCATCATCTGTCAATGATCAAGCATATCACATCTGCAGTGCAATTCAACCTCTTGCTGACTTAAGGCAGACATCTAAGCTGCTTATGAGTGCTGGCTTCTTATATAAGCATGTGTCATGCTGCCAGGGACGTCTGGCTAGTCGAGATCATGCATTTGCAGGAAAGAAAAACAAGAGTATAAACTGGGTGATAATGAGTAGTGTAAGGCCCTTCTACTAAATGTGTTACACTTGCATGCGACCATTTTCACAGATTCATAATGTAGACAAACCTACAGTATTGGAAGGATTTTTAATTGCACTGGAGCTTTTGACACCAGTACTACAAACTTCTGCAACATTTGTGCCATAATTTTGGGAACTCTCAGTCCGAATTTCATAAAAAAGGAGACAGATTCACACTGTCTGTTTCACTGTTTGCCAGTTAGTTAGTTAGTTAGTTAGTTAGTTAGTAAGGTAGTTGGTTAATTTATGTTTATTTGAACAGCATGAAAGTCTCTGAGCAAAATTCATTTTCAATGGCATCCAGTTAGCATACATACAAAATACGGAACAATAAATGTTAACAGTATACTGTAAATATTCAATGAAAAAGCATAGCAATAGCCAACTACCATATTATTTTATGATTGTAGGCCATCACTCACAAGACCAATAAACACTTGCAGTTAAATGTATCTAGTAAATCAGATACAGAAAGTTTATGATTGGTACGTTGGTTTTTTTATGCCTAGTGGATGTGGCACAAAAAGAAGGAACAGGGCCAGTGTTAGGACAAAGGGACAAATGTACAGAATTCCAGCACTCAGGGCCGAGATAAGGAATGTCTCACAACTATAGAAACTATTAAGAATTGGAGAAGTACAGTGAATCATAATTCACTTCATGACTTGAGACCTGCTTTATGTATTTGGAATTTAAATAAACTACTTTAATACATACATACATTCATTCATTCATACATACATACATACAAATATGCCAGCAGAAACAGGCCATATGGTCTATCAAGTCTGCTCAAGTGCGCAGCTAGTGCCCCTAGAATGCAGCTGCCCCTTCCCCATCTCTCTCCTCTGGCAATTTCTCATTACTACTGACACAGACACCCCTCCACCCTGTCCCATGCCCTTTTGAAAGTTCCCACCATCCTACATGATACCACTTCCTTCAATATGGTATTCCATTTTGACACCACCCTTTCTGTGAAATAATGCCTCCTCTTCTCTCTCCTAAATTTGCCCCCCTTCAGTCTTAGCCCATGACCTCTTGTGTCTCTTCCCTTCCTCAGCCTAAATAATCCCTCTGTGTTAGTTTTGTTAAACCCCATTGGATACTGGAACTTTTCAATCATTTCCCCCCTCTCTCCCTCCTCTCTTCTAGGGTGTACAAACTCAGATAACTCAGTCTGTCCTCATAGGTTTTGTCTACCATCCCCTATATAATTTTTGTCACCCTATGCTGCTCCCCATCTAGCAGACTGATAATCCTTCTTCAGATACAGCACCAAGTACTGAAAGCAGTACTCCAAGTATGGCCTGACTAAAGATCTATAGAAGTGCAGGATCACATCCTTATGTCTGGACAAAATTCCCCTTGCAATACACCCCAGCATCTTGTTAGCTTTGGCAACAGCCTTTCTGCACTGGACAGAGTTGTTCATGTTCTCAGTAATCATCACTCCCAGGTCCTTCTCTTCCTTGGTGATCCCCAGTCTCACCCCACCCAACCAGTATTCCCTCCTCAGATTTTTTGCCCTGAAGTGCATTACTTTACACTTCTTCACATTGAAGCCCAGTTGCCACTTCACCAACCACTCCTCCAGTTTGGCTAGGTCACCCCGTAGCTCTTTCCACCCCTCAACATCATCAACTACCACTCCCATCTTGGTATTGTCTGTGAACAGACTGATCCTGCTCTTAATTCCACGTGAGATATCCGATATGAACAATCCAAACAATACCAGACCCAGTACAGAGCCCTGCAGCATTCCACTTGTCACAGACCTAGGGGTTGGGAGTTCCCCCACCACCACCCATTGCTGCCTCCCCTTCAGCCAATTCACAATCCAATTAGCTGTCTTCACCCCCACCCCCACGGATCTCAGTTTCCCTCACAGCTACCCATGAGGCACTGAATCAAAGGCCTTGCTGAAGTCCAAATACAGGACATCCACTGCATGACCCCTATCCAGCTCTCTTGTTACCCAGTATTAGTACTAGGTTGGTCTGGGAAGATCTTCTTAAGATGAACCCATGCTGCTGCCTATCCTGGAGGCCATTTACCTCAAGAAAAGACACCAATCTCTCCTTCAGGATCACCTCCATAAGTTTACCCGCTGTGGAAGTGAGACTAACAGGTCTGTAGTTTCCTGGTTCATCCCTTGGGCCACTTTTGTGAATAGACACCACATGAGCCAACCTCCAGTCCTGTGGCATGCACCCTGTGTCCAGGGAGGTGCTGAACAGGTCTGCCAGTGGTCTGGCCAACATCTCTGCCATCTCCCTCAGCACCCTGGGGTGAATGCCATCAGGCCTGGTACCTTGTCCAACCTTAGTGCCCTCAGACCTTCTAGTACTCTGCTCTCCACAATCTCTCCATCCTTCATCCTTCCCCCCACCTTCCACATCCTACTGGTCCACAGAGGTAGTAGACCATCATCCTCCTGGGTGAACACAGAGCTGAAGTGTTCATTTAGTGATTCCGCCTGTTTCGCTCCCTTTTCCACCCACCCCCGCCCCTCCTGATCCACACTATTTGGTCACTGCAACTCTTTTTTTTTTCCTGTATCTAAAAAAGTTCTTCTCCCCTCCCCTGATGCCCTGAGTCAATCTTAACTCTCTGGAGGCCTTGGCCTCTCTTACTAGTCTGGATACCTCCCTGGACATCTTCACATTCTCATCCCAGTCCTCCCCCTATTGGTCCTCTTGAATCTCTGAAATGCAGCTTTATTTGCCCTTACTCCCTCCAATACTGTCCTGTTCAACCAACTTGGCTTCTTAGCTCTACTCTTCTTGCTTAGAGTCCTGGTGCAAGCCTCAGTAGCTTCCTTCACACCAAGTTTGATGACATGCCACTTCTGTTGTGCATCCATCCCTGAACTTATCCCCTTTAGTTTGCCCTATGAGTATTTCTCATATCTTCCCAAAGTCCACCCATCTGAAATCCACCACCCTTGTCACTGATCCTATAGACTCCCTGCTCAAGCTAAGCATAAACCACACCGATTGATGGTCAATCACAGCTAGTGGGTCCTCCACCCTAAGTTCCCTCACCACCTCTCCATTTAAAAGTACCAGGTCAAGTGTATTATCTAACTGAGTTGGCAACTAAGCAATTGCTCCAGAAGACTATCCTGAAATGCATCTAGCAATTCTTGTTCCCTGGTATTAGAGGTGGCTGAGGTACTCCAATCCATCCCTGGCAGATTAAAGTCCCCTCACTATCACTACAGTCCCCTTCTTACATACCCACCAAATTTGTTCTGCCAACTCCCTATCCAACTTCTCGGACTGAGCTGGTGGTCTATACACCACCCCAGCCTCAGTTTTCTACCTCTAGAGTCTGGGAACTGCATTCATAATGCCTCTGTCCTCCCTTCCTTCCCTTCATCTCTAGTACATCTAATCCCTTCCCTTATATAAACTGCCACCCCTACCGCTCTCCCCACCCCTCTGTCCTTCCTATAAATTCTGTACCCTGGGATCACCAGGGAGCTGTTATTCTGTGCTTATAATTCAGCTATGAAGGATCAAAACCGCTATAAAATATGGCCACCACAATTGCAGACAAAAAAAATTAAAAGTTTTTAAAAGTAGTTATCTCTTCTAGTTCTAAGTTTTCTTAAAAATTAAAAAGACTGGGGGTAGCAGTAGTTAAAATGTAAAAAAGGGCTATTTTGATGGTAATGGGGATGCTAAATGTGTTTGATCCTCTTGTACCATCTATGCAGTAGCACTAGGTGCCAAGTTCTTGCAACTGGATTTGTTTGACATGAGTCACAAGAGCCTTAAAATGTGGGCCTTATGCACAGCTTGAGTCTGTCCTACTCACCTCTAGGTTCAGATTACCCAGAACCCAAGGATGCCCACAGATGCATAAATATAGTCCTGTAGCCATAAAAACTTGTAAACATCCAACTGCACTGGTCAGGAGTGGAGGCAGGAGGGATGCATGGCCATTGTTGGGCACTCCAGTACACTAATGTGCCATGCTGTATATGTGTCACTTGGGGAGTGGACTATACTGCAGCCACTATGCTAGGCAAAAGCAGCTCTCCAGACACTACAATCCCTGGCATAGTATCTCTTGGTGCCCATGTGGCTGTAACATGTAACTGCTGGCTTTGTCCAATCCACCTTCTTGGCATAGAGGGCTGAGAGTCCCTTAGCTGGCAATTATTCTGTTTCTATTTCTGACAGAAAAACAAGCAAGCTATGAGGCTGAATGGGGAATGATATGGCAGTCCTGACTCAACTTCTTCCTAGGGGTACAGCATGGACTATTCTCAATACAGACCTGCACAAGGTGCACATGAAATGTGCAAACACTCTCAAAAACAGGGCCAATGACACAGAAGAGTGCCTGAAGAAAATACAGATAACAGACAACCACTAATGGCAGTATAACCTAGAAGTTAGAGCAATAAGCTGTGAATAAGTGTGCTACATCCAGCAGAGCTAGGTTAGATTCCATAAATTCCACCTGCATACTGTGCTACTCTGAGCAAATCACTCAACCTTCCCAGTACTACCAGGCTGCCCTGTAAACAGGCATTTGTACCTTAGTGGGCCTTACCCAGTTACCAAAGAATAAAAAAAAGTCTTCTGTTGAGCAAGACACCAGAGGGCAGTGGTTTCCAGCATACAAGGTTTCTGCAGAGCTGAGATCAGTCAGAAAGTAGATACGGCTGCCATGTTGACTCAGTTTTATACACTGAGAGCAAGTAATATCACAATCTAATTTCATAATATTTCTGCCACATGTTTGTCATCAGAACTTTTTCCACTAGTTATTAGCTTTATAGTCAACTGCTGTTGGAAAAAAGTGGACTATTCTATTGATAGCACTGCATTTTCAACAATAATTCACCCTTATTTCTTTATACCATGTGACATGGATTTTATGGGAATTAAATCATTTATTTAAATACTCTTCTGGATTTGTCACCAAGTCTGTTAGAACTATCAACCTGGTGATGACATTCTCCTTCTATGTGAATTGTTTTCTTCATTCCCAAGGGGCAACAGTTCTATTTTTGCTGTAAAAAATATGAACATGAGGGATTTGGTTTTAGAAGGAACATCAGGCGTTTTTTCTTTACAAGGAGGGTGGTGCATGAATGGAATGGACTACCTTTTGATATAGTTATTAGTAAAAGCAAGAACATCTTTAAGCATACACTCGATGACTGGCTACTGGCTACAGGGCCTGATACCAGTCAAGGTGTCTGGGATGGGAACTAACTATGGGCACTTTGCCTTTGGTTCCCTAACTTACTGTAGTATGAACCACAGTATGATTAGTACAGTTACAGTGTTGCTTGGCTGCCTCTTATGAATAGAATAAAATAACATGGGAATGGATCCTTGTTGTTAAAGCTACAGTACAGTACTTTCCCAGGACTCTGATTCTGTTCATTAGTAATGTCAGCAGAAATCCTTAGTGATCATTTACTTAAGCTTTAGTATTATCTGCCAACGCTTTTACAGGCAAAGCCTGTGAATGCAAGGAAAAATATTGGTACTAGAGGGGAGACTGAAGCTTTAACAGAATGAATCTTACAAAAGGTTACAAACTACACAGTTCGTAATTTAATAAGGTGTAGTAGTACCTAAATTCAGAAAAAGTGAAACAAATGTTTAATCATTTCTAAACTGTCTCACTTTTTAAATGTATGCCATTAATGTGCCATCAGAATATTACCGCTGGAATCACGTTGCATGCTTCTTGCGTGACTTTGTTTTTTTGGCATCTGGCAATGCTGCCGATCTCAGAATCACCCTTCTTGCTACCAGGGTGCAACCCAGAGTTTGTTGTTTAAATAAATGGGGGGCACTGGGGAGGGAGGCAGAGTCCGCTGCAATTGCTGTCACTCCAACTGCCAGACGGCAGATTTTCAGAGCACTGTGCCTGGTGTCGGCGAAGTGCTGAAACTATAATTTACACCAGCAACTTCATTGTCGCTGCAGCATGGGTAAACCCTTTTTAACTATTTATGCATAAAATTATTACATTGCTATAATAATTTACGTATTGATACAAGGAAGTAGTCTGCATTACATGCAATCAATATAAAAAAACATGTATCAACACATATATCTTTGAAAAGTGAAAAAATAGCGTTGATATACACATTTTTCACGAACACATTAAATTGACATTCATAGACCTGTAGCAACAGATGAAAATCATAGTATCTATTTCTGTTGATCTGTCTCTGAGCTTTCATTTAAAACAATAACATTTTTAGCACCAATGGTTTAAACATTAGGCTGTTCAAATGATAATGGTCCTCATAATCAGAAAATGGGGAGGCACAGCTGAAATGTTTGCACTGCACTTGCCCTGTGCTACTCCCAGTTGCTGTGATATACAAACAGATAGCAAGTGCACTTTACGATTGAATTTCAGCCCATGGCGATGCATACCAAGTGAATCTGTGCTGGTCCAACATGGACCAGGGCTGTATATGTTCCACAGAGAATAAACCTGCCAAAAATGAGATAGCCCCATGTCCCTGTGGGCTATGTTCTGCCCAAGCATGCAAATGAGCCTATTGGCAGGCAAGGCACTAAGGGTCCATTTGCATGGCCATTATGGGCTCATTTGTATGGGACACAGCAGCCACTTAGTGCCACTGAAAATAATAAACTGAGAACCCTTCATTTGCATAGGTACTGTGGTAGTTGAGCACATTGGTGCTGCTGGATTTGGTTGGGGGGTGCTCCCTGGGCCTCTGAATATAGCTCTGTCAGGAGGGTTCATCTTGCAAACCCATTGCGCTAAGCATCTTAGCATAGGTGCTGACTGTTTAATATCCAGCCCAATGTACTTATAATGGGCTAAATTAGGAACTGTTAGGATTTAGAGCAAGGAACATCTGAACATATGAACATATGAAGAAGCCAGTAGTAGAAGAAGGCCATTTGGTCTATCAAGTCTCCTCATATTGCAGGGTTCACAGCTTGAGCAAATGTCCCTGACCTCCCTCCCCACTCCTCCAATCCTCTCTACCCATGATTCTTACCTTAAGCCTATGCCTATCCTAGCCTCCTTAACACTGCCCACTGTCTTCAATGAGATGACCTCTTCTGGCAGCGCATTCCAAGTGTCCACCATCCTCTCTGTGAAGAAGTGCTTCCTGACCTCCCTCCTAAATCTCCCACCCTCCAGCTTAAGACTGTGCCCCCTCGTGCTGTGGTTGCCACTCAGCTTAAATAGACTCACTTTATCAACCTTATTTATCCCTTTCAAGTACTTGAAGGTCTCAATCATGTCCCCTCTCTCTCTCTCCTGTCTTCCAGGGAGTACAAGTTCAGTGCCTTCAATCTCTCCTCATATGCCTTACCCTGTTAACCAGCTATCATCTTTGTAGCCCTCCTCTGGACCTTCTCCAGCAAGTTAATGTCCTTTTTGAGGTGTGGGCACCAATACTGAACTTCATACTCTAGATGCGGCCTTACCAGTGACCTGTACAAAGGCAGTATAACCTCCTCGCTCCTGCTACTGATCCTCCTAGATATGCAGCCCAGCATTTTGTTTGCCTTTGCTGCTCCTTTCTTGCACTACTTGGAATGCTTCAGGTCACTAATGATCATCACTCCCAGGTCTTTCTCCTCCTCTGATGCAGATACTCAGACTCCACCCAGGTAGTTCTCTGTCCTGGAATTCTTGGCTCCAATATGCATAACTTTACATTTTTTGACATTGAAGGCAAGCTGCCAGATCTTGGACTACTTCCCCAGATCTTTCTATAGGTCCTGTATCCCTTCAGCTGTGTCCACTCTCCCACAGAGCTTGGTGTCATCAGCAAATAGACACATTTTGTCCTTAATGCCATCTCCAATGTCATTGATGAAGACATTGAACAACACCAGCCCCAGCATCAAGCCCTATGGAACCCAACTGGTTACCTCTCTAGTGCCAGATAACTCTCCCCTCACAACCACCCTCTGGATTCTGTCCCTCAGCCAGGTTTCCACCCATCTGGTCATCTTTTCCCCAACCCTGAGATCCACCAACTTCCTGATCAACCTTTTGAGGGGCACAGAGTCAAAGGCTATGCTGAAATCAAAACAGGATGTCTATCTCTTGGCCCCTGTCTACTGTCTTAGTGACACAGTCAAAGAAGTCAATCAGATTTGTTTGACACAATCTCCCCCCCCGCCATGAATCCGTGCTGCCTCGCATCCTGAAGACCATGCTCCTCTAGATATTCCACCAACCTTTCCTTTAGTATGGTCTCCAGGAGCTTGCTCACAATGGAGCCAATTAAGGAACTTAATTTATTTTAAAATCAAATCTTGGAGTCAACTAAGTTAATATATAGATATATCATGCTGCTAAAACCTTCCTACGTTGGTACAAAAACACACAAAAGGGTTTAAGATCCTGTTGTTTTTGCCATCATAACAACAAGACTGAAAGTTGAGAAAATCTGAAAGTAATACTCCAATATACTGTAATGCATGTAAGTTGACAAATATATGGGGAGCCCTTAACAAATAAAATCAAGCAGATTACAACCTTGTTATGTCATTGTTATGACATCACTCTGTTGTTAACCCTTCATGAGTATGTCATATCAATGGTATAACAAAATGGAATGCTCACAACAATCAATGTTGTAACAAAATGGAATGCTCACAACAATCAATGTTCTGTAATGTAATTCAGTGAAGTGAAGTGATTCAATCCATAGTTACACAATCTTGGTAGCCCATACACTATAAAATATAATGTATGGTCTTTGGTTAACAACCATGCTGAAAACACTTCTTGAGGTTTCTATGACATCTGAAAACCTCTCGAGCTGCGCTCTCAGGGTTTACAATGATGTCATGGCAACTTCTTGAAGTTTTTACAGCGTGGTTATTAACCAAAGACCATACATTATCCTCTATATAATATTTCCCATCAAATGATAGCAGTTAGTTGTTCCATTTAGGAAATGACACAACCTTTTCAAAGTTTTTTTTAAAAAAATTGTTCACCCAGGATAGCTCAGCTATTGCACAGCATCTTATTTTTAGTTGTGTTCCTTCTGTCTAGGGTAGGGTAACGACATGGAGAGGTAGGAGTACAGCGGGAGTATGAAGGAGGCAAAAAGTACAGAGAAGTTTGACTAGACAAGGCAGAGGAAGGAAAGATCATGGGAGTGGTGCAGTGCAGTAGGTGTGGGGCTACAGTCTATTGGGACATCCTTGGGAGGCTGAGGTGCTGCCCTATTTGTTCTCACCTTTCTGAGGGCAGCAGAGGTTACAGAATACTGAGCCAAACTGGCATGGGCACAAAGGACCTTTTGCCCCACCCAGGGGCTACCAAATCTGTAGCCACTCCATCAGAGGAGGCCTATGCAGAGGCAGAGTCAGTGAATATTGGTACGCTCCAGGTGGGTGGAGTTGACAGGAAGGATGCATGCTAATCAGACTATACCACTGCGGAATTCCTCTGCTATACTGGCGGGACAGGGCAGACAAGAAGAGGCACCCATCACACTGTGAAGAGCTGAAATTTGGGTCCTCAGAATTGGAGACCTCAAGGAGAGAGGAAGAGGCTCCCAGCTGAGGAGGAAGCAGCTGCTGGTGGGGGACTCTATTGTTAGGAGGATAGACTTGCACTGGTGTGAGGTAGGAAGAGGAAGGGAGGGAGGTGACGTGCCTGTGAGGTGCTTTGGCTTGGTGGGGTGGAGAGTGTAACCAGAGTTTTGCTAGGGCTGCAAACAAGACACTGGAGTGAACTAAATGTCACTGTCCACCTGGGGACAAATGACCTGGCAAGGGACAGGGTAATAGTAGTACAGGGTAACTTCAGGGAGTTGGGAAGGGGCCTTAATCAGGTAGCACATATGGCGGCTTTTTCCAAGGTGTCATCTGTACATGACAAGTGAGATGCAACAGTATTCTGCACCAGGGAATTTAACAACTGGTGAAGGTGTGGTACATGGAAACATAGAAAATGACGGCAGAAGGGGACCTCAAGATCCATCTAGTCTGCCCTATATGGGTAACTACCCCCCCATCCTTTCTGTGAAATGTTACCTTTATGCCTGTACCAGACATTTTTGAACCAATTTACCATTCTGGTCTCCACCACTTCCTGGGACAGGCAATTCGATGGGTCAACCACCCTCTCAGTGAAGAAGAACTTCTTAACATTGCTCCTGAATCACCCACCCTTGTGCCTCATATTGTGTCCTTTAGTTCTTACACTTTTCTTCTCCTGAAGGGGTTCCTGTACTCCTATCTTATTTATACCCTTGATATACTTGAATGTCTCAATCATGTCCCCCCTCTTCCTCCTCTGCTCCAGGGAGTACATGTTGAACTCCCTCAGCCTATCCTCATATACCATTTGATGCAGACCCTGAATCATTTTTGTGGCTCTCCTCTGTACCATCTCAGTTCTATCGATGTCTTTCCTAAGGCGCAGCCTCCAGAACTGTAAACAGTACTCCAGGTGTGGGCCCACCAGTGTCCTGTAAAGTGGCAGCACCACCTCCCTTCTGCGACTCGTGATTCCCCTCACTATGCAGCCCAGCATACCACTGGCCTTTAGTGCCCCCTTTTCACACTTCTTGCCCACCTTTAAGTAATCTGATATAATGACTCCTAGGTTTTGCTCCTGGTTGGTGTAGGTCAGCTGCTCCCCTCCCAGGTAGTATCCCACCTTGGGGTTTCCTTTATCTTAAGTGCATGACCTTGCACTTTTTGGCATTGAATTTCAACTGCCAGGTGTCTGACCACTCCTTGAGTTTCCTCAGGCCTAATTCCATGCTCTTGACTCCTTCTGTGGTGTCCACCCTGTTGCAGATCTTGATATCATCTGCAAAGAGACACACTTTCCCTTCCAATCCATTATCTATGCCAGCAATGAACACGTTGAAGAATAGGGGCCCCAGCACCAACCCCTGAGGCACTCCACTAGTCACTTACCTCTCCGTTGATACCACTCCATTTACCTGAACCCATTGTGTTCTTTTCTTCAGCCTGTTGCTTACCCAACCCAACACTTCCTTACCTAAGCACATGTGATCCAGCTTCTTTACCAGCCTTCTGTGTAGAACCGAGTCAAAGGCCTTACTAAAGTCAAGATAGACCACCTCCACCACTCATCCTTGGTCCACTGCCTTCATTACCCAGTCAGAAAAGTCAACAAGTTTGTCTGGAATGACCTTCCAGCCATTAAACGTGCTGTTTTCAGTCCTGTTGCATGCTGGATTCCAGATGTGCTATTGTTCTTTGCTTGAGCAGTGTCTCCATCAGTTTTCCTACCACCAACGTGAGGCTCACAGGATGATAATTTCCAGTCTCCTCCCTTCTCCCTGATTTGTGAAGTGGGACAACTGTTGCCCTCTTCCAGTCTTCAGGCACTGTCCCACTTTTCAATGATTTGGTGAAGAGCTCCACCAGGGGTGCTGCTATCATACTCCCAGTTCCTTGAGAACTCTTGACTGAATCTCATCTGGCCCCATGGCCTTGTCCATCTTTAATTTATTTAGGGCTTCCAAGACTTGTCCCTCCATGAAGTGGCTCGAGTCTACCCTGGTCCCTGGGTGCAACTGCTTTGCAGGTTTAGGCTGTCCCCTGCATTCTCCCTAGTGAACACGGAACAAAAATATTTATTTAGCACTTCTGCCTTCTCCCTGTCCTTCTCTACTATCCCCCCTCCTGAAACTGCTAGCCCTACTATTCCTCCTTTAGTTTTTCTCCTTTCTCTTATCTACATAACAAAGGTTTTGTCTACCCCTCTAACACCCTGTGCTATGATTAGCTTGGTGTGAGCTTTAGCTTTTCTTATTACTTTTCCCACTTCCCTCTGTGCAACTATGTACATTTTTGTGGCCTTATCCTTGTTTGATGTCTTATATGCCTTGCAGGCCTTTTTTTCTCCCTTACTACAGTAGTCACCTCCGTGGAGACCCACAGGGGTTTCTTTCTCTTATTTGACTTGCTTATCCTGCTAGCACACCGCTCAGTTACCTCCTTGATAGCTCCCTTGAGGTTCTCCCACATTTCCTCCCCCCCCATGCTTGATTTTCTCTGCTAGGTTGATTCTCATTTTAGAAAAATATACCTTTCTGAAGTCCAAAACTTTGATCTTGGAATGACTGGTATCCATAGTTTTGATGATTTGGAATCCGACCATACAGTGGTTGCTGTTGCCAAGATGGCCCCCTTTCTCGACCCTTTATACACTGTCACCGTTGGTCAGAACCAAGTCCAAGACAGCTCCACCTCTGGTTGGTGAATCAACAAGTTGCTTCAGCCCATCCCCCTGGAGAGCCATTGCAAATTCCTAGCCTCTTGTTGTCGATGCTGTCTGAGAACCCCAGTTAAAGGGACACTGTCAACCTTTTCTTGCATCATATTATTTTTAGTTAAAAACCCACATTTTATGATTGCTTGCCTTGTGTAAAATTCATTGATGTTGTTGGTTGCTTTATCTTCCTCCTTTCTTAGTAGTACTGAAATGCATGCTAATGGTATATTTGTAAACAACCTTGTTTTGTTTCAAATCCTTGATGTGCTCTTACTGTATACTACCTGAAGATAGGAATACCCCAAAACTGCAGCCACTCATGATACAACTGTCTACTCTCCCCCTAATGCATAATTAGTTACTAGACCAGTGGCATCATGCCCATAGGGCCTGAGGGGGCATGTGCCCCCCACCCCCAATGTACAAAAAAAATCACTGATTTTGTATTTTATTAATATGTGCAGCAGGGTTGAAAAACAATAATGCTTTTTTTTAAAGTGTTTGCTGTAGAAACATAGAAACTTAGAAGTTGACGGCAGGTAAGGACCACAAGGCCCATCCAGTCTGCCCATTTCTTTTTCTACCTTATAAATGTGCCATCAGCCTTTGCTCTGTCAATGGCCTATCTATTCATGCTCATCTGTATTGCTCTCTTAGGCCTATCTCATACCTGTTTGAAGCCCTGCACTGTATTTATATACACCACTTCCTGAGGTAGGCCATTTCATGCATCCACCACCCTTTCTGTGAAAAAGAACTTCCTAACATTACCCCTTAATCGGCCACCCTCTAATCTCAAACTGTATCCTCTTGTCCTGCTATTTTTCTTATATTGAAACATGTTAGACTCTTCACCTTGTTAATGCCCTTAAGGTGTTTGAATGTTTCGATCATATCACCTCTTTCCCTCTTTTGCTCTAGGGTATACATATTGAGCTCCATTAATCTGTGCTCATATGTCTTCTGATGCAGTCCCTGCACCATTTTGGTTGCCCTTCTCTGGACTGCCTCAATTTGGTTAATGTCCTTGTGAAGGTGTGGCCTCCAGTACTGCATGCAGTACTCTAGATGTGGCCTAACCAGTGTCTTGTACAGTGGGATTATTACCTCCATCTTCTGACTTGTGTTACCCCTACAAACACACCCTAACATCCCCCAGCCTTACCTACTGCTTTAGTAGTCTGCTTTGATGATTTCAGGTCATTGGTGATGATGATGCCCAAGTCTCTTTCTTCCCTTTTAACTGCCAGCAACGCCCCTCCCAGCCTGCAGGTGGCTTCAGGGTTTCTCTTCCCTTTGTGCATGATCTTGCACTTCCTTGCATTAAACCCGAGTTGCCACTGTTCTGACCATTTTGCCAGTTTATCCAGATCTCTTCTCATTCTGCCCACCCCATCTGGATCATCTACTCTGTTGCAGATCTTGGTGTCATCTGCAAACAGACAAACTTTATCATCCAGTCCATTTGCAATGTCACTGATGAAGATATTGAAGAGGACTGGCTGCAGGACTGATCCCTGAGGTACCTGACTTGTGACTTGCATCTCTTCTGACTGTATACCGTTTACCACCACTCTCTGTTTTCTGCCCGTCAACCAGTTTGCTACCCAGTTGACCAACTTCTGACCCACCCCGAGCCTATGCAGCTTATTAATCGATCTTCTATGTGGAACAGTATCGAAAGCTTTGCTGAAGTCAAGGTAGGCGACATCAACTGCTCCCCCTTGGTCCACCACTCTGGTTACTCAGTCAAAGAAATCTATGAGATTAGTTTGACAGGACCTTCCTTTTGTAAACCCATGCTGTCTTGGATCCTGTGCCCCTATGGATTCCAGGTATTGCACTATCCTTTCCTTAAGGAGTGCCTCCATAATCTTGCCCACTACTGAGTAAGACTGACTGGTATGTAGTTCTCTGCCTCTTCCCTGTTACCACTCTTGTGGAGCGGGATCACATGAGCCCTTCTCCAGTCTTCTGGGACCACTCCTGTGCTTAGAGACTCACTTAACAGTTCTGATAATGGCTCTGCTAGTTCCACCCTTAGCTTCTTTAGTACCCTGGGATGTAGGCCATCAGGTCCCATTGCCTTGTCCACCCTGAGCTTATCAAGCTGTTGTAGGACCCTTTCTTTTGTGAAGGGACTAGTGCTCACCTCCTTCCCCCCGTGTCCATGAGTTGTGGGCCCTATCCTACCTTCTCTTCAGTAAATTCAGAGCAGAAGTATCTATTTAGGATAAATGCTTTTACATGGTCCTCCTCTTTACACGCCCTCTTATCTCCTTTGATCTTAGCAATACCCCCTCTGGACTTTCTCCTTTCCCTAATGTATCTATAGAAAGTCTTGTCACCTTCTTTTACTGTCTGTGCTAGTGTTTCCTCAGTTTGGGCCTTTGCTTGCCTTGCTGCCTTCCCTGCTTCCCTTAGTGAAGTTTGATTTGCCTCCCTATCTTCATCCTGCTGTGTTCCCTTATATTTCTTGAAGGCCAGCCTTTTGGCTCTGACCTTTTCTGCTATTGTTTTGGAGAACCAAAGTAGTTTCCTTCTTCTTTTGCACTTCCTTTTCTCTCTAACACAATGGGATGTTGCTTCGAGTGTTGCATCCTTAAGCTTGCCCACTTTGCCTGTGCCCCCTCACCTGTATTTCTTTTTGCCAGGGCTAGCTTAACTCTGTTGGCCATCTTATCAAAGTCAGTTCCTCTGAAGTCCCATATTTTTGCCTTGGAATGGGATGATTTAGTTGTAGTGACCAAATTGAACCATACCATGTGATGGTCACTGGCCCCCAGGTGACCTTTCACCTGGAGATCTGTGATCCTTTCCCTGTTTGTCAGTACTAGATCTAGGATAGCCCTGTCTGTTGTGGGTTGTTGCACCAGTTGTTTGAGGCCCTCCCCCTACAGGGAATCCACCATATGTCTAGTTCTAGCAGATGTTCCTGCTGGTATTGACCAATCTGTATCCAGCATGTTGAAGTCTCCCATTATCAGAACCTCCTCATTAGCTGTTATGTTTTGTATATCTTCTAACAGTAATGTGTCTATGTCCTCCCCCTGGTCTGGGGGTCTGAAGACAACCCCAGTTCTTATGGCTGTCCCATTTCCTGTTTCCAGGGTGACCCACAGTTCTTCTGGCTCCTTATGTGTATTCTAAATTTCTGTAGCTTTGATATTTTCATTGACATACAAGGCTGCTCCAGCCCCCCCCCCCTTTTTGCACCTTGGTCTCTTCTGAACAGGACATAGCCAGGTACTGAAGTCTCCCAAGTGTGGTTACTGGTAAACCACGTCTTGTTAATTGCTACTATGTCCAGTTTAGCCTCAGTCATTATTGTCTGCAAGTCTGGGATCTTGTTTCCCAGGCTGTGGGGGTTCCAGATCAATAGGTCTAGGTCTGGGTCTGGGGCAGGGCCATCGGCAACTTTCAAAAAATGCACTGTCTCTTGCCATCTTGCATAGCTTGCTGGTGCTTGGGGTTGTGAATAGACACACAGACACTGTGAGACAGACAGTGATTGGTAGTCCATGCTGACAATCAGCATAAGCCTACCCGTCAGTTCTCCCCCTGCAAGTTTCTCTTATGTTTTTTTTTTTATGTGCAGCCAGCCAGCCAATCACTGTGAAGAAATATCGATTGACGATCGCGCAACCTCAAATCGGAAAATGATGAGGACATCAGCAAGTGTACCGCACGGCAAACTGGTACATTTTCCAGTGCCATCTCGGATCATACACATCAGTGACTCATAGCATCTGAGAGACTCAGCAGAGAGTGGTCTATGAGGCTGGTTACCTGGCCAGGAAAGGAAAGAAAATCTCAAGTCCAGTCCCCCGACTTGCGTGATTCCGACCTGTGATGTGACCGTCAGCTTGGTTCATTGGCTGGCTAGCTACCCCACTTCTGGACTGCCTCACTCATGGTTTTTTACTTGTGCTGGGGTGTGCCTGCTGCCGGGCTGGCTCTGGGCTGTTTGCCTCAAATTGCTTGGGTGGAGGAGGGTTGATAGCGGGATGGGAGTTGGGTAAAAGCCTCTGCGGCAGCCCGACGGATGTCAGGTATGGACAGACTCAGTTGGACTTCTTTGTGATTGTGGGAGCCAAGTCACTGAGCCACAGCAGCAGCACAGAATCAGATTGGCATCGCATCAGGCCAGCCAGCAAGGGACCAGGGCCACACATCTTCATTGAAGCCTGGTAAGAATCTCTGGAGAACTGTCTGGAGGAGGATAGTTAGAACTGGTAGGGACAGGGTCTGAGAATAAAGGAAGGAAAAAAAATGATAACAAGAACTTAACAATAGAAAGCTTCCATATACTGCCTGTCCATGGGAGTGACCCTTCTTTGTCTGCTCTTTGTTTCTTTTTATCCAGGAGAGAGACACTAATCTGAAAGCTTGTTTCCAGGTGTGATCTGGGAGCACAAGGAAGTTAAGTGACTTGCTCAGGGTCACACAGTATGCAAGTGGGGACTGTGGGATTCAAACCCAGTTCTTAAGGTTTGCAGTTCATAGCCTTAAACCACTGCACTATGTTGCTGAGGTGGAGGACTCATCCACACTTTGGTACCCCCCCCCCAAAGTGAACTGAACAACAAATAAAGGGAAAAACACATGGCTGGCATACCTGCCTGCTGATGACAGTATCATATGGCCAAGGGCAAGTGTTCACCACAGAATATCAAATGCATTGATTGTGTAACTATCAGCCTCTTGCCTCTAGATGCAGTGGAAATATTACTGTCCCTCCTCCCTCACCACAAAAGGCTTTTCATTTTACTATATGTAATCCACGCATTAGGTATTCCATGTTAAACCTTTACCCTTGCCAGTGCAGCACTGTCATCAATCACTTGAGAGGGGGGATACCGAAGTATGGCTGAGACATCCACCTCAGCCATTAGTTTAAGAACCCTGCCACAGGGATCTGAAACTATGGCTGAGGCTAAGGTCTCATCGGTACTTCGTTAGTCCCCTGTGCCTCCTGTTTGCAGATCCGGGGTGTGGGGGGGGCTGCCAAAGTGATCTCAGCTCAGCCACTAGTTTTTCAGATCCCTGCCTCCACTCCGCTGATCAGGTATTGCCCAGTTTTTTTCTGCAATCCACCACTGATGATCTCTGCATCTCTCCCCCTCCTAATGCACCACTTTACCTAAATTGATAAATTACATTTTGACACCATCATTGCTCTAACCTATATCAGTATCATGACATTTACCTTGTCAAGAAACAGTTTTCTGGACTGCTAAAGGTCACCAAAATGCATCATTTGAATTCAATTTTTTAAAATGTTCCTGGGAGGGGGGAGCATGCCTCCGGACCCCCTAAAGAGGTTGGGATTTTGTGCTCCTCCAGAATTTCTGACTGCATGATGCCTCTGGACTAGACTGTGTTGAGGATGTCCCCAAGCCGAGGAAAAAATGCAGTTGGAGTTGATGAAGGAATGTAAAGAAACATGTTTTGATGTGATAACACCAGTATAGTGGGCAGTCTGTTTTTCACTATTTGAAATAAAAAAAAATCAGAATCATACTACCACCTACATCCACAGCCTCTGCAGAATGTGAACAATCATAAAATGTGTTTTTTTAAACTGTGCGCACTTTGACCGCTTGGTGGTTAACAGTGTCCCTTTAATGTCTGATAAGTTAAAGTCCCCTACTATAATTGCCTCACCCTTGTCTGCCATTTTATGTATCATTTCCAATGTTTCTTTGTCCCCATCTTCCCTCTGTGATGGGGGCCTGTAGATAACTCCTAACCTAATGGCTACCCCATTCCCCATCTCAGCTATTACCCACAGTGCCTCAGTGTCACCTAGTGTCCCCTGGATTTCTGTGGTTTTGATTTCCTCTGGGATGTACAATGCTACTTCCTTCCCTTTTTCCCTTGTCTGTCCCTCCTGTATATGTTGAATCCAGGAATGACCATGTCCCATCCATGGCTTCCTGTGAACCAAGTTTCCATCACAGCCACTAAGTCTAGTCCATCCTCTGCTATAGTGGCTATGAAGTCAGAGATTTTGTTAGTCAGGCTTCAGGAATTAGTTACCATTCCTTTCCATGTACTACCCTCCTTCTTTTTACAAGCGTGATTTCTCTCTTAAGCCCTTCTTTCTGTAGTTTCCGTGATGGAACTCCTTGGCTCCAGATAATTGAGATTACTTCTTTTCCATAACGCTTCCTTCTTCCTTGGAGTAGTTTTCTCTTTTTCTCTCCCTGTGTCCAAAGCTGTATGTTTCTAATGCATTTGGAACATCTTTGTGGGATTTTGCAATTTGTGTCACACGAATGGCTTGTGATGCAGAGTCCTGACCAAGTAACCTTTGACAGGAAGGGGCATTTGCTAGCCCATATGATGTGATGGGTGCATGATCCCTTTCCCCACCTATTAGTTTAAATGGCTGATGAAGATGTCGAACTTTTGACCGTGAGCTCATGTCCCCTTCTTTGTAAGGAGCAGGCCATCAAATCTAATGAGCTCCCTTTCCCAGAAGTTCTGCCAGTTCCTGATCTAGCTATGCCCTTTTTCCTGACACCAATTTTTAAGCCAGGTATTAAGCTTGCCAATGTCCTTACCTCTGATTTTCTGCATGTTGGCTTCCTTTCCCCACATAGGCAGAATCTCTGAGAAGGAGATGCTGGACAAAATGGAAGCTAGATTTTATCCTAGATTTGAAAGATTTTGCTTAGTTTCTTCCACAGAGTGACTAGCTAGGTAATTTGTACCGATATGGATAAGAATGTGCATATCTCGCCTGGTGTTTTGTACAATTCCCTCAATGCACTTTGTGTCCCTCCATGCCGATGTTCCTGGGAGGCATCTGAACTCAATCTCTGATGGGCTGCTTTGGTGGATGTGAGACTCTACTCCACGGATCATAGAGTCTCCTATTATTAGTACACACATTTTGTTTTTTTCATCAATTTTTGTTTTAGTTTGACCCTCTATACATTGCATGAGAACACCCTCCTCTGTCTTGTTTGGCCAGAGCATAGTAATGGATGACAGTAGAAATAAACTATTTGACAAGTGGATTGGTGTTGAAGTCACCCTGGGCATGCTATTTGGTTGAAATTTCTGATTTCCCATCAACTGCCAACCCCCTGGTCTGCTGGTCCTCTAAGGGAGTGGCATTTGCGGTTGGCTCCTAAAGGTCGAATACATTGAAGTGTTGTTCTGTGTTGCACAGTCAAATTGCATCCTGAGGTGGTTTATCCTGGCCCATGCCACATGGAGCTGAGTACATAGGTCATTGAGGGCAGAGCATGTACAACAATGCCTTACCTGCAATGCATAAGCTCTGGTGACTGGGGTCCTGCAATACCTGTAGTTTATGATGTCCATATTCCTAAAGAGTGGTGCCGGACAAAAAAATAAGTCCTGCCCTATACTGTGAATGGACGAGGGCTTCAGCTACATTCATGACTGAGGGCCAGCTTGGGAGAATATGGCCTACATCATTCTAAAAAGTGGATCACAGTGCTTGGTGGGTAGTTTACATGCTACTTGGATGAACATTTAAACTAGTGAAGGGGGCAGCAAAACAAAGGGAGGCAAAAATTGACCCCTCAGATGATGAAGCAGCTGGGAAGAATGGTCTGGGGGGACAAAACTCCCCTAGGGCAGTGGTGTAGAAAGGGAGGGATGTTGACAAGACAGAAGAAAAGAGGGGTAAAACACAGGTACAAAAAGACAGAGGACTGAAAGAGACAAGAAATAAGAAAATTAAAAAGCTAGGAAAAAGTTGAGGAAGCTTCAGAAAAAAACATTGTAAGGAATGGGAGAAAAAAGCAGGGTAGCAGGCAAGAGGGAAAAAAAGCTATGGAGAGTCATGTGCACCAATGCAAGAAGTCGTGGAAAAAAATTCCAAACCTGGAAGCCGTCATGGTGTAGGATAACCTGGATTTAGTGGCCATTACAGAGTTGGTGCAATGAGCACCATGACTGAGACATGGCCCTACTGGGCTACTCTATGTTCAGAAGAGACAGGGCAGGGACAAGGGGAGGAGGAGTTGTTTTCTGTGTGAGGGAGAGAATTAAGACCATGTTGGTACAGGGGCATCAGAAGGAAAAGTAATAACTGGAGGTGCTGTGTCTCCCCTTAGAAACAGTCTCTGGTGCCATTATTTGCATTGGAGTAGTGTAGAGGGCCCCAGCACAGGGAGAACAGTTGGATATGGCACTTAAGGAAGCCATCCTCAGAATGACAAGTAAGGGGGAGGTGCTGCTAATTAATGACTTCAGTCTGCTGGATGTGGAGCGGAGCCTTTCAACTGCAGCTTTTTCAAGGAAAGACTCCCTACAAGGGGATTTTCTCAGGCTGCTAGTCAAAGAACTCACTAGGGAAGGAGCAGTGTTTGACTTGGTGCTTACAAACAGGTCAGCATTGCAGATATCACAGTGACAGTCCACTGGGTACCTGGGCAACATTCAAGAGGTATAAGGAAACAGAGAGAGGAGGAGGAGAGGGAGCTCTACCTAGTATGGCAGAGGGAAGTAGGCAAGGTGGTGAGGGAAGCAAAGGCACAGTCAGAGGAAAGAAAATCCAACGTGGTCATTAAGGGGATAAAACTTTCTTCAGATACTGTATATAAGTGAAAAGAAGAAAGTAAGGGGGGGGATTGTAAGGATTAGAAGGGTGAAGGGGGAGACTGTGCAGAAGAGGACCAAGAAAAAGTAGTCCTCCTGAACAGGAATGTCTTAGTCTTCATAGTATAAGGAGGGTGACAGCCCACCAGAAAGTAACCAGAACAGGGGGTAGAATGTGAACACAAATCCATTTTCAGTCGACATAGTCCAGGAGGGATTTGCAGCTCTGAAGGTGGACAAAGCTATGGGAGGGAGATGAGATACATCCAAGGGTTCTAAAAGAATTCTGGGAGGTGCTAGCTGCCCCACCGATAGCCTTATTCAAAAGCTCACTAGAAACAGGCATTCTTCCAGAAGACTGGAGAAGAGCTGATGTGGTCCTTCTAAATAAGGGTGGCAGCAGGCAGGATGCTAGCAACAAAAGGCTGGTCACTCTTACATCGGTCATGGGAAAATTAATGGAAGCCCTGCTAAAGGAAAAATTGATTGAGTATCTTGAATCCAGTGGGCTGTAAGACCACAGGCAGCATGGATTCATGGGTTGGGGAAAGACATGCCAAGCAAATCTGATGGGTTTCTTTGACTGGGTGACCAGAGAAATATATCAGGAGAAGGCAGTGTTTGTGGCCTATCTGGACTTCAGCAAGGCCTTCAACACTGTGCTGCAAAGGAGGCGAAAAAGAAATTGAGCAGCCTGGGGTGGGATCCAAAGTGGAGAATTGAGTTTGAAACTGGTGAATGCATAGAAAACAGAGGGTGGTGGTAAACCGCACTCACTTGAATGATGGGGTAGTGATCAGTGGAGTGCCACAGGGCTCAGTGTAGTGACCTGTCCTCTTTAATGTTTTCATAAATGACATTGTTGAGAAACTTGCCTTTTTGCACATGATACCAAATTGTTCATGAGGATAGACACTTGGGAGTTGTTGGAGAGAATGAGCAGTGATCTGGGGAAACTTGAGGAGTTGTCTAAAGCATAGCAGTTGGGGTTTGGGGCCAAAAAGTGCAAAATCATACACCTAGGGTATAGGAACCCAGGCACTGAGTATAGAATGGGGGGATGCACAAACAGTCACTATACTGGAACTGGACCTTGGGGTTGTCATATTTGACAACCTATAGGTGGCAAGGCCTTGTGAAAAATGAATGGGTAGAGCTAGTGGGATGCTGGGATGCATGAGGAGGGGTATATCTAGCAAGAGGAGGGAGGTGGTGTTGCCACTGTATTTGCTCACTGGTGAGACCCCACCTGGACTACTGTGTCCAGATTTGGAGGTGACACCTTAAAAAGGATAGACAGGTTGTAAGCAGTTCAGAGAAGGAAAACTAAAATGGTGCTGAGGTTGCATGAGAAGCACTCTGAGGAGAGACTGAGGGATCTCAACTTGTATGGCACTAATTTTATATAAAACAAGAAAAAAGCATTAGTTCTATAGTTTGCACTTAGAGGTGTGCAGAAAACGTTTCACTGGCAGAATTGAAGTGAAAGTCACACTCTCGCTGAAATTCTGCAAATCGCTGCCCCAAATGCTGAAAAAAATCACAATCCAATGTGCATTTAAGAAAAAACCAAAAACCTCCTGGTGGCTAGTGGTCCCTCTGCCCACCTGATAACCCATCCCTAGTGGCCCACTGGATGTTTATTTTAATAAAAAACCCTGGTGGCTAGTTGTTCCTCCTCCCACCTGATCACCCGCCAATGTGCAGACTACAAGATTCATAGTTTCATACTTGCAGTATCCCCAATCCCTATCCCCTGTATTTAGTAAAATATCCTTGCTGGTTGTCTAGTGGTAATTAACCCTGGTCCCCACTCCCTCCCTAACCCCGATCCCCATATGTATAAATATATATATATATTTTTTTTTTTACTTATTCCCTCAGTCATTGTGCTGCCTGCCAAAATCCCGTTTCTCCTTGGTGGTCTAGTGATAATATGGTACTAGTAGCAGTAGTCAAGTAGTGCTCCCAACCCCCCCCAAGCAGGTACTGTCCCACCCCACTCCCCCCATTCCGAAAGGGAGTGAGCCACTGGCACAGCCCTCCACTCTCCTCCATGTCCAGCAGCCCACTTAGCTATCAATGAATGAACATGTGCACACATGGAATACTGACTTGAGTTGGATAGTGATATTGATGAACATAAAAAACAATTTCTGTTGTCCTGTACTGAACATAGTTTACAAAATCAATTGTTTTTTTGTTCAAAGGTGGTCTGTATTTACAGCTCAAGGGGAAGGTAATGAATTATGCCAACCTCTTTTTGGGTCTTTGGGAGAAAACAATCATCTATGATGTCCAGAACAATCCTTATTATGATAGGATTGATATCTGGTGTTGTTTTATTGATGACATATTAATGGTGTGGAGGGGCACCTTGGCTGAGCTTGGTGAGTTTGTTGATTACCTAGAAGGGAGTAATCCAAATTTAAAATTTTCCTTCCAATGTGCTTAACATTTGTCTCTTTTTTGGATTTAAGGATATCTATGAATATGGATGGGACATTTAGAACAAATCTATTCTGAAAAGAGACAGATAGGAACTCACTCTTGCATGCCTCAAGTTGCCATCCACGCCATATGATTAACAACATTCCCAAAGCCCAGATGTTAAGAGCTCGCAGGAATTTTTCCGAGGATACTGATTTTGTTGTTAATGGATCAGATATGTATGTTAGGTTCATTGCACGTGGTTATAACACCACACTGGCAGAAGAGGCATTAAGGGTAAGCCCTGGTTCATGATTGGGAGAGATCCTGTTTGGTTGGTAAATCAGGGAGGTTAAGGAATACAAGGAGGGGTCCTTGGCATGTATTGCATGTCCTGCTTAGCACAGGAAGGAAATTGCAAGGCTATGTGCTGTATATTGTGTTAGCTTGTGTGCGAACTCCTGGTTAGTTAGTTTGTCATGGGGTCAAAACCCCATGGAAAAAAAAGCATGGCAATCAAAGCCACAAGCTAAATGTTGTAATCCCAAGTAGCACTGGTAAAACACTGACTGAAACAACCAAAGCACACAAAATAGCAAACAATGGGACTGTTTGTTTTGCAGGGGCCACAACCCGCAACATGGGGGGGTAAAACCCCCCCTACACACACCCCAGACTTGAAATAATCAACTCTGAGGGGTGCAGACTTCAGGGATGGGGAGAAACTCAGAAGGAGAAATTTGTTTTTTCACACAAAAAGTTGCAACACCAGGAGATCTGGGGAGGGGACCGAACCATGATTCCAGGTCTCCAGTTCTGCCATGTGCTGGTGTCTTAGCCACTCCATCACAGGAGCAGCTTGACCAGGCACCACACCAATGGCAATTTGATCCCTTCCTAATTTCAGCGCACCACAACGGGGTAGCGGTAATTCACTACCACTATTATGCCCCTGTCGCTCTAAATGTTTTCACGCCTTATGCAGTGTGGTTTTTGCCATGCTATTCTAGCAGCAGCATATTGACCTGGTACTATTAGTTTGAGTTGCTTAGGACCCAGAAAGTCAGCATTGTAGGGGTCTGATCGACACAGCAGATGACTTGGCAGAGTACAGTTGGAAGCTACCGAGTGAGCAATGAGGGAAGGAGGAAGGGGTGAACCAATTGTGGTCACCTATCAGGGGTGCAAAACTCCACTGACTGGTTCTGATGTGTAGGCTGTCCCAGTATACAATGCACTACCTTAGGGTGGGAGGGTGGCTGTGGAGGGTGGTCGGGAAGCAATGTGGGCAGCACCACTCCTGCAATGTGGATTGTACCTGTGCTGAGTTGAGCTGCAGCATTCCAGAGGAGGGGAGGCTCCTTTCTGGGCCCTCTCAAACCTCAAAATGTTGGTGATCCTCTGGTGAGAATGGGCTGAGTTATGGGAGAAAAAGAGAGGAATACAGGCAGGTAAGTTAGGGGGCTGGCTGGTTGCTGACTTGTGTCCAAGGGGGGAGAGAAAAAGAGACAGTGGTGGAGCTGTTTTTTCTAGACATTTTAAGCACTTTTCAGGACCACTTAGAATCGTCCAGAACAAATGCATGTAATGGCAGTCAGAAGTTAAAGATGCTGCTACCCCTGGTCTTTAAAGCACTTTAAATTACAGTCGCATGTTAGCTAAGACAGAGAAATGAATTAAAGCTCTGTAAATTGCAGTTGCTTATCCCCTATTTGGCTAGTTTAGACAGTTCATTCATTTCTATAAGTAGCAGTCAGCCAACTGTTTTAAGATGGTGCCGAATGCCACGGACCTTGTTGTCCTGGACTGTGGATAGTACCTGTGTTGAGGTGAGCTGCAGTGATCCAGAGGAGGGGAGGCTCCTTTCTGAGCCCTCTCGACCCATAGAATGTGGATGATCCTCTGGTGAGAGTGGAATGAGATGCAGAGAGAAAGAAAGAAATACAGGCAGGTAAGTTAGGGGCAGGCTGGATGCTGGTATGGGTCTGAGGGGGGGAGAGAAAAAGAGAGACAGGTGCAACTTTTAGATAACATTTTTGCACATTATTTGGGACCACTTAGAATCATACAGAACAAATGCATGTAATGGTGGTCAGAAGCTAAAGACTGTGCTACCCCTGGTCCTTAAAGCACTTTAAATTACAGTCGCATGTTAGCTAAGTCAGAGGAACAAATTAAAACTATAAATCACAGTCACTTATCCCCAGTAATGATAGCTTCAACAGTTCACTAATTTGTATCAGTAGCAGTCTGTCGACTGTTTTAAGATGACTCTGGATGCCACAGGCCTCATGGTCCTGTTCTGTGGATAGTGCCTGTGCTGAGGTGAGCTGCAGTATTCTGGAGGAGGGGAGGCTCCTTTCTGAGCCCTGTCAACCCTTAGAATGTGGGTGATCCTCTGGTGCAGATGGGCTAAGATGTGGGCAAAAAGAGAGAAATATAGGCTTGTAAGATAGGGGGCCGGCTGGATGCTAATGTGTGTCCGGGGGTGAGGTGCTGAGGTGAGCTGCAGCAATTTGGAGGAGGGGAGGCTCCTTTCTGAGCACTTGTGACCCTTAGAATGCAGGCGTCTTTGTTTCTGAGACACATGGCACAGTGAAAGTGCTAAATCACTGCTTGGCTGAGATCCAGGACTGGATGTCATTGAGCTGGCTGGCACACAACCAAGACAAAACTGAAGAAGTGATGATTGAGCCAGGTCAGATGGGAGGAGCAGCAGCTGAGAGGGATACAGGGTTTCATCTCAGCACTTCTAGGCTTGTGGCTGCTGTGAAGGTGAAATATATGAGTGTCATTCTGGACAAGAGACTGAGATTTGTGGCATCCCAGCATCATACTGGCGCTATACACTGCTTTGTCACACTGCCATGCCATTTTGAGGTAATCAAGTATAATAACCCTAAGGTCCCTCTCCTGTTTAGTGATCACCAGTGCCTCCTTCCCATCTTGTACTCAGTTCCTGGGTTCCTATTCCCCAGGTGCATAATTTTGCACTTTTTAATGTTGAACCCCAACTGCCATGTTTTGACCACACCTCTGACTGTTCACCCTATTACAGATTTTGGTATCATCTGCAAAAAGTCAAACCTTCCTTTACAGTTCATCTGCAATGTCACTCATGAGAACATTGAAGAGGACCGATCCCAGTACTGAGTCCAGGGGCACCCTCCTGGTCACTCTTCCATCCTTAGACTGAGTGGTGTAACCCCCCCCATCGCCTATTAGTTAACCAATCTCTAACCAAATTCACCACTTTGGATCCCATCCCTAGGCTGCTCAATTGCTTAATCAGTCTCCTGTGCAGCCTTTCTAAGGTCCAGACAGGCCATGTCCACATTCTTCCCCCAATCGATTTCCCTGGTCACCCAGTCAAAGTAATCAGTTTGGTTCATTTGGCTTGATCTCCCCTTGGAAATCCATGCTACCATTGGTCTTGCAGCCCATTTGATTCAAGATACTCTAACAACTTTTCCTTTAAGTGTTTGCATTAATACACCACCACTGAAGTAAGACTCACCAGCTTATAGTTGCTAGCCTCTTCCCTGCTGCTGCCCTTATGTACATTGACTATGTCCAATCTTCTCCAGTCCTCTGGAACCACATCCACTTCCAGTGAACTGTTGAATAAGGTCAATAGCGGGGCAGCCAGTACTTCCCAGAGTTCTTTTAGTATCCTTGGATGTATCCCTTATAGTCCCATAGCCTTGTTCACTTTCAGAGCTGCAAGTCCCTTCAGGACACTTTCCTCTGAAAATAGACTTCAGTCCACCTCTCCCCCCTCCCCCACTCCCTGTTCCTGCTGCACCCTAGTGGTCCATCCACCCCTCACGCCCTCTACTGTGAAGAGTGAGCAAAAGTACTTGTTTAGCATGTCTGTTTTTCCTTGGACCCCATTTGTGCAGTCACCCTCTACCAGCTGTTAGGCTGACACTGTATCTAGTAGTGCTTATTGGAACTCCTTCTCAAAGGTTTAAAATTAGTCTGACAGGGAAATGAACAAAGAAACTATTTAGTCTAAGAGTGCATGGACATAGTCAAGTGCACTCTCACAGGGAGTGTGTAGTAGTAGTAGTAGTAGTAGTAGTAGTAATAGTAGTAAAAACTCCTATTCATTAAAGGAATCGGTAGCTCAGTTGAGACAAGTTCATTTTTAGTGAGGTCCTAGATGTCACAATGATTACTTCAGTTGTTATTACATCAAAACACAATCTTACAGTTAGTTACAATAACATTTTTTAAAAGTACATGCAATATATACAAAAATATATAGTTATACACTAATACAAGTTCAGTACAATCCCAGGTCCTATTTAACTCTTCCATCCCTAAACCAAGATTTTATTTGTGCTACATGTTTTCTTTCCATCTCTATTTCTAATTGAGACAGGTAGTGTATTCCATAAATACAGCCCCCTATAGAAAAGTGAAATCTTCCTAATTCTGTATTGCACCTAGGAATTTAATATTCTACTCCTTCCATAGATCTTAACCCTGCTTTAATCTCACTAGTATGTAATCTATTAATAATGTAGTCTGGGACTTCATTTCTAAAGCACTTATCCATATATTTTATCACATGGAGACTTCTTCTTTCACTTAGGGAATACCAGTTTATTGCCTGGTATACTTCACTTACAGTATCTGGGTTCTTATGGGTGCCATAGTAATGTAATGGGTGAGTTTATTATAGATGATAGCTAGTCTACTTAGTATGTCGGCATTGGCACCCATACACATTAGATCTCTATAATTCAATAAGGGAACTATAGTAGTGTTAATCGCATGTTTTCTAACTGCCTCTGTCGTGCAGTGTTTTATTCTGTACAGGGCTCCCAAGCATCTACTTACTTTTTTTCATAACCTGAGCTACATGAACATCCCATCTGAGGGAATTATCCACATACATACCGAAATATCGATAGCTGAAAACATGTTCAAGCAATGAATTAATTAGTGTCTTAATCTGGAGAGTCCGCTCACCTATACCCCAACCTTTTTTTGTGTGAAAAACCATAACTTGAGATTTTTTTGAATTCAGGATGAGCTTTGATTCTAACAGAAAATCCTGTAATTCATCAAAAGCTTCCTGAAATGTTTTTTGAATTTGAATATCAGATGTACCACTCCCATAAATGACAGTATCATCTCTGTACTGATGATAGTTGACGTCTGGGTTGGTAAATTAAAACTAATTCATATAGAGGTTGTATAACACTGTACCCAAGGTAGACCCTTTGGGGACCACTGACACAATTTGACTTAGACTTGATTCCCATCCTTTTATGGTCACTGGCTGTGATCTACCTTTTAAATATGATTTAAGCCACTGCACAACCCTGTCAGATAATCCACTATTCTGGAACCTGGACAGGAGGATGTTGTGAGCCAGGGTATCAAAGGCCTTAGACAGGTCAATAAAAATAGCTCCAACTGACATCCCCCTGTCCATACTCTCACACAGATGTCCTGTAACCTGTATCAAAGCTGAGGTAGTTCTGTGATGTGGACTAAATCCTGATTAATGTTTATCAATTATCTTGTCTTTTTACAGGAAGTTTTGTAATTGCTTAACCACCAAACCTTCAAATACCTTAGTAACTATAGACAATAGTGATATAGTTTTCTAGTAAATATTTCTGTGCTGATATATAGATTGGCACCACCTTTGCTATTTTCCATTCAAGGGGAAATTCTGCTTGTAGCAATGACATGTTAAACAACTGTAACAGGGAATATGCTATAACAGGTACCGCATATTTGAATAATGTATTGGGTATTTCATCTATTTTGTATATTTGAATTCCAAAGAGCTCTCTGTATTTCTCTGGGTTCAACTGGTTTAAAGGTAAGGCTGTCCTTTGGTAACATATCTGTTTTTAAGGTAGCAGTCAAGTTATGTGGTGCAACAGTCAGTGTTTTTGTACCCATGGATTTGAAATACCCATTACATTCTTCTGCTACCTCAATAACCTTCCAAAATTCTCTTTGTATCTTCAGATTATTTGGCAACAAGTTTAAATGGCACTGTGGGCACTCCAGCTACTGCCCAAAACCAAAACTTTACAGAGCCAGACCAAAATTAGAGTACCCTAACAAAAACTGAAAAAAAAAAGCAATCATGTCTGAAATTATTAGCTAGTATCCAGAATCTAATTAAGTATTATTTTATTGTCCTTATACAGCGGTATTGGGACAAATAGAAAAGAAAGGAACATAAGATTAAATAAAAAGAGTAATGGATAGGTCACTGGGCAATACTGGAGAGTAATACCATCGAGAGGTTCCTGTGTCCAGAAGCTTGAGATGGTATTTCACCGGTAATGCCCAGTGACCTATTAATTATTTTTTTAATATATGGATTCAGTTTTTCTTTTTTTTTTTCCTGTCATTTTATTCTGACCGCTGCACTTGCTTTGGTCCATTTGCCATCCCCGCAACCCCTCCCCACCTCCCCATGTGTGTATAGTAGAAATGGTAGGCAGTCCTACCTTTTGGTTTTTTGGTGACCGCAGGATCAACCAGATACGTCCATAGTAACGAGAGAGAAAAAAAATTAAAAAAGCCATGATGAAATGACAAGGACAGAGTCCTCTCACTAAGCAAGAGTGAGAGAGACACCATGTTTTTTGAGTTGTTCTGCCCTCCCACACAGATGAAGTGGTCAATTGGCAGGAACACTTTGGAAGACACGAGCAGAGAGATTTGTGCATGCGCTGTTTAGCTTCAGTGATAATACTATCATTTAGGTCCTGAATAATACTATTATCACTCTTGAACTATACTATTACCACTAGAGTTGTGCGAAATTGAGAAATTTCACCCAGCAAAATTCAAAATTTTACCCCCAGAGTGAGTGAAATTTCACCCACAAACTGACGAAATTTGCCACTCGCAGGCAAAATTTTGCACATGTTGGTGAAATTTTCCCACCAGTGGGCAAAATGGAAGTTTTTTTCTGAAGACCTCTCTAGTGTCTAGTGGTCCCCCTGCCCCCCCAGCCACTCACTGGCCCAAATTATTCTCCCTGGTGTCTAGTGGTCTCCCCAGCTGATCATCTGCCATAATTGATTAAAGCCCAACCCCACAGAGTTACCCTGGCACCCTCATGTCATTTGTAAAAAAAAAAAAAAATGAAACCCACACTCCCTGATGTCTAGTAGTCCCACCCCCCATTGCCACTCATGGCCCAAATTATTCTCCCTAGTGTCTAGTGGTCCCTCCCTGGCTGATCACTGGCTGTAGTTGAATAAAGTCCCCCACCCTCAGTTATCCTGGCCTCCCTCATTTCATTTTATTAAAAAAATAAATAAATAAAACCCACACTCCATGATGTCTAGTGGAACCCCCACCCTGTCATCATGAGCTAGTGCCCACCCTACTCCCCTCCAGTACCCCAATCGGGCCACTGGCACAACCCTCCACTCACCTCCATGGACGGTAGCCCAACTGAGCATGACTGAGCACTTGAATGAATGAGCACGTGCTTGTGCAAGCACGTGCTCATTCATTCAAGTACTCAGTTGTGCTCAGTTGGGCTGCTGGCCATGAAGGTGAGTGGAGGCTCTGCAGATGGGTCTGATTGGGGTAATTGGGGGGGGGTGGGCTGCTAGCTCATGATGACAGGGTGGGGGATGGGGGGTCCACTAGACACCAGGGAGTATGGGTGTTATTTATTTATTTATTTTTTATAAAATGAGATGAGGGGGCCAGGGTAACTGGGCACAGGGGGCCTTTATTCAATTATGTCCGGTGATCAGCTGGGAGAGTGGGGACCACTAGACACCAGGGAGAATAATTTGGGCCATTGAGCAGCTGGTGAGGAGACCACTAGACACCAGGGAGTGTGGGTTTAATTATATTTTTTATTATTATACAAAGGACATGAGGGGACCAGGATAACTCTGGAAGGGGGGCTTTATTCAATTACGACTGGTGATTGGCCCTGGGAGGGGATCACTAGACACCAGGGAGATATTTACATACTGGGAATAGGATATGCAGAGTGCATAACTGTGACAAAATTTCACCATTTAGCTGCAATTTCACGAAAAACTTTGCATGGCGAAATTGGAAATTTCTCTGGCAAAATTTTATTTCACATCTCTAATTATCATTTTGGGAGTTGTGATATTACCAAGATTTTTTTGTATACTTTAGTGCCCTATTATATTAAAAATCCATATACTAAAAAGGGATTAAATAAATTAATGGCTTGACAAGGTTTTGTAATTCTTTCTGAAAATTATGAAACAAAGTACAGTATAGGTAATGCTACTATAGTGTATGGTGAGGACTTGCTGTATATGGAAATTGGTGACTTTCAAAATGTTGTAGTACCACAGTTCAAAAGGTCATGGAATGTGATTGTACCCTGCTGTGGTACAATGACATTTTGGAACCCTCTAGAGGTTCCACATCATAAACACCAGTGGCAATACAAACTTCAAGATCAACCAGATAGAAACACAGGGCAGCGGCAGTGGCACAATCACTCTAATCAGCTGTAACTGAAACAAGTCCTGCAGATGGAGAATCAACCAGATATGAGAAAAACATGCAGGCTCAACCAGATAGTTCCACATGTACAACAAAAATGATGCAGGATAAACCAGATATTTCAAATTACTTACAAAAGCAAACAATATTCGCCAGGATGATTCCTCAAAGTAAATCATCTCACTTAGCGAGAAATACAACCATCACTTTTTTGGTTTTTTTTAAACCCTCCCACATGCAACTAACAACCAACGAACACTCATGCTATAGATGCAAGGATGCCTGGTCTCTAACGACCACACCACTAACATAGCAACCAGCTTAAAAACCCAGAACAAGCCACAGCAGCCACATTTCTTTTTTCTATTAAAAAAAAAAAGATTGAACTCTTTTTTGTTTTACTTTTAGGGGCACCATACACTATAAAAAATAGAGGATGGGCAACTCTATGCCCAATCAGTGTGTTGTTCCACCTCGAGGTTCTGATTCCCACATATCTCTCGAGCTTCATTCTTGAGGTCACAGGAAATCAGAACCTCTCTGTGGCAAAACACACTTGCTGTGCATAGTTGCCCCATCCACTGTTCTCTGTGTTCTATTCTTTACAGAAATGAACCCAGAATTGAAAACTGAGACTAATTTTCTCTGGCCAGAGTATATCTCTGCCAGAGAGATTGAGGTAAAACTTTTACCTTTTGAACACTAACTGAAATAGAAGATAAAACAAACATTTGTCAATGCCGAATGTTTGCTTGCTGGCATTGGCAGTGGTAGTGCAGAAGTTACAGATCTGCATAATAGGAATGGCAGTGAAGTATTGAACTGAAGCCAACCCCACCACTACCCTGCAGAGAGTGACAGGCATTGGGGTGTCTGTTTGGGTCATTTTTAGGAATTTTTTCACCAAATTTTCAACATAGCCATTTTAGGACCTCTGCTCATGAATAGTGTCACTGTGATTTTCTTAATTTGTCCCGTACACTGATTTCGCACACCGACTGCACCATTGTGCGCTACATGGGTGGAAACACATTTTGGGTGAGATGTGAAAAATGACAGCTATACTACTCAAAAGAAGGTGTGGTAAAATGGCAATGTTGAAAATCTGGAGTGAAAATATTGAAGTTGACTTCTGGCGTCGCGTGAACTCGCATAGCACACTTTCGATAAAAGCTCAGTCATTTTAGGAATTTTTTCACCAGATATTCAACATAGCCACTTTAAGACCTCTGCTCATGAACAGTGTCACTGTGATTTTCTTAATTTGTCCCGAACATTGATTTTTGCACACCGATCACCATTGTGCGAAAACATGGGCAGAAACACATTTTGGGTGAGATGTGAAAAATAACAGCTGTACTGCTCATAAGAAGGTGTGGTAAATGGCAATGTTGAAAATATGGGGTGAAAATATTGAAAATTGTGAAGTTACAAGCCTGCGTAGGAACTGCATAGCGCACTTAATAAAACAGTCATTTTTGATTTTTGCACCAAATTTTCAACATGGAGTTTTTGGGACCCCTCTCATGAATGATGTCACTGTCATGGTGTTATTCAGGCCCAAAGGGTGATTTCGCAGTCACTGCGTGAAATCACCCTTCGGGCCCGAATAATGCCATGACAGTGATGTCCTTCATGAGAAGGGGTCCCAAAACCTTTGTGTTGAAAATTTGGTGCAAAAATTCCAAAAAATGCCTGAGATATGCAATAAAGTTGAAACCCCCCTATCTAGCCCATTATATAGCTTACCGGCATTTCCTCAAATCGCAGTCAGCTTTGAAGAGTGCAGACGCGTTCCCAGTCAACCGAAGATCATCACGCCATGGTCCGGAGGCAAGTATGGGGTGAGGGGGGTTGGTGGGGTTTGGGGAGGCAGGGTACACAGTGGGTGGGTGCAGGTTGTGGGAGAGTGCGCTGGGAGACTACGTGGGACCGTTTTTTTCCCCCAGGTTGAAAACAAAAACATAGATGACGCTGACGTTTGCCACGCTGGGGTGGGCTCCCAGCATGGCACAAGGACGTTGGGGGCATTCAGCCGACGAGGGATTGGGCACCCCATCGGCCATGAGATTTGTTTCGCCACTCTGGGTGGCCTCAGCGTGGCACCTTGTACTGGGGTGAAGCAGATGGGGATTGGGCACCCCATTGGCCGATAGTATGGGGGAGAGTCAGTGAAGCTGATGGGGATTGGGAAACCCTGTCGGCTATTAGCCTGACATTTGGGGAGCGCACATGTCGGCGGGGATTGGGCACCCCAGTCGGCGAGCACGTGTGTGGGGGGGAGTTTCTGTGTGTGTAGGGGGAGCTGCGCATGAGCAGGCGATATCTTATCGCTGCTCACTCAAGCGTAGCTCCCCCTTTCAACCGTATGCCACTGCATTTTGGAGCTTGTCATAGACAGCTCCAGCATGCATTGGCTTACAGAAGCCGTGCCTGCCAACACACTGACTGAATTGGAGGAGGGGGTGACACACCTCCAAAGTCTCGGATGATGGCACTATGTTTCTTGCACATGTGTGCAAGCAAACATAAAAAGTGCATTAAAGTGCTTCAGTCATGAAAACCTCCCCCACTGGCTGCTGCCGAAATGCATAGCAGTATGTTCTCCTTTGTGCATTCTGGCAGTTCTTTGCTTCAGCTGCAGGTAGTACAGTACGCTTAAGTTCGTTTGCATAGGTTTTAGCAGTGGGGAGTTCACATTGACAGTCTAGTAAGAGAAAACGCTTGGAATTACACATACAACAAAGTCTGAGTTTTCATATCAAATGATGAGGTATTTTTTTTCTGAAGGATTAGAACCCATGGAGTCCATGAAGGTGTGCTTTGGAGAGCTGGCATGTGTAAGGACTGTTAGGCACCCACACATTTTGGTGGTCCTGCTTTGGCTGGGAACAGTTTATTAAAGTAATGATGTGTGGCTTGTCTCTCTAAGCTAGACAAGACTGCACCATCCTATCAGGCAACAGACACAGTTGATCTGTGTGTGTGTGTGTGTGTGTGTGTGTGTGTGTGTGTGTGTGTGGGGGGAGGAGCTGCTCACTGAAGCGTAGCTCCCTCTTTCAACTGTATGCCACTGCATTTTCAACTGCTGTCATAGACAGCTTCAGCAGTGATTGGAGAACTGTGACCATGCCTGCAAATACACTGACTGAATTGGAAGATGCTGACACACCTCTGAAAAACTCAGATGATGGCACTATGTTTCTTGCACATGTGTGCAAGCAAACATAAAAATCAAATAAATACCTTATGCTAGTGCACTAACTATGAATCTCATCCACTGTAAGCAGAATACAGTGAAGTCGTGGAAAAAGATATACAGGCAGTTTCAGACTGCATGTGTGTAAATCCCTTCAAATAATTACAAAGAATGCTTCTTTATGTAATCTGTAGAATGCACCTTCCCCTGGCTAAAGCTAAAAGGGGCCTTTGGTGAAGAGCCCCCTGCTTCCCCACCACCTCCTCCATGGGAGGGGCCCATTCCCTTGTTACATCAGTGGGGTGCTGATGGTGGGTGAGATTAGCCACAAAAACAATGAACAAGGGGAAGTGGCCATGGCAGTTGGTCCAGAGGGCTACAGCAAAAATGTTAACACTGCCTGGCTGGGAGCACTAGGTTTTTTTCACCCCCGTCTCAAAGCCTCCAATTTTATCTTTGCCCACAGGCACTCAATAACCTCCTGCCATGGCCTAAATAGCATGGTTTTACACAGACCTTACTGATTTGCCCTCAACAAGTTTAGAATCTTCACTGTGTATTATACAGATACTGTCACCCCTTGCAAATGTCACTGCATGTTACCCTTTCCTGTGTGCAAGGTGGAGGGGTGCATTTGGAGTCTCAGAAGAATGGACAATATTTGTCTGTCTACCCTCCCCCCATAGGCAGGAAGTGTGTATGGGGGAGGGCCACGGAGGCAGGTGGTTAGGGGGACTCCTTTACAACTGACAAATGTGGATCCTGCTCACCATCTTTTTGCACGGGTGATGTAGTGGAAAGAGAAGAATCTAGGGGGCCTTCAAGACCAATGAGGTATGTATTGAAATAAGCAATGGTCAGACCATGCTCATAAAATAATTAGAGAGCTGGTAAACAAAAAGCAAGTATGACTTACAAGGTATTTAAATATGTATATACATACATATTTATATATATATAGTTCAATAATTTTTAATGAGGTATTTATATCTTACAATGTTCCCTAAGGAAGTAGTGAGTTATCTTGAGATCACAAAACATTGGCAATTTCTGCAGAAAGATGAATCTCTGACTGTTGTATGTGTTCATATAAATACAACAATTGTTCTTCATGATGGTTGAGTAAATACTGAGGCAATGGTGTGGACTCCACCCAGTTTGTATTTTTAATTTTTCTGGTAAGGAGGCCACGCAGTACCACATTTAAGCTTGATTTGGTGTCCTCCAGTAGGATACAGAGGCATGCTCTGAGGCTCAGAAGAGATAAATTGTGGGGAATAGAAATGGAGCATGTCTGCAGAAAGAGATTTTGGTCCATCGAATCTGCTCATATTATACTACCTCACCCCAGGACCTAGTGTCCAGGCACTGAGGATTGTTTCCCTCTCCCCCCCCCCCAGTGAAACTATCAGCCATCTCCCCCTGTTTCAGCTGTATCTGAACTCATTTAGGGTCCCTTTCCCAGCACTTCTGCCAGTAATCTGCAGGAGTGCCATTTTACTAGGAATAATAATGGCTGCAAAGTCCCATTTCAGCAGAATCATAGTGGTAGCAAAAGCTACCCATTCACCATATGTTATATAAATAAATACATGTAAGGGAAACCTTGTTACTTGGGGTTGCTGTGGACATCACAGGGGTTGTAAAGAAATCATAGAGGTCTCAACCACAACCCCTGGCTACTCCTAAATGGCAATCTGTTCCATGGTTCCACCACCCTGACTTAGAACTGTCTTGCATCCTTTCTAAATTTACCCCTGACTAATCACCAGTCATGCTCTCTTGTTAATGCCTCCCTATTTCTAACAGTTCTTTTCTTTCACCTTGACTATACACCTCAAAAACTTCCACATCTCTGTTATGCCTCCTCTCTTGCATATGGACTCCAAGGAGTACGCGTTAAGGGTCATCAGTTGTTCCTCATATGATCTGAATTGTTGGCCGTGCATCATCAAAACAAGGGGACTTAAATGGAAGCTGGAGGAGGCAAATTTAGAAGAGATTTGAGAAAGTTTTACTTTATAGAGATAGTGTTTGATCCATGGACCAGTCTACCATCTGTGGTGATAGGCACAAAAATCATTAATGGGTTCATGGACATCTGGGACCAAGTAAAGGGCTCAATAATTACTCAGGAGGTAGCAGTAAGGCAGTGATCACGGGGTAGGATAGGGTAAAATAATTATTGCAGAGGGTGGGAAACCAATCGAACAGCCTATTTATGACCACAATGGACATAAAAACAGTGTAGACCTTAAAGGTAAATCAGTGTCAGCTTCTGCTAACCGGTGAAATTACCCTGCAATTGGATAGAATAGTCGGTAAATAAAACCACTGTAAATGAGTACATGCCTACACAGCAAATGTATATGTACTTGCTTACGACTGCAGAGGGGCGAAACATGATGATCCTCAGGTCATTAAATTGCTCCACTACTAATAATGGGGCTTATGCACCAACAAGTGGGAAATTCATGCCAGAGGAGTTTATCTCACCCATGGAGCTCCGCACCTGCAGACAGTTGCACACAGGTGGCATTCACAACCGCCAGCTACCTGTTCATGGCCCCACCCTCCAGGCACTCAGGTTTGAGTGTGGCAGAAGAGGGAGGAGCTGCAGACCCTGACAGGCATCCAATTGGATCCCTTATGCGGCAGGGTGCATGTTGGCTGCACACCGCTGTGGATGTCCGATAGCTGGTGGCCACGGATGTGTGAGGAGGGCAGTGCTGGTGACCATCCTAGGTCACAGCACCAGTGACATAGTACAGGTATGAGGATGGGGGCAGTGATGGTGCTGTGGGGGTGGGGTCAGTCGGACAGGCCAGAATGGATCAGAGGTTGTGGGTGAGGGGTGGACCAGTGTGCTATTCTGTATGGGGGGGGTTCCTGTGCAACACCATGGGGGGGCAGGCATGCGGGACGGGATGGGGATGCTGGTGTGCCAGTAGGTGTTCCACAGGCTGCCTGGGCCTGGTGGGGAACTGTTTGCACTCTGGCACATATGGGAATTATGAGAAGGTCACCCCTGCTATAACCTGCACTGTTCTCCGCAACCCTATGGACAGCACTTCACACCATAGTGACTTCTGCATAGTGCCACCACACTCCCCGCTTGCCCCTGGTGCATTGCTGTCAGTGTGGCAGTGGATCAGGTGCATCAGGGCTGTGTACCCCAGTTAGTGCATCCTGCGTGGGGGTGCAATGGGTATGGAGTTGGCACATAGTCACTACACACAATCATGCATAGGCCCCAGTAGTAGTTAATTACATTAGTTATAGTTCACAAGTCTCATTTAGGTAAAAACTGAGTAAGTATATAAAATAAATTATATTTAGAGGGCCTATAGCACAGTAGCAGGGGTCTCACCTGTGATGATGGTGATTGGGAATGAACTTGGGCTATAGGAGGGACTAGAGGAAAATGGCAGAGCATCCTTCAGAATTACTGTATATCTCCTTGGGTTGGGGAGATGGTTGATCCTTTCTGCATGAATGCCACCAGAAGATAGCCTGGAGATACAGGCTAATAAGGGACAGCAGCAGGTGAGGAAATGCACTGGTTTGGTTGCATGCACACCTGTCATGTAAGTATGCTGCACATTCACAGTCAGATATTTCAGGCATTTGGCATGGGAGTAAATAGGAAAACTCTCACAATGGCATCACAATGCCAGCACAGTTGGGCTTCATGCCACCTACCTGTCCAACATGATGGAGCTCCCTGACCACCAACACTAAATCTGGAGAAGACCAGAGGAGGAAATTAGCCACCTCCCAAGGGCCTCACCATAGGAGGGTTTCCCTAGGGCATGTAAGGTAGAAGGGGTGCTCCCTGAGTTCTGAGCCCTTAACATGCCAGCCTGGTTGTCATACTAAAGAGGGCCAAAGCAGAAAGTCAGAGGAGAAACACTAACAAAGAAAAGAAAATTAATATTTTAATGCAGTTTGCATAATCCAGGATCACGCTTTACTTCATTAGTAAACTGAGACACAGGACTCACAGATTTAGAGCTTTAAAAGACTTTATAATGCTAGCTAACTATTGATGAGTTGGCAACATTCTCTCTACCTAGCCATACTATAAATAGATCCTGTACTTAAGATGACTGACATTCTATTCCATTTTTTATTACATAGATTTTGTTTAACTGATTCCAACAAAGTTATGCAGTATGTAAACTAAGCAACTACAGTGTCAGGCCTCGAATCCAGTTCTACCAACAGAACAAACAACTTATTCCTCATAATTTGCTTTCTAACGTCAGCATGGTTCTAAGGTATTCAGTGTAGGTTAATGTAGCTGTAGATGGCTTAATGTAGATAAGCCATTCAGATCTATACTATACTAACAAAATTGTTTTCTCTTTAGCCAGAAACCTTTGAAGAGCTCTTTGTTAGGCATCATAAAGCCTTAGCATTTGGTCCTCTTCTCCTGGAACCAGAAGCAATTTCTGAAACCTTTAGAATTGAAAAAATTGCACACTTTGAAGAAACAAAGAATATGACTGCAAACCATTCCACGCACAGAAACAATACAGAGGCAGAGCACGATTCTGCATGTTTTAGCAGTCAGTTTAATAGTAATGAGCTCTCTGATACGCAGCAGGATGATAAGGTGTATCCAGAAAGTACAGGGCAGTCGAAAATTACATATGCCACAGTTATGAATACCATAGAACAAAAAACGATGTGTAAGCAACAAAACAATATAGACAGTGCTTCAGTTAAAGGAAACTTCTCGGCTAACAATTCTGATATTTTAGGTTTCTTTTCTAACAGCCTTTTGAATGTTGAGGAAAACCAGACATTTCTACAGTTAACTGAAACAAAATTGTGTGAAACCGGTAAAACCATATTAAATTCAACTGTTTCTTCAGAGGGTTTCTCAGAACCTTCAGATCAAGATGAAAATGACTTTGATGGAAACTGTGCTGAAAGGGACATTTACTATTTAGGGTTAACTTCAGTAAAAGAAGAAGAAAAGAAAAGCTTTTTGAAACATGATTCGAAACTGCCATACCAGTTCCAGAGAAATTACCTTTTTAAGCTTATGGAACCCTCAAATGACACTTCTTCATCTAAATATGACCCATTTCTTGAAATCCGACTTGAAAGAAATGTTTCTTCTAAGACTATCAGATCTTACAGGCCACAGTTTCAGTAGCAAGTCATGAAAACACAGAAAGTATTTAAAGAATGCATTTTCTGACATCCATATTTGTTGAAACCAGCTATGAACTGTCCATTGTTAATAAAATGTTTCATATAAGTATGCAATACTGTAGTTGGCCATTGAAAACTTCTGTTCCTACAGCACTTGTTAAAAATGAAAGGTGTGCATCTGACCTTTTAAAAAGAACTGACCTACCAATATATGTAATGCTTCATGTCGATGAAAATATCATTTTTAGATACCTGCATAATTGTTTCAGTTGCCAAATATATACAGTAGATGTGCCCTTCAGAATATTTCCTCTAATAATAGGGGTTATCACAACATTACCATCATATAGCAAGGTAGAAGTCAGTGCTTGGCAATTGCTGATACACTATACAACACTTGTCGACATTGGGAGATATCCTCACAAGCATATCCATACCTATAAATATTTACAGGCTTTTATATAGTTTTCATAGGCTAGAGAAATAATATGATGTCTAATACAGTATGTACTTTGATCTCAAGCACTGATATTTCAAGTGCACATATCAGTAAACTTGATTAAAACAAAAATATCTAATGGAAGATATCTGAGTCGGACTGTATAAATTCAAGTAGATGTAAACTTCAGTAAGCTTTGAATGTTACTGAAAATGTTTTAAAGAGTTATTTTTGCTAACTGTACAGTTGTATAATGCTTTTCTGAATTAACAGCTTGACTTCCTTACAATGGGTTAGTGCTGTTTTCAGGAACACAGGACCTTAACTCTCTGTGCTTAGCATCAGTATTTGCCTTGATGAGGGCAGCAAAGGTACTATAAAGAGAAAACATTGTTTACATAAACTTTTCTAGGCTTTATTCTAAATACTAAAAACTTTAAAGGTGTTTTGTGATGAATGCTTTATAGGATCTTACTAAGTGAAAATAAGATTCCTTTTGATTTATATCATTTGTTCTTTGTCAGTTTCTTTCTTTCACAATTTTATAAATGAGATAATATCACAACATGTTTGTACTTTATGACAAGTGGCAGAAAAAGTGTTAGGATTAAGATTCATTTTCAAGATGTATGCATCACAGAAATATTTCTATATTTTTTGTGGAATAGCTATGTGTAAAGCTTATTGAATGTTTTGTAAGCTCAAAAGTATGAAGGAAAAGTAAAAGCATCAGAAAACAGTTTTCTAAATACTGTGCATTTACTTTTTGCTTACACCTGATGCATTATTATTTGTTGAGTACTTTTGTCAACAACCCAGGGATACAAAACTATATGTTTGCTCTTTAAAATGATGCTGTTCTTGTTTAGAACAATGCTTTCAGCAACTTACATAAACTGTGCTTTAAATGATTTTGTATCTATTTTTGTGGACATGAATAAAATATTTATTGTCAAAAACTCGTATAAGTTTAAGAATTTTGATTACTGAAAAAATGTTATTTTCCATTCATGTGTCTTACAACATGATGCCTATGTATGACAAACTCAAATCAAATCAAATCAAACTTTATTTTTAAAAAAGACACTTTTCTCAGAACCAAAGTGCCTGTACAATTTCATAAAACAATAAATAAACAGAATTTAAAACTATTATAAATCATTAAAAGCTATACTAAAAAGGTGGGTCTTCAAGGCTCCTTTAAAGCTCAGGACAGTCGGACTATTTCGCACCTGACGAGGTAGAGAATTCCACAGGGTCGGGGCCATAAAACTAAACGATCTAGCCCCTGAAGTTTTCAAACGGACCCCGGGAATCTCCAGCAATCCCTCGTCAGTGGATCGGAGGGGGCGGGAGGGACAGTAGGGGCAAAAGGAGCTCTTTCAGGTAAGTAGGCCCTGGTCATGTAGAGCTTTATAGGTCAGCAAACCGACCTTGAAGGTGATTCGCCAAAATACTGGCAGCCAGTGCAGTCTGTGGAGCACAGGCATCATATGGCTGGATCTAGAAGCACCAGTCAACAACCTGGCCACCGCATTCTGCTAGCTGCAGATGGCGGCTCAACCCCGATAGCCCTAGGTACGGGTTGCAGCGTCCAAGGTGGGGAGTAACGAAGGCGTGAATCAATGTTGGAAGATCTTCTGGAGGAACCAGGTGCTTCACCTTGGCGATATTCCTCAGATGGAAAAAGGAAGTTTTGACCACCACTAGATTGTAAAATGCAGCACAAATGTGTGAGGAATAGTTGGCAACATGTTAGCTATTCCACATAGTTAAGCATGCAATAACACATGACAGAGTGTGGTTTATTCTGGATGAACACATGCCTAGGGGTGTAGTGATGCACAAGGCTGCAGGCTGTCTGCCTTAATGCCCCAGAAGTACATTTATCCAGAATAGGTCACACTCTGGAGTATGTTATTGCACTTATAAAATGGATGCATGTTCAGAAATATTGACGAAAAAAGAATAAAAAGTGTTAAACGTTTTTTTTTTTGATGTAAAATAGTCCCTCTACTTAAAGGGAAACTGCACTAAACCTGTAAGTCATTTTTCTCAGTAGATGCTTTTTTCATGTATTTGACCAATTTCTGATATTTTTCCATCTTTACAGGCCTTTTAGCAAACACAGTGAGTGTTTCTGATGTACACTGTGCTGGTAAGAGCAGTTTCAGAACTGTATGATGTAGTTTATGTCCTCCTTGGACCACAGAGTTCCAGAGTAGAACACAAATGCATTGTGAAAACACTAAGTTCTGTAACAAATACATTAAGTACATCATACTGTTCTAAAATGGTATTGCCCACTAGAGTGTAAAGCAGAAACAAAACACATACAAAGCTGGTGCACTTGCAGTGTGAATGGTGCTGCTGCTCAGGTAGGCAAATTAGTTAAGTAGAAACACAAAAAAAGAGCTGCACAACACAAGAACTCCAGACTAAACACTTTAATGAGGTTGCTACAAACAAAGGCCCCAGTGCTTCGATGGATCAAACCTTCTTCCTCAGGGGGTGGAGTCAAAGTAAATGACATGCATTTAAATAGTGTGATCAGAGGTCAAAACAGATCATGTGAATGCATCATGTGATAAGATGAATTAAACAAATTTGCAAAATAAATCCATAAAACAACATATCCATATAAGAATATTGTGTTTCATTTGAATTAAATTCTTAAGCATCTAATCTTACACAAAAATTGATATTATTAAAACCAAAAACTACAAATGACAAGATGCAAAGTGTTAATGTTAAAGTACTGGATTGTAGATTCATATATCCATTAATATATGAAGGGTCAAAGACAGTACATTTTCTGTGTCAGCCTTACCAAAGTAAATTATTACAGCAAATATTGGATACAGTGCCATTTAAGGGCGCGTGCCAAAAAAATATCACTATGCATAGAACCAGAAATTGATAAAATGACCAAAGCAGTGTGTAACATCACCATCATTTTTTATATTTTTCTAAAGATACTGTCAATTCTAGTCTGTTCATTCTTTCCTTGCAAAAATTAATATGCTAAGCATGTCCCATCAAACCAGATGAGACCAGCATGAATAATTATAACAAATTAAACCATAAGTTATATTTGCACTTACAGTCTGTTTGTACAGTTAAATAATGCAACAAAAACATTTTTTTTCTTCTTTCTCAAAAGCTGCTCAGAAGAACCAAAAGGATACAGAAAGGAAAAGGAAAAACATACCCCAAAAAACAAAACATGCTACAGATTACCGGGGAAAGGGGGGTGGTAGGAAAACCAACACTGGCAAAAATATACAATACAGTATAAAAAGAACGGACATCAAGCCAGAGTATTTACAAATGTAACCAATGTAACAAAGTGTAGATCAGGAAGAGCTTGACATTTACAAATACATAGTAAAATCGAGTTCTCTGTTAAGGCCCCTTGGCTGAATGGAGTCCATACTGAAAATCCATCTGGATTCCTTTTTAAGTAGCATTTTTACTCTCTCCCCCCTTATGGCTTGTGGTCTGACATGTTCCAATAACATGATTTTAAGATCTGCTGTGTCTTGTTTATGCATTTCAAAGAAGTGCATCCCAAGTGCTGATTCAATATTTCCATTTCTGATATCTCTTAAGATGTTCAAGCATCCTCTCCTTTGCTTGTTTAGTGGTCATGCTGACATACAGTGTAGGACAGGAACATTGTGCTAAATATATCACAAACTGAGTCGAGCAATTAATTAATTATTTGATGTGAGTATTGGAATTATTGACAGGATGCTTATATTCTTTTCTCTGCATGACATGTTTACATGCCATGCAATGGCCACATTTGAAGCATCCTGACGGTTTTGCAGGCAGTCACATGTATGGGTGTGTAGCTGCCGACACATAATAGCTGTGGCAAAGAAAATTTCCCAAATTATGAGCTGCACCTGCACCTGAGTGCTGTGTAAGTGCTGAGCTCGAGTATTATGAGAGTATTATGGGATGAGGCACTTTTCATTATTGCTGACTGCTTCAAGCTTTTTCTACTGATGTTGACTAGATTTCCATTTCTCCTTGGGCTTGTGTTCCTGCTTTCACACCTCTTCAGCCACCTCTGCCTTCCTACCACTTTCAGTTCTGCGGGTGCACTTCTCTGCACTTCACTGCTCAGGTTCAGGCCATTCAACTGTTGCTGCTCTACCGCATACTGGCAGGGCTACACTCTGCCTTGGTGCCAGTGTTACCATTTATCTTCTTGGGGGATCTGCCACCCACTCCAGGGTGTATCCTCCTGCTATTCCTCTGATACCAGCTAGCCTGATGTTATTTGACCCATCTTGACATCTTGTGGCATGGCACATGCTACTCCTTGCTGTATCACTTGCATGGCTTCTGCCTTGCAAGACAGACGAACATACAAACATATGAAATTTGCCAGCAGAAAAAGGCCATTTGGTCTATTGAGTCTGCTCAGTTTTGCAGCTAGCAGCCCTATTCTGCAGCTGCTCCTCCTTCCTCATCCCACCTCCCTTTATCCTCCCTTTTGCCCTGTCCCAGTTTTTGAAGCAGCCTGCTGTTTTGCAGGCTACCACCTCTGCTGGTAATGTGTTCCACCCTGCCACCACCCTCTTTGTAAAAAAGTGTCTACTCATTTCCCTTCTGAACCTTCCCCCCTCCAATCTCATGTCATGACCTCGAGTGTCCCTTCCCACCCTTACCCAGAATAGCCCTCCATACCAGTCTTGTTTATCCCTCTCATGTACTTGAATGTCTCGATCATATCCCCTCTATCCCTCCTCTCCTCCAGTGAGTACATGTTCAACTCCTTTAGGCTACTCTCATAGGTAAGTTCCCCAGTCGTTGGATCATCTTAGTTGCTCTGCAATGCACCCCTTCCAGTAATTTAATGTCCCTTTTCAGGTATGGGCTCCAGTACTGCATGCAGTATTCGAGATAAGGTCTAATTAATGATCTATACAGCAGCAGAATCACCTTTACCCCCTCAACAATGCAATGCAACCCAGCATTTTGTTGGCCCATGCTGCTGCCTTCCTACACTGTGCCAAGTTGTTAATTGATCCTGTGATGACCACTCCCAGATCCTTCTCATCTTCAGTCTCCGCCAGCTGCATTCCCCCCATTTGGTAGTTTCTCCTTGGATTTTTTGCCGCAAAATGCAGTATCTTACACTTTTTGGCATTGAACCCCAGCTGCCAAGTATCTGACCAGATCTCCAGCTTTTTCAGATCTTCCTGCAAACTCTGCCACCCATCTGTGTCATCTACCACCGCTCCTATCTTGATGTCGTTAGCAAATAGGCTGATCCTGCTCCTGATGCCCATGCAAATGTCTGCAATAAATATCCCAAATAACATTGGTCCCTGTACCGAGCCCTGTGGAACCCCACTCATTACTGCCCTTGGGGATGAGAGTTCCCCTTCCACCACAACATTCTGCTGCTTTCCCTGCAGCCAGTTTGTCACCCATCCCTGGCTTGTTCAACATAAACTTTTAATGAATTACAAAAAAACAAAGTCCATGATGTTTTGCAGCTCACACAGCAAATTCAGAACTGTTAACTTCACTATCCACAATGAATTACATCAGCCACTTGAGCAAGTGCAGGAGTTTAAATACCTAGGTATTACCCTCGATCGTGTAATGTCTTTCAACTCGCATGTTCGACATGTCTCTAAGTCAATTAACTCAAGAATAGGGGTCCTCTACCACCACCACCACTGTCTGACTAATGAAGCCATGCATGCAGCTATAAGTAGCTCTGTCCTATCTGTCATTGATTATGAGCTAGTCTTCTATGGGGCCACCATAGACACCACCCTAAAATGAATCAGAATGGCCCTAAACAAGTGCTGTAGACTTGTCACTGGTGTGGGGAAGTGTACGCATACCTGTGATCTCCACAAGTACTCTACCTGGCTCAATCTAAATGGTAGGCTTACCTACCATTCCTGCATTTTGGCAAAGAAAACCTGCCTTAACCTTACTCCCCCCTCAAAGCAGGCTTTAATGAAACCCACTGCCAATGCACGTTTTACGCACAGTTCCCTTAAAGCGCAGTTTATCGTTCCTTTCTGCCATACCACCCAGGCTCAATGTGCCTTCTATTCTAGATTCCCTCGCTTTTAAATAGCCTTCCCCTTGAAATTGCTGCTGAGGACAAGCTTGGACCATTCAAGCGTAAATTCCACCAACATATCACTGATCTCAGCAATTGTGACTGCTCACATTAGGCCTGCTGGCTCTTCTCCTCCATGTTCCCCCATATGCTCACCTCATTTCCCTCGCCATCCTCTTTACCAGTATCTCCCATCCCAATCTCCCCTCCCTCTGTCTCTCTCCTCCTCACTCCTACTCATCCTACACCCTTGTCCCTCCCACTTCCATCTTACCCCACCACTCTTATTCTCTCTTATCTTCTCTCCTTCCCCCTATCAGCTCGTCCCCCCTTGTACCTACTTCTGCTCCCTCCCCCCCTGATTCTAATCTCTCCCCTCTACCCCTGCCTCCTCTGCTTAATCTTATCATAGCACTTAGACAATGCCATACCTATGGTGGCCTGACACCCCCTCTCCTTTTTTCCCCACCCATAGCTCCTCCCCCTCACCTCTAGGCTGGTTCCCTTTTTTATCCATGTTTGCTAAGTGTTTACTGTGTGTTTTACTATGTATTCATCTGTACTTTTTAATTGCACCTCATAAATTGTCACTGACACTGTACTACTGTGCTAATTCCTATATTTTGTATTGTGTTCTTAACTGTGTTTTTTACACCCTCTGTTGATGCAGAACCTTTGTAAATGAACCTCTGGTTCAAAGGTATTTGTAATCCTAGCAATTAATAAATAAATAAATAAAAACATCCCACCATTTTTGCTCCTGCCCCTGTGCCTGCAAGTGTTATTCCAAGTCTCCCATGTGGCAACGAATTGAATGCCTTGCTGAAGTCCAGGTACAGGACATCCACTGCATGGCCCTTGTCCAGCTCCCTAGTTACCCAGTCATAGTAATCTACCAGGCTGGTTTAGCAGGATCTGCCTACAACAAAGCCATGCTGTCTACTATTCTGTAGCCCACTGAACTCCAGCAGGGACACCAGCTTCTTCTTCAGGATTGTTTCCATTAGCTTCCTCACAATGGACTTGAGGCTCACCAGTCTATAGTTCCCTGGTTCATCTTTGAGGCTGTTCTTACACATGGGAACCATGTGAGCCAACCTCCAATCCTTGGGTATGCATCCTGAATTCAGTAAGGCATTGAATAGGCCTACCAGGGCCCTTCTAGGATCTCTGCTAGCTCCTTCAGTACCCTGGAGTGATTGCTATCTGGCCCTGGTGCCTTGTCCACCCTCAACACTCTCAAGCCCTCCAGCACTCTACCTTCTGTGATCAATCCATCCGTTACTTCCTCCTCAGCCTTTACTGCCCCCCACCCCCCTTGGGAAGCACTCACCTTCTCTATTTTGTAAATATTGAGTGATAAGTAGTCATTGAGTGCTTCTGCTTTTTCTCTCCCCTTCTCTACCCATCCCATGTCCTTATTAATCCTTACTATCTGTTCTTTACAGCTCCTTTTCTCCCTGATGCACCTGAAGAAGCTCTCCCCCCCCCAATGGCTTGTGCCAGCCTGAGCTCTTTGGTGGCTTTTGCTGTTCTTACTGTCCTTGTCACCTCCCTTGTGTCCTGCAGGTACTCCTCCCAATCTCCCCCACGATTCCTGTATCTCCTAAAGGCCACCCTTTTTCTCCTCACCTTTTCCACAACCCCCTGCTCATCCAGCTTGACCTTTTGCCATGGCCTTTTTACTCTGAGTCCTGCTACAGGAACTGGTAGCCTTCAGTATGCCCTTCTTAATGAGCTCCCATCTGATCTGTGTCCATACTAGGCTGGATCCTGGCCAGATACCCACTCACTGCCTCCCCCATCTTTGCAAAATCCTCCTGCCTAGAATCCAGCACCTTTGCATTGGATGCCACCCCCTCTTTGCCCATAATCAACCTGAACCATACTGAGTGATGGTCACTCCCCGCTAGTGGTTAGTCCACCTTGATATCCCTTACAAACTTCCCATTTGTGAGCACTAGGTTGAGGGTGTCCCTCCTCCCGGTTGGTTCGCTGACCACCTGTGTCAGAAAGCTTTCCTGAAAGGTGTCCATCAGTACCTGATTCCTTTTATTGCTGGAGGCTGGGTTCCCCAATCTATTGCCAGCAGGTTGAAGTCTCTCACAGCCACCACACTACCCTTCCCACATGCCCTAATAATCTGCCTCGCAAGTTCCCTTGTCCAACTCCTCTGTCTGGGAGGGTGGTCTGTACACCACTCCCATCCAGATAGTCCTATTCCTGGAATCCTGGATTAGCAGCCATAATGACTCTGTTTCTCACTCTTCCCCCATCTCCCTAATGCACTTTAGCCCCTCCTTCACATATAATGGCACTCCCCCCCCCACTTTCCCTTTCCCAGCAGAATATTCTGTACTCTGGTACCGCCAGGTCCCAGTCATGGTACTGGGTGGCCCATGTTTCCAGGATGGCTGCCATGTCCACCTCCTTCTCCACTATGAGAGCATGCAAGTCACTTATTTTATCCTTCAGACTTCTAGCATTCATGGTGACCACCTTACATCCCTTAACCATCCATCCCACTTCCCTCTGCCCTCCACTTCCAGCATCCCCTCTATTGCTTCTGCCTAGTTCATTGCCCTTGTTCTCCGGGGTAAGCTTGCTCTGCTTCCCATCTCGTGACCACTGTGTGCCCTCCATGCACTTGCCACCCCCTTCTCCTAGTTTAAATTTCCAGCTACCTCAATATACTCCCCAAGCTTCTGTCTCAGCACCTTCTTGCCCTCTTCATTTAGGTGAAGTCTATCCATAGTGTATAGACTACTGTCCTCCCAGGTTTTTTCCCACCCTCCCACTAACCCATACCCTTTGGTGTGACACCACTTGCCTAACCATTCATTAAATCCCTTGATCCTTTGTTTTCTAGCTGTGCTTGCCTTAGGCACTGGTAATACCTCATAAAGAGTTATTGATTTACCTTCCCCCTTGCAAAAAGTTCTCAGCTCCTCAGACCTCTTTTGGACTACCTCTAATGTCGTTTGTCCCCAGATGTAGAATTAAATGAGGTCTCTCTCTCTTGCCCATCTACCATATTTCAGGACCAATTGTCCCACTCCTTCAGCTGTCATCCCTGGCATGACCTCCACCCATATACAACAATGCCTTTCTCCCTCATTACCCCACCTTGCCCCCCACTTAGAACTGAATCCCCCAGTATTAGTATTCCCTCCATATTTCCTTCTGCCTGCTTCCCCTCTTCCATTCTCTCCTGTCTGACTCTTCCTCCAGCACAGAATTCCCCCATCTGTCCCTGTCGCCATTTGTCTCCTGCCTGACTCCTCCTCCAGCACATAATTCTCCCCATCTGTCCCTGTCACTATTCCTCTCCTGCCTGCCTCCTCCTGCTGCACACAATTCCCCTATCTGTCCCTGTTGCCTTTCCCCATCAGTATTCTCCACTGCCACAGCTGCTATGACCCTGACATCTTCTCTATCCACCCTGCTCTGCTCCCCAGATCCCTGCTCCATTTGACTGTCCCTCCAGCTGTGCCCCTCACTTCTTCACCCCTGCCACCCCCCTTTGACTGGCTAATGTTCCTTGTGCATTCCCCTCCCTTTCCCTCTCTTGCTACCTCCTGGGTATCCCAAACCTCCTCCTCCTCCACCAATGATGCCAGCAACACAAACCTATTACCAACCCCCTCTGCATTGTTGTGCCTTTGTTCCTCCATCTTGACTTAAGCCTTCCCTCCAGTGCTAAGCCACTTGTTTGTTTTGCTCCCACACCCCCTCTCCATCCCCCCTCTGTGATCCAATGTACCTCCAATGTTGTATCCTCATGATACTCCCTGGGGGATGCCATTCTGCCCAAGATTCTCTCCCCCTCCCCCATCCTCTCCAACTCCCTCCCAAGGCACAGCACTTCTTTCTCAAGACTCCTCAGCCTGTGACAGATTGGACACCCTCCTAGCTGCCACAATATGTTCATCCAAACTGCTGACCCAAATCCATTGCAGTCCACTATTCTATCCATGTTAACCAGTACTAGCTAGAAAATACAGTTCTAACTAGAACATACATTCCTATCTTAGGTTACCTACCAGCCCATACCATAGCTAAAAATGCAATACCAACTGTACTTGCAACAAAGCATAAGACAGCACCACTACAGTGCTAACTGGAAACTACAGTACTATCCATATTTTTTTCTCTTATTTTTCTCTTTTTTTTAACAATTTAGTCCCTTCCTAAAAATACCTTACCAACTGTTACACTGCAAAGAACCATAAAACAGTACTATCTATAAGATTTTTGCTCACTACAGATTGAGATGCTTCACCTTTGTTCTCACCCTCCCACAGACAGTAATGCCCAAGAACAGTCTTACCATCAGCTTGTAGTCAAAGTAACAATCAGCTCCTTCTTAGTGATGCTGCAGCTGAAACACAGTTTGCCCCCCAACTACACCAAAACAAAAAGAAAAAAGAAGCACTTCCCTCACTCCAAGCTGTGTACTTTCTGATGTCTTCTCTTGTTTGCAAGGGGTTCTGTGCTGCCCCCTGGTACTAGCAGGAAGTTTCCCATTAAGAATATGTAGGAAGTTATACTACTTAGGTACCCCCTTAAGGAAATACAGGAAGTTGTATGACTCAGGTACCTATAAAGGTAGGGTGCACTCAGGAGTGGTAGCTATGTTGCTGCCCTCTGCTCCCACAAAAAATAATCGGGCAATGGTATTAAAATTCCCTGTTTCTACACACACCTGGAACAAACACCGGTGTAAACAGGTAAAATGAAAGCACTTTGTGTTGCAGTTATGTCCTTCACCAATGTAAACAGATAAGAATGAAAGCATGTTGTGTTGCAGTTACTTCCCTTCCCTGAAGATAACAGCCACCTCTTCACTTCCTGCTGTTCCTTCCCTAGAATGCTTGCTTCTGACTCCAGTAAGTCGGCTGAGTTCCTTAAATCTCTTTTGCTTGGCAGGTTATTTAAATTAGGGAAAATCCTTTTTGGCTGATTAAAGTTAGGAAATTCCCTTTGCCTCCTCAGCTATTTAATTTAAGAAAAATCCCTTTTTGACTAATAAAAGTAGGGAAAATCCCTCTGTCTCCTCAGTGGAGGAGAGCTATGTTGCTGCCCCTGCTCACACAAAAAACAGTCAGGCAACAGTATTAAAATTCCCTGTTTCTACACACACACCTAGAACAAACACCAGTATAAACAGGTAAATGAAAGCAGTTTGTGTTACAGTTAGATCCTTCACCAATGTAAACAGGTAAGAATGAAACATGCTGTGTTGCAGTTACTTCCCTTCCCTCAAGATAGCAGCTGCCTCTTCACTCCCTGCTGTTCCTTCCCTGGAATGCCTGCTTCTGACTTCAGTAAGTTGGCTGAGCTCCTTAAATCTCTTTTGCTTGGCAGGTTATTTAAATTAGAGAAAATCTCTTTTGGCTGATTAAAGTAGGGAAGTTCCCTGTGCCTCCTCAGCTACTATATATCTTCAGTTAGAAGCTGCAGCTTTTATTTAAATTTTTCATTTTCAGCTGTGGCTTCTAATTGAGGGCAGCTACTCTTTGAGGGCTGCTTTTATTGAAAGCTGCCATGAAACAAGCTTTTCTCTTGGCTTTTACAACAGCTATACACACCAGCAGCTTGAAACACTGAATGGTTTCACCATCGGAACACGCCTGTCTGAATGAGCCTGTTAATAGGATGCCAGGGATTTAATCTTGAATCCCACTTTAAATGTGGGGCTCTGCAACCCTCGCACACCCCCTAACTAAATATTCTAACTCCAGGGGTTGAGGACCTCGGGGAAGGGGTGCCGAATTTGGAATTTTGGTGCCCTATTGGCAGGCACACTCAGACTGGTTCACAGATGGCCAGAAAGGACATTTAATACTGAAGCTGTTCCATGTTGACATCCACCCACCTTCCAAGGAAGTACTTCACATTGTGTCTCAGCATGCTTAAATTTGGCATAGTCCTCCAAAAAGTTTGGATCCTCACTCCATTTGCTCACTGATTGGGGGAACATGGGCATCACACAGGTATTGGGTATTAATGTTTTATTAAAATGGGGCAAAAGGGTAGTCCAGGGGAGATCGAGATTGCCATTCCTGGATGCCCAACATGATGACCATACGAAGGCAGAAGTTAGCGGTCGGTATGTCAATGTTCTGCATGCAGCATTTTGGCATTCTGCTTGTGGTATTTTAGCAGTGCCAGTAAAGAAAGTGTAAAACAGACTCTACCACAAATACCAGTACATAAATAAACAAATATTATTAGTACCTGTACTGCCGAGGAGAGGGGTTTAGTGGGGCAAATGGCAGCTCAGTTTTGAACAGCCACTCAATGATTAGCTGTGGTCTCTAAATGAGAGCAGCTTTTATTTCAAACTTTTAATTTTCAGTGCAGCTTTTATTCGAGGGTGACTTGTAATCGAGTGCGGCTTCAAATCGAACATATACGGGGTATTTAAATTAGAGAATGTCCCTTTTGGCTGATTAAAGTAGGGAAATTCCCTTTGCCTCCTTAGCTATTTAATTTAAGTAAAATCCCTTTTAGGCTAATTAAAGTAGGGAACGTCCCTCTGTCTCCTCAGTGGGGGCCGAGCTATGTTGCTGCCCCCCTGCTCCCACAAAAAACAGTCAGGCAACCATATTAAAATAATGAAAGCATGTTGTGTTGCAGTTACTTCCCTTCCCTGAAGATAGCAGCTGCATCTTCACTCCCTGCTGTTCCTTTCCTGGAATGCTTGCTTCTGACCTGCTGTTTTCCTTTTGTTGCTCTTCTTTTCCTGTACCTGCTTCTTGTTGGGCAGTCCTTCTTTGGTTCCCTCCCACTGTGTTATGGGTGCTATTCCAATCTGCTATACTCTGCTCATTTTGCTATCTCATTCCTAAGTGTCCCTCTATCCTTTTCTGTTGTTTGCTCCTGCTTGACTTTTCTCTGTTTTGGGGGTTTTCTTCTTCCTTTCCCATTCTGCCCTCCCAGCTCAACCAAAAAAGGCTCAGTGCTTCATAACTGTATAACAGGTGTTGGAACTCCATTGTAAGCCACTCATCCTCCTGAGAAGTTAGGTAATTAAATTGTACTTACCTGCTTTGTTGGAGTCAGGGTGTCAGGAGTGGGGTGTCATGGGTTTGGGTACTCCAGTGTTGACCTAAAAGGGAAACACAGAAAAGGTTGAGATGACACAAAGGGTTGGAGCAGAGGTAACATATCTGGATACAAAGTTAATTGGGGAAAAGACAAACTGCTTGAATCTGAAAACATTAGTAACCCATTAAGGCTAACCCACTCATCAAATATAAGAAAAGTTTCAACATTCAAATATTTGGGTGTCCATTTAGACAACTATAATGAGGAATTATACTCTAATAACATTGAACAGCTTATAAACAGATTAAATATGATCTGGATAATTGAGAAACTCTATCCTTGACCCTCATAGGTAACGTGGATGTGATTAACATGAATAGTTTTCATAAAGTTCTATTCCTATTTCAAATGATACCCATAATGTTGAAAAACAGCTTTTTTTTAAAAAAAAAAGGAAAAAAATGTTAAAAATGTATTTGGAAAGGCAAAAATCAGCAGTTAAAAATAGAAAAATTATATATCCCTAAAAGCCATGGGGTCTTTCTTTACTCAATTTCTACTGGTACTATCTGTCAGCCAATGTAGCTTCAACATATGAATGGTTCTAAAAGAAGCAGATTGGGTATGCTTGCCAGATTGAAGCAAGTTGTACCCAAGATGAGAGCCTTAAACATATATTATATGCAGGTTCTTACAGGGTAAAATTAATCTATGTATGACCACTTAAACAATTTGTAAATTATGGGAAACCCCCCTGAAAGTTACACATACCCAAAAGGAGATTTAACCCATCTCTCCAATATATCTTAATGGCTATTTTATTGCTTCAACCACAGATTTAGGTTTTAAGTAATGCCATAGGAAGGGACTTACGGAAGTAAAACAATTATATAACCATAGGGGACTGCTGGTCTTTAAAACAATTAAATGGTCTTTCAATTTACCTAACACCCAATTCTTTAGATATCTACAGATATGAGTTTACATTAGGAAGACTGGTGACATCTCACCAAAGAGGCTGGCCTATAGAAAATTTGGAAAGACCAAGAGAGAGGTGGATAGGAAAATTACCTAAGGTTGACTAGTGAGGCAAGTAAGGAAGTCTGGCAAGCAAATGCACAGATGGAGCTGCAGACGGCTGAAGGAATTAAGAAGTGGAGAAGGCTTTCTTTTGCTATATGAGTGAGAAAAGGGACAAGGAGGAAGGGATTGTCAGGCTTAAGAAAGGGGTGGTATGGGTGGAGGATAATGGGGGGAAAAGCAGAGATACTAAATGAATATTTCTGTTCCATCTTCACCAGGGAGAAGGACAGACCAGTGCCTTCAGGAGGGAAAAGAGGAGCAGAGGGAAGGGGAACACAGATGTAGTGATAGAGGAGGATAGAGTGAGGGAGGAGCTGCTGGCATTGAAGGTGGACAAATCACCAGACCTGGACCGAGTACATCCAAGGGTACTAAAGGAACTGGCTGAGAAACTTGCAGGGCCACTGGCATACCTATTTAATAGTTCACTAGAGTCAGGCGTGGTAAGGCAGGACTGGAGAACAGCATGTGTAGTGCCCTTCCACAAAAGCAGTGAGAAGGATGACCCAGAGAATTACAGACCAGTCAGTCTGACCTCCATTGTGGGCAAGCTCATGGAGACCATACTAAAGGAAAGGGTGGTTGAATATCTAGAGGAGCATGGTCTCCAGGATACGAGGCAGCATGGGTTCATGGGGGGAGATTGTGTCAAATGAATCTGATTGACTTCTTTGACTTTTTCACCAAGAAAGTAGACAAGGGCCAAGTGGTAGACATCCTCTATCTTGATTTCAGCAAGGCCTTTGACTCTATGACCCACTAAAGGTTGATCAGGAAGTTGGTGGATCTCGGGGTTGGGGAAAAGATGGCCAGATGGGTGGAAACTGACTGAGAGACAGAACCCAGAGGGTGGTTGTAGGGGGAGAGTTATCTGACACAAGGTAGGTAACCAGTGGGGTCCTGCAGGACTCGGTGCTGAGGCCAGTGTTGTTCAATGTCTTCCTAAATAACATTGGGGATGGCATTAAGGGAAAAATGTGCCTATTCAAGGATGAAACTAAGCTCTGCAGGAGAGTGGACATAGCTGAAGGGATACAGAACCTACAGGAAGATCTGGACAAGCTGGGGAGGTGGTCCAGGATCTGGCAGCTTGGCTTCAATGCCAAGAAATTCAAAGTTATGCATATTGGAGCCAAGAATCCAAGGACAGTGTACTACCTGGGTGGAGTCCGAGTATCTGCATCAGAGGAGGAGAGGACCTGGGAGTGATGATCACTAGTGACCAGAAGTACTCTACGCAGTACAAGGAAGCAGCAGCAAAGGCAAACAAGATGCTGGGAGACATATCTAGGGGGATCAGTAGTAGGAGAGGGGAGGTTATATTGCCCTTGTACAGGTCACTGGTGAGGCCGTATCTAGAGTATGGAGTTCAGTACTGGTGCCCACACCTCAAAAAGGACATTAACCTGCTGGAGAAAGTCCAGAGGAGGGCTACAAAGATGATAGCTGGTCAGCATGTGAGGAGAGGTTGAGGGCACTGAACATGTACTCCCTGGAAGACAGGTGAGAGAGAGGGGACATGATTGGGATCTTTAAGTACTTTAAAGGGATAAATAATGTTGATATGGAGAGTCTCTTTAAGCTAAATGGCAACCATAACATGAGGGGGCACAGTCTTAAGCTGGAGGGTGGGCGGTTTAGGAGGGAGGTCAGGAAGCACTTCTTCACAGAGAGGGTGGTGGACACTTGAAATGCACTGCCAGAAGAGGTGATCTCATTGAAGACAGTGGGCAGCTTTAAGAGAGGCTAGGATAGGCTTAGGGGGAAGGTAAGGATCATGTGGAAGGAGGATGGCAAGAGTGGGAAGGGAGGGCAGGGACATTAGCTCAAGCTGTGGACCCTGCAATATGAGCAGACTTGATAAACCAAATGGCCTTCTTCTGCTGGCTTCTTCGTATGTTCATATAATAGAATCACAACCAAACATTTCTGAAAGTCAATACCACTTCTGTAATGTAAATTTGATATCAAAATTTTACACCATTATACAAAATCAGTGTGGGTCTAATCTACAGATATTAAAATGGGAATTCAAACCAGGACATAAAATATCAGATTACAGTTGGGAACACATTACTAATCTATCACATTTGGGCATGTTATCCTTCAAACTATTACAAATGTATTTCAGTATAATCTGTAGAACATACTACACCCCATATGGAATAAGTTTCATGAATCCTAGTCACTCTAATCTTTGTCCCTGGTGTAATTCTAAGAATGGCACTTTAGAACATATGCTGGTAACTTGCCAGAAGCTAGATTTATATTGGTAAAAAATTATTAATACCATCTGCAACATTACATCAAGATGATTAAGAAGAAAGAGTGACAAAGTGACAATTTATTATTAATGATGGGATCTACAGTACATAATAATATGTATATATATAAAAAGACACATTAATTAGACTAATTAATGCATTTAAATGCATTTTAATGAAACGGAAAGACCCCCCCCCCCCGGGATTTTAACACCTGGGTGAATATCTTGACTGATACTTATAAAATTGAAGAAGTCCATTACATTTTAGAAAAATGGACTGAGCTTTTTAATAAGATATGGTTATACTTTGGGAACTTTATAAAATGAAAAGAATTATTGAAGAACTTGTCATGAATGTTTAGAGTGTAAAATTATTTTCAATGTAAAATAACTCGATAAGAAAACTTTAATTTACAAATTTTGCTTAACTCCTTATATTCTTATATTTCAAAACTCTGTACAAAATATACCTCAATGTAATGCTGGATGGCTTGTCTATCAACTCTCATATGTAAAATTATGTGATATTGTTCGCTCTGTTCTTTTTGTTGAAATAAAAAAAAAGGGTTGGAAGTCCTAGAGGAGACACTAATGGGTTAGAATTAAACAAAAATATACTTATCTGATTGATAAACCATAGACATCTGGCCCGGCCTGTAGAAACATAGGGTACATAGGATAAGTATGAGGAACATATAGAAGTGAGAGTAGAGATAGAGAGTGGAGAGATACAAAAAGGTATAAGACAGCATAGAAGTAAATAAAAGGGGAGTTTTAGAGGAAATGATATAGTTAAGATCAAAGTAAGGAAAATAGAGATGTACAGAGAAAACAAAAAAGGCAGACAGGAAAAGAGAATAACATGTGTTGTGAGGCACGAAAAAAAAAATAGCACTCCTACATGGCCAGATGGCCAGTACATTTTTATAGTAGCGCTGGTGGCCTGTTGGAGACCCTTATGGACTAACTGAGTCTTGTATTTTTTTCTAAATGTGGGCACTGGTGGTCTAGGGGGGGCTAGGGATGTTCCAAGGGTCCAGCAGACATAACCCATAGCCCTGGTAGTCTATTGGCTAGTTGCCTGATGGGCAGTTGCCAATGTTGTTTTTAATATATAGAAATCCTTCCCTGACGTCTAGTGGGGGGGGGTTCATGGACCTAGATTGTGCTTGTCAAAAAGGGAGATGGATCAACGGAAGAAGAGGATGAGCTGTCGCTGCTGCTGCTGCTACGTAGCAATGATCAGCCATACTGAAGTGAAAGTGCCTGCAAGCACTTTCAACCCCCAACCTGCAAAAAGCTCATCCTGGAGCCTGCTCCATGTGGGTGGAGTAGACAGCAGAAGAGACTGTCAGGAGGTGAAGGAGGTAAGGGTAAGTATGCCTCCATCCACTGATATAATCAGCTGCTCCTGCAGCTTATTGAAAAATGCCCAGAGGGGCTTGTTTAGCATTCCAGGTTGCAGGCAGAGAAACAGTATGCATGACAGGAGCTACAAATGAGTTGCACTGTGGCTACATGTAAGGTGCCCTGAAAGCTTGTTTGCTAGAGCAGGGAGCAGGAAACAGAGCAGGAGGTGTCAGGAGTTGCCACTAAGTTGTACTGTGTCTATTGGTAAAATGCCCCCAGGGACTTGTTAGTTGAAACAGTGGGGGTGAACAGCCAGCAGGAAGTGGGAGAAGGCCACCAGTAAATACAGACACTCCTGAATGCGAGGTGTGCTCCCAAGAGGAGTAGGGTGGGAGTCAATGCAGTGGAAGCTGCCAAATTAAGGCCATATAGCAGCTGTGTGCAAATACTTGAAAAGGGCATAATGCAGGAGGCAGGATGGGGGTGTGTGGATCAGTTGACTTCCCAGGAGAGCAGAAGGAGGTGCCAAGGGGGCTGGGGAGAGTTAAACAGGGCCAGGAGTGTCCATAATCAAGCTGCACAATGGCAAATACAAGGATCCCTGAGGAGCAGAATATAAATAAATAAATAAATAAATATTTACCTGGACAGCTGTCCCTATTGTTCCTGTGGGGACAAACAATGAGAAGAAAGGCCAAACTGGAGCCTGCTCTCAGATGTTAGGCATCTGTAGGTCATCCTGACATCAGAAACAGGAGGCAGAATCAGTCGGGTATTGAATACAGAGTTGGGTGGGCTGCTATTTGGCTGCTTGGGATGGCCAACTGCACATTATTTTGAAATATGTGGAAAGAGGATGATAGGAAATCACCAGCCCTATCAGACCCAACTAAGCAACACATGAAAACCATTTTTGGCAAAAATGAGGAGTTTGAACCTGATAGCAAGTAGGTTCTGTAGGGATAGACTCGAGCGCCTCTTGCCTCTGAGGGTGTGCAAGCGCATTCATGATTAGCCGCCAGGAGCCCTGCAACCCCAGTAGGCCAATCAGGTGTGGAGTAGGGGCTGCAAAAATGCTGGAGGAGAAGTTCAGCATTTTCTCGCCCCTTTCTCCCAAGCTGACATGAGTGCTGTGGGTGGTTGCTCCCACAGGCAACTCTTCCTTCTGAAGAACTTAAAAAGAAGAGAAAAAGTAAATAAACAAGCTTAAAGTGACAGGCCAGTTATTATCAGGGGCTACCTTGGCACTAGTTAGAAAGAAAGTTATAAAGAGTTAGTCAGAATCAAGTCCCAGAGTTGTTGAACCCTGATAGTCCAACCAGAGGAGAAGTTCAAGTTCAAGTTTATTGCAGGAAAACTCCATTGAGCAAGCTCATTCACAAGGAGGTCCTGATACATGTACACTGATAAAGAACATACATAAATAAAAATACTTTATAGAACAATAGTATAACATGTATTCATGTGAACACTTAGTACAAGCAGGATATTACATAAGAGGATACAACACTGGATGACAATAGATGGTAAGAAGACAAATGGTACATAGTGAGAACACTTCAAGGTAGCATGTTAACAGTACAAGGCATGGTAACTGGTGTTTGTAATACATATTATTTAGTAAATTGAGCAGCGGCAGGGAATATAGGGTAAACAAGGTATTTGAGGCTTGGACGAGTGAGAGGAGTAATATAAACGTAGACAGAGCCAAGAATAGGAAGGGGAGCAGGAGTGGGATGCTTGCAGTAGTGGTAACAGCGAGAAAGTCAGAAGCAGAAGAATGTAATAGTGTCTTGGTTAAATGATACTGTGAACAATAAGTAATTAGCATGCATAAGGGCGATAAAGGTCTTACACTTTTTTTATTTTAGCTTTTGTTAACCGGGTAAGTACACTAGACAAGTATTATGCCTATTTTCAGGAACGACCCGGGAGAGTACAACATAAGGAAACAGACAATTGTATACAGTAGCGAGTGAGTACAGCTTAACAACAAGATTGAGATAGAAACATAGTCCAGGGGATAAATTCGAACATAATACAACTTATATCCGCTGAGGTAACGAACCCCCAGGATAAGTGGGTCACACACAAATTTACAACAGAAAGCATTTGCACATTTCACGTAAGAGACAAATTGAGATAGGCAATGACCAGGGAACCGTGACGTGGAAAATATATCCGGGGTCAGGTGCCCTGGTGTATAGGCAGAGACAGGGAGTGCAGCGTGAGATATCGGGTAGTGTCAGAGGGAGGCAAGCTGTGAAGCCGGAAGAGCATCCGTATAGAGAAATACTCTAGGGAGGCTTGGGACAGTCGCACGCAGATGCAAGTTTCAGGATACCCCAGAGGGAGTTACGGAAGCACAGGTGAGGGACAACACCTGGTCGGCTCTGGAAGGAGTTCCAGAGCCTGGGCGACACTACAGTAACATCCCGGCCACCCATGAGGGTGCGGGAGGGAGGGACCTTGAGCAACCCCAGCGCATTGGACCTAAGGTGGTAGGTAGAGGTGTCTGATGGCGGTAGGAGCAGGGCCAGCTCTGGGGGTGCAGTTCTGACCACTTTGTCGGTAAGGCAGCCCACCCTGAAGTCCAGGTACCTTGAGGAGAGCCATCCTAGTTTATCGTTAAGCTCACAGCGATGGGTGGAGTGAGGGGACAGCAAGTGCAAGCGACAGATGTTGTTGTATGTCGTATGCCACGTGCAAGGTGAGTCTAGTGGGAACAAGCGAATAGGTGCAGTCCATAGCTCAGGGAGGAGAAGCCGCCTTCGCAAAGGGCTAGTCTGGCCTGGTGTGAGGTTGAATCTGGCCCTGTAGGCCAGGCCCAGCTACAGTTAACTGCCCTTACAGATATTAAGGAGGTGACTACCCATGTCGAGTTGGGAGTCAAGGGTGACCCCAGGTATTTGGCAGAGTTCACTACAGGGAGGAGGGATCCAGCAGGACAGGAAATCTTTAAACAGGCCGACGAGGTTTTGAGCCTGGCTGTGGAGCCAAAGAGCATGGCCTGAGTTTTTCAGATTCAGGACCAGTTTGTTCTTGGTAATCCAGGTTTGAACATTGCAGAAGCCTTCGGTCAGAGCTCTGTTTAGAGTAAGCAACGTCTCGGTCATCGCCAGGATCACCAGGTCATCAGCATAGAGGTGGCACTGCAGGAGGAGGTCACCGTGGGAGCTGGTTGATAAAGAGGAAAAGGGAGAAGGCCCAATACCGAGCCCTGAGGGACACCAGAGGTCACTGGGCGGGACTCAGAGAGGACTTTGTTGAAACTGGTCTGCTGGGTTCTGCCATGCAGGTAGCCCGTGATCCAGTTCATGGCGAGAGGGGAAAATCCGAGTGACCATAGTTGTGTGCAGAGCAAAGTGTGGTCGACAAGGTCAAAGGCCTTGGACAGGTCGATGAATATGGCTCCGGAAAGGTTGCCCCGATCCAAGGCTGATCTTATTTTAGATGTGACCGAGATTAGGGCAGTGGTGGTACTGTGACCCTTGCGAAACCCATGCTGAGCCGGGGACAGCAGCTCCTTGGACTGGATGTGCTCCGAGATCTGTTCAGCCACCACCTTTTCCAGGAGCTTACTGAGGGATGAGAGGATGGCAATCGGGCGATAGTTGTCCGGAAGTTTGGGATTGCCTTGTTTCAGAACCGGGACAATCCTGGCCTCTTTCCAGATATCAGGGAAGGTACCCCTTCCAAGGGATAGATTGAAGATGTGGGCTACAGGGTGGGCAAGGTGAGTAGCTCCAAGCTTGAGGAGCTTTGATTCAAGGTTATCTGGGCCAGGACTGGAGTGCTGGGAGAGGCCGGCCAGGTGCCTCTGGGTGTCCAGCACAGTCACTTCCCTGAGGTTGAACAGTGCCCCGGTGGGGGGGCCCTCACTCCAAGCTGAGGGGGGAAGTGAGGGGGGCCAGTTCATGTTAGATGAGAGGGGAGCCATGATGGCAGAGAGGTCGGTGAAATGGGTATTGAGGGAGTTGGCAATGGTATGGGGGTTCGTGCAGGAGACCCCATTGATAAGCATGTCAGATACTCCAGGTTGGGAGGATCCATTAACAATAGATTTTATGCTCTTCCAGAAACTTCTGGGGTTGCTGGCAGAGCAGAGGAGGCGGACTTGCAGAAGTCACTTTTGCAGCCCTGATGGCCTTTTGCAAGAGTTTCTCAGGTGTCTGTAGCTATGTTAAGGAGGTGGGATCTCTGGAACTTTGAAGTGATCCCAGCACTTGTCTCTCTCCGCATCTGGGCCAGGAGATTCCCATGAGCCAGTGGGTGGTGGACCCCTCACCCTACGGGTGACCATGGGACGTGCTTATCTTGCAGGATCCTGAAGGAGGTGATGAATGAGGGTAGCCACTGAAGGGTCAGTGGCCGCATACACATCGGACCAGTCGGTGAGCCGGAGGTCTTTCAGGAACTCCCCGGGGTTAAACCTGGAGTAGTTCCTGATGTGCAGGATTTTGTGAGGGATCTTGGGGGGGGCGATTTTCCAGACACAGTAGACTGGTGAGTGGTCGGAGATAGAATCAGGCAAAGTGCCTGCTGAGGAGATTCTATCCGGACGATTTGACATGATCCAGTCCAGCAGGGTGCCGGGGGATCCGTTTGTGGACTGCCTGGTGGTATCCTGGATAAGCTTAAATGTGTATGACACACATAGGGATGAGAAGGGGCTTAATAACAGTTGCAGATATTTTTTATCTTAGCTGCACTTAGCACTTTGTAAAAGTTAATTGAAACTGTGCTAGTTAGTTTCAGCACGGTTTGGAGTTGGTTCCAAATAGAGGGAAGGGCATGCTCAATATCACGTTTACCAAAAGAGGTCTGTGTCCTACGTGTGTCCAGCAGAATGAAGTCAGATTTCCTGAGAGAGTATGCACTATGAGAAATACAAATGAGAGATGATAGGTAACTCGGTAATTCATGCAGGAGCAGCTTAAGGGTCCAAAGACCAGCATGGAGTAAGCGTCTAGTGGTGAGAGATGTCCAGCCAACAGCTGCATATATGTCATAGTGATGAGAACGGTAAGGGGAGTTGGTAATAAACCGTAACGTATGGTAGTAAAGGATGTCCAGTTTACTTAGGTTTGAGAGAGTAGTGCAGAAGTAAATTACATCGCCATAGTCAAGAAGGGGAAGAAAAGTAGCCTGAACGAGCCTATTTCGAGTCCCGAGGGGGAAGAGGGGCCTATATGTAAAGAAGAAACCTAGTCTGGCTTTCAGCCTTCTGGATAAGTCCTCGATATTGTCATCGAAAGAGAGCATGTTGTCGATCCAGATATCGAGATATTTGAATTTGGAGACGACTTCCAATGGTTCGTTTAACGTGGTAACAATAAAGTCTTTAGGCAGGGTATGGGAGGTACCTGTGGCGGTACTACGAGAGACTATCATAGCTTTGGTTTTCTTTGCATTAAGCAGAAGCTTTGCCTTTATTAGATTATGTTCAAGTTGGGCAAAGTCTGCTTGAAGCAGCCCCTTAACTTTGGATAACATTGAGCCAGAGGTATACAGCACAATGTCATCTGCAAAGAAATGCAGATTGGGCATTGATATATTGGAATCAAGGTCATTAATGTAAAATGAAAACAAGATATGGCCTAGAATGGAGCCTTGGGGGACTCCTCTGACAGCTGGTGAAGAGGCAGAGAAAAAGCCATCTGCTTTTACTTTCTGGGATCTCCCTGTTAGGTAACTAGAGAACCACTGCGTAGTTTGGTACGTGGCACCCAAATTAATGAGACAATTGACTAGCAGGTTGTGGTCAACAGTATCAAAAGCTTTACTAAGATCCAAGAAGACTGCTCCAGTTGTCTTCATAGCATCTATAGTAGAGACCCAGTCATTGGTTACATTCGCTAAAGCAGAGATCGTGCAGCGATTTGCCCGGAAACCAGATTGAGTTGGGTTAATAAGAGAAAAAGTTTCCAAATGAGTTTTTAATTGATTGTGGATCAGTTTTTCAAAAACTTTCGAGAGCATAGGCAAGATGGAGATAGGCCTGTTATTATTCACATATCAAGGATCTCCAGATTTGAACAGGGGGAGGATATGTGCAGATTTCCAGCGGGATGGCACAGTAGCAGATGTAATGGAGAGACTGAAGATATAAAGAATGGGGGCAGCGAGATGGGCATATCCTAACCTTAGGAAGAAGGGTTCTAGGCCATCTTCCCCTGCACATTTTTTGATGTCTAAGTTAAGGAGAGAATCTCCTACTTCTTTAAAGTTTAGCTCACGCAGTTGAAATGGGTAAGATGCAGTGCTAGATATTGGAGATGGACTTGGTTGGCTCATCACTGTACCAGCATAAGGTGAAGAGTCAAGAGCTCATCCAGCTGTGACAAAGTGGGAGTTAAGTTCTTCGAGGATTAAGGACTTATTTTCCACTACCCTGTCATTTGTGATTATCTTTGCTGGAATGGAAGGGCAATATGCTGCCCTTCTATAGATTTAAGTGTCCTCCATATTTTGTGTGGGTTTCCTTACGCTTGTTCAAGGGTAGAGATGTAGAAGTTAGCTTTGGCAGAACGAATGCTTTTCATGCAAGTATTCCTGGCTGTTCTGAATGCCTGCCAATCTGAAGGTTTCTTGGTATGTCTTGCTTTCGCCCAGAGCTTGTCCCAGGTTGTGAGAGCTGCCTTAAGATCTGTGGTGAACCAGGGGTGAGAGTTGTTTCATACCTAACTTTGATAAAGGGGGCATGCTTTTTTGCCAAACCAGTAAGGTTGACATTAAGGATGGAGACTGCCTCATTGACATCTTTGGCTAGGTAAAGGTCTTGCCAACTGGTCCTGCCCAGGTCAGAAAGGAAGTTTGCTGCAATGAACTTGCGAAAGGACCGTTTTTTTATAAAGATAGGCTGTGTTCAGGCCTTAATATGAGATCTTTTGCAAACAGCAATCCCGTGATCGCTCATATCATTATGGAACACAGCTGAATGTGAAATTTTATGCGGGTGAGTGGTTAATATCACATCTAAAATGGAGCTGTTGGCAGTGTTTAGGACATTGTTCCTTGTAGGTTCGTTGACAAATTGCACTAGGCCTAGCTCATCGCAGAGAGATTTAAGGCAGTGAGCTTTTGTGGTTAGCCAATCCATATTGAGATCCCCTATAAATATTCTTTCTGTTTTTACATCTGAGAATAGGGATTTCAGTATATTGACTTCATCGCCTTCAGATGGAGGCCTATAACCACCTATGACAGTAATGCATTCTGAAGAGGGAAGATGAAGCTTCATTGGGACAATCTTGAATTCCTTGGCTAAAGATTTTCAGTTGTTGATAGTGACTGAGTACTTGGATTTGGCGTAGACGACCACTTCCCCACCTCTAGAAGCCCTGTCCGCCCTAAATTGTTTGTATCCCTGGAGGGAGATTTGTTGGTCGACATTAGTCTTTTTTAGCCAAGACTCCTTAATAATGATAAGGTCCGGGTTGGTATGCGCAGCCCATGCTTGCAATTGTACAAATTTTTTGGTCAAGCTTAGAATATTGACCAACATCACCTTAAGTCCTGAGGCCTCAGCAAAATCTGTAGGCGAGGTAAGTTGCAGGAGGGGGGCCAGGGTTTAGCTCCACATTACCTGAGCAGAGAAGGAGCAGTAATAGCATTTTCTTTAAAAAGCTTTTAAGGATGGAGATGGCTTTTTTCCTTTGGGACCGCCCATGATGTGTGATGCAGGAGAGAGTACCGCTAAAGTAACAGTTTAAAGTGATTATTGTGAGTGCTCGTACAGTCATAGGTGAAGGCAGTAGTAAGGGGAGGGGGGCATAACGGGGGGTATAGGCCAGCAGGGGGGAGGATGATGAAACAATGGTTGTACAGCAGGCCGTTGCAACGTAGGGTGTTGAAACAGTGCATTCCAGGGCTGAATTATATCGTGATACTTCGTGGTGTACTGTATTGTAAGGCACGCTGTATACTAGGAACAATAGTAAAGCAGTGAGGCAAGCCATGATGCCAAGGAGTGAGGTCTGTAAATTAGTAATGGTATGGTGCTTTTTCTGTGCATGTAACAGACCCACTTATCGACACTCTCTAAGCCCAAAGTGAGATTTCAATCAGAAGGGGGAGAAAGGAAAAAAAAAAAATCAGATTGGTGGCTAAATGCTGTGATGGTGCTTGCACAAGGATCAGGCTTATTGGCTCCACTCAGCTACCAATGTCTGAGTGGCAGCAGACAAGAATAAGCCAATGGTGCAACAAAAGATCTAGGGAAGGTGGAGCATAACTGTATTTAAAGGAGGCCTGGGAGGGGGTGGTGGGGGTTGGAGAAAAATTCAGTTCAGAACTTAGCAGCAGCACAGAGTAATTGCAGGGAATGCTGTAAAAGTCTATGGGGAGGGCTCACCAATCAGAATGAAGATGGTGAGTGGGCAGAACAGTCACTGTCCCCCTGAGTCAGCGCCACACCCATCATGATCGCCTAGCATGCTGGCTCCCAGAAAAAGCTCGGCAGAAGTACCTGAGAAGTGATCCAAGCCCCGAGGCCCTTATTCCGGCAAGGGCTGTTGAGTGGTGTTGGGCAGTGGCCATAGGAATGGCGGTTGCTGGCCGCCTTGTATCCAGCATGCCACTCAGGTGCAAATCCTAAGAGAGAATAAAAAGAGCCAAATAAGTATACGGGCAGGACAGGAATTCAGCGACGGGGAAGCTGGTGGCAGATCGTCAGTGGGGGGGGTGGGGGTGATGGTGGAGGGACAAAGAAAATGATTAGAGAGGCAGGGTAGGTAGGACAAAGGTATATGGCAGAATAGGGAAGGACAAATGGAAGCTAGATGAGGGGGTCTGTCTCGGGAAGAGAGGAAAGCAGCAGCCGTAAGCACGGCAAGTAAATTAGTACAGAAGGGTGGGGGTGTATATGGTGAGCGCCAGTAGTAGGGAGGAAGAAAAAAGAAAAATAGAGGGAACTGTTACAATAGTATCAAATCAATAATACAGGTGGTGGAAACACAGCCTACGTTCACACTTCTAACACTATATGCAGTAATCAAGCTAAAGTTATGCAAATGGCTGTACTATGGAAACACAGTACAAAACTTATTAGCCTTAACATAGTCAGCACTGGCAGTTGAGATTTAAAGACAAAATTCAATTCAGAACTTAGCAGCAGCACAGAGTCCCTCTAGTAGCAATTGCTGAATGCCCCATCAACACTGAGAGCTCATCACCCACCATTATCAATTAATGATTGTCCCATGAGCACTATTGCTTAATGGCCCAGCAGCACTGTGGCTCATCATCCCCTACTATTATGGACTCTATACCCCATAAAGGAGAGAAACCAGGCAGCTATGCCACTCTTCTGCTATTATTATGTGTTGTAATCTTTCTGTCTCTTTGGGCTAGTTTGCATTTCTGATTTTCCATTTGCAATTGGGACTGAGTCCCTTTGCACCTACAGGGGTGGAACTCTAACTGAGATAGATGTTCTTTTAGTCATATCACCAAGTTCTGTGGCATCTTTGTCTTAGTTATGAACCAGAAGAAAGAGAAGAAGACAATAACCATTCCTTAACAAACTTTCAAAGCTGTGCATTATATACATTCTTTATTTGAGCTCTGCTGTGCCTCTGGAGCTGTCTTTTTGGAAGGATTTTTTTTTTATTTTTATGGCTCTATGATGGTCGATTGACAATTTCAGTGACTCCTTTATGTTGACCGCATTTGCGGTTGGCATAAAGGGAATCACTGCTGACTTTGTTTTCTTCGGGAGGCTTTGCCAACCGAATCGCCATGCAGGGGGCTCTACCCCCACACTCCCCGCTATTATAATAATCAACTCCGAGTCACAGTTGTTTCGAGGAGTGGGTGCAATACCCCCACAAAGCAGTGCCAAGGTCCTGCGTTGACATTACAGTGACCTGGCTCTGTTGTCGCTGTAGTGTCGGTCGCTGTAAAGTTGTTGAGGTAGTGATGGTATACCATTATTATATATATTATACATTTTATAACAGCCTGGTGAGGTTGTGATCTAATGCCTTGGATCCCCATAGGTTTTCTCAACAGAGATCTTTGCATTCCTTATTACAAAATGTCATAAATTTCTACTGTGAGATAGGATTGGATGGGGATTTGTCTGATGGTAATTGCTGCTTCAGTTTATTCTCTTAGCCTAAAGGAATATCATCAAGTGCACCAAATAATCAGGTAAAACAAATAAACACAAACATAATTTTGTGTATTCCCCTAGTGTACCTTTAACCTCAGGGACAAGGTCTTCTGGCACTTTCAGCAGTGGAGCCTTCAATGGGACAGGGATTCCTTGGTCATAAGGATGAGATCTGTGAGGGTGATAGTTTGCCATTAAACCACAGAGTGTGAAAAACCAATACCAGTGTTGCAAATGCATTCGAACTTACTCATAGATGCCTGCCAACCCCTTGGATTATGTTTTAACTAGATTCAGTCTGAAATAAATGTTGGTTCATTCAGCTTGATCCAAGTTTAGAAATTGAACAAAATGTCTTTAGTTAGAGAAGATAAGATTTGAGTAGTATAATCATCATATAGGCTGAACTCCAATCCATGTGCCTTGTTGACAGACCCTAAAGGCTGCACACAGAGGAGAAACAGAACTGGTGAATCTTTGCTAATAGTGTTCATTCACAACTCACAGCTCACTTGAAACTAGTCACAAAAAAGTAACAATCTATCCCTTTCAGATTTTCTCCCAGTGTGTCACACACTACTACAAGCAATTTACTCAGCATACAAGGAATGTTAAGGAAGCTGTGTGTGGGATCACAAGGGGGAGAGCATACATTTGGTACCTTTACAGTCATACATACACAAAGAATTGTGGGGGGCAGAACTGATGGAATGAGAAATAATATGTGCAAACTGAGATGGTGTAAGTGTGGTGATGAAGCCCCAGGAAAAGTGGTGCAAGGAACTCTAAACGGAGAAAAGGGTACCTAATAAACCTTCCTACCAATGATTAAGGCCTAAGCCAACCTCCTATGTTATACCCAAGGGACTGTTGATCAGCATACGAGAATCTTCACTTTCTATGTCTTTCTATATCTAATTTCTCTTCAGCACTATGATAGGTGTGAAAGTAACAAGGATTCGAACAATTGCCGGGTCATCAGGACTCAGGAGACAACATATTAATGAAATTGTCCAGATAACTACTAATGAGATGTGTCAGAGATGAAGCTACAGCACCTGATGTACATGTAAAATGGACACATTAATGTTTTAAAGAATTAACATCAGTTAATGAGAAAGGGTGCAATCTAAGCTCCTTATTTATACCCTTAGTTCTTCCAAGTCTTATGGCAGAAAACAAAATTGTTCTATCCTTCTGAAACTAATTAGCGTACCTCTTTTGATGGATCAGGAAGTATAGAAATGTAACCATCCCTCCCTCTCTCTTCTCCCAGCTCGAGACCAGTTATTAGAGAAAACACTTGAAGGGTTAAGCCTGACCCTGAGAGTTGTTCTATAGCGGGCCCTATCTTAGAGACAGGAGGCCCAATTCCAGAAGAGATACGTCCGACACGAGGTGATTGCATCACTCAGCAATGACGCAAGTTGCCCTTTGTATCATTAATTGCAGCATTCCCTATTTCAGTACACGTTCTATGCCAGTGAGGGAATCCACTACCCCAAGGGGGCACTGTGCCCCCTTGCAACGTGCATCTAGGTATGCCAGGTCACAAGGGAGCTTGCGCCATGGCGGGGCTCACATCTCCGATTCCAAAAGCCCCACGTGTCTGTCACAAGGGGCTCCACTTAGACCTGCCAGGAGGTAGTCTAAGCCCCTTGCAACAGACTGGGACATCATTTTGGGTGGGAATCATGTGGAGTTGGTTGGCAGGAGGGGCACAGAGGGGCATAGGGAAAGTTGTTGTTTCAGCGGGAAAGTAAGGGATTGTGTTGGCACCCAGCGGGGTGCATATGCCTTCATATATTTTATACATAGGCATATGCATACCGTCGAGTGATGACGCACCTCTTTACTTACCCTTTGACACAAAAACCCTCCCTATGCCCCTTTGTTCCCCTCCTGCCCCTCTGATCCCTTCCTGGCATTTGTTACCCCTCTCACCATCACCACCTATGCTGGCCCTTCCTGTGTTGTGCCAGTGGGAAGGGATCCAGGTCTGTGCGGCATGTGCCACTGCTGCACCCCTGGTTGGGTTCTGTGCCACACTTGCGGCAATCCCAGGGATTTTGGCTCTGGGACCCTGTTTCATTGTGGAATATGGTGCAGGGTCTCTGGCACACCCTGGTATCACTGCAGCCCTGGAGGGGATGCAACTTTCGTTGCTCCAAGAGCACCTTTTGGAATTGGGCCCTGGGTGTCTGGATGTTGAGGTCTGAGCATCCTGACTCAGCCAGCAGCAAGAAGCTTGGAAATGAATATGTATGTCATTGCTCTTCCCTCTTCATACTACAAGAGGAGAAGTCAAGCTATGGTTCTGATTTAGATCAGGGAGAACAGAAGGGCCAGAAGTGGAATCCAGCTGCCATGGCTGTGACCCAGCCGAGGAGCCCTGTGGCCTCAGGGATGCTTGCAGGATCCCTGGGTCTGAATGGCATTGGTCCCCCCTAGCAGAGTCCCTAGAGGCTTGAAACCCAACCAGGATCCTGACGGGAAGAACACCATCCAAGCTTCAGCAGAAGGAGATGGACTGCATCCATCTCCAGCTTTGAGAGAAGCCAGAAGATTGAAATCTAAATGACATGCGGGGAGCTGTAGAGGGCCACCCTTCAAGGGAGGTCTCCAGGAATGTGAGGATCCAGTCATGCAATTAGTCCAATTCGGAGATAACATGTTCACAAGTAATTCTTCATGATAGTTGCACTGCAGGTTTAAGGGGAAAAGCCTAGGTGTGTAGCTACTCCGTGTAACCCCCTGGGTAAGTGCCCTGAATTCATGGCTATCAGATGAGGAGTCACAACTCAAGACAAGCTGCCTTCCAGCTGGGTGTGCAATAGAAAATGAGTAAACCAAGAAGCACAGAATTCCAGCACCACCCACCACAAACCAAGACCACAAGCAAAGTTTCTCAAAAATATAGGCAACTTTTTCAGGCAGAAAAAAGTGCAAACCTCCAAGTGTAGATAAACAGGTCTGGGAAAAACCAGGCTGGACCCCCGCAAGAATTCTACCAGTCTTGCCAAAGCTTCATCAGGAAGTGTCCCACAGGTGTAACCAACTTCCTTTTAAACCAGTTACCTAAAGTGACAGTGCTTAAATTTGATAAATTATATACCATATATAATTTATAATATAACAAACTGGTCATTAATGCCCATATATATGTATAAATATAAGTGCGACAATATTAATGTGTATGTGCATAAAGGTGTGAAATAAATAATAAATAGGCAAGGCAATTTTATCTGTAGGGTGCCCAATCCTGAAGGCTCTGGGCATCTAACAGAATTTATAACAAGAGCACATGAATAAAACAGACATGAATAAATACAACAATGGCAATTCATAAAATACTAAATACAGGCATTAAAATGATAAAAGGACTTTGGACTGTCACGTAGGGGGACTAGATCTAGATGGAATCAGGAATCTGTGAAAGCCAGAACAAAGAGGTGGGCCTTCAGTTTACACTTGAACACCTCAATCGAGGGAGTCTCCCAGACTGAAGATGGTAGAAAGTTCCACAGGGTTGGCACAGAGATGCTAACTGCACATTCGCCTAAGGTCTTGAGCCGAACCCTGGAAATGTCCAGGAGGCCCCTTGAAGAGGAGCGGAGGGTGCAAGCAGAGGTCACCAGTGTCAGGAGCTCTGACAGGTAACCAGGACCCAGTGCATATAGGGCCTTAAAGGTGAGAAGACCCACCTTGAAATGGACTCTCCACCTGACCGGCAGCCAGTGCAGAGCCCGCAGGACTAGGGTCACATGACTGGACCTTAATAGGCCTGTCAGTAACTGGGCTGCTGCATTCTGCACCAGCTGCAGTATACAAAGGGTCTCTCTCATGACCCTGAAGTACAGAGAGTTGCAGTAGTCAAGCCTGGAGGTCACAAAGGCATGCATTAGTGTCAGCAGATCCTCGGGCAGAATGAGGGGCTTAATCTGTGTAATGTTCCACAGATGGTAAAAACCACTGCTGACCACAGATGTCACCTGATCTTCAAAAGTCAATCTGTTATCAAGGTTCACACCCAGATTTCACACCCTCAGAGAACCCAACACCGGAGCAGATCCCTATTTATTTTAAATCCTCCTATTTTATGTTTTTTTTAATTTAGGGTGTCGGTTTCCTATTTCTTATTCCTTATTTACTAACTAACATACTAAGATGCCAGAAGAGTAGGCCTAACAGTCTTTCATGTCTGCTCGTTTAGTCAGCCCCCAACCTTGGAGCTGATCTTGCAGTCCCCCCCCACCCCATCGGGATTCTCCATTTCCAGCCCAGGATATTCCCCTTGTATTGGGCTTTACCAGCACAACCCTTCCCCTATACCTATCTCAACCCCTCTTGAACCCCTCCACAGTCTCTGCCTCCACTAGTCCTCTGGGCAGTGCATTCCATGGTTCCACCACCCTCTCAGTGAAGTAGCACCACCTCCTTTCCTGCCGAGTCTCCCTCCCTCCAGCTTCCACACATGCCCTCTAGTTGTCCCCTCCTCCTCCTTCTTTTGGAACACCCTGACTGAGCCTCCCCTATTTATCCCCTTCATGTACTTGAAAACCTCTATCATGTCCCCCCATCCCTTCTCTCCTCCAATGTGTACATATTGAGTTCCTTAAGCCTCTCCCCATAGGTCCTTTCCCCAAGGCCAGAGATCATTTTGGTTTGCTTCCTCTGGACCCTTTCCAGGAGTGCAATGTCTCTTTTTAAGTGTGGCTTCTAAAACTGCACACAGTACTCGAGGTGCAGACTAACCAAACAGTTATACAGAGGGAGTATCACTTCCCTCCTTCTGCAGGTAATCCCCCTAATGATGCTTCACAGCATCCTGTTGGCTTTGGCCGCTGCTCTCCTACAAGTCTCAGAGTTGTTTATCTTGACATCCACCATCACCCCCAGGTCCCTCTCGGCCATGGAGACTTGTAACATTCCCCCCCCAGGGTATATGCCTGGCCCACGTTTCTGGTGCCCAGGTGCAGGACCCTGCATTTCCCTGCATTGAACCTCAGTCCCTACTTCCTTGACCACCTCCCCGGAGCATCTAGGTCCTCCTGCACGGCCACCCTACCGTCCTCCCCATCCACAACCATTCCCAGCTTTGAGTCCTCCACAAAGAGACTCATTTCACTACTGATGCCCTCCCTTATGTCCAAGACATAGGTGTTGATCAGGAGGGACCCCATTAATGACCCTCCTTGGAGATGAGACTAACCTCCCAACCACTACCCTCTGGGTATGTTCCGAGAGCCAATTTCCTATCCATCTGAACATCTGTTTCCCCATCCCCATTTCCCCCAGCTTATCCAGCAGGCCCCCATGAGGAACTGAGTCAAATACTTTGCTGAAGTCAAGAAAGAGGACATCCACTGGCTTACCCTGGTCCAGGACACTCGTCACCCAATTGTAGAACTCCACAAGGTTTGTCTGGCACGATTTCCCTGGGACGAAGCCATGCTGTCTATCATCCAGGTACCCCAACATTTCCATCTTCTTTCACACCTTTATGCACATGCACATTAATATTGTTGCACTTATATTTATACATATATATGGGTGTTAATGACCAGTTTGCTATACTATAAATTATTAGTACATAATTTATCAAATTTAAGCACTGTCACTTCAAATAACTGCTTTAAAAGGAAGGTGGTTGCACCTGTGGGACACTTTCTGAGGAAGCTTCTGCGAAATTGGAAGACATCTTGTGGGGGACCAGCCTGGTTGTTGCCAGACCTATGTATCTACACTTGGCGGTTTGCACTTTTTTCTTTCTGAATAAACTGCCTATATTTTTTAGCAACTTTGCTTGTGGACTTGGTTTTTGGTGGGTTGTGCTGGAATGCTGTGCTTCTTATCTGATGAGGAAGCCTGATTAGAGTTAGGATCAGTAACCCCCCAGGATGGGAGTGGACATGGCAGTCTGTTCATTGGGTCACTAGGGCTATCAGTGTAGTTGCCAGAGGGAGGGAGGAGGGATAACTGAACCAGCTGTTCATAAGTAACTTAGGCATAGATCATTGTCCGATGTACTGAACCAAAATGTAATTTCTACTCTCTGGCACATAACAACAAGGGCATGTTTTCCCCCAGGGTAGTGCTTGCCCTGCCTGAGAGGATGCCACTATGCACAGATCTTGGAAGATCCAGGGCTCCAGAGAGCCCTATAAATGGAAGACAGGGTATTAGAAATGTGAGTGAAAGAAAAAAGTAACAGCAGCAGCAGCAGTGCACCTTAGAATCAAAGGACAGTACCATAGGAAGGGTGGGGCGGGTGGTGCACTGGCACTGGGCACAACTCTCAGAGGGGCGCAATTTTCAACTGAAGCTCATTTGTTTATTAATGTGCAATACCGCTTTCAACTTTTTTTAAATTTATTTTGGCTTGGTAAACTGTAATTATGTCTGGCTGTCAGTAGGGGTGCATCTGCGGATCAAGCACCAACAAGTCGGGGTGGGGGTCACATGAGCTGCAGACAAATAATTATGTGGTGTGGTGGTGCTGCGATGAGAAAGAGAGAAACTGTGGGTGGGCCAGTGCCACCCACTAGTATCTGCAAATGGGCGGCAAGCGAAAGCACGGAGAGGCGGTTAAACTTGGACACAGTGAGTGAGCCACCCGTCCCGGTTTTGCACGGATTGTCCTGTTTTTTTTTTATTGCCCTGACCCTGGAAATATGAAAATCAGACCGGGACATTCAAAGTCCCGGTTTTAGACTATCCAATATGTTTTCAGTGCAAAAGTCCTGGTTTCTCAGTAGAAAAGTCATTGTTTACTGTAATTCAGAGTAAACAATTACTTTTCTACAGAATTTAATCTTTTTATTTTTATTTATTTATTTTTTACCCAAAAATGTACCCGCGGACCAATGGACACCATCCCGGCAGTCACTGACACATTATTGGTCGCTAGGCAATGGGCGTGGGGGTGTCTTGTCTGCATCGCGCTGCCCTCCCTACTAGGTTGCTTCCCCAAATCAACGTTCTCAGTGACACTGACCGACAGTGATGTGACCTCTAGAGACTCCTCCTCATAGTGCAGAGCTGTGCTTCACTTGAGTCAGTTGATGTGTACATGGACAGCGAGTGTGACAAATGTGGCATCCGGATTTTGAAGAGTGAAGCTAGCACAAAAGCAGGCATTTTTTGGAGTGGTGGTGTGGTTGGTGGTTCGTGGACTGAATTTGCCCCCTTGGCTTGCCTAATGTTCATTGCCTGCTGCTGCCCCTGTCGATATCACCTGAACTTAACTGGCTGGGTGCCACACCATGCCAGTGATGCCAAGTTCTCTCCGTCACATCTGGTCTCTTCTCCCCGGCTGCCTGCTGCCATCTGTTTCTCTGTGCAGTGAGTGAATAAAGACAGGTGTGCACAGACATCACATCACCACCTTTTAAGCAAGTTTAAATGAAAATTTGATCAATTATTTTTTTTGAATGAATGGGAGCGGGAGGCAGGGAACTCTGGCCCAGCAACGGACCTTCGGGGGGGGGGGTGTTGCTTGCTGCTTCCAGAACCAGATGTGCATGGAGGGAATGCGTGACTGTAGCTAGCTATAGATAAGGTTACCTAACCTTACAGATGTTGCAGAATTGGGATTCTGGAGTCCTGAACCCCAATTTTGCAACATCTGTAAGGTTAGGTACCCTTATTTATAGGAGATGGGATGCTGACAAGTGACAGGCAGCCAGGAAATGGGGGGCTTTGAATATCCTTCTGAGTAGAGACAATGTTATTATTGAAAGTAAACCTAGAAATAGAGTGACTAGCAGGCAGCAAAAAAAGCAATAGACAGAGAGTGTATGTAGAGACAGAAGATTGGGAGAGCCGATAGACAGAGACGACAAAAAAAATCCAGGTAGTCAGATCCATCTTGAAGATTTTTACTGTAAGCAAATAAGCAAAGCAATGCAGTGCAGTACTGTAGTAGTCCATCTACAGTACAGTCTGTTGTACAAGTCTGTCGTCCCGGCAGCCTTCTCCCATGTGTCTGTGTGACTCTGAATTCCGTATTGAATTAAAATGAAAATTCATTCTTCTAATTTGTTTACTGTTTAGTTTGTTGTGTTTGTGTGACAGTGTCAATGAATGAGATGTGAGTGTGTTGTAGGTGGCACGTGGCAGTGGCAGCACCGTGGTTGGGGGGGGAACTTGACTGGAATTTGGAAAATGCACTGCACTTCAGTGATGTGGAAGAAGGATTGGATCTGATTTTTAATTTGATTGTGAAACTGTGCCAACCCGGTCGAGGGACCTGCGGCCCAGGCCTGACTCAGCTGTGACAATTTAGTAGTTCATGGGACTGGGACGGGGAGTGAAGAAGTTTGCACCCTCCAGTCTGCTGCTTGTGTACCGACTGACTGCCGTGGTGCGGGCGAGACACGTGGCACCCTCATTCCAGCCCACCACATTGTTTTATCTCCTCTTGACCTATGTTCTCCTGCACTCCAGTTCCACACTAGGTGGGCTCCCCCACCCCATGCTGTCTCTTATACTCCATGCAGGTGTGTGGTGGAGGGCCATTACAGACAGTCCCAGTCAGAGCAGAGCCTGCAGTCAGACCAAAGTCATACTGCTACTCCATTGCACTGCACTGACTAGTCTCCCTCAAGTTGGTTGGGACGTGCTTTTTTTCTTTATTGTACATCCAGTGGGACTGAGTGGCAGGTTACAGACACTGTGCAGACTGTGTTCTCTGAATGGCTGGCCGCATGACCCCCTGGAGATGGAGACGGGTCAGAAATCATGTCTAGCAACAGTCACATACAGAAGTAGCTGTGTTGTAATATTCAGTTTTCAGATGATTCCTCAGTCAGTAAGTATATGTGTATTTCCTTATGTCTCAATTCTGAAAATATAGAAAATTTCTATATCTTCAAAACTGAGACATTAGAAAATACGTGTACTGTGTTTTCCTAAGCCCAATTATCCCATTCAAATGTTCAGTATGCAGAAAAATAGTTTGTCACTCATACCCATGAATGCTGCAAGAATCATGCATCTGCATTGCTTTTAATACCCTCCCCAATAGATTGACACATTTCCAGGGACCATGCCCCAACCCAGACCTCAAAAACATAGCTGCAATGCCCCCTCCTTAAAGAAAACTATAAAGAAAATACAAAAATAGTGCCTGTCTGAATGTGTTGCTAGCCAGCCAGAGACTCCTGGCTTAGTAGGTAGCACATCCACCTCTAGACCAGAAGGTTATGGGTTCTATGCCCACACCGGGATTGGACTTGTACCTAAAATGCTGGCATCAAAGTGCAGTAGTAGAGGGTGCTATATTGCTGGGGTGTGCCATCCTTTGGATGAGACGTTAAACCGAGGTCCCTTCTACCCATCCTGGTGCTGTCCTGGTGGGTGTCCAGGTAGAAGTAAAAGAACCCAGGGCATTCTTCCCAAAGAGTAGGGGACATTCCCAGTGTCCTGGCCAATATTCCCCTTCCTGTTAAACGGTTCATGCAATTGTCCAGGCTGTGTGTGGGTGTTGATGTGTGATATGGCTGCTACTACACATTCAGTCACTTCACTAGCAGTCTAGCATTGCTTGTAAAGAACTTTGGGATATACTGTGTATGAAAATTGCTATATAAATACAGGTTACTGACCTGTAACAGGAGTTCTAGGAATGGTATATGTTGTTCATCCACACTGTCTGATACAGGTGAGTAACCTGTATTTCTAGGGACATGGATATGTTGTTCATCCACACTGTCTGGCAGGTATCCTTGCCACTTTAAATCTTGCCGGAAGGTCTTCAAGCTGGCTCCTCCCACCCACCCGGGTGGTAAAACTCTCGGCTCTACCCCATGATGCCAGATCTGGCCCGCTGGAAGCTCAGGTTGTGCGTTGAAGCCAGGGAGGTCGGGTGGGTCGTGTGGATGAACAACATATACCATTCCTAGAACTCCTGTTACAGGTGAGTAACCTGTATTTCTAGGGACATGGATATGTTGTTCATCCACACTGTCTGGCAGACTCCTAGCAGTTCTCCGGGAGGAGGGATGCAAGGCGCACACCCTGATACTTACCTGGGAAAGAGACTGGAGAACCGAGGCCCCAAAACCAGCATCCCAGCGTGACTCAAGGTCGATGTGGTAATGGGTGATGAAGGTGTGTGCTGACTTCCAGGTAGCAGCCCTGCAGATTTCCTGGATAGGGACATCCCTGGAAGCAGCCACCGATGCAGCAGTATGGCAGGTAGAATGAGCTCTTATCCCTCTGGGAGGCTCCATGCCCACCAACTTATAGCAGAGATCTATGCAGGAGGTGACACACCTGCCTATCGTCCGCTTGGCTGCAGGTCTGCCAGGTGCGGCTTCAGCGTAGGTGACAAACAGCTGGTGAACCTCTCCCTGAATTTCAGCCATGCGCTCCTTATAGTAAGTTGAGCGTCCTTCTAGGGTCCAGAGTATGGAGCCTATATTCGGCCTCCGAGGTGTGATTGGGGTAGAACATCGGCAGAGTCAACACCTGATTAAGGTGAAACTCCGATACCACCTTCGGAAGGAATTTCTGGTGGGGGCGGAGGACAACCTTGTCCCTGTGGAAGACCAGGTAAGGAGACTCGATGCAGAGCGCCTGGAGCTCTCCCATCCTTCTGGCTGACGTAATAGCCACCAAGAACGTGGGTCTTCCATGACAGGTGAGAGAGTTCACACCTGTGCATTGGTTCGAATGGCTTGCCCATGAGCTTTGCCAGTACCAGCAGTAGTTCCCACGGAGGTGGAGATTCTCGCACCAGAGGGGAAATGTGATCAAGGCTTTGGAAAAAGCGCCAGACCACCTTCTTCTGTGCCACCGACTGCTTCCTGGCCCACACCCGGTAAGCAGAGATGGCTGCCAGGTGCACCTTAAGGGTCGTCGACCTAAGCCCTTGCTGAGAAAGGGACCAAAGGTAGTCCAATATGCTTGCCAAGGAACAGGAGGAAGGGTCCAGGCCCTTGCCCTGACATCAAATGGAAAATCTTTTCCATTTGAAGGCGTAGCATTTTCTGGTCGACTCCTTACTGGACGCCTCAACTATGTTGAGGACCTCGTTGGAAAGACCCAAGGCCTGGAACGCTAGCCGCTCAAGAACCAGGCCATCGGGTGCAGGAATTGAAGGTCCGGATGGAATACCTTCCCCTGATTGACTGAGAGCAGGTCCGGGCAAGCTGGAAGCTGCCTCAGGAGCCTGGAGCTGAGGCTGAGGAGATCTAGGTACCAGTACTGGCGGGGCCAGTCTGGGGCTATCAGAATCACCTGCGCCTTGTCCCTCCTTGCTTTGAGCAGCACCTTGTGCATCAAGGGGAACAGGGGAAAGGCGTAGAAGAGGACTGGGGTCCACGGCCTCGAGAAGGTATCCCCCCGCAGCGATTCCTGCTGGGGGCCGGCATGGAACAGCCTCAGCTTCGCATTCTCCCTGGAGGCAAACAGGTCCACCTGAGGTGTGCCGCAATGGGAGAATAGATCTTGTACTATCTCCGGCAGGAGAGACCACTCGTGGGACGCAGCCCCTATCTGGCTTAGGGCATTGGCCAGGGTGTTGGAGGCTCCTGCAACATGAATGGCTAGGAGATCCACCTCCAGGCTGCGCACGAGTGACCAGATGTGGAGAGCTTCCTTGCATAGAAGCATGGAGCGCGTCCCACCCTGGCGGTTTAGATAGTACATGGTCGTGGTGTTGTTCGTCTGGACCCGGACCACTTGACCCTGAAGAAATGGAGCAAAGGCAGTGAGAGCTAGGCAGACTGCTCGGAGCTCCAGCAGGTTGATGTGGCATCAGGACTCCCGCAGGGACCAGAGGCCGTGCGCTCGGTGTTCCCCCAGATGGGCACCCCAACCCATCAGAGAGGCTTCGGTCGATAGAGAGACTGTTGGCTCGGGGCGGACAAACGGGATGCCCTCCTGCAGATGAACTGGAACAGTCCACCACTGGAGAGCGTTCCACATCCCCTGGGTCACCGTCACTAGCTGGTCCAATGGATCGCAGCATTGGGACCACTGGCTGGCCAGCCCCCACTGAAGGGGGCGCATGTTCCAGCGGGCCCAATGGACCACGCTGGTACAGGCCACCATGAGACCCAGGAGGCACAGGAAGCCCCGGGTAGGGCGCAATTGCCCAACCAGAAATGATTGGGCAAAGGAGGAAAGAACCTCAACCCTGTCCACCGGGAGCTGTGCCCTGGCTCAAAGACAGTCGAACTCTGCCCTGATGAAAAGAATCACCTGCTTCGGCTCGAGTTCCGACTTGGCCTCGTTGATGAGGAGGCCAACTTGAGAGCAAACCTGGAGGGCTAGATCTCTGGACCGCTCCACCTCCTGTCTGGAGGGGGCTGCAATCAGCCAATCATCCAGGTAAGGGTAGACCCAGACCCCTCGGCGCCGCAGGAATGCTGTCACCACTGCCATGCATTTGGTGAAGACTCTGGGAGCTGGAGATAAGCCGAAGGGCATGGCTTGGAACTCAAAAAAGGATCCCTCCACTCAAAAGCGAAGGAACCTTTGATGGGATGGACCGATAGGGATGTGAAAGAACACGTCCTGTAGGTCCTGAGAGCAGAACCACATGCTGTGTTCCAAGGATGGTATTATCTGAGCCAGAGTGACCATCCTGAAGGTTCGAGGCCTTAGGAACTTGTTTAGGTCGTGTAGGTCGAGAATGGGGCTCCAGCCCCCCATCCGTTTCGGAACCAGGAAGTACCTGGGCATGAACCCCGGGTTTGAGGGAGGGTCCTCCACCTCCCTTATCATCTCCTTCTCGAGGAGGAGAGTGATGTCAGCTCAGCGAGGCTTTGGACCCCGAGGCCCCTCGAGGTGTGACGGCTCTGAAGGGTGGGGCCTGCTCAAACTCCAGAGGCAGGCCCTTTCCTACCACTTCCAACACCCACCGGTCTGTGGTAATAGCAGACCAGGTGGAAAGGAAGAACCGGAGCCGTCCCCCCAGGGGAACCTGGGGTGAGGTGACAAGGCTGGGGGCGACACCCCTCAACCCGTCACTGTGCAGGCTTGGAAGAGGGACCAGCCGAGGGACCACCTGGGCCTTTACCTCCCTGCTTCCTGGAGGAGGAAGCCACGGGCTTGGGTTTGGGACGCCAAGTGCGAGCCTGCTGGCCCTGGTGTTGCTGGGCCGGACGTGCTGGGGGCGCAGACGGACGAAAGGGCTTGGGTTGCTGTCTGCAGCCCTTGTCCCTCTGAGCAGATGAGACCGACTCCAAGGTGGCATTGGACTTTTTGATCCTCTGGAGGTGGCCTTCCACTCCAGGGCCGAAGAGGTCGGTCCCCAGGAAGGGGACATCCACCAATTTGTGCTGGGTATCCGCTGTGAAGGTGGATATCCTCAGCCATGCCCGACGGCGCATAGCCACTGCAGCCATGACTGACCTGGTGCATGAGTCTCCAATGTCCAGAGCAGTCTGAAGTTGCTGCTTGGCCACTGCCCTGCCCTGGTCCCGCACCTGCCTAACCGTGGTCTGCAGGTCAGCCTGGAGATGACGGACTACCTCGTCCAGGGGAGCCCAACAGGGCATGGGAGAAATGTGCCATAAGCAGGGCCGAGCTTGCCTGATGAAGGCCAAGGGAGGACGCAGCATAGACTTTTCGCCCGGCATAGTCTAATTTCTTGGACTCCTTGTCAGGAGGTTTGTCCACGTCCCTAGCATTTCCGGCACACCGGAAAACGCTGTCGGTAACTAACCCCTCGGCTGAGGGATGTTCCGAGAAACTGGACAGGAAACCGGCAGGGACCGCATACTTCCTGGCCATCCTGGCCGAAGGTGCAGGGCAGGAAGTAGGGTGCTGCCAGAACTCCAAGGCCGGGCCCACGATGGCTTCAGCCACAGGAAAGGCCTCCATAGGGGAATCCCCTCGGTCCAATATCTCCATGAGGGGGATACTTGGCCCGCTTGGATACGGGCTTGAGCTGCATCCTGGTGGACTCCGAGATGAGCCTGAGCAACCCCAGGAAGGACGAAGGGTTGTCGTCCAGTGACTGACCTCCAGAGGACTCCAAGTCCACTCGCTTGGAGAAAAGAGAGGAATCGTCGATCGGACTCAGAAGAGTCTGCAAAGATCTGCCTCGGGCCTGAGCCACCCTCCACCTGCCGAGGGCGATCGGGAGTGAGGGTGACCGACAGCCTATGGGGCAGTCCCTGAGCCGACCGAGAGTTCTTGGTTGGAGCCCCAAATAACGGCTGTGGAGGCGGAGGTTCCACCGGAATCGGTGGGGCAGCTGGTTTTGGCCGAACAACCGGCCTGGGAACAGGCTTCTCTTGTAAAACGAGGGGTTGTTTCAGCCGCTCCGGTGACAGCCACTTAATGGCCGGGGAAGGCGACGGCGTCAGCTTGTTCCCGGTCAGAAGGAGCTGTTGCCACATGAGGTCCCCGTACGAGCCGACATAACTTACGCCGAAGCTCCTCACATCCGAGGAGGAGGATGGGACATGGATGGCACTGCTTACTGCAGTGCCGGACCGAGACCGCCATGATGGCAGGATTGGCTGGACCGCCAGCAGTCTGAGACTGAGACCGAGAACCTCAGCCTTTCTGAGGACGGTGCAGGAGGGACGGTGGAACCGCTCCCTACCTCAGCTCGGAGGGTTCGCCCGAGGGCTCAGGAACCGGAGGCACTGGTGCCTGCGGGATCTCAACTCCACTGCAATCTAGGAGAGGATTTTGACTTTGTTAGCCCATTAACCCGCTCCAACGGGTTGAGAAAGATCTCGACTGCATCAACAGGAGTCTCGGTCAACTGACCTGATGGGGACACCGTGAGACCAGTGGCGAGCTTCGAATGATCGACCGAGTCGATGGCTGACAACTTCGGAGAGGGACCTTTCCGCTCCCAAGAGCGTAGATGGAGGGACTTACCCTTGTCTTTCTTCTTGGACCTAGAAGAAGGTCCAGCAGACGTTGGTCCCTCTCCTCTAGTGGAGAGGGACAGACAAAGCTCCTTAAAGGAAGCTGTGTAAGAGGAATCCAGGGAGAGCGGGATAAATGCCACAGTCGAGGAAGATGCAGCCCGCGCCGCCTCCTCTTCGAGGGTGATCATCTGCTCTAGCTGATCCGCCAAGCCCGCCGCCTCAGAAACCACCGACCAGGCCTCTTTTGACTTCTCCGGAGGAAAACATTTCTCGGATGCCCCAGTTGTAAAAGGGCAGCACGATCTTCGAGGACGTAGGCTGAGAAGGAAGAGCACAGGTCGCAAGCCTGTGGGTCATGCTCAAGGCCTAAACAGTAGACACACGTGGAGTGTGGATCCATCCGAGACATCTTCTGCCCGCAAGGGCATCTCCGAAAACCGGGAGTCGATTTGTCGATCGCAGCCACGAGGGATAGAAGACCGAAGTCTATAAAAACTTTTAAATTCGGAAACCGAAGAATTAGGAACCAGTCTTATACGCAGAGCGTTAAGGAGGGAACCTGAGCTTCCAAGCGGTAAGGAAGATCTGGCATCATGCGGTGGAGCCAAGAGTTTTACCACCCGGGTGGGTGGGAGGAGCCAGCTTGAAGACCTTCCGGCAAGATTTAAAGCGGCAAGGATACCTGCCAGACAGTGTGGATGAACAACATATCCATGTCCTGAGAAATGCTGATTCTTCTTCCCACACCTCAGATTCATGGCAGCAACATTTTCTCTTAAATCAGGGGTAAGGACCAACCATGTAGCAAAGTATATATTTTTTCAAGAAAAACCCCAAAACTCACCACAGAGCTGAGTATATAAACCCTCCAGAGCTTCTGGCTCTTTTCGGAAGAAATTTGTCTCTTGCCCAGGGCACCAAAATGCCTTCCTACGGCTCTGTCAAAGGAAGGAGGTAGGTAATCCTGGTAAACTGACTGACATTATAGTTTATGACAGTAAATGTCAGACATAGATTCAAAGGGCAGTAATCTTGGTAAACTTGGTGACATGATAGTGTAGGATAGTGGATGTCAGACACGTCTGCAGCAAATGGAACATGGACAAATGAATGATTATGGGAGATGACGTGAACATGTGAGAATAATGCCCTCCCAGGCTGTGTGCCCCACGACAGCTTAATAAATGCACCCTGCAGAATCCAGGCTCCCAGTTTGGGCCTCTTTTGTGTGTAGTTTCATTGTTTCTGGTGCCCTCACATATGCATTGTTTACCCTGTCCCCACTCACCTTGAGCTATGGTGGCAAGATAAAAGGAAGGTACAGGTTTTTATGGTGTAGGGTGAGTACTCCTCTGGATGAGAAAGGCCACCGTATACCCCAGACATATCCCTTAAAGAAAGAAAATTCTCCCAAAGGTGTACAGTACAGGTTTAAATATTAAGATATGAAAGACTGACTTTCATTGAAGACGTGATCGCTAAGTCTACCTTTCTGGCAACTTCTTGAATTCTTGATTTAAGCAACAATGCAGTGCAATTTGATCATCGGTGTTGGTACCAGTCCCTATATAACTACATTAATGGAAAAAAGATAACTCTTTACATATTTCACCTAGGTAAAGCAAGTTGAGTGTGATGAATGTTCTGTGGTTTCCAAGTAACAGAGTTTCACAAGGTGTTCACTGGGAGGGAGACATGTCTGCTCAAATAGAGGAGATCTTTATCAGGGCCTGTGCCTTGACCAGAAAATGCCCCCATTTTAGCTCAAAAAGAAACAAACTCTAGTCAGAGCCACAATGGCTGATAATGCTTAATGTGATAAGAGATTTATTTATTTTCAAAGATTTTACGAGGAAAGACATACTGAGCTTGTAACAGCTTGTTTTCAGATGGGTCCTGTGGAAAAAATAAAAGATACAAAAATACAGAATATGAAGTTCACAGACATGGAATAAGAGTAGCACAGATAAAGAGGACAATTATGTCTAAGAATAAATTGACAAAAAAAAGTTTCCAAGCAATACGTTGTGGAACTGACCAAAGATCAATTAAATAGTTATTAACGTATCAAAATAAAAACTAGGGAAATGACTGACACTGGGGAAGAGATATAGACATAATGTGTGACTTAGCTGTATTACTGTGAGGTAAAATCCTTTACTGGTCAGTCTGCCTTCTCTTTCCACTTTCCTAAACTTTGGAACTCTCTCTCCTCCCTAACCATTCGTTCTGCCTCTTCCAAACACCCTCTTTCCTCTCTGCTCCATGATCACACCACTACCGCCTGTGTCTGCCCTTGAGTCATAGCCCTTCCTTTAACAAATCATGGGAGGATAGGGTGGCACCTGAGGACTGGAGAAGGGCAGATGTGATTCCCCTTCACAAATGTGGGATCAGGGCAGAAGCAGAAAACTGCAGACCTGTTATTTTAACCTCAGTGATAGGGAAAATGATGGAATCACTTCTGAAGGAAAGAATTGTGTAGTACCTAGAGGCCAGACGGGCACACAACCCAAGGCAGCATGGATTCACAGGGGGAAGGTCATGCCAGACGAATCTAATAGATTTCTTTAACTGGGTGACCAAAGTAGTAGATCAGGGAGGGGCTGTGGACATGGCCTACCTAGACTTCAGCAAGGCATTTGACACAGTCCCACACAAAAGATTAATATACAAGTTAGCCAGCCTGGGAGTGGGTCCCAAGATGATAGCCTAGATAAAGAATTGGCTGGAGAATACAACACAGAGGGTAATAGTAAATGGAGTCCATTCTGAAGAAAGGGGGGTTACTAGTGGGGTACAGCAGGGTTCAGTATTAGGACCGGTCCTCTTCAGTGTCTTTATAAGCAACATTGCAGAGGGACTGGAAGGAAAAGTATGTCTCTTTGCAGATGACACAAAGATCTGCAACAGAGTTGATGCACAAGGTGGGGTGGAAAGGATAAGAAGGGACTTGGCAAGGTTGGAGGAATGGTCAAATGTATGGCAGCTTAGATTCAATGCTAAGAAGTGCAAGGTAATGCACCTGGGAAACAAAAACCAAAGGGAAGAGTACACAATGGGGGGTGAGATACTAACAACAACAAAAATGGAACGGGACCTGGGGGTAGTCATATCAAATGACTTAAAGGTGGGCAAGCAATGTGAGAGGGCAGTAAGGAGGGCTGGGGGGATACTGGGATGCATAGGGACAGGCATCACCAGTAGAAAACAGGAAGTTGTTATCCCTCTGTACAGACTGCTGGTGAGACCCCATCTGGAGTACTGTGTGCAGTTCTGGAGACCCAATCTCCGCTAGGACATAGACAGGATGGAAGCTGTCCAGAGGAGGGCAACTAAAATGGTGCAGGGTCTGCACCAGAAGACATATGAAGAGAGACTAAAGGAGCTTAATATGTATAACCTCGAGGAAAGGAGGGAGAGGGGGACATGATAGAAACTTTCAAGTACCTCAAGGGAATCAACAAAGTCCAAGAGGGTAGCATCTTTCAAAAAAAGAGGTGTGCAAGAACAAGGGGGCACAATTTGAAGATGGGGGGCAGCTCAGAGGTAATGCAAGGAAGTATATTTTTCACAGAGAGGGTTGTGGATGCATGGAACAGCCTTCCGGAGGAGGTTGTGGAGTCAAAAAAACAGTTGTTGAATTCAAGCATGCATGGGACAGTCATAAGGCAATTCTAGGGGGTGGGGGTAGAAAGAAGTAGGTTGCTGGTTAACTAGGATCTGCAGCTTATCCATTAGGTAGGGAAATGGGCTGACTGGGTGGGCCAAGCGGTCCTTATCTGCCATCAAATTCTATGTTTCTATGTTTCCCCGCTCTTCAGTTTACACTCTTCCCCTCTTTCTCCATGACTACACTGCTCCCTCCTGTGGCTGCCCTTGAGTCATAGCCCTTTCCCGCTCCTCAATTTACCCTCTTTCTCCTCCTCCTTGACCCTCCATCCACCTCACCAACCCTCCTCCCTCACTTGTCTGCACTTTCTCTTCTCCCCCATCTGTGCTCCTTCCTTCAGTGCCCTATTCCCAGGTGCCCTCACCACTAAAAAGCACTATTGCTTGTATCCATGGGACAGATTCCCCGCTGTGTCCTTGTAAAATGTTTGCACATAATTTTACATGTCTGATAAACATCACTTATGTTCATTTTGTATTGTTTCATTGATATCTCTGTATGATGCTTTATTGTATAAGTTCTTGTTCTATGTTGTTCTTCCACCTCTCTTCACCCTTCCTCCAGGAAGCATCTGGAAATTAGTTATTTTTCATCTCAGTGTGTCTTTCATGGTGAAACCTTTGAAATAAATTAATACAAAATGTGAAAGTCCCACATTTACACCACAACAGTAAAAGAAACAAAACTATAAACATCAAGGTAATGCAGTGAACAGTTTTTGGTTCTGGACTTACACCCCTCCCCCCCTTGAAAATGCACACAACACACACACACACACACGTAGCTGATACAACAGTTGTGCACACACATAGGGTATGAGTGTCATTAGCTGGATAGGGCAGATACAAAGTGTTATTTTCAATGGGATACAGCTTTGACACATTTTTCTAATGCAGTTAGTAGTTAGCACAGGTAAAATGCAGAATCACATTTTACAGGGGTCCTGCCTTTATAAATTTTTACAATGTAATTATCAAGGATATGTCAGTTAACATGCTGTATCTCATTTTCAGTGACATTCTGATTGTACCTATTGTAACGCTAGCAGATCTGGGATGCCTTAAATGAGTTGGCTCCATCACAGCCTGTATGTATTTTTACTGACCAGCTACTCTACTTTATCTGTTTTTGGCCAGCAGGGAGATGTGAATTGCACTGAGTGCACATATTAGTGCCTCATTTCTAGGGCTGTGGGCAGAGCCTACAGCTGTTTTCTGATCGTAGCTCTAAAAATGGCTGATTGTGGAACCTTCCATTGGACTTTTGGAAGTATCCTTCCAAAAGTCCAACAGAACTTGAAACACTCCGCCATGATTGACCGCTATGGAATAACAGCTGCACTATTTCAGCTGTTACTTCTGCATTCTGTGGCATGAACTGCGCATGCGTGACTTACGTGCATGTGCAGTTCTGCTGGCACTGTCATATTATGAATGGCAAAATGCCATTTGCCGCAACTGCGCATGCATGAGTGCCGTGCATGTGCAGTTGCGTCGCTGCTGCCACCAGCACCGGCAACAAAGAAAACACTCTGACCTCGGGGTCCTCAGTCCCCGTGTTGGCATTATGTACCTCCCCCCATTTATGTGGCACACTGGGAGCCCACCCAGTGTGCCCAACTGTTTTCTTACCCCTGCTGACATCAGGCTCCTCAATCCCCATGTCGGCATTATGGCATCCCCCCCACTCATGTGGCACAACAAGAGCCCACTCCAGTGTGCCCAAATGTTTTTTTCCCCTGCTGACATCAGGGTCCCCATTTCCCATGTCAGCATTATGTCACCCCCCCACTCATGCGACACACTGAGTGCCCACCCCAGTGTGCCCAAATGTCTGCTTTTTTTTATTTACCTGTAAATACATGTCAGGTAGGTCCCAATCAGTCTGTATTGGCTCGGCTAGATCCACCTCATTTCCTTTCACCAGTGGAGTCCCCCAAGGGTCTGTACTCGGCCCGCTGCTGTTCTCTATCTTTCTCAATGACCTGCCTGCTGCCTGCCCTCAAACGGCTATCCATATGTACGCAGATGATACGGTGCTGTTTGCCTCTGGCCCATCCACAAGTGCCATGACAGCCTGTCTACAGAAGGACTTTGACTCCATCCAACATTGGTTCCTCTCTACCCAACTATTCTTAAACTCAAAAAAAACAGTCTCCCTCACGTTCGGCTCTCGGGCCAAACTAACCCGGCTTACTGCACCACCCACGTTCTACACTCTGGACAGCTCACCACTAGAGGCCTGCACTTCATATCGTTATCTCAGTTTCTGGTTAGCTCAGCACCTTGACTTTTCAGTGCATATAGACACTCTACACAAAAAATTGCATCCCATGCTGGGAGCCCTCTACCGGAACAAGAATTGCATTCCTCTACCAATCAGACTAGCAATAGTCCAAAAAATGATCCTCCCGATTATGGATTATGGTGATGTTGTCTACTGTGCCACCCCCCCAAACTTCCTTAGCTAGGCTTGATCCCCTCTTCAACTCCTTCTGCCGGTTCTCTTTGGACCATTCTCCCAATACCCGTCATTGTGACCTCTACCAGTCCTTGGACCTCCCCTCTCTACATGACTGACAATTGCTTTACTGTGCTAGAACCTCTGCCAAGTTCTGGTCGCAGACACTCCCTTCCTACCTGTCATCCTCCCTAACCGCCCTCTCCCCACCTGCCTACACTCTCAGAAACATGGACTCTAGGCTCCTGCACATTCCACACAGATTCGCCCAGTCTGGCCAGGCTGCTTTCAGCTTCAGGTTGCCCAAATTATGGAACTCCCTGGCAGCCGATATTAGACACACCACAAGTACTCCACAACAGAATGCCCTTCTTAAAACGCACTTCTCTACCAACTGCTCCTGTCCCCCCCCCCCATCTCAGTTCCTAACTACCAGCTGTTATCACCAGTCTGGTTGCTCCATTTTCGGTCTGCACCTAATGTTATTATAATGCTAATGAAAATGTGCCTACTCTATTGTATTATGACTGCCTCATCCATTGTTTGTCCCAAACACATTATGTATGTTTTTATTTCTTCTGTATTACTGTTCCATTGTAAACTCCCTACCCCCAGGGCGCATCTGGAATCGAGCGGTACCCTGCTCAGCATGCCTTCCTGGTAAATCTCTTAAATAAATAAATAAAGAAAACAGTCCCCTAAAGTGTTTTTCTGGGGGGGGGGTATCTGTAAAAGAGAAAATGGTCCCTCATCATCTCCCCAGTCCCCCTCCCCACTGTCCAACTGAGCACCCACCACCCCACTGTCCCATACCCCATACTTACCTCCGGAAGTTGGCACTGTCATCTTCTCTCAACTGGGACATGTCTGCACTCTTCAAAGGCAAACCCCAAACTGAAGAATCAAAGGTAAGCATGCTATAATGCCATTCAATGGTGTTTTCAACTTATTTTGATAAATAAGCCATTTTTTGGAATTTTGACCCCAGATTTTCAACATGGGGTTCCTGGGACCCCACTTCATGAAAACTTTCACTTTCATTTTGTTACTTGTTCCTGAAAGGTAATTTCATGGTCACTACACAGAATAACCTTTCAGGACCAGTTCATGAAATGACAGTGGCACTGTTCATGAGATGGGGTCCCAAAAAGCCCATGTTGCAAATTTGGTGAAAAAAGTCCAAAAAATGACTACGTTGCAAGTGTGCATTGTGCAGTTTCTACACACGCTCCTAACTTTGCCAATTTTTAATCTTTCCCTCCACATTTTCAACATTGCCATTTTTGCACACCTTCTTTTAAACAGTACAGCTGTCATTTATCACATCCTGCCCAAAATATGTTTTCTCACCTATGGTACAGAATAGCACAGTTGCTCTGCAAAATCACCTTTTGAGACAAGTGGACAAAATGATACTGGCACTCTTCATGAGGAGGGGTCCCAAAAAGGCCATGTTGAAAATTTGGTGCAACTCCTCCAAAAAATGGTTAAGTTACACCCGGGCATTCAATAATTTATATACACACATGTAACTTTGCTCACTTGGCAGCTTATCACAGCCCTATCAGCTCTGGCCAGAATTTTTTGCTTTTGGGGGCTGTGGTCAGACATGCTTGGGGCACTCACACTTTGTTCCAAACACATTTGAGTATAGCAAATGTAGTGAACTCTGCTCATTTGCACTCAGGAAAGGGACTTTGCAAGGGGCAGCCTGATACCTTTTAATATGGGGTTATTACTCTGTGTTGTTCTGGTTTCCAATTCTGGGTTTGTCTACCTATTTGTGTTTCAAGCTTTTAGCCACTGACTGTATTGATTTTAGCCACTGACTGCCATGCCAGCAACCCGGGTTCAAGAATGGATTTGAGTCACTTGGGGGCTGGTCTGAGAAGGAGGGCAGACAACTGTGTGACAAGGAGAAGAATCTAGGTGACAGCACCATGGAACAGCATGGGAAGGGACCCAACACCTGGATGCCTGAAGTGTCTCCATGGAAGCAGAGTATACACATGCCTGGGCCCAATAGGGTAGAAAATAGGAGGAAAAGCCCTCCCACTGTAGACCAGTGATGGCCTGCTCTCTTGAAGGCCCCACACTGATAACTAGGCACCTCTGATCCAAGGTCCTGTGGCAGGACAATCATAAAAGGAAAGGCCCGGAGAAGGTGGGTGATGGGGCTCGAAAGACTGGCCCAGATGGGGGCCAGTCAGGGTGCTGAAGGAGATAAACAGCTTTGTAGAAAAAAAGTATTATAATTTAGTATGCATTCTCAATGCATGTAAAATGTATTCTTCTCCCACCTCCTCTCTCTCTTTTTCTCTCTCTCTCTCTATATATGTGTGTGTATATACTACAAAAGAACCCCAGAGCAAATGCACTGAGGTATGGGTTATCCTGGAGGATATTGGCCATATAGCCAAATTTTAAAGCAAACACAAATTGCACACACCCCAATAATGCAAAGCATCATGGGAAACATAGGCAAATGCCCATTAATTAATTTGGACTGGCTCAACTTTAAGCAAAATGGCATGGTGCTGAAAGGCCTCACAATACAATCAGCAAAAGCTGAGAACAGCAGACACAGACATGTGTTTAATCCTCATTTGGACTCATCAGTGTGCCATATCTCTATCTCAGCCCAGGAAGAGGAAGCCAGCCACACTATAAGGAATCTTATTTAGTTGGGTCAAGGGCAGCCCAAAGTAGAGAGAGAAAATAACTGCATAAGAACCCCAAAGCAAATGCACTGAGGTATGGGCTATCCCGGAGGATACTGGCCATACAGCCAAATTTTAAAGAAAACACAAATTGCATATACCCCAATAATGCAAAGCATCATGGGAAACATATGTAAATGCCCATGAATTAATTTAGACTGGCTCAGCTTTAACCAAAATTGCATAGTGCCAAAAACTGCATATGCTTCCCATGGTGCTTTGCATTATGGGGGTATGTGCAATTTGTGTTTTCTTTAAAATCTGACTATACAACCAATATCCTCCGGATTGCTGATTGTATTATGAGGCATTTCGGCACCATGCAATTTTGCTTAAAGTTGAGCCAGTCCAAATTAATTCATGTGCATTTGCATGTGCTTCCCATATTGCTTTCATTATTGGGGTATGTGCAATTTGTGTTTTCATATATATATATATATATATATATATATATACACACACACACACATATATACACAAACACCCCCTCAGTCTCTCTTTCCTTCCTCCTCCCCCCACTAAAAGGCTATATTTAGGCCTATCCACGAAGACAAATGCGACTTTAAACAAATTATTGAAAAATACTACCCATATCCCCAAAAGCCTGTGACACATCTGAGCTCTATTTCTGCAAGGCATAACTGGATTGGATTGCATTATTTCTGATTACAGTCCATTAAAGATCAATGGCAAATGTATTTTGGTGAAATTGAGCTACAAGGATAGGCACATTTCCAGTGGGATAAAAATCATGTGAAGAAACACTGTGTTTCATATTTTTGTCATTTTTTTTAACATTTAGCTGTAAAATGTTATTTTAAATGCCATTAACTACACTGTAACTGCACTGTAATTACTGTGCAGTTAGGTGTAACTACTATGTAGTTGTTAACTAGTTTCACATTTGCGTGTTGTGTAGTTACACATAATTTGACTGAAGTAACTACACTGTAACTGCACTGTAACTACTATGTAGTTAGCTTGTTTCACATTTGTGTGTTGTGTACTTACACAATTTGCATGAAGTAACAGTTACATGTGCTGCTGTCTCCCTTTCAGCACAAATCAATTAATTCTGACAAGTATAACTACACATTTAATAGCTGTTGCAAAGTGTAACAGAAAATTTGTTATGCAACTACCACTGTATCTCTTCTGGCATTATGTAAATTGTTCTCACAAAGGCAACGACACACATAATAGTTACCGCAATTTGTAACAGTAAATCTATTGTGCAACCACTATGTTACTACTTTTGGCATTAATAAATGTGTTCTCACAAGTGTAACTACGTATGAATACAGTGCTTCTGCACTGGTTCAACAGTCTATGTCTAGCTGACATTTATTTAAAGGATACTCACACAGAAAACTTAAAACTGTAATCAGAATGGTAACTAAAATATGATTACACTGTAACTTCAGTCTACTACACTAAAATACACTGACTATCAGCTCTGTGGGTGGTAGTAATGTGGGGTATAACCACAGTTATCCATATATAAAAAATGATGACCAGTAATTAAATATAGATAAGAAACATAAAATAATATGTTATTTTTGTTATTATTTCTTGTGTAGCTATCTATCTGTCTATCTATGCATAATACGTGTATATTTCTGGTGTCTAGTGGTACCCCCACTTTCTGGTTTTCATCCCTGTAATATTTCTTTCCTTGGTGTCTACTGGCACACCCCACTCTCTGATTCCGCTACACATAAATAATTTATGTATCCCAGGTGTCTGATGGTGCCCTCCATCCTCCCATGCCTGACCCAGTAATACTGCACTTTATCTCTGATGTCTAGTGTCCCCTCCATCATCTTCCAATGGCCATTCATTTTGTTATATATATATATATATATATATATATATATATATATATATATTAGAGGCAAGAAACTCCATTTAATGCATCAGTTAGGGTTGTTCCACAGTGACAAAAGCGAGGAAATTTGGTGTTAGGGTTGAAAGTCCCCCTTGGACCCCTCTAGCCCACCCCCCAACTGGCATCAGGGTGCGTGTTGGGGTCATCAGCCCTAACTCTCACCCCATCACATGTGTAAAGAAGGTGAGCACAAAAAACACAGTTTCTGGAAGAGGAATTGGGGAGAATTAACCAGCAACTGGATATTGCACTGGTACAGCGTGATGATGACTGCAAACGAAAATGATCAGCAGCTTCCCCGATGTCGGACACCTCTTTGGGTCCTATGAAGGTCTTGGCTTCTGCAGAAACTGTAACTCCACTTCCTGGTCAGGAAGAAAGGCCCCCACAACTTGACTGGAGTGAGGGAGATGACGTCAGATGGTCGCCGGAGAAAGCGCTCTCCTCAGCAGGATGGACGTCCCCTTCCCGTGGAGTTTGGCAGCCCGATCCGGCATTTTCACCGGTTGGATTAGCAAATCCATTGGCTTCTTCTCCAGCTATGGTTTCCGGAGGGTCAATAGCTTTTTCAGGCACTGTTTGCTCTGGCGATTTGAAGATGCAGCAGGGGAAGGGGGTAGAACTTGAGCCTCCACAAATTGATCAGAGGGATTCCCCTCCGGAAGAAACGGCATCTTCTGATGCAGGACCCCCCCACCTATGCAAGTTATTTTCACAAAACCATCGATCTGGCAAAACGTAAGAACGTGGTGCGGTTACGGTATGTGGGACATAAGGATTCGGCACCAGATCGATTTCAAATGGGGAAGGTTTTACTTAAACAGTCTTTAGGTTTTTCCCCTTCAGAGGTGTATGCCTTAATTCATGCACCAGGAGAAAGTTCTTTTGGCGTTAGTTTCCGGACTCCAGCTTTGCTGAAAAAATTATGGGGTAGATTTTCTAATTTAAAAACTAACCCACTTTGGGTAGACTTTATTGTAATACCTTTGACTGAGCAACCATTTCGGGTTATTACTATTCTTTTTCGTAATGAAGGGGTAAATGTTACTGATGTGGTATACTGGCTAGAAAAGCGGTGTACTATTTAGGGGAATCCCTCCCCCATAATGGATGATGAAGGAGTCTGGACTTGGGGTTGGAAGTTTAAAATTAAATTACACCAATCTGATCAGGATGTTATCCATTTACCTGTTTTTTTATAGGTCATGACAAAGGTTTTTTGTTCTACCCTGGGCAACCAAGGATGTGTTTTAAATGTGGGTCTACCAGGCACATTAGTACAACATGTGAGGTGTTGAAATGTATCTATTGTGGGGAACTAGGTCATGTCAGTGCACATTGTTTTCAAGAACCTAAATGTAATCTTTGTGAGGAGGTAGGTCACGTATTTACTGATTGTCCTTGGGCAGCTAGGACTATGGATAATGTGGATTTTGAGGTTCAAGATTATTATATTAAAGAGGCTATTACTCCCACAGTTTTTTCTGAGCCTAAAACCCCTGGTGGTAGACAAGTGCAGCAGGTACCCGAAAGTAGACCCCCCTCCTGCCAGGCCCAACTCTATTAAATATCTTGCCTGTGGATATTTCAGCTCAGCCTGTTCCACAGATAGGTATGGGATGCCTCCCTTCCATCGGATTCTTTATCTAGTTCCCAAGATTTTGTGGTGGTTCATCCTAAGAGAGGGAAGGGTTCTAGGCCAAAGGTCTCTAAAAAAAGTGATAGAGCCCTTGGAGGATATAAATAATTGTGAGGTTTTACAGGATGGTCTCTCTGATCAGGAAACAGAAAATCCTGTAGTGGAGGGATGTCATCCTCTGGGTGAGGATTTGTTGCATCCAGGTGGATTAATGGTAGGTACTCCAGGGCCTAAAGCTAGTGGCAGGGTCACCCGAGCCTCAAGTAAAGTAAAGTGAGGAGAATTTGTTCTTTCTTTGGGTTTTTATGACTCCTTTCCTGGTATCAAGTTACGAATTGCATCTTTGAATGTGAATAGCATCCAGTCTGAATTTAAGAGACTGGCAACATATGGGTTTTTTCTGAAATCTGACTTGGATTGTGTATTTTTTCAGGACGTTCGTCTACATTCCTTATGTCTTATGGAGGCAGCCTCTGGAGGCTGGTTATGGGGGGCTAGTTATTGGTCTCAGGGGTCTGAGCAGTGTTCTGGGGTTGGGATTTTTTTTTTCACCAGTTAAAATAATCTGGCATTTAGAAATTGTGGAGGGATGGGCTTTATTGCTAGATATTGTATGGAAGAATTTACCCATGCTGCTACTGATCATATATGCACCCCAATTAAAATATGATAGGGTAAGTTTTTTTCACACCATACAACCTTTTTTATTTACCAATATGCCAGTAATCTTTGCTGGGGATTTTAATTGCACCTTCCCTCAGGCTGGAAGTAATATGTTGGGAAAAAAACAATATCGTGATGTTTCCTGTTTACTAAAGGTTATTTCTGATGTAGGGCTAATTGAAGTGTTTGGGTCTGGTGGTGCAAAGGCTTCACATACGTATGCTTGTGGCCCTCGTACATCTAGGATTGATTATTTTTTTTATTTCAGGCTGCTTTTGTATTCAAGAGGCTGTAGTTATTGATGTGGCAACATCAGACCACTGAATGTTGGTTTTGACGGTAGGTAATGCACCTGAACAAAGACGGGGTCCAGGTTTCTGGAAATTAAATATTTCTTTATTAGACTTACCTATGGTACAGGAGGGTTTTCAACATGTTATGGAAGCTAGGAAATTAGCGTTTTTCCTCTATGAGGATAAAAATCAATGGTGGGAGGACTCTAAACAAGATTTTTGTTCTTATTTTCAGTATGTAGGAAGGCTTAATGGATCCTTTAAATGGAATACTTTGTGGAATTTAAGGGCACAGCTAAGGTTTTTAGTTGCTCAACACTATGAGAGGGTGAAGGTGATCTTGACGCTATTAAGATTCTTAAAGATAAAATAACAGTTTTACAAAAAAAGATGATGAAGGGGTGGTCAAACAACAACTTTATCAGGTTTTTGGGAAAAAATCTGATACCATCCCTTTTGATACCCTGGGTCAGGTTCGGGAGCAGAGAATTATGGAAACCTTACAGTTAACTAATGGTACTATGATAACAGAAAACTCTGCCATATTGACTGAAATTAGTAGGTATTTTATGGAAGTTTTTACAAGTGCAAACTTGCCAAAGGATGCAATGTCCTATTGGTTACAGGGATGTGACCTCCCTCATATTTCGGAGGAGTATGGTCATAGTTTAATTACACCTATCTCTGTTTTAGAACTTAAACAGGTTATTTGGTCCCTTTCTAAAGGGACGTCCCCAGGGCCTGATGGACTACCACATGTTATCTATAAAGTAATCTGGGAGGTGTTAGGGGAAGAACTGGTGGCAGTTTTGAATAGTGCTCTAATTACAGGATGCTTACCAATCAGCATGTACGAAGTAGTATTAGTCCTTTTATTTAAGGATGGGAACAAAGAAGATTTAAAGAATTGGTGACCAATTACCCTTTTTAACACTGATAGTAACATTCTGATGAAGGTGATAGGGAATAGATTGGTGGGTGCACTGGATGTCATAATTTACCCCACACAGTTTAGTGGGGTACCCTCATGAAAGATACAGGATGCCCTAATTCTTATTAGGGAAATTTTGTATAAAGGTAATACTCAGGAATTATTAGGGCATTTGGTAAGTTTGGATCAATCTAAGGCCTTCAATAGGGTCGAATACACCTATATGTGGGCAGTTCTTTCCAGTTACGGGTTTCCTGAGAAGTTTATTTTGTGGTTAAAAATCTGTTATAACCATATTTGCATATTACCTAGTATGAATGGATGGATTGAAGGTAAGATTTTAGTCGGTAGAGGGGTGAGGCAGGGCTGTCCTCTGAGTTCTCTTTTGTATTTATTGTCTTTGGATCCCTTGCTATATAGATTGAATAAACAGGATGATATTATGGGTCTCCCTGTGAGTAGCGTAGACCCGCAGATAAAAATAGTTGCTTATGCAGATGATCTTTGCTTAATATTATCAGACAAAACGTCAGCATTATTGGCCCAGGGGGAACTGAGACTTTTTTCGGAAGTAACTGGTTCCATTATTAACTACAAGAAATGTAGTATTATATCAATAGGTTGTGAGGGTACAGTATGGACTTTGATATGGCAATTCCCAGTAGTAACCGCTTATATTAGAATTTTGGGTATATTTTTTGGAGTTCCTGACCCCCAGTTTTATAATTGGGAGGGAAAACTTGATGCTGCACAAGAGTTGGTAACAAAGTGGAATACTTGGCGTATGTCCAAACGCAAAAGGTTTTATATGATAAAATCACATTTCTTACCAATGTTTTTAATTTTATCTGCAGTTTTTCCCATTCCAAAAGCTCTGGAAACCTCTGTATGTAGTGTTTTTTTCCCAGTGTCTATGGGGGAGTCGATTAAATCCTATAAAGAGAGGTATTACCTATTTACCTATAACCCAGGGGGGCTTGGGAATAGTTAATTCGGTATTTTTTTCATGTTACTTTTCTTTTTCATAATGTTGTCCTGCTTGTTCACAATAAATTAGGATTATGGAGCCCATGGGTAATGGACGAGTTTGGACCCCTACTTAAGCTATGGGCTTCTTTAGACTATTTAAACAAGTTAAAATTTCCTTTTAGGCAAATTAATGGAAGGATGTGGTGGGTAAAATTAAACTGTGGGAACTGCCTTATCATTCTCTAACTACTGGTTCTAGGAACACTGTGTATGAATGGTTGCTAATAACTTGGTTTCATGAGGACCCCTGGTTTGTGGTACTTCCCTCAGCTGAAAAAAAGAATATGACAGGTTTTCTTCATTGTTCTCGGATTCCAGCCTTTATGTGGGATTTTGTATGGCTTTGTACACACCAAAAATTGGGGGTAAAAGGGAACATGAAGCATAAGGGTGCAGTGGAACGAACATGTCCTAGAGTCGCTACTTGTCATGGGGCAATTGAAACTATGCAACATTTGTTTATAGACTATCCTTATGCGGCAGAATTTTGATCTCATTTCCATAAGTATTGGGCCTCTGGTCCTTTTCAGATGGTGGACCCTGATATTTGGGTTAGAAGTATTCTACCCGGTGCATGGGTTCAGTTTGACTCTGGGACGCTACTATTATTTAAGGGATATGTCAAATTTCAATTATGTCAAGCTCGCTGTGCATTGACTTTAAGACAGCAGTTAGTATCTAGTGCTCAAGTGTTTTCTGTAGTTCAGAGAGAGATTTTAAGATGGCGGGATTTTGAGCAAAATACAACGTCACCTGATCTTTATAAGTTATGGTGGAGACATATGTCTTGGTTGGACACCAGTTGATTCTGATACTCCTTTATATAAGCTCTTGGCGGGGGGGGGAGCATGGCATGTGTTGTAATTTAGTTTTCGTGGGAACTATACTGGTGTACTGCTTGTATAGGGGTTCATGTTATTTTATTTTATGCCCATGTATGGTGCAATATAATTCTGCTTGTTTTTTCCTTTTCAGGTTCTGAATTTATTTACTCCTTTAGTAAGGGGGGGCGGTAGTATACTTTCTATTTTGTTAAAGGAGTTTTTTTTGATTATCACATACTGGAATATATTTATAATCTTGATTTTCTTCATCATAATGTTGTATATTGTAAAAATTTCATGATTACTTTGTTATGTGGTTTTTTTAAAAAAGGGGGGAAGTAGGGGAGGGGAGGGGGTGGGTTGATATTTTTTGCTCTTAGGAGTAGGATGTGTGTATGATTTTGTACTTCTTTATGGTTTGGGGTTTCTCCTTAATTTGATTATGTATTAATTTGTATAACTTTGGAATGATTTGTTTGGTTTTTAATCAAAATTCCCCTACTCTTTTGACGGGGATGGGATGGGGGTTTCTTGTACAATTATGGTTTATTTATGTATGCTGTAATACTTATTTCTGTTTTTGATTAATTTCATTATGATTTTGTATGATGCAATACAATTTTGTTTAATTTGTTTGAAGTTTTCAATAAAAATTCCCCCTACTCTTTTCGATAGGTGCCATGGGATCTTTAACATCCACCTGAACTACCAACAATCCAGGCAGATGGGACCTCGGTTTAACATCTCATCCGAAAGACGGCACCTCAGAAGTGCAGCACCCCTCTCGTGCTGCACTACAGTGTCAGTACTGGGATATTAACCCAAGTGCCAGATGTGGGAACTGAACCCACAGCCCTCTGATCTCCAGGCCTTAGAGGCGACTGTGCTACCTACTGAGCCACTGACACTGACAATGTATAACATAGCAGTGCACTGTCTACACAAACAAACCATTCCCAGACAATTTTTTTTGTACAGAGACGCTAAATTCTGGAATTCCATCCCAATCCACCTCAGATCAGTAGACACATTTATTAGTTTGCAAAAGATTAAAAAATGTCACTTAGAACAGTCAAAGAAATTGTTGCCTTGTTGTTTACCATCAGACACAGGATGTTATGGTTGTTAAGCTAATTGATTAAAGTAAATTATATTACTGTATCATTGCCTGGGATAACATCCATAGTGTCTGTACTGGTATAAATTGACTTCCTCTTTTCCCTATATGTGTAACACTGTAAGAAATTCTGACAACCTTTGTAATTATATTTGCTATGTGCCAGTGTATGGGACCTCATTGAAAATGAGCTTTTTCTCAACTGCATATCTGATTCAGGCACACTCTACCCTCTGTTTCCCTACACTTATATCATTTATGTATCTCTGGGCCTGGATATTCAAATGGGTTGCGCATGGCACAACAGGGATGCACCATGCACAACCCACCAATGCACCTGGCACAATTTTCAAAGGGGCAAGTTGCGATGCACAATCCCCAATGCGCCGGGTTGCATCGGTAATGTATGCAGCACAAGTGTGGGGGATCTGCCCATGCATATGTGGCACATCCTGATATTCAGCCCGGGATGTGAAGCGCATGTGCTGGCACAAACCCATGCTCACGCGCCCGCTGAGGGGGTGCAGATGTGCCTGGTAAAACCAGGAACAAGTCCCAGCCACCAACAGTGAGCTGCCATATTGCAGGGTGCAATATGGCAGCTGCCAGCCATGGGTGGCCATCCGCCCACCCAGAACACCGACCCCAAGCCCCCTGCCTTGGGAGCATTGTGCCCCTCCTGCCTCATCGTCCAATCACGGGTGACTGTACATTTAAAACCCGGGTGGTCCATGGACCACCCCACATTGCCTGATCATGGGCATATGAATGAATGATCCCTGGTGGTCCAGGGGATACCCCCCTTTGCACAATCACAGGCATATGAAAGAATGATCCCTGGCTGTCAAGGGGATACCCCCCATCGCCCAATCATGGGCATATGAAAGAATGATCTCTGGCAGTACTGGGGATACCCCTCCAGTGCCCAAATGCATTCATTCACATATCAGGCCTCTGTAGTATCATATGGGATGCATGCCCATTGGTCCACGCAGTGGACCAATAAGCATACAGACTGTACTGTATGCTGTCAGTTGGCGGGCAGCCGGGAGGCATGCAGGCGGGATGCTTCTGCCTGCTGCTGACTGGAGGGAGTGCTGGGTGGTGGGGGACCTCAGTGGACTGGCGGGGAGGGGGGTCCACTGGACCACCAGGGCTTCAGTTGCTATGTCTACCCACGATCAGGCAATGGGGCGATTCCACTGGACCACCAGGGATGTTATTTCACATATGCCCATGATTGGGCGATAGGGGACCTTCCACTAGACCACCAGGGATTATATACACTTATGTCCAAGTTCAGGCACTGGAGAGGTATCCTCTGGACCACCAGGGATCATTCTTACATATGCTTGTGATCGGGCAATGGGGGGTATCCTCTGGACCACCAGGGATCATTCTTACATATGCCCATCATCGGGCAATGGGGGGGGTATCCCCTGGACTGCCAGGGGTCATTCTTTCACATGCCCTCAATTGGACATACAGGACTGAGGAACCACCACGGAACCGCTGGGCATTGGTCCCCGATGGCTGCAGCCTGGCAGGGCGCCAGGCGCAAGTCACCGGGGATCGGCACACTGCATGCAAATGGGGCCATAATGACATACAAATGGCCCCATTTGTGCCTTGCATGCATAATGGCCTAATTTGCATGTCCAGTACTGAATATCTCAGTTGATGTGCCTAGTGCAACTTCACTTGTGCTGGCGCATCCCCCTGCTCCCATCCTGCCACTTACGCTAGCACAGTGCCACTGCACCGTGCACAGTGCATGCACCATCTGTGCCATATTCAATAGTGCTGTGCCATGGTGCAGCACCATTGAATATCACCTGGTCCATGCCCTGGCGCAGCCCAGTTGTGCTGTGCCTGGGCTTGTGCCCCTGCCCGGTGCAGTTTGAATATCCAGTCCCTGGTGTCTAATGGCACTCACCACCCTCCCATACCCAATCCTGTAACACTGCACTTTATCTCTGGTGTCTAGTAGCACCTGTACCTTCTGATGGCCATCCCCCTTGCTTGCTTGTTATGCTTGCCCTGGTGTCTAATGGCACCACCCAGCCTCTGATGTCCCTCAGAGCCTGAAAAGAACATCTCTGAAGAACATTGCTGAACATCTCATTTAAATCATCAAGGACATGCATGAGAGTGAAACTAATCATGATAGTGGAGGAATGTAGACTAGCAATTGTTGCACTAACCACTGAGCCACCTAACTGTACTTTCTAATTGTTGTGATACACACAAACACTGACTAATATACATATATATATATATATATATATATATATATATATATATATTTATTCTTTGCAAAAACCTTCATTAATGCAGCAGTTAGGGTGAATACCACAGTGACAAAAGCAGCGAAATGAGGCATTAGGGTTTCCAAACCTATCGCCTTACCCCCAGGGTTCCCACCCCTACCACCCCACCCCAAATTTCAATGCAGGATCCTGCATTGAAGTACTGTAATGTGCTGCAAAATGATTTTGTATCGGAAAGCACTGTACAGCACATTACAGTACTTAGATGCAGGATCCTGCATTGAAATTTGTGCACATTTCGATGCAGGATTCTGCATTGAAGAAAAGACCTTGGGGGCTGGTTTTCTTCTTTTCACAGGTATTTACACATAAAAAATACATTTGGACACACTGGGGTGGGCTCCCAGTACACCCAGTACACCCAGTACACACAATGTATTGTGCACTCAAAGCTCACAAAAATGGGTCTTCCATGACTCTGCAGCCAGCAGCATGAGTTCCAGCTGTGGCTGCAGAAGTCAAGAAAATATTGCTCTTCTCATACAGAGAACGGACTCCAAGCCATTCTCTGTATAAGCTGGCACCTGAGAGAAAAACTTCTTTGGGTCCAGCTTAAAACACAAAAAGGAAAACCATCAGAAAACACCCAAAGAGGTTCTCTTTTGCTGTTTTCTGATTTTTTTTTGTGTGTTTAAAATGTTCGGTACTTCAACATCCTCGCTAAGCAACAAAACAAGACAGCGGCCAAAATATAGCTCAATCAATCACAGGACTGTGAACTGTACAAAAAATACCATCATTCTTTGTGAAAAAAAGCTGGTATCTTTCATATAGTAGTCCTAGTGTTCAAAAATAAGCTGCTATTTTTTGCTCAATACTCCTATTGTGCGAAAACTATATCTTTCATGCCTGACATATAAATTTCCCGTAGGAAACAATGGGAAAATTAAAAATGTAACTTTTGAACAGATTAATATTTTTTCAGCAAACCTTCAAAAAGCACAAAGGTTTTCTATGCTGAAAATTTCAGACCACAACATAAAGGCATTCCAGAGATACAGGTGAGCAAAGAAATGTTAAAAAAAAAAAAAAAATGATTTTTATGTTTTTTCAACACTGTATATCTCAGAAACCACTTAAGGGATTCTCATGAAATTTGGCAGATCAAGAGATGTACTGCTGGAAATTATGCATGTCAAATTTCATGCAACACCATTGAAGGGCCCTGACGTTATTAAGGCTCAATGTTTGAACTTCAACATAGACATGCCGTTTCACTCTCACTATACTGGCATGATCTCAGTATAATGTATATATATATATATATATATATATATATATGTGTGTGTGTGTGTATATATATATATGTATGTATGTATATATAAATATATATATATATATATATGTGTGTGGTGTGTGTGTGTGTGTGTGTGTGTATGTATATATATTATCTATAGTAGATGTTACAGGTTTAAAAAAATGGCTGTGTTATAAGTATTCATTGCTATCACACTTGGCACGCTCGTAACTTTGGAAATGTTCTTTATTTTCACCCCAAATTTTCAGCATAGACTTGTTATTATCCCACCTCCTGTATGTGACTTCTGTCACATATGACATGGTGGGAGCACAGGGTCCAAAGGACCCTGCAATCCCATTCCTCCATTAAGGTAATATAACAGTATCCTTATGTTATGGTGGAAGCACAGGGTATGAAGGACCCTGAGCTCCCATCCCTCCATCAAGATAGTGTAACAGTATCCTTATTCTAAGGTGGGAACACTGGGTTCTTTGGTCCCTGTGCTCCCATTCCTCCATTGACAAATAGTCATAACTCTGCCATTTTTATTCATTTGTACCTCACATTTTCAAAATAGACTTCTTATAACCCCATCTCATGAACAATATGACCTACAGGTAAAAATGAGCAAACAACAATGAGGGACGGTTTTTTTCTTTACAGTTTAAGAAACATAATGGACATTCCCTGGAGATACCACTGCCACCAATGATTACTGGGGAAATGGAGGGCGGGGGGTACCACTAGACACCAGGGAATGGTTCCATTGTGAACCCCCATGACAAAAAGGGTGGGGATAGAAAAAAAAAACTATATAAAAAAACACAGGGTGGGGGTGCCACTAGACACCAGGGATTTGTTCTATTCGGGGGAGTCACTTAAAAAATATAAAAATTATAATTAAATGTACACATACACACATATATGTATATATAAAAGCACACAAACAATCATTTTTCTCCCTTGTTTGCCACCTGATTTCCTTGTTCGCCATGCTGATTCATCACTGGTGAATAAGGAAATTGGCTCATGAACAAGTTTTCCCACTCTGGCCTTCTGGTCGTGAAAATTTCAGACCAGATGGCCATACCAGGGAACCTTGTTTATCTACCAATTTCCTTGTTCGCCAGTGATGAACAAAGATAGGACATGCTGTATAACATGCTTCAGAACAATGTATGGTTTTGTGGTATTTTCAGTTTGGACAGTGCCACAGAGGTCGCACAATGTTTCCCTGTGTCTCTGTGCATATGCTTCAGATTGTACCATGGTGGCAAATTAGTCCATTTTGAACGCAGGGTGCTGATAGGAGCTATGTGTTCCATATATGGTTTAGAAGCTCATTGGTCAGTACAGTAGATCACAGATGAGGGTCATTGTCTGTTAGGTAATATGCTTTGTCATACTTTTGACAGGGTGATGAGAAAGGAGGTTCCCTAGTCTTTTGATGCAGCACAATGACACAACACACTGAGGTTCACACTGCATGATGTTGTGAATGTGCTGTGATCAGTTTAATTTTTTAGGTGCAAAGGGCATGTAACATGCTTCAAAACCATGTATAGTTTGTGTGATCTATTCGACTTGGATTGTGCCACACAAGTCCCACATTGTTTCCCCGTGTCCCTCTGCATGTGCATTCAGAATGTGCCTTGGTGTCAAATTGGTCAATTTTGAATGCAGGGTGCTGATTAGAGTTGGGTGTTCCATACTTGCTTTTTAAGCTCATTGGATGGTAGATCACAGTTGAGGGTCATTGTCTGTGAGGTAATATGCTTCGTCATTCTTTTGACCGGGAGATGAGAAACCAGTTTCCTTAGTCTTTCAATGCTGTGCAACAGTGCAACACACTGGGGTCCACACTACATCATGTTGTGAAAATGCAGTGACCAGTTTACTTTTTTTAGGTGCAAAGGGCATGCAACATGCTTCAAAACCATGTATCGTTTGTGTGGTCTTTTTGAATTGGATAGTGCCAAACAGGTCCCACAATATTTCCCCATGTCCCTCTGAGTGTGCCTTCAGAATGTGCCATACTGTAGTGGCAAATTGGTCCATTTTGAATGAGGGTGCTGATGGGACTTGGGTGTTCCATACATGTTTTTGAAGTTCATTCGTCAGTAGATCACAGATGAGGGTAAGTATCCATGTAGTAATGTGCTTTGTCATACTTTTGACAGGGTGATGGGAAAACAAGTTCTATAGACTTCAATGCTGCACAACAGCACAACACACTGGGGCCCAGGCTACAGCGTGTTGTGAATGTTCTTTGACCAGTTTACCTTTTTAGGTGCATAGGGCATGTAACATGCTTCAAAATTCTGTATGGTTTGTGTGGCCTGTTCGACTTGGATAGTGTCACGCAGATCCCACAATGTTTCCACGTGTCCCTCTGCATGTGCTTTCAGAATGTGCCATAGCAGTGAATTGGTCCATTTCGAACACATAGCGCAGAGATTAGTTGAGCCTTCCACACAGGTTTTGCAGCTCATTTGTTAGTTGAGCACAGATGAGGTTAATTGTCTGTGAGGTACTATGCTTTGTCACATTTATGTGGTGGCAAGATGTGTGCTGACTAGAGATGTTGCGAAAAGTAATTTTGCTGGCGATATGCCTGCAAAATCATGAATTCCACCCCGCAAAATATTTAGCAGAATTATGTACTTACTGTGAAATTTTGCCAGTCAGTTTCACTGTAAATTTTGCCTTACATTACTATTAAGCGAAATGTGGTGAAATTGGGTTTGTCACATGACTTACTCTCTGCAGGTTACATGGGTGACTGTAAACAAGCAGGAAGTGAGTGGGTCATTTCCTTTGCTACGTGACTTGAGAAGCAGGCAGCAGCAGAGAGATTGTTCTGTGTATTACACAGATACTATTTAGTTTAAAAATAATAGAGTTGTGCTCTTTTCCTTAGGTTATCTAGTGTGTGTGTTTATTATTTCTTTTCTGTGACTGTAGATTGTGTGTGTTTGTGTACGTATCCACATTGAAAAATAGAAAAATATTTGGTTGCCATGAGGCTGTTTGTAGCCACATGTCTCTGTGTGAAGAATGCAGCAATACTTCATTATTTTATTACTGTAGTGTTTTTTTTTTTATTTGGGTTTTATGAAGCTCCAGCGTAATACTGGAGTGCGGCAGTTGGTGAAGCAAAAATTGACAGCATGAGCACAGAGAGAGCCAAGTCTTGTTAGGTAATTAACATAGAAACATAGAAGTTGATGGCAGATAAGGACCGCAAGGCCCATCCAGTCCGCCCATTCCTTTTTCTACCTTATGACTGTGCCATCGGCTTTGTTCTGTCAATGGTCTATCTATTCATACTCATCTGTATTGCTCCCTTACGCCTATCACATGCCTGTTTGAAGCCCTGCACTGTATTCATAGCCACCACTCCCTGAGGTAGGCCGATCCATGCATCCACCACCCTTTCTGAGAAAAATAGCTTCCTCACATTACCCCTTTATCCGCCTCCCTCTAATCTCATGCTGTGTCCTCTTGTCCTGCTATTTTTCTTATATTGAAACATGTTAGACTCTTTCACCTTGTTAATGCCCTTAAGGTGTTTGAATGTTTCAATCATATCACCTTTCTCCCTCTTTTGTTCTAGGTATACATATTGTGCTCCATTAATCTGTAACATTGCAGAGGGACTGGAAGGGAAAGTATGTCTCTTTTCAGATGACACAAAGATCTGCAACAGGGTTGATATGCAAGGTGGGGTGGAAAGGATGAAAAAGGGCTTGGCAAGGTTGGAGGAATGGTCAAATGTGTGGCAGCTTAGATTCAAAGCAAAGAAGTGCAAAGTAATACACCTGGGAAACAAAAACCCAGGGGAAGAGTACACAATGGGGGATGAGATACTGACAACAACAAAAATGGAAAGGGACCTGGGGGTAGTCATATCAGATTACCTAAAGGTGGGCCAGCAATGTGAGAAGGCAGTAAGAAGGGCTGGGTGGATACTGGGATGCATAGGGAGAGGCATCACCAGTAGAAAACAGGAAGTTGTTGGCCCTCTGTACAGACAGTTGGTAAGACCACATCTGGAGTACTGTGTACAGTTCTGGAGACCCCATCTCTGCAAAGACATAGACAGGATAGAGGCTGTCCAGAGGAGGGCAACCAAAATGGTGCAGGATCTGCACCAGAAGACATATGAAGAAAGACTAAAGGAGCTTAAGATGTATAACCTTGAGGAAAGGAGGGAGAGGGGGACATGATAGAAACTTTCAAATACCTCAAGGGAAACAACAAAGTCCAATAGGGTAGCATTTTTCAGAAAAAGAGATGTGCAAGAACAAGGGGGCGCAATTTGAAGTTAGAGGGGGGTACGGCTCAGTGGTAATATGAGGAAGTATTTCTTCACAGAGAGTGTTGTAGATGCATGGAACAGTCTTCCTGAGGAGGTTGTAGAGTCAAAAATAGTGGGGGAATTCAAGCATGCATTGGACAGACATAAGGCAATTCTAATGGGGGGTAGGAAGAAGTATGCTGTTGGTTAACTAGGATCTGCAGCTTATCCATTAGGTAGGGAAGTGGGCAGACTAGGTGGGCCAAGCGGTCCTTACCTGCCATCAAATTCTATGTTTCTATGTTTCTTTCCTCATATGTTTTCTGATGCAGTCCCTGCACCAGTTTGGTTGTCCTTCTCTGGACTGCCTCAATTTGGTCAATGTCTTTGTGAAGGTGTGGCCTCCAGTACTGCATACAGTACTCCAGATGTGGCCTAACCAGTGTCTTGTAAAGAGGGATTATTACCTCCCTCTTCTGACTTGTGATACCCCTACTAATACACCCTAACATCCCCCTAGCCTTACCTACTGCTTTAGTGGTCTGCTTGGATGATTTCAGGTCATCGGTGATGATGATGCCCAAGTCTCTTTCTTCCCTTGTGACTGCCAGCAACTCCCCTCCCAGTCTATAGGTGGCTTCAGGGTTTCTCTTCCCCATGTGCATGATCTTGCACTTCTTTGCCTTAAAACCCAGTTGCCACTCTTCTGACCATTTTGCTAGTTTATCCAGATCTCTTGTCATTTTACCCACCCATCTGGATCATCTACTCTGTTGCAGATCTTGGTATCATCTGCATACATACAAACCTTACCCTACAGTCAATCTGCAATGTCACTGATGAAGATATTGAAGAAGACTGGCCCCAGGACTGATCCCTGAGGTACCCACTTGTGACTTGCATCTCTTCTGACTGTATACCATTTACCACCACTCTCTGTTTTCTGCCCATCAACCAGTTTGCCACCCAGTTGACCAACTTCTGACTCACCCCAAGTCTACCCAGCTTAATAATTGATCTTCTATGTGGAACAGTATCAAAAGCTTTGCTGAAGTTAAGGTAGGCAACATCAGCTGCTCCCCCTTGGTCCACCACTCTGGTTACCCAGTCAAAGAAATATATGAGATTAGTTTGACAGGACCTTCCTTTTGTAAACCTATGCTGCCTTGGATCCTGTGCTCCCATGGATTCCAGGAGTTGCACTATCTTTTCCTTAAGGAGTGCCTCCATAATCTTGCCTACTACTGAGGTAAGACTGACCTGTCTGTAGTTCCCTGCCTCCTCCCTGCTACCACTCTTGTGGAGCAGGATCACATGAGCCCTTCTCCAGTCTTCTGGGACCTCTCCTGTGCTCAGAGACTCACTCAACAGTTCTGATAATGGCTCTGCTAGTTCCACTCTTAGCTCCTTTAGTACCCTGGGATGTATGCCATCAGGTCCCATTGCCTTGTCCACCCTGAGCTTATTGAGCTCTTGTAGGGCCCTTTCTTTTGTGAAGGACTAGTACACACCTCCTTCCCCCCTGTGTCCATGGTGCTGAGCTGTGGGCCCTGCCCTACCTTCTCTTCAGTAAATACTGAGCAGTAGTATCTATTTAGGATAAATGCTTTCACATGGTCCTCCTCCTCAGATGCCCCCTCATCCCCTTTGATCTTAGCAATACCCCTTCTGGACTTTCTCCTTTCACTAATGTATCTATAGATAAAGACTTGTCACCTTCCTTTACTGTTTGTACTAGTGTTTCCTTGGTTTGTGCCTTTGCCTGCCTTACTGCCTTCCTTGCTTCCCTTAGGGAAGTTTGGTATGCCTCCATATCTTCATCCTGCTGTGTTCCCTTATATTTCCTGAAGGCCAGCCTTTTGGCTCTGACCTTTTCTGCTACTGTTTTTGAGAACCAAAGTGGTTTCCTTCTTCTTTTGCACTTCCTTTTCTCTCTAACACAATGGCATGTTGCTTCAAGTACTGCTTCCTTAATGCTTGCCCACTTTGCCTGTACCCCCTCACCTATATTTCTTTAATTAAAAAGTAAATTCTGTTTTTTCTTTTCTTCAAGCTGCAGACTGCAGCCAGCAATGCATTTCCCTGTAGTGTGCTGATTGTATGAAGAGGAATGCCAACACTGTTGTAGGCTGACGGAGCATGACAGGTGGCAGCAGAACAACAGACCATGAGTAGCCACAGTCAGCATTACTGTGTTGAGGAATCATCAGGTTTAGCATGTGAGTAAGCAGGTAGACGGTGGTAGTTGGGAAGTTTAATAGGTGAAGTGATATCCCTGAGGCTGGACAGTGTAAAGAGGACTTGAGACAGTCAGAACTTCTTCCCATGCTGTTGTGCTGGGATATCAGTATGGGGTTCTGAGGTCTTCAGCTAATCATGTAAGTAGATTTTCTTGTCCCATTTAATAATGTATGCTTGTCCACCCTCACTGATAAGAAACACTGACTACATCTGTGAGCTGTCCTAAAGTGAGTACATGTATGTGTGGAAGTATGTAAAATCAGTATCAATTATGTATTTGTTTCTAAAAGTTGATCTTTTTTCAACTAATAAAAATAATTTACAAAAACAATTAGCTTACTCCTGCTTTCCATATAGAATAACCCTGAAATACCTCCCTATTTTTAATATTTTATTAATGTTTTACTTTGTAGTAGAATATTGTAAAACTGCCTTTGTTTTCATTGTAAATTCTCTGTGTGACCTATAGTATTATAGTGTAAAGTGGAACGTCATTCACTGAAATCTAACGCTCTAAAAATGTTGTTCTGCTGCACTAGTGACATCCGCAGGGACAGCAGAACGAAAAAGACTTTTCGTTCTGCTACAGTGCGGACGTCACACATGGTGTCTGCGAGCAGCAATCTGACAGTTAGTCTTATTTTAAAAAAAAAAGATGTAGTATTTTTTTTTTTTTTTTGGAGTCAACGACATTCCACTATACATTATACAGAACAGTGCATGAGTACCAGTTAACAACAGGGTTGTTCTTTCACCTCATTGGTACCAACTTGGTGAAAGAATAGCCCTGTTGTTAACTAGTACTCATGCACTATGCTATATGTTCTCTGCATTCTGTTTCAAGATTCTAAATGGAATTATAAAATATGCATCCAAAATAAAGAAGTCTCATTTGTCAAAATACATCATGTAATCGTGCATGAAATCTGTTTCATGTGCAGTCATCCTGATCCTAAACTGCATCACACAATGAACAAATCAGTCCTCCTACAACCAGAACTATCTTCCATTGGTTCCCCTACAACCAAAATTGATCTTCCATCACAAAAATGGTTGCTAACTTTACATTGTAAAAAACTTCAACTGTGTCCTAAAAATAAAAGTACTGTAAATAAAAAGTAGAAGCAAATTAATTAGATGTTGTTTCCATGATCAGCACACTTTCTTTATACACATAAACAAATTAGAAACATTAAAGCAGCAGTACTACCAAATCAGAAAGTGACCTATCAAAATTCTGTTTTTCGGCTGTAAGCATGCGGCCAAAGTTCCAGTTTCCATACCTGTAAATGTTTTTTTCCAGTCGTCTTTAGTTTTTTAGATATTTGCAATTTATTTGAAGTGTTGTAGCGCTACAACAAATATGGCGGTTGACTAATTTCAGCTGCGCTTTTTCTTCAGGTCGCATCACATCTTTTGACAACAGCAGAGGGACCCTCTGCTGACCATTCCCGATGTCCCTGCAAGTCATTCACATGTGCAGTTGACAGCAGAGGGGGTTCCAGTGCAACATGCTGGGTGGCAGACATGTAAACAAAAGTAGAGAATAACTGAGCAAATTACTTGACAATAGAACAATGCCAGCGAGAAAGAGTACCAGATATATGGTTAGCAGGGCACAGGGAATAAACTGTCAAAAAAGCGCAATTTTTTTTTTCGTAGTACTGCTGCTTTAAGTATTGTTTATAGTTTTTATTGCAACTGTTTCTTTGCTGACAATGAAAAATACTCCTTCTATCTTTACCTGCTCATCAGGGAAATCTCTTCTGCTTGCCCTGACAGTGCAAGGATGTAGAAGAAGCCTTTGTTGTGTTTGTATAGTATGTTAGGAAAGGAATATTCTGCCAGTGGAATGGAGCAGAATTTTGAATCCTTGTATTCCAATGTAAACATTCCATGATAAACATTCCATATGTTGAAGCATGATGCTAGAAAAGAACAAACTTTGTCCAGCAGTCATACAATGACATCAACGATATAATTTGCAGTGGGTGGAAGGACTATTTTATCATAAATGTACACAAGTAAATCTTTTGTTTCTACATATAAGCATGCTTTTCCCAACTGTTAAATGTTAAAAAAGGAGCCCATTTTATAAGCACAATAAGACATTCCAGGGGTGTGCATGGAACATATTTTACTGCACTTCCAGGGGCTGAAGGCACTCGGCCCGTGGCCTCGTGTCTCACTACGCCCCTGGGTGTGTGGTAAAATCTGTTCCATGCAGACCCTGTTGTGTCTTATTGCTTACATAACATGCTGTAAGAAAAATAACATGCTTTTGTAAAATAACGTGTATTTTAAGTGCAAATAAATATTTAACTTAAATAACATAATTGAGTTACCCAGTATGCATAGTGTCACCTTTTTAATTTAGAATTTCTATATATTAAAATATATTAACCCAAAATTGTAGTGAAAAAGAAATAGTGTGACCTACTGGGAACTGAACCCAGATTCCTAGAATACCATCATGGTGCTCTAACCACTGAACTGGGGCCCGTGGGTCAAATTGCCAGTAGGTCACATTCTTTCTTTCTCACTCACTACAGTTTAGGACTTAATTGGTGAACAGTGGCTAACAGAGATGGGAACATTGTTTAACCAGGAGTAGCACACTAAGCTGAAGCTTGTTTCCAGATGCAACCTGGGAACACAAGGAAGTTAAGTGACTTTCTCAGGATCGCACATGATGCACCTAGGCAGCTGTGGGATTCAAACCCAGGTCTTCAGATCTGCAGCTCAGTGCCTTAACCCACTGCGCTGTACTGCCTACTTAATAGTAATAGCACACCAAAAACATCTAACTGCCAATATATCAGCCCAGGGAATACCAACTAAAATACAGCACATGGTTTTCTGTAGGAACCTTCTTCTACCTAATATTACAGCTGCGTGGACAAATGAACAATGAGATTAAATTACTTGCTACACATCATTCAGCAAGACAGTGGCCGCTGTGGAATTTTATCCAAGAGATCACCTGTTTCACAATACAATGCTCTAACCACCAGACCACACTGTCCTCCCAAAACATACTGGAAAATGGGAAATGTTTCATGACAATAAATAGTCACTATGGCCCTTAAGCACGTAGGGGTGGGATGCATGTGCCTGAGGCGCACATCTCACCCATGCAGCTACGCACCTGTGAACAAGTGTGCACCAGTGGCATTCACCATCACCAGCCACCTGTCTTCAGCCCCACCCCCTGGCACATTGCAGAGTATGCGCATGGGTAGAGTCAGCAGACCCAGTCGGCAACCATATGCATGCCCGGCATGGGTCCAACAGTGGATCCCTTACGTGGTGGGGTGCACATTGGCAGCATGTCCCGTGGATGTCCGAGGGCTGGCGGCTGTGGTGGGTGATAGGAGGGTAATCCCACCGGCCCTTCCATGGCACCAAAGCAGTGCAGTGGGATGGGGGGGTATATCTGGTGGCAGGAAGAACATTACCGCCAGTAGGGGGGAGGGGCTGACAAGCAGTGCCGCTGGGGGTGGGAGAGGCAGGAGCCTTGTGCCAGTGCCCCTGTGTGGGGTATGGGTTATGTTGGGGGGGCCACCACACTCACCGAAGTATGCTGGGGTGGGTGGGTGGCATCGGCCGGCCATTTGCTGTGGCTCTGGAGGGTCAGTGGGCTGTTCACCCTATCCTGTGGAGTGTGCGTGGGGCATGTAGAGGGTTTAAGACTGGGTCCTCCTATGCACACCCATGGCCAGCACTATGAACCTTTGTTCATGGCACATAGTGCTATCATGCCCCCCATGCGGTGCAGTCTGTGGATCTTTGGGATTGGGCACATACTGTCTGCATGCCCCCACTTTGTGTATACCGTATGGGGGACCACAATGTGTGCAGAGTGGCTACGCACCCCAGATGCATGGCATGTAGCCACTCTGCCCCACGTGCATAGGGGTGTATATTTGCAGAAGCAAACACTCAAGCAAAATTACTTAACCACAATACAGTACTTGTTGAAGGTAGTCAATGTACAACAGCATGTTGTAGGACAAAGCAAAATTGGAGGACAGCCTTAACATCTTAGGCTGGGATGACAGCAAACAGCATGGTTTTAAAAAGAATGGGGGATGTAGTACGGACCACCTGTGCTTTTATGAGTATATTAATAAAAATCTGAGTAAAGGAATTCCAATGGACATTAATATTTTTGGACCTTTTAAAGGCCTTTGATAAGGTACCTCATGATCATTTAATATGCAGAATGGAAAAAGCCGATATTGACAGCAGCATAACCAAATGGACACAGAATTGGTGGAACAGTAGAACACAGAGGGTCTGCTTTATTCTCACTATTCATTAGTGACTTGCATCTCAATGTAAAAAGCAGGATAATCAAATTTGCAGATGATATAAAGTTGGGCAGACCTGTGAAAACAGAAGATCAGTAGTTTGAACTCAGAAAGGACTTAGAAGCAATGGAAAGATGGTCATCAAGTAATAAAATGCCACTAAGCCTGGATAAATGCACAGTGATGCATTTAGGGAAACTTAATGTAGAGCAATCACACAAACTAAACAGAAAGACGATTAAAGTAACTGTCCTGGAGAAAGACTGTGGAATCTGGGTTGACAGTAAGCTTAACTTTAAGCAGCAAAGGACAAAAGTGATTAGTAGAACAAATTATATGGTAAAAAATATAAAAAGAAGTTTTATAAATTAAAACAGTGGATGCCTGATGCCATTGTATAAACTATACATAAGGCCACATCTTGATTATGGGTCTATGTTGTGGAATCCATATACACGAGGGGAAATTGATAGCGTGGAGAAAGTACAGAGACGTTGTACAAAAATGGTGGGATCACTCAGGAAATTTAGTTATAAGGACCAACTGTTAAGAACTGGACTATTTACCTTACAGCAGAGAAGAACAAGAGGGGACTTAATGTCAATGCATAGAATAGTAAATGATACAGTCCTAAGGGAAGAAATGGGTATACTGGTACAGGAGAAACCTATAGGCCTGAGAGGTCATAAACAACATATAAAGTTAGACAGAGCAAGGAATAATATGAAACATTATTAATTTATAAACACAGTAGGTAGGCTTTGGAATAAATTGCCTAGTGAGACAGTAAATTGTAGTTCAATACAAGCCTTTAAAAAACAAATAGGTGGTTGACCGGTAATGAATATAGCTGGACCCACTGATGTGGGGAATGGTGACCATTGGCTAAATAGCCTCCTTCCATTCCAACCCCAGTATGAACACCCAGCATGTTTAAAATCACTTCGTTTATTGTCTAAAGAAAAAATGTTGCATCCATAAATTCTACTAATATTGGTTCTCTTGCTACATTTTTTCCCAGCACCTGTACATTGTTCAAACAATATAAGTTATTTAGCAACAGCTCCAGTAAATATTATTAACCAGAAGCTACTTTTGATTGTCCAGGGAAAGATGTTCCTCATGTCATTCACTCAATGAGGCATTTAATGAGGATATTAGGAATTCCTAAAGCCTTGAGACTTCTGTTGCAGCCCTCACAGCATTGTACTATCATATTGAAAGAAGTAACCAACCACTGGGCATGTTTAAGTTTCAGGCTTGACATTCAGAGGCTGATGATCACATCAGATGCTGCAGTACTCCTGTGCAGTTGTTCTGCAATAAGGCGAGCAAACTATGTGGTGAAATATGCCTTCATTTCATCTTTCAAATGTTTATTGACAGTAATGCTCAGGAGTTGAAGAAGATCCATGCATGAAGGAGGTGAAAATGCAGGGAGGCAACACTCTTTCAGCAAGTAAAATCTGAATACTGGTACAGTTGCTTGGATTATCATCACTAACCACTTTGAGTAAGGGGAATACCCTTTTTCAGATGTTGGTCTTTAATGCAACTGTAACTGAGATATGTCAGAGATGGGAGAAAACAGAAGGATAGGAAGGGAGAAGGTATGGTAGATTGGACATAGCAGGTAGGTTGTGAACAGTAGATGAGTGTATAGCTAAACTTGCAGGAATGGAACCCAAAATTACTGTGATCAAATAGTTAATTATGAAGGTTTGTTTAAAGAATGCATGTCGGTGACTCTTGCTCAAGAATGAACCCGGTACTCGGGAGGCTGGCTGGGAGAGCAGAGTCAAGCATCCCACAATACACCCTTCTCCTCCAGGGATGGAGGGAGAGTTGCAGGCTCTGTTGCTATAATGCCACTTAGGTGACTACAGGGGATGGTGCAACTGAAGATGCTTGTGCAAGACAGGACACAGACTGGCTCCAGAGTGCAGCCATGCATTGCCTGTGCATGCATTCCATGGAGCCCTACATCTGTGTCCTGCAGACAGATGAAACTAAAGAGGAAAACCTCAGTGCACAGCAGTATGACCCCAACATTCTCAGGCCCCCCTGTCAATTATGACTGCTCATCAGTCTCACACATATAAAGGACCTGAGGGATGTACCTACTAACACTTTCCCAACAGTATCCACTATGGAAAGCAATGCTCTTTATGAACCACCTAAAAACTGATGTTAGTGGCAGAGAAGGGAGCGAATGGGGCTGAGATCCTGCTCCATTTATTTTTATGTTGATTGTGCGCATGCACAAGAAACATATTGCGTCAGCTTTCCAGAAGCAGGTTGTGGAGGCGTGGCACTGTTGTGGCCAATGCCCCCACAGCCTTTAAAGGCTTGGCCCACTTTCCCCAATGCCATGGCACACTGCTGCTGACACTAGTTCAGCCAGCATGCCACCACCTTGAAACATTTCAGCCGCTGCAATCAGGGGCTACCTCGTCATTGCAGCATCAGCCATTCGCAGCAATGAGGGAGCGATCCGTCATTGCTGGGCGGACGTTGGCAAGTATAATATTGTTTATGAACATGGCGGCAGTTTTCTGCTGTGTTCACAAACAATATCATGAACCCCCAGTGCCGAGGGGATGCCCAATCCCCCTCGGCAACATGTGCCCCCCCCACAACAGTGCGTGTTTGCTGACGGGAGCCCCAATCCCTGTCGGCTTCAGTGAGCCTGCCCTGTACTTTGATGTTGCCAATGGGGGAGCCCACTTCCTGTCAGCATTATGTCCCACTCTCCCAGATTCATGTGCCGATGGGGGAGCCCACTCCCAGTCGGCATAATGCCCCCCCCACAAACAACCAGTAGATTTGTGCCGAGGGGGTGCCCAATCCCCCTCGGCTCTTGCACCCCCCCTTTTGTGCCAACTGGGGTGCCCAATCCCCATCGGCTACAGCTGTCCCCACAAAATACCCTGCTGGCACACTGGGAGCCTCACCCAGCGTGCAACATGCCCCTGTAAAAATAAAAAAAATCCCGTGATGTTTTTATTTTTTTAAACTGTGGAAAAGAAAACAGTCCTCGCGGTCTCCCTTTCCCCCTTCCACAACCCGCACCCACCCACTATGCACCCTGCTCCCCACACCCCCTCTCACCCCATACTTACCTTCGAGTCTGGCGCAATGATCTTCAGTGGACCGGAATATGTCTGCACTCTTCAAAGCCGACCATGAACTGAGGAAATGCCAGTAAGCTGTATAATGAAATAAATAGGGTTTTTCCAAATTTGATGCATATTTCAGGCATTTTTTGGAATTTTGGCATCAAATTTTTCAACATGGGGTTTTTGGGACCCCTCCTCATGAATTCTGCCACTGTCATGGCGTTATTCGGCCCTGAAAGGTGATTTCACGGTCACTGCGTGGAATCCCGTTTCAGGACTGATTAACAAAATAACAGTGCCAGTGTTCATGAGGTGGGTTCTCAAAAAGCCTATTTTGCAAATTTGGTAGAAAAAATCCAAAAATGACTGTTTTCAGTGTGCGTTGAGCAGTTGCTACACTCTCGTAACTTCATGAATTTGCAATATTTTCATGCCAGATTTTCAACATTGGCTTTTTTTCACACCTACTTGTGAACAGTGCAGCTGTCATTTTTTCACATCCTGGCTGAAATGTGTTTTCGCTCTTCCGGCGCAGAATAGCACGATCGCAGTGGGAAATCAGTGTTCAGGACAAATTAAGAAAATGACAGTGACACTGTTCATGAGCAGAGGTCCTAAAATGCTTATGTTGACAATTTGGTGATGATACTCCATAAAATGACGTATTCTGACGTGCTTTGCGCGGATTTGCACACACCACGCTTGTAACTGCGATTAATATTCTACTCAGATTTTCAGCATTGCCATTCTTCTGCACCGCCTTATGAACAGTACAGCTGTCATTTTTCACATCCTGGCCGAAATGTGTTTTCGCAGTTCCGGCGCAGAATAGAAACATAGAAACATAGACTTTGACAGCAGATAAGGACCACTTGGCCCACCAGCCTGCCCATTTCCCTACCTATTGGATAAGCTGCAGATTCTAGTTAACCAACAGCCTACTTCCTGCAACTCCCCACTATAACTGCCTTATGTCTGTCCCATGCATGTTTGAATTCCCCCACTGTTTTAGACCCCACAACCTCTCCAGGAAGGTGGTTCCATGCATCCACCACCCTCTCCATGAAAAAGAATTTCCTCACATTACCCCTGAGCCGTCCCCCCTCTAACTTTAAATTGTGCCCCTTGTTCTTACACATCTCTTTTTCTGAAATATGCTACCCTCCTGGACTTTGTTGATTCCCTTGAGGTACTTAAAGTTTCTATCATGTCCCCTGTCCTCCTTTCATCAAGGGTATATATATTAAGCTCTCTCAGTCTCTCTTCATATGGTTTCTGATGTAGACCCTGCACTATTTTAGTTGCCCTCCTCTGGACTCCTTCCATCCTGTCTATGTCCTTGCATAGATGAGGTCTCCAAAACTGCACGCAGTACTCCAGATGGGGTCTCACCAACTGTCTGTATAGAGGGATAACCACTTCCCTTTTTCTACTTGTGATGCCCCTCCCTATGCATCCCAGTATCCCCCTGGCTCTCCTTACTGACTTCTCACATTGCTTACCCACCTTTCGGTCATCTGATATGGCTACACCCAGATCCCTTTCCATTATTGTTGTCATTAGTACCTCCCCTGCTATTGTGTACTCTTCTCCTGGATTTTTATTTCCCAGGTGCATTACTTTGCACTTCTTTGCATTGAATCTAAGTTGCTCTATGTCTGACCATTCCTTCAACCTTGCCAAGTCCCTTCTCATCCTTTCTACCCCCCCTTGTGTATCAGCTCTGTTACAGATCTTTGTGTCATCTGCAAAGAGGCATACCTTTCCTTCCAGACCCTCTGCAATGTCACCTATAAAGACGTTAAAGAGGACTGGACCCAGTACTGAGCCCTGAGGTACTCCACTAGTAACCCTCCCTTTCTTCAGAATATGTTCCATTCACTATTACCTTCTGTGTCCTGTTGTGCAGCAAGTTTGCTACCCAGGCTACCACCCTGGGACCCACTTCCAGGCTGGCCAACTTGATTATTAATCTTTTGTGCGGGACTGTGTCAAATGCCTTACTAAAGTCTAGGTAGGCCATATCCACAGCCCCTCCCAGGTCCATTACTTTGGTCACCCAGTCAAAGAAATCGATTAGATTCATCTGACATGACCTTCCTGCTGTGAATCCATGCTGCTTTGGGTCCTGTGCCCCGCTGGTCTCTAGGTACTCAACAATTCTTTCTTTCAGAAGTGATTCCATCATTTTCCCCACCACTGAGGTCAAACTAACAGGTCTGTAGTTTCCTGCTTCTGCCTTGCTCCCACTTTTGTGAAAGGGAATCACATCTACCCTCCTCCAGTCCTCAGGTACCACCCCATCTTCCCATGATTTGTTAAAAAGTGTGGTTAGTGGAGTCACTAGGTCCTCCCTTAGCTCTTTTAGGATTCTAGGGTGAATCCCGTCAGGCCCCATTGCTTTGTCCACCTTGAGTTTTAGGACTTCTTTCAGCCTATGTTGAAATAGCATGGTTGCTGTGGGAAATCCATGTTTTGGATACATTATGAAAATGACAGTGACACTGTTCATTAGCAGAGGTCCTAAAATTCCTATGTTGAAAATTTTATGATGAAACTCCATAAAATGACTGTGTGACAAGCGTGCTTTGTGCAATTTCCACACACCCTTGAGTGTGTTACGTGTGTGCATTGTTCAGTTTCCATGTAAGCTCGTACCTTCGCAACTTTGCAATATTTTCACTCCAGATTTTCAACATTGCCATTTCTTCACAACTCCTTATGAACAGTGCAGCTGTCATTTTTCGCATCGTGGCTGAAATGTGTTTTCCATCTTCCAGCGCACAATAGCGCAGTCGCTGTGGGAAATCAGTGTTTGGGACACGATAAGAAAATCACACTGACACTGTTCATGAGCAGAGGTCCTAAAATGCCTATGTTGAAAGTTTTGTGATGAAACTCCATAAAATGATTGTGTTACAAGCGTGCTTTGTGCAATTTCCACGCACCCTTGTAAGTTCACAAATTAGTAATATTTTCACACCAGATTTTCAGCACTGGCATTTTTTCACACCTCCTTATGAACAGTACAGCTGCCATTTTTCACATCCTGGCCGAAATGTGTTTTCACGCTTCCAGTGCACAATACCGCAGTCGCTGTTGGAAATCAGTGTTTGGGACAGATTAGGATCGAGCGAGTGGGGGGGAGTGACCGAGCTCAACTGAGCTCTGTCGGAACTGCTGCAGATTTCTTTGTGGGCAAGAAAAGCTGCCAATGCAGACAGGAGCCCAGTCAAAAGGGCAGCCTGCAGCACCAGGAGATACAGAACGAGCCAGTGAGGGAGGGGAATGGAGTGAGCCCAATGGAGCTCTGTTGGGACTGCTGCATATTTATTTGTGGGCAGAAAAAGGCAGCAATGCATGCAGGGGCCAAGTACAAAAGGGCAACCTGCAGCGGAGGGAGAAACAGAACGAGCGACTGAGAGAGGGAGAGTGAGCGAGCTCAATGGAGTTCTATCGTGAGTGCTGTGGATTTCTTTGTGGGCAGAAAAGGGCAGCAATGCAGGCAGGAGCCCAGTACAAAAGGCCAGCCTGCAGCGCTGGCAGAAATGGACTGAGCGAGAGAGAGAGAGGGAGTGAGTGAGTTCAATGGAGCTCTGTCAGGACTGCTGCAGATTTCTTTGTCGGCAGGAAAAGGTGCCAACAGAGGCAGGAGCCCACTACAAAAGGGCAGCCTCCAGCACCAGGAGAAACAGAATGAGTGAGTGAGACAGGTGGAGTGAGCAACCTCAACGGACCTTTGTCGAGACAGCTGCGGATATCTTTGTGGGCAGAAAAAGTTGGTGCAGGCAGGATCCTAGTACAAAGGGCAGCCTGCAGCAGTGTGAGACACAGAGCGAGGAAGTGAGAGAGGGGGAGTGAGCAAGCTCAACAGAGCTCTATCGTGATTGCTGCAGATTTCTTTGTGGGCAGAAGAAGGCAGCAACCAGGCAGGAGCCCAGTACAAAAGGGCAGCCTGCAGTGCAAGGAGAAGCAGAATGAGCGAGTGAGACAGGGGGGTGAGCAACCTCAATGGAGCTCTGTCAGCACAGCTGTAGATTTCTTTGTGGGCAGAAAAAGGTGCTAAGGCAGGCAGAAGCCCAGTACAAAAGGGCAGCCTGCACCACCGGGAGAAACACAATGAGCGAGTGAGGGGGGGGAGTGGGCGAGCTCAACAGAGGTCTATCATGACTGCTGCAGATTTCTTTCTGGGCAGGAAAAGGCGGTGATGCAGGCAGGAGAGCAAGCTCAATGGAGGTCTATCGTGACTGCTGCAGATTTCTTTGTGGGCAGGAATAGGCGGCAATGCAGGGAGGAACCCAGTACAAAAGGCCAGCCTGCAGCGTGGGCAGAAACAGAAAGAGCGAGTGAGAGGGGGGAGTGAATGACCTCAGTGGAGCTGTGTCGGGACTGCTGCAGATTTCTTTGTGGTCAGAAAAAGCTGCCAAGGCAGGCAGAAGCCCAGTACAAAAGAGCAGCCTGCAACAGCAGGAGACACAGAATGAGCGAGTGGTGGGGGGATGAGTGAGCTCAATGGAGCTCTGTTGGGAGTGCTGCGGATTTCTTTTTGGGCAGAAAAAGGAAGCAATGCATGCAGCGGCCCAGTACAAAAGGGCAGCCTGCAGATGTGGGAGAAACAGAACCAGTGAGTGAGAGAGGAGGAGTGAGCGAGGTCAACGGAGCTCTGTCAGGTCTGCTGCAGATTTCTTTGTGGGCAAGAAAAGCTGCCAATGCAGACAGGAGCCCAGTCAAAAGGGCAGCCTGCAGCACTGGGAGCTCAGAACAAGCCAGTGAGGGAGGGGAACAGAGTGAGCCCAATGGAGCTCTGTTGGGACTGCTGCATATTTATTTGTGGGCAGGAAAAGGCAGCAATGCATGCAGGGGCCAAGTACAAAAGGGCAACCTGCAGCGGAGGGAGAAACAGAACGAGCGACTGAGAGAGGGGGAGTGAGCGAGCTCAATGGAGTTCTATCATGAGTGCTGTGGATTTCTTTGTGGGCAGAAAAGGGCAGCAATGCAGGCAGGAGCCCAGTACAAAAGGCCAGCCTGCAGCGCTGGCAGAAATGGACTGAGCGAGAGAGAGAGGGAGTGAGTGAGGTCAATGGACCTCTGTCAGGACTGCTGCAGATTTCTTTGTCGGCAGGAAAAGGTGCCAACAGAGGCAGGAGCCCACTACAAAAGGGCAGCCTGCAGCACCAGGAGAAACAGAATGAGTGAGTGAGACAGGTGGAGTGAGCAACCTCAACGGACCTTTGTCGGGACAGCTGCGGATATCTTTGTGGGCAGAAATAGTTGGTGCAGGCAGGATCCAAGTACAAAGGGCAGCCTACAGCACCGGCAGAAATGGAATGAGCGAGTGAGAGAGGTTGAGTGAGCGAGCCGTACGGAGCTGTGTTGGGAGTCCTGTAGATTTCTTTGTGGGCAGAAAAAGTCACCAACGCAGGCAGGAGCCCAATACAAAAGGGCAGCCTGCAGCACCGTGAGACACAGAGCGAGCAAGTGAGAGAGTGGGAGTGAGCAAGCTCAACAGAGCTCTATCGTGATTGCTGCAGATTTCTTTGTGGGCAGAAGAAGGCGGCAAACAGGCAGGAGCCCAGTACAAAAGGGCAGCCTGCAGTGCAAGGAGAAGCAGAATGAGCGAGTGAGATGGGGGGGGGTAAGCAACCTCAATGGAGCTCTGTCAGCACAGCTGTAGATTTCTTTGTGGGCAGAAAAAGGTGCTAAGGCAGGCAGAAGCCCAGTACAAAAGGGCAGCCTGCACCACCGTGAGAAACACAATGAGCGAGTGAGAGAGGGGGGGGAGAGAGCGAGCTCAACAGAGGTCTATCATGACTGCTGCAGATTTCTTTCTGGGCAGAAAAAGGCGGTGACACAGGCAGGAGAGCAAGCTCAACGGAGGTCTATCGTGACTGCTGTAGATTTCTTTGTGGGTAGGAATAGGCAGCAACGCAGGGAGGAACCCAATACAAAAGGCCAGCCTGCAGCGTGGGCAGAAACAGAATGAGTGAGTGAGGGGGGGAGTGAATGAGCTCAGTGGAACTGTGTCGGGACTGCTGCAGATTTCTTTGTGGTCAGAAAAAGCCGCCAAGGCAGGCAGAAGCCCAGTACAAAAGAGCAGCCTGCAACAGCAGGAGACACAGAATGAGCGAGTGGTGGGGGGATGAGTGAGCTCAATGGAGCTCTGTTGGGAGTGCTGTGGATTTCTTTTTTGGGCAGAAAAAGGAAGCAATGCATGCAGGGGCCCAGTACAAAAGGGCAGCCTGCAGATGTGGGAGAAACAGAACCAGTGAGTGAGAGAGGAGGAGTGAGCAAGGTCAACGGAGCTCTGTCAGGACTGCTCAGATTTCTTTGTGGGCAGAAAAAGGCACCACCAGAGACAGGAGCCCACTACAAAAGGGCAGCCTGCAATGCCAGGAGAAACAGAATGAGCGAGTGAGACGGTGGAGTGAGCGACCTCAACGGAGCTCTGTCTGGACAGCTGCGGATTCTTTGTGGGCAGAAAAAGGTGTCAACTCAGGCAGAAACCCAGTACAAAAGGGCAGCCTGCAGCGCTGGGAGAAACACAACGAGCAAGTGGGGGGGGAGTGAGCGAGCTCAACGGAGGTCTATCATGACTGCTGCAGATTTCTTTGTGGGCAGGAAAAGGCGGTGACGCAGGCAGGAACCCAGTACAAAAGGCCAGCCTGCAGCGTGGGCAGAAACAGAATGAGCGAGTGAGAGGGGGGAGTGAATGAGTTCAGTGGAGCTGTGTCAGGACTGCTGCAGATTTCTTTGTGGTCAGAAAAAGCTGCCAAGGCAGACAGAAGCCCAGTACAAAAGGGCAGCCTGCAACAGCAGGAGACACAGAATGAGCGAGTGGTGGGGGGATGAGTGTTCTCAATGGAGCTCTGTTGGGAGTGCTGCAGATTTCTTTTTTGGCAGAAAAAGGAAGCAATGCATGCAGGGGCCCAGTACAAAAGGGCAGCCTGCAGAAGTGGGAGAAACAGAACCAGTGAGTGAGAGAGGAGGAGTGAGAGAGCTCAACGGAGCTCTGTCGGGACTGCTGCAGATTTCTTTGTGGGCAGAAAGAGGCACCACCAGAGACAGGAGCCCACTACAAAAGGGTAGCCTGCAGTGCCTGGAGAAACAGAATGAGCGAGTGAGACGGGGGAGTGAGCGACCTCAAAGGAGCTCTTCGGGACAGCTGCGGATTCTTTGTGGGCAGAAAAAGGTGCCAACTCAGGCAGAAGCCCAGTACAAAAGGGCAGCCTGCAGCGCTGGGAGAAACACAATGAGCAAGTGAGAGAGGGGGACTGAGCGAGCTCAACAGAGCTCTATTGTGACTGCTGTAGTTTCTTTGTGGGCAGAACAAGGCAGCAACGCAGGCAGGAGCCCAGTACAAAAGGCCAGCCGGCAGCGCCGGCAGAAACGGAATGAGTGAGTGAGAGAGGGGAGTGAGCAAGCTCAACAGACCTGTATCAGGACTGCTGCAGATTTCTTCGTGGGCAGAAAGAGCCACCAACAAAGGCAGGAGCCCAGTGCAAAAGGGCAGCCTGCAGCGCCAGGAAAAACAGAATGAGCGAGTGAGAAAGGGGGAGTGAGGCACCTCAGTGGAGCTCTGTCAGGACAGCTGCAGATTTCTTTGTGGACAGAAAAAGGTGCCAATGCAAGCAGGAGCCCAGTACAAAAGAGCAGCCTGCAGCACTGGGAGAAACAGAATGAGTGAGTGACAGAGGGGCACTGAGCGAGTTCAACGGACCAACTCAGTCAACATTCGGCATTGACAAATGCTTGTTAGTAGCTACTTATACACTCTTCGGTTCTCAGTAATCCTGTTTTTAGATTTTGGCTAAGTTTGGGGAAGGTGCTGTTTTATTTCTGGGTGCTGCATTTTATTTTTTTCTTCCCAGGGCTTGGAGCACATATGTGGAGCTGCCTTGATTGAGAGGGAGGTTTAATAGCAGAACGACAGGAAGGCCAATAGGAGAGTGGCTATGACAAAAGGCACACATTTTAAATCCTGATCAGGGCCTCTAAATACAGGGTAATTCCCCAGTGGAATTAGTAGCTGCAGTAGAGTGTGGGGAAGGGGACTGGGAATGCTGACCACACTGCAGGGGGAAGTCTCCATTTTAAACTTCTGAAGTTTGTAGTGGGGCTATTTGTTCTCTCACCCACCCACCCCCACCACCTCCAGTTTTGAATGGTCTCACTGGACCCCTCCCAGTAGAGGCCACACCTACCAAGAGGGGGAAGGAGGAGGAATAAAGCAAAGGGAGTGTCAACTTGGGGCAGGGGATTCATCTGCTGGAAGAAAAAGAAAGAGACTGGTATAGGTAACTATGAGGAAGAGGATTCATGAAATGGATAGTTGGGACATTTACTGTAAAGAAGAATTTGCATCTAGGATTCTGTATTTGCAGGTACTGTTTGTGGTATGGAATTTGGAGGAAATTTCATTGGGGCTGGGATATTTGGAGGAAAATTGCATTGGTATAGTACTGCAAGTATTGGGATCCTGAAGGAGAAATAAAAGTATATTAAGAAAAAAAATTGCATTTAAGCCCCTTATAGTAGGTACGGGAACTGGGGGTGTTTAGAAGGGAAACTGAAGCTATAAAGCAAGGCAAATGTTAAGACATTGAGGAAGAAACTTCACCTAAACTAATGTATTTAAGGGGAACTGTTTAAGATTAGGCATATAGAGGAAATTGCAGTGGGGCTGGAGCAGTTAGAGGGGAATTACATTCTTTAAAGTTCTGCAGGGGAGGCACTATATAGGAGGCCAGGTAGAGGGAAGTGCAGTGCAATTGTTACTGTGTAATTGGGGGCACATAGTGTATAAGTGGGGGCATGCAGAAGGAAATTACAGTGGGGCATGAGGGCAAACTGCTTTTGTGGTATTTAAAGGGCAAACTGCTTTTGATGGTAGTCACAACTTGTGGGTGGGGATAAGATACCGGAGAACTGGGGGAACATGGAAAAAATGGTAAAAGAGGATGGGAGGGAACATGGGGGGGCGTATGGGCTACCTTCAGCTGAATTTGAGGGGGAGAGCTGGTGGGCTAATAGAGGGATGGGTAGGGTGGTAGGATGCAACAACTGTGGGACTGCAATCTTTCTTGACATTGCATGGAAACTTGGGGGGATGTTTAGTGTGCAGGCAAATGATGCAGCTTAGGAATGAGATCAGATATTTGCAAACAGAGCTGGGTAGGGGACTGTGGCCTGCAGTGGAGGGAAGCTTGGCAGTAGGGGGTGGTAGGAGGGCATCTGGGAGGCCGGTAGACAAATTAAATCAGGAGGGAGGCTGAAGAGTGTAAAAAGTGTGGCAGATGGGGTACTGAGGCAGGGGGGCCCAGTACAAAGGGCAAGCGATGACAGAAAGGGGGAAGAATGGAAGAGGGGAGGGAAGGGGGGATCTAACAGTCACAGAGACAACAGAAGTAGGATGGCTAGTGACAGGAAGGAGGAAATAATGCATGGCAGTGAAGGAACAATGAAAAATCAGTTTGCAGTACTAGCAGGATTGGAAGGTGAGATAGAGGAAGTGCATGGTGGATTAGTTGAAAATTGTCCGCGGGAGACAGGAATGGGAGAGAGGGACAATGGCATGGGGGATATGAGAAGGGGAAGGGGTCAAGTAAGTGGGGATTGTGGGGATTGGGAGGAGGAGGAGGAGGAGGGGAGGTATGAGATGATTAGGGTAGGGGTGCATCTAGGGTACAGATAGAGCCCAGTGGGAAGGAGAAGTTAAGTCAGGGTAAGGGGGGGGGAGAAAGCAGAGTGGAGATAGGCACTGGAGATGATACAACAGAGGCAGATGGAGGAACAACTGTACTGAGAAGGAGGAGGAGGGAAGAAGATAAGGGAGGCCAGTGAAAGAGGAACATAAAAACTTGGGGGTCTTGGTGTTTGGGGACTCTATACTAAAAGGGGGTCAGATTGGGGATCTATGACAGTGATCGACAATTCCATTGTCGACCGACGTCTAACTCCTTTATGTAGACCGTGGTATGGTCAGCATAAAGGGAATTACTTCGAATATTGTGTTTTCTTCAGGGAGCTTCATCCATTAAACCCGCCAAACAACGGGCTCTACCCCTGCACCCCCCACTACTTAATCAATCAACTCTGAGTTGGAGTTGCTTCTGGGAGAGGGTGCAATGCACATAGAAAGCAGTGCCAGGGTCCCACACTGACACTACAGCGACCTGGCACTTTTGTCACTGTAGTGTAGGTCTAGGTAATGTTGCTGCTATAGCAATGGTATACCTCAGAGAGGGAAGCAAGGGGGAGAGACATAGTTGCATATGGGTGGAAGCCATGCCAAGTATGACAGTTGAAAGGGTAGGGCAATCTGTTCTGAAATATGCTAGCAGGAGTAGGGAGAGACCTCATATAATCTTACATTTAGGTACAAATGACCTAGTGGGAAATATGGTTAATGTAGTGCAGTGGAGGTTTGTGGAGCTGGGGCTGCTTTGTGAAGAGGCAGGAATGCCAGTAACTTTCTTAGAAGTACTCCCAGTGCCCAAAGTAAGCACTGAAAGGAAACTGAGGATTAAGGAATATAACATGTGGCTAAGAAGCTGGTGTCAGTCAAAAAGGTATGGACTGTTAGGGGGTGGGGAAAGATCTGGAAGGACAGTGATCTCTAAGCTAAGGATAAGCTACACTTAAGTGAGGAAGGTAGGAGGGTATTGAAACAGAGATTTGCAGAACACATAGAAAACAATGAGTATTTAAACTAGAGGAGGGGGGTGGCAAGTGGCAGGATCCCCTTACGAAAAAGTAGTATACTTTTTGGATATTTCAGTACATTGAATTCTTAGTATATTAAATATATAATAAGTGTTTCAGTATACTTATGAACACAGTACATTCAGTATACACACAGTATATACCAAGTATAGGTTTGTTGTATACTAAGTTTGTACTTCTTCAATCTCATTTTATTCTGATTTCATACTGCTTATACTGATTTTGTCCTAATTTGGCCCAAATCAGTATACTTCAGTATTCTAATAATATACTTAGTAATACTGCATAGTATACTGTTTTGAATGCTCACAATGTAATATTAGTACATGGACATGGAGATTACAGTATGCTTTCTCTCTCATTTCCTCACCTAGTGAATATGTTTTCAATGTATGATTAACATGTTTTTTGCAAAGAATGTTGTAAATGGTATCAGTATAGTAGCAGTCTATGATCAATATGCTAAAAATGCACTTTTATGCAGATAAAGTTTACTGTAAGTATATTTCCCACGTACAAGTACACTAATCCATTTACATTAGCATATGGAAAATAGACTTAAAATGTATCCATGTGTTTTTATTTAGGTAGAATATATCAATCAATCAATCAATCAATCAATTTTTTATTTATAAAAAGGCACCTTTCCAAAACCAAGGCACCTGTACAATAAACTAAAACAAATAAAGTAATATTACGTACATTATATAAATTCCAATAAATATAAAACCACATAAAAAACACTTCAATTACCAAAAGCCAGATCAAAAAGATAAGTTTTTAATGCAGTTTTAAAACTCTGGACGGTTAGGCAATCTCGTACCCGATGAGGTAGAGAGTTGCACAGGGATGGAGCAGCAAAGCTGAATGCCCTTGCTCCCGATGTCTGCAAACATACCCTGGGAACCTCTAGCAATCCCTCATCGGTAGATCGGAAAGGATGGGAGGGACAGTACAGGCAAAGGAGATCTTTCAGGTAGCTCGGTCCCTGGTTGTGTAGGATCTTATAGGTTAACAAAGCAACCTTAAAGGTGATCCGCCACTTAATCGGGAGCCAGTGCAGATCGTGGGGCACAGGCGTTATATGGCTGTCTCTTGAAGCACCAGTCAACAGCCTGGCAGCAACGTTCTACATCAGCTGCAACCAGCGGATAATAACTCCCAACAGCCCTAGGTAAAGGGCATTGCAGTAGTCAAGGCAGGAGGTAACGAAGGCATGAACCAACGTTGGAAGATCATTGGGAGAAACCAGATATTTCACCTGGGCGATATTTCTCAGATGGTAAAAAGAGGTTTTAACAACTGCTGGCACCTGTGATTTCAAAGTCAGACAGTTATCAAACATAATGCCCAGGTTTCGTACCTGGTCTGAGGTAGCTAGCTGGACACCTCCGAGCCACAAGCCCGAAGGTGTACCTGGCAACACACCCGCCTCTCGACAGCCCAGGTTCACAACCAACACCTCAGCTTTTTCAGGGTTCAACCTTAGCCAGCTCATGTTCATCCAGGCCTGGATTTCAGCCAGACAGCTGTTGAGCACCGAAATGGCATCATCCTGTTCAGGGACAAAAGACATGCATAGCTGAGTATCATCTGCATAGCAATGAAAACTCAAGCCATACCATCTAATAATCGCTCCTAACGGCAGCATATGCAATGCAAACAACATGGGTGCTAAAATGGATCCCTGCAGAACCCCACAGGGCAGGGAGAATGGGGCTGAGGTACAAACCCCAGACACCACTCTTTGAGTCCTACCCATGAAGTAGGATTGAAACCATCTGAGGACAGCCCCTGATAGTCCACAGATAAACCGCAGGCAATCCAGCAGCACACCACGGTCTACAGTATCAAATGCTGCAGAGCGATCAAGAAGGACCAAGATGGAACGGGTCTTTCGATCTCTCGCTATCAGGAGGTCATTTAGTACCCGAACAAGAGCCGTCTTGGTACTATGTCTCTTTCTGAAAAATGGACTGGAGAGAATCATAGATATTGTGGCTGGTCAAATGGTCATACAATTGTAAAGCCACTACCTTCTCAATAACCTTACCCAAAAATGGAAGGTTAGAGACAGGCCTGTAGTTCCTAAGACAATCAGGATCCAAGGAGGGCTTCTTAAGAAGAGGCTGAACCACGGCCTCCTTAAGAGAAGCTGGAAAAATTCCCCTCTCCAAGGATAACCTGACAATCTCAGCAAGGACTGGGCAGATAACATCAATGCAGCCAACAAGCAAATGCGTAGGACCCTGATCCGAACTACAGTTGGTAGGACGTAAAGTCTGGATAAACATCACAATATCACTGATTGTAGGCTGATCAAAGTCACACCACTCAAACTGAGGGTCTGACATCTCCTGCTGACCACTGCTACTACCTAGAGAAAGGGTCATGCAGACTTCAGACCTGATCATGGCAACCTTATCCGCGAAGCATCGAGCAATCTCCTCACACTGCTCTTGTGAAAAAGCATTTCTGGGCTGAAGACAGAATGGATTGCACAAACTGTCCACGGTCTGGAAAAGCTGAGCTGGTCAATTCTGCATGGCAGCAATTTCCTGTACAGGAATTCTGCCTTCTTATAGGAAATTGTTGATTGATAGACCAAATAATGGTCCATCAAACTAAGCCTGTCACACTCCAGGCCAGATCTCCGCCATCGCCTCTCTAGCCTTCGTCCAACTCTCATCAACTCCCTCAGGTCCTCATCAAACCATGGAGACCTAGGGCGAAGGGAGAGTGGATGAACACAAACCAGAGCAATGGAATCCAGGGCCTCTGTCACTGCCGTATTATAGGCAAGCACAAGATCCTCTGGATCCACGCATTCTCTCAGCATGCCCAATAGGTCAAGCTCCGCCATCAGGCCATCAGGGGATACACCCCTCAAAATGCGGTACTTGACCATCTCCATAGGGGCAGACCTCTTGGGGGGCCTCAAAACTGAAGCTGATGGAATGATGGTCTGGCCAGCTGACTGGTTCCACCACCAAGTCGGATATCTCCATCCCCAAGAGAAACACCAAGTCCAATGAATGACCATCAATATGGTTTGAGGAGGAAATAACCTGTGTGAGGCCCAGTAAATTCATTAACTGGAGGAAGTTTTGTCCAAACTACGAGAGTTCATCGTCGACCCAAGCATTGAAATCCCCAAGGATCAGCCATCTATGGGGTCCCAATGTTAGGTCAGTGATGAAGTCCGCAACTTCCCACAAGAAAACATTCCTGTCACCTGGTGGACGGTAGACGAGAAGAATCCTGCACCCCACACCCTCTCCCATGATACATTCAAAGGAGTTGGTGGTTCCCACTGAGATTTCCCTCAGGTTCAGTTCTGATTTAAAACAAAGGGCCACACCCCCGCCCCTACGATCGATCCTCGGGCGGTGCATCACCGAGTACCCAGGAGGAATCGCTGAAGCCAAAACAGGGCCAGCATTTCCATCCAACCAGGTCTCGGTGATACAAGTCAGGTCGACTGAATTAACAAGATCCCCAATTATGGCGGTCTTGTTCCTAATCGACCTGGCATTGCATAACACCACCCAGGTTCGATGAGCAGCTGGGGGAGACCGAGTTTCCTGTCTGCAATATGCAGAGCCCTTGGGTATGGGAACCAGACAGGGAGAACCCCTTTCCTGGACTCATTTCACCATTATCTTACTGATAATATGCTTGTCCTATATGTGGAGTTTACTAGAAATATAGAAATCGGTTCATTAGTAGTACACCAAAATTATACTATTGTTATAATCATAGTTTTCTTTAAATGTATTAATTATGCACTGTGCCAGTGCTTCAAGTATACCTAGCTGTGTATATTTTCATACTAGCCCTGTATGTGGAGTCTACGCACAATATACAAGTCAGTTCATTAGTAGTACACTAACAGCATACTGCTGACATATATGTAGTGTTCTTAAAATGTATTATTCATGCACTGCACTAGTGCTGGAAGTATATCTTACAATATATTATTATAATACTAGCCTGTATGTGGACTATACTACAGATATAGAGATCAGGTCATTATTAGTAATCTAAACATTTAATATTTAAGTATATGTAGTTTTCATCAAATGTATTAATAATATACTTCATCTGTGGTGCAGGTATACTTAGCAGTATTATGTTATCATACTATCCCTGTATGTGCAGTATGTAACAAATATAGAAAGCAGTTCATCACTAGCACACTAAAGGCATTCTACAGATATGTGTTTAGTATGCTTAAAATGTATTAACCATGCTTTACTCGGGGGCAGAGTTAGCAGTTCAGCCTGAAGCAGCAAATTTCTGGAGCTCCTGTCAAAATCCTTCCATTTTTGGAATAAAAACCTCATTTCACCCACAAATTAGCCTTAAAATTCATACAGAACTTTGAGACATCATTTCTACACCCTTGGAGGTACAACTTTTACCGCTATGGGGAAAACTAGGCCTCCCAAACAAGATTTCTTTCAGCCACGGGCTCCTCCATTGAAACAACTAGACTACGCAGAAGGAGCACCCACTTCACCCAGCCCAGAGCAATTGTTGGCATCCTTAAACTCACTACAAATTGCAGTGAATACTTTAAAACAGTACAAGGTATCGACCAAAAGCTGGACTCATTCATTCTGTGTTTTCAAGCTGTAGAATCCTGGCTTGATGCCATGGTGGGGGACCACAAAAAACATTGAGGCTGCAGTGGGGAAGGCCTCTGCAGCCTCAGCTACTTGCATCAAGGAACAAGTAGCATTACAAAGTCGGGTGGAGCAACTCGAGAATGTGGTGCGAGCTGTTAACATTCGCATACTCGGTCTCCCCGAAGGAACTGAGGGAAATAATCTACTCACTTTTCCTGAGTTCTTGGCTCACAGAAATGATGGGCCTAGAAACACTGAATATCCAGCGAGCCTACAGAATTACCCTCCGCAGGCCAACTTCCAACCTGGAGAACCCCCGCACTATACTTATTACCTTGTCCTCAGCTGCAGAACGTGATGTAGTTTTGGGCACTATCAGGAACAAAAGCCCCATCTACCATGAAGAGACTCATGTTCTCTTTTTCTCGGACCTTGCCTACTCTACCAGAATGTGTCACAAGGCCTTTAATGGTGTTAAGCACAAATTCTGAGATCTGGGCATACCATACTCCTTTGCCTTTCCAGCTCAACTTTGCTTCGCAGATGGTCGGCGACAGTATCGTTTCACTGATGCGAAAGAGGTTGGTGCCTGTGTTGAGAAAATAGCCGCATGAAGACTGCATGAAGATGGACCTTCAGAAGAAGATTCGGAGGTGGACTGACTTAATGAAGTGTATGGCCTCTGCTCAGTACTATAGTCTTTTGACCTGGTTTGCCTTTTTCATCATCTATAAATTCAAGCTGAGATAAGTGCTGTAGTCTTTACTCCGAGGGGAGGGCAGTTGAAATATACTAAATATGTTTTATGAGAATTCTCTGTTTAAAAGAAAAATAATTTTCTGACTGCTTGGCAACCCCCTCGAATACTATTTGACTTCTCAGTCTTTTGTTTTGCTTTAATGCTGGATGCTATTCGGATATAGCAGATGGGTGTAATTCTCGGACGTTTCATCAGCCCCATTGGCCCGTTTGTAGATTTTTCATATCTGTAAACCTCCACACTGGGACAATCTCAGCTGAAGCACTAAAGTTGAAACTGTTGTTCTTGTTATTGTACTCCAACGTTTTATAAATAGCTATTTGTTTTAAGCTTTCCTCTTACTGGGTGAATAAGATATGTTTTTGTTTAACTAAGAAGTTCCCCAGGAGAGACGGTGTTAAGAACCTCGACCTATATTTAGCTTGTAACATCTCCCGGTCGTGGTCTGGAACTGGTCTTCAGATCACAACAGTATTTACCATATCCCTTACAATGTGATGGGTGTTGCTGAGTGTTCTTTTTAATGCTCTTGTTTCGCTTATACTTCTGGGGATTGTTAGAACGCTAAAATTAGGAGGGCTATAGGAGCTCTGGAATGTAAAAAATTTCTGTTAAGTATTCTGAAATGATTTCAAAGGGCCGAATGGTCAGTTATAACATGATGCCTTAACTTTTAAAGAAACTGATAATTGTGGGCATTGACTGCATATATGGATCCTAATGATGTTTAATATATTACTATATTAACTAGAATCTTACCTCCTACTGCTGTACCAATTTTAGCATGTGGTCTTAATCCTTTAGTAATGTCTAATGGTCACCTATGGTGTCTTCTACATGCTCTGGACTTCAATGTTTTATGCATTTGTACTAAAATGTTAAATAAAAAGTAAAAAAAAAACATGCTTTACTCAATGCTGCAAGTTTACTTTGCAGTACATTATTATCATACTACAAGCATGGTAAGGCATGTGTTCTTGATATATTGTTCGCCTAATATACTGTGTGATGTATACTATCACTATACTACAATGCTACAATTCTACAATGATAGTATTATGTGCTCCAAGCATATATAAAAGCAGGCAAATTAGCAAAAATCAATATTTCCTGTTATGCTAAGGCAGATAACTCCATTGAATGGAATTGCCTTGCATGATCATGTCAGCATCTCTAATTTTTGCAAGTAATGCCTATGTGAAAAGAATATCTTATACAAGGCCTACAAAACAACAGTGTTGTACTGCCCTTGATCTTTATATTATGTGTCTTTAATTCTCTGAAACCAAAATACAGATATGCTCCATAGAGTTTGATGGTGTGCCCCCCATCCTGCTCTCCATATGTATCACAAAAATATCTCAGTGTGGGGGCATGGCTGGCAATGTCTGAATTATAAGGGATCAGTCTGCTCTTCCCTCAGGGCAAATAAAATTAAGGAGCTATGGTAGCAGAGCCCCCAGGCAGGTAAGGGAGGCTGTTTGTTTTTTAGGCCTGAAAATCTTGCTTTGGTTACTCCCAGTACATGAGGATTAACACTGAATATGTAACAAACAAATTAAGCCTTACTCTCCCATATGTAGAAATCCTATTAATTTGTTCTCCCTAGTTTGCCGAGTTGTCATGCTGGTCCCTTCCCCTTCATTGAATGAATTTCCCACCACCCCCATCAGTTATTAGGTATCTTGGCTTTTGTTATGTAATGCTTTACACTGTACTCAGTTATAAATGAAAGCCACAGTCAGGTGTGGCAGTGCCAGCACAGTAAAGAACAGTTACGTAAGAACTACAGTAACTTCTTATGTAACTACTCTATCTTCTTGGGGGGTATCTCAGCCATAAGTTACCACTGTAGGAACAAGTCCCAAACAGTGACACAGAAACAGGTAGCTGGGAGGATGGGTTTCCATAAATTTAAGAGGGGAAGTGGACACCAATGGGCCCAGTCAAGAAGTTTTTTTGTTTGCATACAATTTTTATTAGTTTTCCAAGATAGAACACAAAACCAATTCTCTGTAACACATGAAAGGTTGCAGAATAATATATAGTTACCAACCAATAAACAACCAACAGTGGTGACCAATAGCCACATTCAATATTCTGAGACCCAAATAAAGGAAAAGACAGGAACTTCCTAAACCTGAGACAGAACCTGCCAAAACCTGCATGTGGGAATCTCAGCCATCATATACCACCATAGGAATGAGTCCCAAGAAGAGACAAGTAGGAACAGGTAGCTGGGAGGCTGGATCTCCATAAACTTTAAGACAGGAAGTGGACACCAACGACACAGTCAGGAACTTCCTGAACTTTAGACAGAAGAACCTGAGACTGAAGCAGCAAGGGACTCCATAAACTTAATACAGGAGTCATTGCAGAACAGCCCTGCCGAAACCTGCATGGGAGTATCTCAACCATCATGTACCACTGTAGGAACAAGTCTCAAGCAGTGACAAGTAGGAACAGGTCACTGGGAGGCTGGATCTCCGTAAACTGAAGACTGGAGGTGGACACCAATTGACCCACTTAGGAACTTCCTAAGCTTAAGACAGACACACAGAAATACAACCCCTTTCCCCCTTTTCTGCTTCCCATAAAATTAACACTATTCTTGGGTGGTCACTAGGACATAAGGCATCTAACTTTCATTTGTAACTCTGACATATAACAATTGCAATAAAAGAACTTTTCAACATGTTAACATTTGTAACTCTAACATACACAATTTCAATTTACAAATTCAGAAATCAGAATGTAAACATTGGACATCTACTAGTTCAGTGATCTTCAAACCAGACATTCTTCCTATTTCTTTACATGCGTGTTGCTCACTGAGCTTTCATTATTGCATTTCTTTTTGGAAGGCTGGGCCTGTGGTTCAATGGACAAGCAGCCAGCCACTCCCACTTCCTGACCTATATAAGCAATTCCTCTCAGCCTCCTTCTGAAGCACTTCTTTGTTGGCTGGAGGCTATGTTGGTCTGTCCTCTGCAGCTGGCTGGGGCCTACCCCTCCACCTTGCTGCTTCTGCTTGTTTCTGCTGGACTTCAGTGTTTGTTTTCCTGCATCTGGTTTGTATTTTGCCTCTGGCAGTGCTTCTTTCTGTCATTTGTTCCCTGTTTTCTGTGTTTGTGTGTCTTTAGTTTTGCCTTTTGGGGGGTTTGTTTCTAAGCTCCTAGCATATTGCTAATCCAGAGCTCATGCTACTTGCTCTCAGCTATTCACAATGTAACCCTACAAATTGTCAGCCGGCGTGCGGTAGGTTACATGATGTTTGGCTCGGGCACCTCGAGGATAAAGACATCAAAGAATAACAGACCGGAGAACTTTCCTGCAGACAAAAAGGTATTTTATTAAGAGTGACATGGCGCTCTGCGCAATCTGGTTACATGTTCTCCCAAAGCTTTAGGCAGTGGGGTATATATGCAGTGTGACAAACAACTTCAGAAAGTTACAAATAAGGTAATACTTTAGCTACATGATATTTGTCAGTCTCTGATTGGCTATGTTGGCATGGCCTAATGTTGTCCATGAGTTGTGACACTGGTGATTATGTTTTTGCTTGGTCATTGCTTTCCTAACAGTTTATCCATATTTGGTCATACTGTTTTCCTTAGCTTAGAAATGTAATGCATTGTAATTTAGCTAACAATTTTAACTGTCACCACAAGATGGCAACATTGCTCCATTGGGATTATACTGAGACACTTTTAAACTAATATGGCAAACGAGCAGAAGTAATCCAGCATGTATCCTAGTACATTTAATAAAACTTTGTGATTAAAATGGACCCAGCACTCAAGTGCTCCTCTAGTATTAACTAGAATTATAATTAAAAGGTTATTTACTTACTAGCATGTAGAAACACATAATCACAAGCAGACACTATTGTTAGGTCTTTTCTTATGCTTGCCCTTATTGATTGCATATCACAAAATATGTTTAGGTTGGACATTTAGTATTATTTGTAGCTCCCCACAACTAATACAAAACTAAATGACCATTATACATATATGGATTATGCGGTTTGAAAGTTTACTTTGTATTTTAAGAAAGTCTTCTGATCTAGATGCCGCCATAACTCCTTTTGACTCACTTGGCACAGGCTGAGTTTGTTTTGGCCAATTTTAAGGTCACATAATCTGTATGCTGTCACAGCTCCCTGTGGTTTACATATCTCTGACTGACCTTTCTTTTAACTTTAAAAGAGCACAGGCATTATTAGGTTACCCTAACAGTGTATATATACAGTATAAATACCAGAATTTACATGCTGTAAACCCAAAGGGTTAATATTTAATAAAGTACAGCTATTGAGGGGCTGTTTCCACATAATGACTAGGTATTAGATACATGTTGTTCTTAATTTTGGCCTGTTTGTTATAGAACAGCATAGTCTGACATATCTCAATATTTTTCCGTAGCTGAGGCGTATGCTAATCATGCAGTGTGACATGTACTCTCATGCGTTGTGTTTATGATTAAGGGAAAAAAAGTTTGTTCTCTCTTTAAGCTACGTAAAAACATTGAGATTAGAAATGGCTTATTGTACATGGTGTGTCCATCCACTATTATGCTTACACAAGGACTTGTTTTAGTCACATACAACAGTACTAGTAAAACAAAACAAGATAGTAATAAAACATTTGTGTATAGCAAGTACATTATAAACATAGCAGTAATTAAAACATAGCAACTATGTTACACACAATGCTACTGCAAACATTATCTATGTGTTTCAACTAAAACCACATAGCTGCTGTCCATGCTTAATTGTTTTCACTTGATTCAGGCTCACTCTGAACCCTAGCTATGCAGCTCAATCATGCTTCTCAACTCATTCTACCTACCTCATTGCTTCAGTTTCATTGCACTGCCTGGTGATAGCTGCTTTTAGAGCATTGCACCTCCCTCTATTCTATGGTTTTTGAATTTTACAACTCATAGTTACTCAACACAGATGCTGCTGTCTATGTTTGTACACTGCTATTACACTCCGAGGTCAGCTAAACTACTGCTGATGCTGTAAACTAGTTTCAATATCTGCATGTGGGTCTTGGCGCCTTCCATCACTTTCTTGTCTTTCCTATGGCAGGGACTTGGATGTGTTGGGGGAGTTGTGGTCCCATGTCACTATTTACTTTAATGTTCTAAATCCCGCCTCTGACACTGAAAATCCTCAGAGTATTTGTCACCTTCATTGGCATGCAATGCTCATTCAGCTCCTCTTCAGTTTTGGGGCTCACCAGACATACCATTCCAGTGCAGGGCCTCCCTGCAGCCAACGGTTTTGCACTGCATTTCTAAGTCTGCATCTTGAGCGTGCCTGACTTGGGGTGGGGTCCTTCTCACCTGACCCATAGCTGGAAATGTCCTTGCTCCGGGCCTGGCTTTAGCTGTTTGAGACTCAATGGCAGCTTCTGGTGTAGAATTAAAGACTAGCTGTGAAGGGTGGTTACAGCAATCTCCTTTGGCTGTAGTGTTCTACTAGCAAGGCACCTTCACCTCATTCTCCCTATGACTGCCTCTGACTCACCTCATTTGTTTTTAGGGTGAGTAGGCCAGGTGAGTGCCTCAGCAGTCATTGCTCTCCTTCTCCTGCCTTGGTTGCCCCTGATGTTGCACAGCACTCTCGCAACCTTCCATGGTGTTCACATTGGAGGGATAGAGTGAGAGTTGTCCTCTGAATTGGAATATATCCCCCTTTATTGGGTTTCTAAATTGCAGCAGCAGAGCAGTCACAAAATAAACATCCCAAGCCTGGACGGAAGGCTACTTAGACCTTGGATCCACATAGATTTCCTCCTCAAGGGTTTTTTCCTCTCCTCCATGCCTCAGGTCATAACCATTAGTTAGCCATAGTTAGTGTTCCTTAGTGCCTTTAGGTAGGTTCCACTGTTGGATGGAGGTGAATGGTGCCCCTACTTGCCGTTCTCTCTCTCTCTCCTTAGGAGGCCCCCTCAATCTCCAGTACAACCCATCATACTCTTGCCATTACTAACCTATGCATCTCATTACATTATCAAGCTGCTTGATGCCTTATCTACTACTATGTCTCACAGCTACTAATTGCTAACATGCTTCATATTACTACATTTCTTTTTGGGGATCCTTCCTAAGGCACCTTTAGCCAAAGGAATCACCCCATGGCACTTCTAGTGGTGTAACCCTCTTCGAGGGTTCCTTGCCTTTGGTACCCCCACAGGGTGATAATTTCTCTGGAATAGAGAGTGTGAATGGCCAAAACCTAAGTAACATAGTTGCAGAAGCATAACACTATACTGGCTGCATAGGGCATTGAGCTGATAATATTCTTCACATCTTGTGTTGTTATATGTGGGAACACAATTAAAGCATGACCTAAAAACAAATAAATTTGTATTTGGTTTTAAACACATCTCAAACTACAGTTGTAAAACTGTTTATTTTGTCTTTGTACTGTAAAGGCATCCATGATGTCAAAGACAGGCTATTATACTGTACAGAAGATGTCTTGGTGATTACTGTCATTCTCAGTCACTTACTTGTACCTATGCTACAGGTGGCACCAGGGCTTGAAATAATATGAATAAAATGGTGTCCACCAGTCTTAGACAGCCATTATTCAAATAGGACAGATGTTTGTGTCCCATTCTCTGTTCCTGGGACAGGATGATGGCAACTGCATGAATAATGCAAACCAAGACCCTGAAGCCAAGCTCATCACTAGAGTCAACTTGCAGGTACTGTAAGGCTGTAGAATGAAGGGAGCGCATGCCATGATATCACACTGCACAAGTTATCACCGTCAAACCCCATCTCAAGTGATTCATGTCTGACTCTGCATGTATTGCATTTTGGTATGCATGAAGCCAAGATCAAGCAGCAGATTCCGGAGGACTACAAATCTTGTCATCTCACATTCACAACTGCCATTCCTCACTTGTTTCTCATGATTGGATGAGAATTAACAACACAGCATGAGCTTTGGGAAGCAATTTTTTTTTTAAATGCTGGACTATGTGGGCAGTTAATGAAAACTGTTTCAGCATAGTATGAAGAAAAAAAAAGAACTCCGAAGTTACAGCCAGTTGATTTACGACTATATCCTAATTCTGGGTGAAAGTCATGTAAGTCAAGGGTACCATTTCTAAGCCCCATTTATGTCATGTTTATCCAGCCCTTGAGCTCTATTCAGGGCACAAGCCTGTCCATTCTGTATGGGGGGAGGTCACCAGTTACTAAACTCTATTCATGGCACAAGTACATCCAGTCCATATGGCACCAGTTTCAAAGCCTTATTCATTTTGTATGAATTGTATTCATTTTAAAACATAGACTGCAGTGGTATTTCTTTTATTTGGGACTGTCACAGTTTGTACTACACCTGTCCCTTGGTCAGCCATTCTGAAAAAATGATGTCTACCACTGAGTTTCACGGACACCATCGGAAGACCACACCTTCAAAAACTTAAGGCAGGCAATTTGTTTCCCCATGAGAAGCATAGACTTAGAACTATATGATCAATGTATATTTTCTTAAGTGGTGCTATGAAACATAGAAACATAAAAATTGTTAGCAAATAAGAACTGCTAGGCCCATCCAATCTGCCAGTAAACATTACACTGGTATTTGACCTCTGACTCTATCTGTTCAACTGCTTAACACCACTCCACCTCTAATGTTCCCTTAAGCCTGTCGCAGGCAAGTTTAAATGCCTCCACTGTGCTTGCTCCATCTACCTACTGTTGCAGGCTAGTCCATGTGTCTACCACCCACTCCATGAAGAAAAGCTTTCTCACATTTCACTTTAACCTGCCACCTTCCAATGTCATACCATGCCCCCCTCCCTTTGTTCTTGTACTCCTCATATAATGGAATCTTTCTCCCCCTTCATCTTGTTTATGCCCCTAAGGAACTGAAATGTTTCTCTCCCCACTCTCTCCTGTCCTCCAGTGAGTATATTTATTGAGGTCTTTAAATCTCTCATCATGCATTTTCTGTTGTAAGTCCTGTAACATCTTATTTGCCATTCTCTGGACCGCCTCCACCCTGTCAATATCCTTGCAAAGGTGCAGTCTCCAGAACTGCACACAGATCTCCATGTGAGTCCGCACTAGTGTTTTATGCAATGTCATCACCACATCCAGCCTTCTGCTAGTAAAATCTGTGCTAATGCACATCAGCATGCCACTGGTCCTCCCTACAGCCTTGATACTCTGCTTGGACACCTTTCGGTCATCTGAAATAACCATCAGGTCCCTTTCTTTTCTAGTGAATGTCAACAACTACCCCCAACCCATTCTGTAGCAGTCCCCAGGGTTACCACCTCCCAGGTTGCTTATTTTGCACTTGGAATTAAACCACAGCTACCATAGCTCAAACCATTTCCAGTCTTCCCCTGGGCCCTCCTCATTTCCTCCACCCCATCTGAAGTATCCACCCTGTTGCAGTCCTTCTGCAATGTCGCTAATGAAGACATTGAATAGGACTGGCCCAAGGAATGACCCTTGAGGTATCCCGTTGGTCACCCCCTTGTTCCTGCATTGGATCCCATTTACCACAGCTCTCTGCCTCCTGTCCATTAGCCAGATCCTAACCCAGTTTACCATTTTTTGTCTTATGTGGGCACTGATTCCAAGAGTGTCACTATTCTTTCTGTAAGCAGTGCCTCCATGATCTTACCTAGTACTAAGGTGAGGCTGACTGGTGTATAGTTCCCCGCCTTCTCCCAACTGCTGCTTTTGTGTAGAGGAACTACCTGTGCCCTGTTCCACTCATCTGGAACCACTCCTGTGTTGAGTGACTCTGTGAACAAAGCTGACCAAGGCACTGCTAGATCTCTTCACAGCTCCCTTAATATCCTCAGGTGTAGGTCATCTGACCCCATTGCTTTGTCCACCTACAGCTTTGTGAGCTACTCCATGACTCTTTCTGCTGTGAATGCACTGATGTCTCCCCACTCCTTTGTATCTGTTACCCATCTGCAGTCCATGACCTTCCCCCTCTTCAGTGAATACTGGTCCAAAATATTTGTTTAGTATTTCCTCTTTCTCCATGACCCCCTCCTTACATTCCACTGTATCCCTTCTAAGCCTTACAATTCCTCCTCTGATTTTCCTCCTTTCACTGATGTACCAATCGAATGTCTTGTCCCATTTTTTAACCGTGTGTGCTGATCTTTCTTTGATCTGTGCCTTTGCATGCCTAACACCCTTCCCCACTTTTCTCATATTCTTTAAATGCATCTCCCTGTCTCTCTCCCTTTGAGTCTCATACTGCCTGAAACCCACGCTTTTGGCTCTTACCTTGTCTGCTACCTCTCCTGAGAGCCATACTGGTTTTCTCCTTCTCTTGACTTTGTTCACCATCTGTATGCATTAGCTCGTCACCTCCTCCATGGCTCTCTTCAGGTGTTCCTGCTGCTCAGTTCTACTGCCCTATGTCCCTCCTCACCAGGTCTCCTTTACACACTTCCCCATTGTAGCAAAATCCACTCTCCTAAAATGTAAGACATTTGCCTTTGTGTGGCTACTTTGTGTCTGTGTCCCCATGCTACACCAGACTATGTGGTTTTTGCTGGATCCCAGCAGACCATCTACCTGGATGTCTGTGATTCTGTAACCATTGTTCTAAAGGAGGTGTAGAACTGTCTAGGGGTACCAGTTTGTTTTGTTAGTCACATATTTTTGGTATTGTACATGATGCTCGTGAAAATCTGCCTTAGAAGTTGTTTAACAATAACAAAATAGTGTTGCATATTGCTAATGCACATATTGACATGGAAGAGGTGCTGGAAGCAAGAAAAACAGGCAGCCTTTGTCGCACACTGGAGCCACACCGGAGGGATCGAGGGAGCCGCAGAGAGAGTCAGCAGATGTAGGCCTTAAGGGAGAGAGGAGTGAGGTGTGTTTTTTGTCTCAACTGCCCTCTCCGGCCCTGATCTCTTTTAAGTACCCAAGGAAGGAGGAGCCAGATCCAGGGTGAACACCAGGCCATGGAAGGATCGCTGCTCTCTAGAGGGAGGAAGAGGTTACAAATATACCTTAAAGAAGCTGATCACTACCTGAGGAGATTGGGCACTGGTAGATGGCAGGAGAGGAGCATCTATCAGGTGAGGGCAACTGGTGGAGCTTGATGGAGAGGTACATCCAGAGGTAAGGGCACTGTTGCCGGTCTAAGCTACTGCGTCGCTTCAATTTAGGGGGGCATTAATACAGGGTCGGGGGAAGTGTGACTGTGTCAGGAACAGGGTACTGTTCAATTTCTGGAGGTTCTGCTGCAGAGCAGGGGCACTGTGATTGTAATTGACAGGGGCACTGTGGCTGTGTCACGAACAGGGTACAATTCATTTTCTAGAGGGTCTGCTACAGAGCAGGGGCACTGTGACTGTAATTGACACTTGGGGGTGCCAAAACTGTTTGGGCTTTGTATTATAAGGGGAACTTAAAGTGATTAATATAGGACATCTGGAGTACGTAATCAGTTGTTCTAGGGGAAAAGTCAATTGTACATACTGCATTTGAGTGGTACTCAATCTTCTACTATCCTCACAAGAATCACTACTGGAGTCATAGGTGGAGCTTCAATTTACTGTCACAACAGGGGGAAGGGTTGTTAAGTTGGGGTCTTGTAGGAAGCAGGGAAGGGGGTTTGTAAGGACATGCTAGATAAGATCTATCTACAGGGGGTTGTCAGGGAGTACAGAGATGCTGAGGCGGGAAAATGAGGGGAGCTGGGGAAGGGCACACTAGGGCACGGGATGGCACTAGCAGGGGAGGATGGGGACAGCACAGGAGGGGGGCACAGGGGCAGCAAGATGCTAGGGGGCCATCGGGGGTAGAATAGTGGGTTTCAATGGTTGTGGGGTGGCAGTCTAGATGAACGAATTGTGGAAGCTAGGAGGATGTCCAATCTGTCACAGTTGAGGAGACTCGAGGAAGAAGTGCAGTGGCTTGGTAGAGAGTTGGGTAGATTGGGAGGAGGGTGGAAGGGACCTGAGGCAGAGGGCATTAGGAGGACACCACGTGGAAGGAACAACGGTTAGGCGGGGTCAGGGAGGGGCAGAAGCATTACAAATAGGAGGCCTAGCACGGGAGGGGGGGTTAAGGGTAGGAAGAGGGAGCCCACACCTAACATGACCAAGAGGGCAGGATATAGGTTTGCCATGATTGTGACATTGGGTATGCACACCCGACAGCAACATTTTGACAGTGGGGTCCTCTACAGTGACAACAGCACCAGTCACTGTAGGTAACCACTGGAACCCGACACTGTCCGTCAGGTTCTGCACCTCCGAATCAGATCCAACCTGGAGTAAGAATCCTAAGTGGTCCGGGGGGCAAAGCCCCCAAGAAAAATACACTTGTATTTTTAAGAAACTGGCAGCTGACTGCAAAATGCGGTCAACCTGCCAGTTTTGTTGTCTGGTCGATTCTAAAGTGTGCTAGGATGGGTAGGAGGAAACCACATCTTGTGGTGCACGTAGGTATGAATGATCTGGTGGGGGAGACAGTGGAAGTAGTGAAGGAGAGGTCTGAGGAATTGGGTAGGCTGTGTGGGGAATTAGGGAAATCAGTGGCCTTCTTGGAGGTGCTCCCAGTACCCTGTGCTAGTACAGCAAGGAAAGTAAGGATTGGAGAGTTCAACATCTGGCTGAGGGAATGGTGTTGATCCAGGGGATATGGGTTGGTAGGGGGCTAGGACAGAATCTGGGGCAACAATAAACTTTATGCAGGGGATAGGCTACATTGGAGCATGTAGGGGAAGGGGGTACTAAAGCAGAGGGTAGGGGAATACATAGCTATGAAGGTGGATTTAAACTAGGTAGGGGAGTGGTGAGTGGACAGATGGTAGGCAGGGATCCCAGAGAGGAGAGCCAAACAAGCTGACCCACTAGGCTATCACGGAGGAACATGGAGCAGTGGCACAGGGGAATTAGGAAGGGGATAATTCAGGAAGGGGGAGGCAGGGATGGGTTGGAGGGTGGTCTCGCTGAATGCAAGAAGCCTTGGTAACAAATCAGCAGAGTTTCAGTCTCTCTTAGCAATTGGAAGGGTGGACATTGTGGCCATCACAGAAACGTGGGCCAACTGGTACCAGGAATGGGATTTAATTATCTGGGTATATGATATTCAGGAAATATAGGGCTGGGGAAAAAGGGGGGTGGCAATATATGTACAGGAGGGGATAAGGTGCATAAGGGAGGAGGGGGAGGAAGGCAGAACAGAGGCCCTGTGAATGCATGTTCAAGATTCAAAACATAGGACAACTGAGGATGGGGGTGGTGCACAGGTCACCAGCCCAAGGGGAGGATCTGGATAGGGAGTTAGCTGAACAAATCAGCAGGGTCTGTAGAAAAGGAAACACTATGGTGGTGGGTCACTTCAACCTACTGGGGGTGGAGTGGAGCATCCCAATCACCAAGAGTGCAAGGGAGCAGGTTTTACTAGAAGCATTTCAAGACAGCTTCCTGGTGCAGCTGGTCAGTGAGCCAACTAGACAGGATAGTACTGTGGACCTGGTTCTATCAAATGGGGAGGCTGTAAGGGATCTGGAGGTGGAAGACCCTCTGGCTGGGAATGACCACCATACGTTTTGATTTACGCTCAACATGGGAATGGAAGAAGGTGGTATGGGTATCACAGTGATAGACTTTAAGGGGCAGACATTAAAATGATGGGGGAAATTTTGAGCAGGCATCTGGCATAAAATCAGCCGCTCATGGATTTCATTTCATTTCATTTATTCTTTGTTAACCGAGTAAGGACACTGGACCAAAGGTGCCTTTTCGGGCCCAACCGGGACAAAAAACAACGAAATTCCAAGACAAAACAACAACAAAATAACAAGTTACAAATAACAGTTACAAACAGATTTCAGCAATAAGTGATACTTTAACTTTGATTTAAAATTAGGTACTGAAGAAGCATGTCTAACACTGACCAGGAGTGCATTCCAGTAAATAGGGGCTGCTACTGAAAAAGCTCTTAGGCTAGTGTTGAGTGTTTTGTTGGACATTATATAAAGGGCCATTTGCTGTCCTCCAACAAAGTAGCAACTCTCTTCTAGAGACTAAATTAGAAAGAGTAAATAAGGATGCAAAGTGCAAGCACTTGAACATCAAGCATCCCGCCAAGTACTTAATCCGACAACTGGGTAACAACCAACCCAGCCGTGAATAGAGACTACAGTGATGCATGCGGCAAGAAGTTCCAGGAACAAATCTGCAAATGTTGTTATACATAACAGACAATGTATTCATTTCTTTTAACCTAATATTAAGGTAGATACCAGATACATAATCAAAATGGGGGAGAAGTGATCCAATGGCAATCGCTGTCCTAGTCTCTAAAGTAAAATAAGATTTAAATTTATACAGTAACCCTATTCTCTGATTAATCTTTTTAGTGATAAACTGAACCTGAGGAGAAAACATTTAACATGGATCCAGGAGTACTCCAAGGTACTGAAATTGCAACACTTGTTCCAACAAAAGACCCTGATCATCAAACACTACTAACTTCGGATTGTCCTCCAGCATTGATGGCATACCAAAAAGCATGACTTTCGTTTTACTTGAGTTTAGAACCATGGCATTAGAAGTCAGCCAGGAACAAGCATCCTCCAAATCCTTATCAAGAGCACTGGAAAGTTCCAAAACAGATTTAGACTGGGCAAAAATTATAAGATCATCCACGTACAATAAAGAACCACTATGTTTGCAGACCTGTGTTAACTGATTGACAAAAGCAGAGAACAATTAAGGGCCCAAGATGGACCCTTGAGGTACCCCACAATGAATGGAAGACACATCTGAAACAACTGAGCCCACTTGACAATATTGGCATCTATTGCTCAGATAGTTAACAACCCAAGAAACGGCTACTTCAGAAAACCCAAGATTATACAATTTAAAGCAAGTAAGATTGTGGTCAATCAGATTGAATATCTTGGTCAGGTCCATGAAAACACCACCCCTGTCATACAACCTTTCTCAAAGCCACACAGAATGGTGTTCGTGAACCCAACCAAGGCAGTCCCTCTACCGTGAAGCTCACGGAAACCATGCTGCTGCTGGGTCAGCAAATCATAAGTCCCCAGGTAATCATTAGTCTGCTTGGCCACTAGTTTTTCAAGTAATTTACTAAGTGGGTTCAAAATTGAAATAGGTCTATAGTCATCTAGATGGCTGCATTACTTTTTAAGGGATCGGAACTACTCTAGCTTTCTTCCATTCAGTAGGGAATACACCAGTAACCAATGACAAATTAAATATGTAGCATAGAGGATTGATAATAAATGGGATGGCCAACTTTAAAAAATGACCATTCAACCCACCTCCACAGTCACTAACTCTATCTGGAATAGACTGTAAAAGTTTTAGAACTTTATGTTGGGCAACTTCATGAAATAGAAACATAGGTCTATCTGCAAAAAGCTCAACTGATTTAGGTTTAGTATCAGCAAGCTTAGAGGAGGAGCTCCCATAACTGGACAAATCAGAGAACATAGATACATAGATACATAGACTGTGTCAGCAGATAAGGGCCTATGGCCCACCCAGTCTGCCCATTTGAGCTTGTAAGTTCAGTTTATGTTTTCCTAGAAGTCTGTTGCCCCTTACCCCTGACCTCCAGAATTCCTTTATGTCTATCCCATGCATTCTTAAATCCCATGATTGCTTCAGCCCCCACCACTTCCTCTGGCAGGGTGTTCCACTTATCCACTACCCGTTCTATGAAGAAATTCTTCCTCACATTTCCTCTGAATTGTCACTCCCTCCAACTTCATCCCATGCCCTCTTGTCCTGGAACATCTTTTTCACTTAAAAATAGTGTATTCCTGCACCCTGTTCCTCCCTGTAAGATACTTGTATGTCTCTATCATATCCCCTCTCTCCCTCCTCTCCTCCAGGGAGTACATATTCAGTTCCTTCAACCTGTCCTCATAGGACTTGTGATGCAATCCATGTACCATCTTTGTTGCCCTCCTCTGAACCTTCTCTACCTGTCTATGTCCTTACGTAGGTAAGGTCTCCAGAACTGTACACTGTACTGCAGGTGGGGCTTCACTAGTGTCTTGTATAGTGGAATTATGACCTCCCTTTTCCTGCAGGTGATGCCCCTGCCTATGCATCCCAGCATCCTATTTGCTTTACCTGCTGCCTTGTCACACTGTTTCCCTACCTTGAGGTCATCAGAGATGATAACCCCAAGATCCCTTTCCTGCTGGGTGCATGCTATATCCTCACCCCCCAACTGATAAATTGTGCCAGGGTTTTTGTGCCCCATATGCATTATCTTGCACTTCTTTGCATTGAATTTCAACTGCCAAACCCCTGATCATTCTTCAAGTTTCTGCAGGTCCTTCTCATTCTGTCTACACCTCTGGTGTGTCTACTCTGTTACAGAGCTTTGTGTCATCAGCGAACAGTGAAATTCTGCCTTCTAGGTCCTGTGCAATATCACTGATGAAGATGTTGAATGGGACCGGTCCCAGCACTGATCCCTGTGGTACCCCACTGGTCACTCTTCCCTCTGTGGAGTGACAGCCATTTACCACCACCCTCTGTGTCCTGCCTCCCAGCCAGTTACCTACCCACCACACTACTGTCCTGCCCACACCCATATTCCCCAGTTTGTGTAATAGTCTTCTGTGTGGCACAGTGTCAAAGGCCTTGCTGAAGTCCAGATAGGCCATGTCCACTGCCCTCCCCTGATCCACCTCCCTAGTCACCTAGTCAAATAATTCAATGAGGTTGTTCTGACATGACCTCCCCCTGGTGAAACCATGCTGCCTTGGGTCCTGTAGTCCATTGACAACCAGATGTTCCACCAATCTCTCCTTCAGTAGTGCTTCCATGATCTTCCCCACAACCGAGGTGAGGCTGACTGGTCTGTTGTTCCCTGCTTCCTCTTTGTTCCCACTTTTGTATAAGGAGACTACATCTGCTGTCCTCCAGTCTTTGGGTACCTCCTGTTTCCAGTGATCAGCTAAACAGGATAGCCAGAGGTTCAGCCACCACCTCTCTTAGTTCTTTAAGGACCCTGGGTGCACCCCATCTGGCCCCATTGATTTATCAACTTTATTACTTCCAGTTCCTTCAGGACCCTTTCTTGTGTAAAGGGACTTATGTCCATTTCTGCACCATTCCCTCCCCTTGTACTCCCTTCAGACCCATTACCCTCCTGTTCCTCAGTAAAGACTGAGCAGAAATACCTGTTTAATATGTCAGCTTTACTGTTGTCATCCTCCATGCGGCCCCCCCCCAGTACTTGCTGTTTAACAATTTACCAGCCAAAAATGAGATATTATTAAAAAAGAGCAAGTGGAGGTGACTAGGACATATACAAGAACAAGAAGTAAGAAAGGACGGCCAAAAAAAAAAAACAGTTGGCTGATGCAGGAAGTCATGGAAGGGGTGAGGGCCAAAACAAAGGCATTTTGGAGATTCAAGAGATGGCGGGGGGGGAGATAATAGGGAGGTGTATGTGAAGAAATCTAGGGAGGTTACCAGGCTGGTCAGAGCAGCCAAGGCTTCCAGGGAACTGAGACTGGTGCAAGGCATAAAAGACGGAGAAAAGGACTTCTTCAGATACATCAGTGAAAGACAGAAAAACAGTGATCAGATTATGAGGATTAGAAAAGGCGTGGGATGGGTGGAGAAGGGGGAGGACCAGGCAGAGGCACTGAATGAGTACTTCAGCTATGTGTTCACGAGGGAGAAGGGGGGTAGATACCACTTGGGAGAGGAGGAATGGGCAGGGGGGAGGAGGTGACTGATACAGGGATTACAGAGGATAGAGTGATGAAGGGATTGAAGGCTATAGGATGGACAGGCACTGGGTTCAGACGGCATTCACCCTAGGGTGCTTAGAAAACTGCAGAGGTCCTGGCAGGACCACTGGCTGACCTGTTGAATGCATCCTTGAACTCTGGATGCGTACCACAGGACTGGAAGACGGCCCATGTGGTACCCATTAATAAAAGTGCACCTAAGGATGAACCGAGGCACTACAGACCAGTAAGCCTCACATTAATTGTGGAGAAGCTCATGGAGAAGATCCTAAAAGAGAGGCTGGTGACCTTTTTGGATATCAGTGGTGTCCAGGACGGTCAGCAGCATGGGTTTGTCTTGGGAGCATCCTACCAGACAAATCTAATTGAGTATTACAACTGGGTGACAAAGAAACTGGACAAAGGCCACGCGGTGGATGTCCTATATTTGGACTTCAGCAAGGCCTTTGATTCCATACCATATGGGAGGCTGAGGGGAAGCTGGAATATATAGGGGAAGGAACAAAGATGGTAAGCAGGATCACCAATTGGCTGAAGGGAAGTCCGCAAATGGTGGTGGTGTGGGGGGAGCTCTCATCATGAAGGGATATGGTGAGCATGGTGCTGCAGGGATTGGTATTGTTTAGTTTAGTTTAGTTTATTAGTCTAGGAATTAATACCTTTGAGCCAGGGCTCTTTTACAAAGGTTCCACGTCACAAAGAACATGTAACAAAGCACGATACACATTACAGGTAAAACCAGACAGGAAAGTTACATCATAAATTTGCTATTAACAGTTTAAGGCAGTAACGTTTTTAAGTTTCATAGAAAAACAAGCTATAACAGGTTCAAGCGAGTAGACAATTTCGAGGTTAAGGAAACTTCAGGGAGAGGGGTGATCATTAGGCACCAAAAGGAGGCTAGAGAGGAGGGAAAGGTGGTGGGCGGAGAGTAAGTGAGAGGGACAGAAAAAGGGGGGAGTGAGTTTGGGTGGGAGACAGGAAGTAGTAGAGGTACCAGAGGTTCATTAGTCAGGGAGGAAGAAGCCTCAGATGTGAGGATGGACATGAGGAGTAGTAGTCTTTATCTAGCGCAATCACAGTTGCTAGTGGTGGTGAGGTGGGCATAGAGCATGGATTTGAAAGCTTCAAACGAGGTTGAGGATAGAGTAGGTGGACTAAGCGCATTGAACCATGTCGGGGCCCTGTATACGAAAGATCTTTGTCCCTGTGCAGTCCGCATCTCGGAACCAGGAAAGGTTGGCGCTCAGACCTGGTGGAGGGTCGTGAGCCAGGATTCAGTCGGAGTAGGTTTTGAATACATAATGGAGTCAGTCCCAAGATAGATTTTTTTGCCATTGTGCAGGTGAGATAAATAAGATGATTTGATAGGTTCAACCAGCCTGATTCATAGTACAGATCACATGTGTGAGTCAGTCTTTGAGCCCCCGTGAGGAGCCGACAGGCCTTATTTAAAGTGATTGAGATACGCCTTAGAGCAGTGGAGGTAGCTGAGCCATAAATAATAAGGCCATAGTCAATGATTGAGATTATGGAACTCTGTATAGCTATTCTCAATGCCGCTTGATTTAGAAATTGACGGTTACAGAATAGTATTCCAAGGCGTTGGTTCACTGTTTTGCAGTGTTGTCAATGTGGGTTGCAAAGGTGAGCTCTTGGTCAAAAGTGATGCCAAGGTATTTGAAAGTATTTACTTGGTCCAGTGTAATTCCGAGAGGTTTGTATGGTGAGTGGAGTATGCCTATTTTTGTTTTGGTGACTGGAGAAGAGCATGGCTTTTGTTTTATTGTGGTTTAGCACAAGTTTACTATCCAGGAACCACCTTTCAACACTAGAGAAAGCAAGTTGCAGGCTTTTTCATAGGGAGTTTGGATCCTTGTGGGAAGAGAGAATTACAGCATCATCAGCGTATAAGATTATTTTCTCCTGGCAGATATCTGGGAGGGAGTTAAGGAACAGGCTAAAGAGGAGCAGTCCAAGAATTGATCCCTGTGGTACACCCGAGAGAACTGGTTTGAAGTCGGAGAGTTCATTAGAGATTTTTACAGCCTGTGACCGATTGGACAGGTAACTTTTTACCCAAGCACAAGGACCTTCGGCCAGGCCTAGGCTAGAAAGTAGGGAGGTAAGTAGGCCATGATGGACTGTGTTGAAAGCTTTTGTAAGATCGATAAAGACTGCACCTGTTTGGCACCCTTTGTCCAGGGCTGAGTGGACTTCTCCAGAGAAATCAAGTAAGGCTGTTGTTGTACTATGTCCTTTCCTAAAGCCGTGCTGTTGATTACAGAGTAGATTGTATTTGTCCAGGTAATCAGAGAGTTGGTCTGCCACTATTCGCTCAAGTGCTTTGGAGAGGGAGGGAGTATTGATATTGGTCGATAGTTTCCTGTTGAGGTTTTGTCCCCCTTTGTGCACTGGCGTAACTATGGCAGATTTCCATTTGTTGGGAAATTTACTTTGGCAAAGTGACAGATTAAGAATTTTTGCAAGGGGGTGAATTACTTCATCCAGGGTGAGAGACAGGATTTTTAGATCTAGCGTGTCACTACTTGTCCTGGATTTGGAGCAGGCCTTTCTTATGTACTTGTGTGCTTCATGCACTTTGATTTTCTTGAAGTAAAATTGTGGTTTGTCATGAGGGGTGTTTTGTGATGCTAGGCTAGGCACAGGTAAGTCCGAGAAGAAATCTGGGGGGAGGACCCCACTAAGGTCTGTGAATGTCTTATTAAGCGCATCTGCAATAGACTTTGGGTCAAGAGTGGTGGATCCATCAACTTTCATAATGGTAGGTGACGATTTTGATTGTTTACCCATTATGTTCGTGATGTTGTCCCAAAAGCTCTTCCATCACCCCAGGTGGATTCAAGGGCATTTTTGAAATAGGCGCCTTCATTTGCCTAATTTGTGAGGTACATCTATTTCGTGCCTGCTTGTATTTTAGGGTATCAGGAGGTGAGCCTGTGTCTCTGGCAACTGCCCAGGTGGTCCCGAACCTTGAGCTCGGCAAGTAGTTTGGCAGTAATCCATGGATTTGATAGCGCTTTGATTTTACGTTTTTACTGGGCGATAAGTTGCATGCAGAGTTGAAAGATTTAATGAAGTATTCTAGTCGGTATTAATATCAGTTGATTCAAGGATTGGCGTCCAGTCCTGTTGTAGGAGATGGGTTTCAACTTGATAAGATTCCCACAAGGCAATACTCTGCTTGTTATAACTTTGGGGGTGGCTTGAGAAATTTATTAGAACAGGTACAGGACACTGGGGAGTGGTCACTGAGGGAGTCAGGGAGGACTTTAATGTTTTTTATCCGGTCAGGGTGATTTGTGAGAACCCAGTCAATAAGGGTGCTTGTACCAGTTTTATAATTTTTCCGGTGGGGAGGTTACCATCTGAGTCAGGTTTGCTGCTAGGATGTCATCTTGTAAGAGCCAGTGTCAGAGGCAAGCCAGTTTATGCTGAAATCCCGAGGAGGAGCTCATTTTCAGAGGGCTGCAGACTAACAAAATCAAGTACAGACTTAATACTGGCACGGTGGTCTTTTGAAGGGATATAGACTGCGGCCACTGTGAGAACTTTGTTTTGTGCACCAAGAAGCAGTTTGATAGGGAGGAGTTGCATTGTGACCGGTGTTGTTGGGGTATTCATAGCTGACATCTCCCATGGGGTCCTGAGTAAGATCAGTCTCTTCACAGACAACACAAACATGGGTGCTGTGGTTGATGACATCGAAGGGTGTAGGGGGCTGCAGTAGGACCTGACCAAACTACATGAGCAGTCAGATGCATGACAGATGGGGTTTAATGCCAAAAAGTGCAAAGTCTTGAATTCCGGGGTGAACAACCAGGGGAGGAGCAATCAGATGGGGGGTGTACAGCTAGAATGCACAGAGAAGGAAAGACATCTAAGGGTGCTTATAAGTTATAACAGGGAGTATGAACAACTCAGCTCAGTGCAGGAAGGCGGCAGCAACAGCCAGCAGGATGCTGATGTGCTGAGTTGTATAGTGAGGGGAATCTCCTCCAGAAATAGGGAGGGGATCCTGCCCCTCTACAGGCCACTGGTCAGTCCGCATCTGGAATATTGTGTGCAGTACTGGTGCCCATTCCTGAAGAGGGACATCAGATTGTTGGAAGGTGTACAGCAGAGGGTGGCAAAGATGATCCAGGGATTAGAGGGATACTCCTATGAGGAGAGACTGGATGAGCTGAATATGTATTCCCAGGAGGTGATGAGAGATAGGGGGGACATGATTGAAAACCTTTGAATATTTAAAGGGTATTAACAAGGCAAGTAAAGTAGGGATTTTCCAGGTTAGAAGAAGGAAAGTCAAGAGGGAGCACCAGATGAGATTGGAGGGGGGAAGTTGCAGAAGGGAAGTCAGGAGACGTTATTTCACCGAGCGGGTGGTGGAAAAGTGAAATACTTTGTAGGAGGAGGTGGTAGCCTGTAGCATGGTAGATAGTTTTAAGAGTGGATGGGACAAAGTGAGAGGGGGGTATTTGTGGGAAGGGAAGGGGTTGGTGGAGCAGCTGCAAGATGAGGGGCTAACTGCAGAATCGGGCAGACTCGATAGACTGTAAGGCCCATTTCTGGTGGCATTTTCATATATTCTTATGTATGTCTGTATTAATTTAAAGAAAATTATTATGATAAACATTTAAATGTATACATACCAATTACACCATCTATTTTTGTTGGATTCAGGGCCATTCTAGCTGGTAGATCCTGATGAGCTCCTGAAGGATGTCCTGTCATGCTCGATTTTGCTAATTTTTTTTACCAAATATGATTACACTCAAATCTGATATATAAATTGATGAACTGCATCCCTTTAATCGATCCAGTTTATGTTTTGAAATGAACACCGTTGATCCTGAAATCAAAGGTACCTGCAAATAAAAATATAATAAATGCTTTTGTCCTGCTATCCCATGTTACACCACATAATACTTTTTTGGATTGCTTATTCTTGTACTCCCCTGTCTGCATGTCTGTATTCAACCCAACCTAACCAGGCCCATCACTTCTTCAGCACCTCATAATCCCATTTTATCTGCCATGACTTATCCCCCACGGTGGAATTGTGTGTAGCTAACTTGGCCTGCACTCACATGATCCAAATAGCATGCTTGGATTGCATCTGCATGGCCTGAGAGGGGTACAGTCTCATCTGGTAAGCCTGTGTTTCTTTTGTTCTTGTGTGTTGTTCCTTTTAGGATCAGATGTACAGTGCTGAGCATAATGTAACTGTGCACGTTTTCACACTGTATGTCGACATCTGCTGTGTCCCCAGCTCTGAATCAGTAGTTTTAAGTTCCCTGCCCCACAACCAGTGTTAAGGGTCAGGATAGTGCCAGGTCCTTTTAACTCTCCCTATCAGCAGTATACCACCAATCTAACGGACAGTTTAACCTCCAGTTCCCTGGTCTAACTTATGATGCCCTGATCTTAATCACAAAGTATGGTTATCAGCATCATAAGAGGTGTTACTACCACTATGCAGCAGGCAGAAAGGTATAATATAAAAACCTAAATAGATTTTTATTCACATTAACCTCTCTATGACCTTTCTTTTAAGTGCTTCATTCCCATTTTTACTGATTGATCTATCTTGTCTCCCTCAAATGTACTTCTTTCATAGACAACATTTTGATCAGAAAGTGCACTGCACCACCATGATCCTTAGAGGTGAAATGCAATAAAATGTATTTCAAAACCTTGTCTGTGACATGGTGCTGAGACTGAATAAACACATGCAGAAAGAAACCAATGGCAGCACTCAACTAGTAAGAAGTGTCAAAAGCCTTAAATAAATCAAGCTGTGCAGTATGCAATCCGATCCACAGCACTAGAACACATGGAATGACTGGTCTCAACTGCAATATTTGATTTTCCTCACTCTGCAGCTCTCAGGCTGTTTGTCAAGTCTACATCACATCTGCCAGTGGACAGTATCATTCCATGCTTTTTTTGGTGCAAGTCTTTACACTCTTCTTGTTATCTGAGTGTTGCTGTTGGTTGTCTTCTGCATTTGATAGTCAGGCTCTGCACACTCTTGCACTCCTTCCATGAGTGCGGTCTCACTTCTGTCTTTTGCAGATTTGACATCTACAATCTGCTGTGTGACATTTCAGTAAAAAAGTAATGATGTATCAGATTTACACTGTTAAAGCCCTGTACTATCTTCATCTCCCTCCACTGGACTGCCTCCACTCTGTCAAATCCTTGTGCAGTTGTGGTATCCAGAACTGCAAACAAAACTCTAGGTGAGGCCTTACCAGTGTTTCATACAATGGTATCACCACCTCCATTTTCTGCTAGTGATCCCTCTGCCTATGCACCCCAGCATGGCACTGGCCCTCCCTGCAGCCTTTGTTCTCTGCTTTGACATCTTTATGTCATCAGAAATTATAACTCTGAGGTTTCTTTCCTCTTTGGTAATTGTCAGCACCTCCGCTCCCTTCTTGAAGCCGTCCCCAGGGAAACCTCTTTGCAGATGTATTGTTTTGCACTTCTTTGTATTGGACCTTAGTTGCTACACCTCTGACCACTTTTCAAGCTTCCCAAGGTCCCTTATTTTCTTCACCCCTTCTTGAGTATCCACCCTGTTGTGGATCTTGGTGTCATCTGCACACAGGCATACTTTTTCTTCCAGCCCTTCTGCAGTGTTAGTAATGAATACATTGAACAGTACCGGACTGATTCCTGACTTACCCTGCTGGTTACCTCCCTCTCTCCTGATTGGATCCCATTTACCACCACCCTCTGCCTCCTGTCTGTCACCCAGTTATGTTGTGATGTGTGTGCCATAAAACAAAAATTTGTTCGAAGGCAGTATGGTACATTGATTACAGCATTCAGCTGCAAAACTGCAGACCTTGGTATGATTCTCATCAGCCCCCACTTGCACAGTTTCTGACCTTGAACAAGTTACTTAACTTCCTAGTGCGACGAACTCTCACCTGGAAACCATGCATGGCTTAGTGTGTCTTTTCATTTAAATCAATTTTCACTTTCCCTTTCCCTTTATGATACTGTGTTCTGGCTATGACATCATTCTGAACATACAGTAATGTGCAGACACAGAATGTGTTCACTTGCAGTCTTTATCTCTGACAAGATTACCACCTCTCTACAAGAACATCTGAAGACAAAACAGAAATAATTATTTTTATCTGTTCTCTGAATGTTTCCTCTTTCTCTAAAACATCAGATCCATGTGCAGAAGAGTGAGGAGATATTAAAGATGGTGGTGATGGTCCAGGTAAGGTATTAAAGTAAGAATTCATAGTGCATGGCCAATACCCAAACTTGAGGAAGAAATGGGAGATGAGCTGTGTGGTGATGTGGTGATTGCCATCAGAGAGGCAACAAGCCTTTGTGTGAAGCAAATAAACAAATCAAAATGAAAAAAAAAAGCCAATATGGTTCTCAAAAGAGGTGGTGGTGAAGGTTAGGGAGAAAAAGATAGCATTTAGGAAGTATAAGAAAACACAGAAGGAGCAGGAGAGAAAAATGTACCAGTTAAGGCAGGAAAGCAGGGAGGGTAGTTAGAATAGCAAAGGCCCAAACTGAGGAGAAGATAGCCAACTCGGTTAAGAAGGGGGATAAAACCTTTTATAGGTATATCAGGGAGCGTAGAAAGACAAAGGGAGGGATAGCGAGGCTAAATAGAATGGGTGGTGGGTGGGCAGAGAGGGACAGTGAAAAAGCAGGGATACTGAATGAATACTTCTGCTCAGTATTCACAAAAGAGGAGGAGGGGGAGGTGCCTAATCCAATTAACAGAAGCATTCTGGATGGGGGGCGATCCCAGTTCTTTCACAGAAGAAAGGGTTCCGAAAGAACTCCTAAAACTGAAGGTGGGCAAAGCAATGGGGCCTGATGGGATTCACCCCAGAATTCTAAAAGAATTAAGGAGAGAACTAGTGACACCACTGACAACCCTTTTTAACAAATCATGGGAGGATGGTGTGGTACCTGAGGACTGGAGGAAGGTGGATGTGATTCCCCTTCACGAAAGTGGGAGCAAGACAGAGGCAGAAAACTACAGACCTGTCAGGTTGTCCTGTGTGGTATGGAAAGTGATGGAATCACTTCTGAAAGGAAAACATTATTGAGTGCCTATAGGCCAGTAGGGCACAGTACCCAAGGCAGCATTGGTTCACAGCAGGAAGGTCATGTCAGATGATTCTAATTAATTTCTTTGACTGGGTGACCAAAGTAGTAGACCAGGGAGGGTCTGTGGACATGGCCTACCTAGACTTTAGCAAGGCATTTGACACAGTCCCACACAAAAGATTAATAGTCAAATTAACCAGCCTGGGAGTGGGTCCCAGGGTGGTAGCCTGGGTAAAACATCAGCTGGACAACAGGACACAGAAGGTAATTGTAAATGGAGTCCACTCTGAAGAAAGAGGGGTTACTAGTGGGGTACCACAGGGTTCAGTACTGGGTTCAGTCCTTTTTAATGTCTTTATAAGTGACATTGCAGAGGTAATGGAAGGAAAAGTATGCCTCTTTGAAGATGACACAAAGATCTGCAACAGGTTTGATACACAAGGAGGAGTGGAAAGGATGAGAAGAGACTTGGCAAGGTTGGAGGAATGGTCAGAAGTATGGTAGCTTGGATTCAATGCAAAGAAGTGCAAAATAATTCACCTGGGAAACAAAAACCCAGGGGAAGATTACACAGTGGGGTGGGAGGTAGTAACAACAACAAACATGGAAAGGTACCTGGGGGTAATCATATCAGATGACCTTAAGGTAAGCAAGCAATGTGAGAAGGCAGTAGGGAGGGCTGGGGGATACTGGGATGTATAGGGAGAGGCATCACCAGTAGAAAACAGGAAGTTGTTATCCTCTGTACAGACAGCTGGTGAGACCCCATCTGGACCACTGCGCCCAGTTCTGGAGACCCCATCTCCGCAAGGACATAGACAGGATGGAGGCAGTCCAGAGAAGGACAACCAGAATGGTGCAGGGTCTGCAAGAGAAGCCATATGAGGAGAGACTAAAGGAGCTTAATGTGTATACCCTTGAGGAAAGGAGGGAGGGAGGGGGACATGATAGAAACTTTTAAGTACCTCAGTGGAATCAACAAAGTCCAAGAGGGTAGCATCTTTCAGAAAAAGAGATGTGCAAGAACAAGGAGACACAATATGAAGATAGAGGGGGACAGCTCTGGGGCAGTGTGAGGAAGTATTTTTTTCACAGAGAGGGTGGTGGATGCTTGGAACAGCTTTCCTGCGGAGGTTGTGGGGTCTAAAACTGTGGGAGAATTCAAGAATGCATGGGACAGACATAAGGCAATTTTTGTGGGGGCTAGGAAGAAATAGGCTGTTGGTTAAATAGGATCTGCAGCTTATCCTGTAGGTAGAGAAATGGGAAGACTAGGTGGGCCAAGTGGTCCTTATCTGCCTTCAAAGTCTATGTTTCTATGTTTCTATGGGCAAACCTGTGATGTTGTAGCATTATCGCACTTGTTCTTTGACTTTTCCAGTTCGATCAGTTCCTTCAAGCTGCACACTAGTCCTGGTAAGTCTGGAAGTCAAAAAAAGGCATGAAGAATTAAATACATCATATTTCAATAAATGTTTCTTAATGAACTTTTCAGAAGCTATATGTTAAAATATTGTTCCAATAATTTGGAAATCTTTTTTTACATATCCATTTCTGTGTGTCTCTTACAACCAAATCAATTCCTTATAGTGTTTCTCAAATTAGGCTTTATTGGATAGTTCCAGATACACATATAGAAGAGGAAATCATGACAGAACATTACACAACATGAATAACACGGTGATGAGTAAGGTGATGGAGGCAATATTAAAAGAAACAGTGTTCAGATACTTAATGAAAAGTGGGCTGCAGGACATCCGTCAGCATGGCTTCACACCAGGAAGGTCATGGCAGATGAACCTGATCGAGTTTTTCAATTGAGTGACGATGGTCATAGATCATGGAGGGGCAGTGGACGTGGTCTACCGGGATTTTGGGAGGTCTTCGACAGTTTCCCATGCAGAAGGCTGGTAAATAAACTGGAAACATTGGTGGTGGAACAGAAAAGAACAAGGTAGTTGGAGAACTGGCAGATGGTCAGAAGACAAAGAGTGGTGCAAAATGGGGTAGATTCCAGGGAGGTAGGGGTGACAAGCGTGGTCCCCCATCAGTCGGGGGGTAGGGACCATCCTGTTTGACATCTATAGCAGCAACATAGTGTAGGGGGGGCTGCAGGGGAAGCTCTACCTATTTGCAAATGATATGAAGATCCACAATAGGGTGGACGCCATAGAGGGAGTGGAGGCTATGATGAAAGATCTAAGATTGCTGGAAGGGTGGCCAAAAACCTGGCAGCTGAAATTCAGTACCAAAAAGTGCATGGTAATGCACATGTGGCAGAGTAACCCACAATCTAATTACACATTGTGTGGGTGGGTATATTGAGGCAAATGAGCAGGAGAGTGATCTTTGGATTATAATTTCAGATAACCTTAAGGTGGCAACCCAATGTAGCAAGGCAGTGGACAAAGCGAATCAAATGCTGGCATGCATTGGTAGAGGTATAACAAGCAAAAGGAGGGAGGTATAACAAGCAAAAGGAGGGAGGTGCCGATACCACTTTACAAATCCATGTTGAGGCCACACCTTGAGTATGGGGTCCAGTTCTGGAGACCTCACCTACACAAGGGCATAGATGGAACTGGCAGGGTTCATAGAAGGCCCACTAAGATGGTGCAGGGGTTGAATAGAAAGCCCTACAAGGAGATGTTGAGGGACTTGGATCAGTATCTGCTGGAGACCAGAAGGGAGAGGTGGGACAGCATAGAAACGTACATGAAGGGGATTAATAAGGTAGGGGGGAGCTTATTTACATAAACTGAAAAGTAGATGTTAGAACTATGGGTTATAGTCGAAGGTTTGAAGGAGGAAGGTTTAGGAGCAATGTGAGGTGGCATTACTTCACTGACAGGGTAGTGGAGACGTGAAACAGACTACCAGAGGAGGTGTTGGAGGTTCAAACACTGGACGGATTCCAGAGGTCATAGGACAGACACAAGGGGTTGAACAGAGGGTGAAATGGGGTGGGGGGAATCTCTGGACAAAGGGACAAAATAAGGAAGAGGGTAAGTGGCAGACTTGATGGCCAAGAGGGTCCTTCTCTGCCATCATATTTCCATGATGCTATGAAGAACTGTTTATTGCTTGTTCATCACATCTTTTTTAATTCCACAGGAAGGATGAATTGGTCCTGTAATGTACAATCAGTCAGACTGCAACACCTCACAGCTAAACAAGTATTAACCAAACCCATTACAACAATTCAACATAGAACAAATGTATGCTCAACTATCCTTCCAGCACTGCAAATGTATTTACATGGAGTATCACATATAAAAGAGGGATGAGGAGGGGGTTGCCAGTAACCACTGGACCAGCTTGTCCAGACCTTTGCCTCATCATTCCAGTTACCAGTTTCATACCTATACCAGAAGCAGACTGCCACCCATCCTGGGCTACAGACTCACCATGCAAGTTATGTTAATGTATTTGGCACTACATGTAGGCATTGCCAAGCAGAACCCATCCAACGCAAGCATTACACTGAGCAGTATAAGCGTTCCATCTAGGCCATAATTCTAGATGCCTTTCTTTCTTTTTTTTCTTTCCATAAAGCTTTTTCTGTCCTGAGCCCTGTCAGGCAAGTGCTCCCTTCTCATGGAGGGACACACGCTCTGGTCTCCCATGTCCCCGTAATGCCAACCCAATTATCTCCCACAGATTGCCCCCCATAGCTGGGCCAGGGAGGACAGCAGGCAACCCATTCCCCCAGAGACCACATCCAGATCTTAGGGTCGATCAGTGGGGATGTGGGGACCATCATAAAGACTGCCAGGCTTGATTGTCCTTTTTCTCCCATCCCTGCTGATGTAATGACGTTGGCACATGCCTTCCAACCTGTACTGCCCTCCAGTCATCACCAGAGGGCAGTCAGTAAGTGGAATAATTCTCCCCCCCAGAGAGGAGAGAAGTCCTCCAGATGGTTGATCCTCTCTGTCCCCTGCCAACCCCTGGTGCCACGGGCTTGGTCCCGAATCTAGGTTGCAGGCATGGCATGGGTTGTATCAACCAGTGCCTCAACCTCCAGTGCCACCTGGCCGGCTTAATTTTAGCTGTTTTTGGTGGTTTAGTACTGTATTTGATGAAATGCACTCCATTATTTGCAGGTCTCAGTGCTAAAAAAAGCAAGGGGGACAGCAGGCACCCCGCCTGGTTCCTCAGTTGAGAAAAAATCATTAGGGGGCTGTTCTGCTAACAGAGTCCTTCAAACGTGTCTCTTGGAGGAGAGCCAGCCAGCATAACATTTATCTTTTTTTAACTCTTGAAAGAGTCAGGCCCTCTTCTCTGGACTATTAAGGCTTTTAGCATTATATGTTACACTAACATCCATCACAGAGAGACTGACCGGCCCCCCATCTCCTATATGCAGTAGCCTGAATGATCAGTCAAGAACAGCGTCAACATACAATGCAACTTCCTGAAGTTTACACAAAGGCCTTGACCACAGCCAACAAGCTTCAATAGTCTCATTAAGAAACCCTTCCAGTGCTTGGCAATTAATGTTCTGCAAGGCTGAGCACAACCACAACACTATCAAAGGCACTATGCACAACGTGCATCAGCAGCCACCCCCTATATTTACCTTAATAGTGACTCTAATGTTCCAACAAATTATTCAGTAGTACACTAAAAAATATTCTCCACTGCCACATGGGTACATATTTCACTACCCAATTTTATTACATCGTCATATGCCAACACTGGTAAGTGCCCTTTGGCCCTCCCACTGCAATAGACTAGGTATCACATACTGTGTTGGGCAGATCCCATGGCCAGCAGCTCCCCCCCCCATCCTATCAACTCAGAGCATGCATGGCAGGCACCCCCATGCACCCCCAATCTTGGACCACCAACCAGGAGATCACTGTCCCAACATGTCCATTATGAACAAGCTGCAATGATCCCTCATGTGCTATGGCCCAAGGCCTGGCACACATCAGTGCAAATGATGCTCAAGGCTAAATGGCCAGCAGTCTTCCATGCTAGTGATAGCGACCTTGCTCAAAAAAAGTGACATATTGCCCAATGTGAAGAATCCCGTGAGGCAACGTTCCTCCAGTCAGGTTAACAAATCCTTCTGCCTCCACACCCAGGCACACGAGCAGAGAGCCCACAAAAAATACAAGAAAGCTCCCATCTTATAGATGCCCTATATTGTTATAACTATTATTAAATAGCCATTTATCCATCATTTTTTTGTAACTGCTTTGTTATGGTTACCAACCTCAAACCTGTACATATGACTGCATCTGAACGAGTGCCACTAAGAAATGTCACATGTGAATGCATCTAAATAAAACACCTTATTGTACGCTAGGGCGTGATGTGATTAACCGAACATCAGGTTTTCCTTAGGTACTGTGTTTACACAGTTATTTTACCTTGCATAGACTTCATCAGTTCTTCATGTCTTACAGCTTCTTTGCTTCTACACTGTTTCAGTCTTTGCACTTCTGCTCAAAGCCGACTTACTTCATCCAATAATGTTTTTGGATGGATTTTAAATTATTCCTCTACCTGGTGGCCAATTTTGAACAATGTAAAAAAAAAGTAAGTTAATGATGGTATTACAGACTTAGCAATAGAAAGATTAATGAAGTGACCATGCATTTATCACCAGTAAATGTGCCATCATCCTTGCCATCACAAAGCACTTAAGCAATGGCCAGTTAACATTCTGTTAAAGAAACTTTTCGTAGCATTTTTTTTCTGAAAACAGCTGACTGAATGATGTATATGCTCTCCTCTATTCGCATGCAATACTGATGCTCACACTCGACACACTGACACATTCACACACACTCCATCACGTACTTGTTCAATTCAGAGCTCCTATGTGCAGCTCATCTGCTTACAGCCGCACACTGAGTAACTTGAATTAAATCACTCTCTCTCTCTGTACCAGAGAGCAATCAGCTCTCTCAAACAGTCTGATTTATGTAGATAAAAGAAATCATTCTTCCCACATCCTGCTGTAAACTTAAAGAAATACATCCTTCTAAAGCAGCAGCAGAAGTAAATCTCCTTTTCTCTCTCCCTTGAACAAACGAAACAACATAGCAATCATGACTAAAATATCAACAGTAACACACAGTCCTAGAATTCAATACTGGTCAAAATACTCCATTAAAAATCAGTAAAAGAAATATGTTCCCAGCCAGTGGAAGGAGTATTTTACCCCCTCCTTCCCAAAAGCAACTTGTAAGTTTCAATTTTTCTCTGCCTGAAACATTAGTCTGTGTTACTTTTTTGGAGGGCTACAAAGACAGTACTGATTCTATAAGCACAATAACACTCTCCAGGGCATAGGTTTCTTGAGGATTAATGCACTTATTAGGTGCTTCAAGACACTAGGCATGCAGCCCCATTTCTCACAACACACCCAGGGTATGCATTATTTCTCCATGAACAGATGCTATGTTGTGGTTCCTTGAATAACATGGCTGTACAGGTGAAGTGTATTTGCCAATGTGGGGCTGGATTCACAAAACACTCTGAAGGTGCAAAACCTTCCCTAAGTCCCCAAAAGCTCCATAGCTGCAGAAAACAAGTTCTAGCCAGAGCTGATAGGGCTGTGAAAAGCTACCAAATGACCAAAGTTATTTTCTTGTTGGTGCTATATTGTGCTGTTCCTTCACAATCATCAAAAATGGGCATGCTGTTAATTCAGTCCTCTTGAATTAATTTAGTCAGAGTACGTGGTGTGTGTGTGTGTGTGTGTGCATGCAACCTGTCATGCCCATAGGAATGAGATAGCTAACAGCTAGCTGCAGCTGCACTGTGTGTAATCTAATGCTATAGTCTCTCTGACTGTTTCAGTGCAACAGATAATGAGTTAACCCCTAGGCTGCTGAATAAATCTATTAGACTGAGCTGGACAGATGATTGAAACAGCAGTTTAAAAAGTTTTTTTTTTGTTCAATAAGGTTCTATCAGTTTTTTTTGTTAATATCCTGAAAAGTTCAGAGGTACAATACAGTAGCATCCTACTCCCTTCAGATGCCTTTAACATAGAGCAGCAAATAGCAAAAATCAGAGGAGGAGTGCACTATTTTGCAGCTGTGGAGGAATATTTCCAAATGTCCAAAAAGGGAGTTCCATGATCAGTGGTTTTAGAGCTACAATCTGATCCCAAAAGGGCTATAGGCTCTGCCCACAGCCCTAAAAATGGGAACTTGCTCTGAGTGCTATACACAAAACACCTGCAGCTGCAGCAAAAAAATACACTGAGGACTGTGGAAAAAAGTGCAGCTACTGAAGTTCCTGAAGAAAATAAGCTATTCACAGCCAATGGGCTGGATTCACAAAGAGAGCCAGCATTTCTGTAGCTGTGGAAAAATGGCTTGTGGCATTGCAGAAATATAGTTGCACCATATTCACAAAGAACATTTCCACAGTTGCAGAAATCCAGATGTAACCACCCAGTCCCTGGGGTTACTAGAATCCTATCAGTAGTACTTTTAAGAAGGTAACAAGCAGCTGGTAGGGAGCTCATTAGGGGCTACTTATATAATGACATCATTATTTACTCAGCTAACCTGAGGGAAGAATGATTAGATAATTTAGAACTCTCACAGAGGCATGAACCACACTGTGTGGATAGCTGCTCTGGGGAGCTTAGAAAGTTCAGTTCAGTTTGAGTTGTTGTTATGCCTATAGTGGATTGAGGAGGTGAGAGCAGCAGAAGGACTGCCAGTGGACTCTGACAGAGGGCACAGGATTTCTCACCCTAGTCGTATGTCATTTCCAGCTTCCAGTTGAAGTAGTGGAGATAGGACTACAGCAGGTGTTCCTGTTTCTACACCCTGTGAAGTGGAAGGATCTTCTTGTTCTCTGTGGACTCAAGGGGCAATCCCCTGAATGTTCTGAGGTGTTTTCAGCTGCCTTGGTATAGGACCTGAAATAGACTGTGTGGACCGGCTACCCAGAACAGTGCCTTTCCTGTTTCTTTTTGGTTGTTCCATGCTCAGTGGATGGAACAAGTTCTGTAAGTACTGAAAGGGAGCTTAGATCTCAACAAATGTTCTTACAGGAGAAGATAGTTTGAGTTGTGTATGGGCCCATAGATAAGGCTAGATCGCACCTGTCAGTGCCCCTAGTCTCACCAGTGTGAGTGAAGAAAGTTAAACTGTGGACCCCAGTGAGTGTAGTTGATTTTCTCTGTGTCACCCCAGTATGTTGTGACAAGTAAAGTATGGGACCTCCAGCATTTCAGTGGGGAATGGGGGTTTCAATGGTGTAACCCTGAAGAATGGCAGAGTCTGTCGGTTGGGATCAAGGGTGGGAGGAACACCATCGAAGCGCTTACAAGGCAGGGCTTCCTGGTTCATAAAGGGCACCAGTATTTTTACCTGATCGAGTGGCTATGCTGCAGGTTAAGGTGTGTGGCTGAGTTTTCACACAATTGCACCTATGTTCGAAAGGAGTTCTGAGTGTGTGGCTTAGATTTCATTAAATAACACTCATGGCAAAAGAGGGATGTTCATGTGCGTGGCTCAGTGTCCACAGATGCACTTTTGGGAGTTTGGGAAGAAGATGTTTCTATTTTGTTCATGAACTGTTCTGCAATGCAAGGAGAGTTCTTGGATTTTGTACCTGTCCAGTCTGGACTGACCCTTGGGGGTCCACTTCAGCTTTACTTACCATGTTTGAATAAAGCTATACTGCACAATCCCAGACACTGTTATGGACATTCCGATTTATTGCTTCTGGTTGTGTGGATTTACTGGGAGCCCCTCAGCAGGTTATATCAAGCATATGCTTAGCTGCCTCCATCCAGAACCTGGGTTGTGTTTTTACATAGGGTTCAAGTTGTTTGTTTCTGTACCCCAACCCCTCTCTTCCTCTAGAAAATGAGCCAGGAATACATCCTAACACCAAGGGTGGTACCTACCTTTTAGTGAAGTAAATTGGTAAGCCAGTATAATGTCACCAGTGTTTCAAGATATTTAATGGGGAGTGTGCACACTAGTTAAAGAAGTGGCCTGGGGGGGTTCAAAAATTGGGGGCTCATCTTGGGATATTTAATTTGGGGTGAGAGGCATGCTGAGGATATGTCCAGGATCTTCCTGTCTGGTGGTGGTGCCTCAAACAGAAGATCGTTTTACCAGAAAGCAATTTGTGCCAAGTAAAATGCCACCTGAAAGTCTTATGCTATTTGAATTATGTGGAAAAGAATGAGGAAGAATTTGCTGCTTGTGTGTTGCTTTGAAACTGGACTGAGAGACAATTCCCCTTGCCTTGTGGAAAAAAGCACTCAAAAAACTTTAAATGTTGTACATTTCCTGAGAAATTTATTTGTGGACTTGAAAGACAGTGTTTTCTAAGTGCTCAGAAAGTTTCAAGTGAGTACAGTGAAATTTGAGGGAGTTGCTCAGGAAAATGCACCAAGACTGAGTGAAAATGCATTAAAATGCTTCACCCCACTGAAATTTCAAGCTGAGGAAAAAAGTGACAGTTTGCAGTTCAAATTTTGTCTTCTCAATGATTGCCATGCAGCAGTGCGGCAGAGAGCGAGAGAGCTCATTTGCATGGTGTTATGTGATTAGTCCCAGTGCACCTAAGCCCCGCCCTTGCCCGAGTCTCAGCTTGTGGAACATTCATTGAGAAGCAGCCTACATTGTGCGAGTAGCTTGTAGTTCATGTGGCAGGAAGGAGGAATTACTTGCAGCAAAAGCACTTCTGTAACAGCAGTTTTTCTGTCTTTTTCACATATACCCGGGTTCAATCCATATTCCGATTAACTGGGAAGTGATTGACGTGATCATTGTGATGATCCACAGGACTGCCAGCCCGCTTCACCCCAGAGGCCTTCTTCAAGTCAGCAGTAGGCCGTATTTCCATCGACGGTGCAAACCATCAACTGTCTGGAAGTACCCTTTGCAAAAGAAATTGACTGTGGTGCTAAGGTTGTAAAAGTGAGTAAAAACTTGAGCAAATGTAGCAGAAGTACTGACAGAGAGAGAGAGAGAGAGTTTGTAAACTGTTAAATCTTGGACTTTGGTGTGAAAGTGCTATTTTCATAGAAAGTGAACTTTGAAACTAACGATCCCCTGGTCTAAGTGTTTGTAAAGTAATGGACAGAAATAGTAAAATGAACTTGTGCTAGAAAATTCAGTTGAAATGCAAAGATCCAGACAGAGTCCTAGCAATTTTTAACTGAGTGTGATGCAAAGTTACAGTCACCGTGTAGTGATGTAGCCAACTATGTAAACAAAGCAGCGCCATTTTAGGACAGAGTGTTCAAAACCAAAACAAAGTTTAAAATGGATTTTTGGCTACGTGTGGAATACAACTGCAGCAGCCAGGCAGCCTGTTTGTGAACTTTCCAGCATGTAAAAACCAAATCTCAGAGTGCTTGCAAGCAATAGTAATTTTGGGACTTGTGTTTTTGTCTTTCAGAAACATGGTGCCGCAAACCCCTCAACACAAGCTCCATGCTAAGGCGTGGGTAATCCACAAAAAACAAGCCCAATCTGAGTAATTGTACAACTCTTCAGCAGCACCCACTGAGGTGGCTTTGCCGAACTACAGTATCAATGTAATGTGTGCATAGTATGCCTAAAACCAGGAAGAGATGTTCTGCTCATTCCCCATTGCACAGATTGTAGAACGCGATTTGGGATGAGCATGGCAGGTGGCACAAGGGAAGCTAAATCAAAATGCATCCGTTTAGCTCCAAGTTGGACACAGACAGGGGACCCTGTAGAATCTGAACAACAGCAACAGGCTGGTTGCAGTACCAGTGACACCAGGAAGGTTGTACAGGAGTTTCTGGACACTGTCTGCACCAATGCTGTGCAAAGCCCAGATGAAGAGAAGTGCTCCACACCACAGAGGGTGGAATTGGATGCTGCCAGTGCAGGTTCAGTAGATCGTGGGCAGAAAGCCCAAGTTCAAGCCTCGTAGGAGAGTCCAAGGTGGAGGAAGCATGTTGTTGGGAGGACAGTGCCTCTGAAGACAGTAGAGAATGGACAATTGCAGGGGTTGGTGGAATCGCCAGCTCCTGGGCAGACTGTGTGGATGAGGAGGAAGCACCAATGCCTTCAGTGGACCCTAGCAAGTCAGCATTGGCCTGGGCTTCCATGGAGCCTCCAGATACCCATGAGGAGGAAGGCTCAAGAAATGTGCTCTTGAGTGCAGAGGAGGAATGCTCTTGCTCTGTACCAAGTGTTCATGACTGGCTCAACCAGGACTGGCCACCCCCAAGCCATGCTTCTGCACATGAGTTAGTGAAAAGCAGCAAAGAAGAGAGAATTGTGCGTAGACAAGCTGAGGCCAAGTATGGACAGTCATACCCTTTCTACTCTAGAAAAATATGGGAAGACATAGAGAAAGGCAGGCATGCCTGGTTATGGGAGGAAGCTTGTGCCAACCTACACCATAGAGTAAACAAGAGAGTCTGATTTAAGGTGTGCAATGAGATACTGCAATTCTGGAGGAATGGCAGGGCTTTGCTGATCAGCTCTGTGAGAATAGTAGACAAAGCTGGCCAAGAGACATTCTGTAATGTTCCCATGGTTTGTCCAGGTGAGGTGACAGTCTATGCCCCAGATCCGAAATGGTACTACCTCAGAGATTGGTGCCATTCTTGAAAACTGTGCCTGCCTGCCTGCCAAAAGTGAATTAATTCATTGCCAGCTCAGCCATTTGCCACCGAAGAGTCAGCAACTCGGATGAAGGTGCCTTTCTTTTGGTGACCTAGATTCATCTCCAGCAGCATCCATGTTCGGCTCCAGCAACATCGAGGTTCGTCTGTGGTAACATCCAGATTCATCAGACCAGCAGGTTCAGAGAAGATTTCCAGTCTGGGTCCAGTAGGAGGTCATGGAAATGTCTGATCCAAAGATTTAATCTACCCAGCAGTTGAAGTTCAGCAGGCCACAGCACCAGAGAGGTGATGTTGACATCCTTTTGTCATCAGGAACTGGTAATATATCTTTTTCATTTTTATTTAAGTGTGTCCTGCAAAATGGAAGAATCTTTGGAATATAGCCTCCAATAGACTTTTCAACTAAACTGCAGTGCTTGCAGGCCTTGTGCCTGTTCCAGGACTGTGCTTCATCAGGCTCCAGCCTAGGAGAGACTCTTGTTGTAGTGTTTTGGCACTCTGGACTCCTCCTTAGTTTGGGACTTTGCAGGGATCTCTCCCCCAAATGTTTTGCAAATGTTTTTATGTTTTCTATTTTTGTACTTTTGTAGAAAATCCTTTTTAAAAAATTGCTTTTTGGGCTTGTGCAGTATCCAGTGGGAGGGTTTTGGTCACTGTTTTGGGTTTTACAGGTTGTAGTTCTACAGAAATGTTTTTTGCAGAAATTTGTTTGCAGGTGTTCCTGGAAGAAGACAAGAAGACCTGAAGAGGATTGCTGGGACTCATCGGAATCCTCGTGTAGAATTGTTAGGCTTGTGTAACTGTTAAGTGCAATGTGTAACCCTTCTTTGTTTTACAGGTGTGAGGTGTGAAATTTTTTTGGGGGGGTTGGTACATGGTAGGTAGCATAAGTCAGACAGTGTTCACCTAGAGAGTTAGGGGGGAAGGCAGGTTGGTGGTCCTGATTCACAATAGGGGTCACCAATTCTGTCAGGTAGGATATGCTTCAGGCAGTTTCTTGGAGCCACTGAGGATCCTTAGATAGGATAGGAACTGAAGTTTCTTCAGTGGGCCTCTAGCCTTTAGTGTCACCTGTCTGTGCCTGGCACATGGTAGGGAAGGACTTATGCAACCCTCCCCGTAGGAGGCATCAGAGGTAGGATGGTCAGTGCCAGGTGAGGGAATGACTATGGACAGTCATTTACCTGGCAAGGGGTGAGTGTAACCACCCAGTCCCTGGGGTTACTAGAATCCTATCAGTATTATTGTTAGGAAGGTAGAAAGCAGCTGGTAGGGAGCTCATTATGCATGCATTACATATGGACATCATTGTTTACTCAGTTAGCCTGAGGGAGGGATGATTAGGTCATTTAGAACTCTTGCAGTAACATAAGCCACACTGTATGGATAGCTGCTCTAGGGAGCTTAGAATGCTCAATTTAGTTTGAGTTGTTCAGCCTGTAGTGGAGTGAGGAGGTGAGAGTGGCAGAAGGACTGCCAGTGGACTCTAACAGAGGGCCCAGGATTTCTCACCCTAGTCGTGTGTCATTTCCAGCTTCCAGTTGAAGTGGTGGAAACAAGACTTCAACAGGTGTTCCTGATTTCTACTCCCTGTGAAGTGGAAGGATCTGCTTGTTCTCTGTGGACTTAAGGAACAATCCCCTGAATGTTCTGAGGTGTTTTCAGCTGCCTTGGTATAGGACCTGAAATAGACTGTGTGGACTGGCTACCCAGAAGAGTGCCTTTCCTGTTTCTTTTTGGTTGTTCCATGCCCAGTGGATGAAACAAGTTCTGTGAGTACTGAAAGGGAGACTAGATCTCCACAAATGTTCTTAGGGGAGTGGACAGTCTGGGGTGCCTGCACTCATAGATAAGGCTAGATCGCACCTGTCAGTGCCCCTAGTCTCACCAGCGTGAGTGAAGAAAGTTAAGCTGTGGACCCCAGTGAGTGCAGTTTACTTTATTTATTTTATTGTTTTTTTTTTTAAACTTTGTATTTATTAGTTTCATAGTAAACACACAGTTTTTTCCTGATGCAGCACATAAAGATATATAAAATAGCCTCACAAGGGCACCACCCCTCTTAATACATGCATTAAATAATTCGACTGACATCCATAAGATACAGCAATGAGGGGAACCCAAAGTAATAATCAATTCCTACATTTAAAAAGCCAATATATGCTGTGCATTTAAAGCCCAAGAGCTGCATGCTTAATGAAACATTTTAACTTAAATTATTCCCAAATTCCTCTTCCTATTAAGAAAAGATGTAAGATTGCATGCTTAACCATTAGAAGGGTACCAAAAAGGTACTATATAAATGGGATTATATCTAGAACCTGTGTGTAAGATCCACTTATAAAACATTGTTCTATAACTTCATTACAAGTCTTAACTTTGCAACCAGCAATAAGATAAACTAGTGCTGTAAAATATCTACTCTGGGCCTAGAAGATTATTAAAAGATTACCCCGATCTTGGCCCTTATTGTTTCCAGCTATCCCTTGTGAACTCACAAAGTCTGCAATGTTTCCTAAAAAAGAACAATAAGGAGAATGCCCAAACAGATATGGAAGCTTAACATACAGCTTTGTCATTGCATTTATTACATTTAAGCTCAAGAACCCAAAGTCTCTCACTATGTGTCTGCTCCTTCCTCGTCCTCTGATGTGGATTGAGAAGGTTCACGTCTCCTTCTTGATGGCTGGGCATGTTTTTGAGCCCATTTCAGGGCCTCTGCAACATCAGGAAAAATGAAAACCTTCTGTTCGTGCACCAGTCGGAGTCTGGCTGGAAATAACATGTGCACAATACTAGCTTCGAGGAGTATTGCACGGATACCATCGAAGTTCTTCTTTTCTGATGGGTTGCATAGCTAAGATCGGGGAAGAGGGAGACCCTCTGTCCATCCTGTAACAGTGTGCATTTTTGTCTGGCTATGGTTAATATTAAGTCTCTAGTCCCCATATTGTCCAACACAGTGACTATCGCCCTTGGTGCTTCGGTAGTGATGGGCCTACTCTGAAAGGCCACCCTGTAGGCCTTCTGAATAGCCCAGCTCCTATCCAATAGAGACTGACCAAGATGTTGTTTGAGCCATTCTCTTAGGACAAGGATGAGGTGATTCCCCTCAGCTCCTTCCAGCATCCCAATAATCCTGAGGTTAGCGGCTCTGGCTTGATTTTCCAAATTCTCGAGCCGGGACCTCAAATGCGCATTCTCTCTCACCAAAGTTGCTGCAGTACCCAATGCTGTTTCAGATTGCTTTTTAGCCTCGCATACCTCCGTTTTCATTTATCCAGTTTTTGTCTCCATTATGGTGGCCCTGTTTGCAGGGCATCAAACCAATCAGATAATCCAGCCATGGAAGCCAGCATCCTATTCATTTTGTGCCCTAACATCTGCAGGGTCTCCTCTCCTTCACTGCTCGGCTCCAGGAAAATGCGACCTTGCACCGACTGTATGGCTGGTGGAGCTGAAGAACTTTTGCTTTTTGCACCATCTCCAACTTGTTTGTCCTTTTTAGGATTCCCAATTTTTACTCTGGCTGCGTTCTAAAGCCCCAAAATGTATTTTGTAGATATATTCTTGCACTTATAACTAGTATAAAACAATGTTATATTGTGTTGTTCAGAGGAGTTTCAAATCCCAGTGGCCATATTGCTCGGGCTTCACAGCGCCCTTCCCCCATTTTATTTATTTATTGAAAAGTTTCACAAGGAAACATTTTCTCCATTTTCTCTGTGTCACCCCATTGTTAAGATGAGTAAAGTATGGGACCTCTAGCATTTCAGTGAGTAATGGGGGTTTCAATGGTGTAACCCTGAAGAATGGCAGAGTCTGTTGGTTGGGTCCAAGGATGGGAGGAATGCCAGCTAAGTGCTTACAAGGCAGGGCTTCCTGGTTCGTAAAGGGCACCTGTATTTTTACCTGAGCGAGTGGCCGTGCTGCAGGCTAAGGTGTTTGGCTGAGTTTTCATATAATTACACCTATGTTCAAAAGGAGTTCTGAGTGTGTGGCTTATATTTCACTAAATAACACACATGAGAAAAGAGAGATTGTTCATGTATGTGGCCCAGTGTCCACAGATGCACTTTTGTGAATTTGGGAAGATGTTTCTGTTTTGTTCATGAACTGTACTGCAAAGCAAGGAGAGTTCTTGGATTTTGTACCTGTCCAGCCTGGACCAACCCTTGGTGGTCCACTTCAGCTTTACTTGCCATCTTTGAATAAAGCTATACTGCACAATACCTGTCACTGTTATGGACATTCCGATTTATTGCTTTTGGTTGTGTGGATTTACTGGGGTCTCCTCAGCAAGTTAGATCAAGTATATGCCTAGCTTCCTCCATCCAGAACCTGGGTTGTATTTTTACACAGGGTTCAAGCTGTTTGTTTCTGTACCCCCACCCCTCTCCTCCTCTAGAAAATGAGCCAGGTATACATCATAACTCCGAGGGTGGTACCTACCTTTTAGTAAAGTAAATTGATATGCCAGTATAAGGGCACCAGTGTTTCCAGATATTTAATGGGGAGTGTGCACACTAGTTATAGAAGTGGCCTGGGGGTTACACATAAAACAGGCAAGTTATGGAAGTCCACAAGTGCTGAAAGCTCTCTAACATTCTTTCCTTAACTAAGGAAAAAGCTCAGCAGGCACAGCAGGTGATCCATATTAACTGGAGCAGCAGACTTTGGCAGTCTCGCCATAGATGTAGCAGTAAGTACTCACAGAGAGACCAGCAGACAGGCCCTCAACTGAGATCAGCACCACTGGTACCAACAGGGCCATGCACCACAGTGGCTGTCTGTAACTGTTGGTGGAACAGATGGTTGTGTCTCTCCCTAGAGTGTTTATGTTGTCTGCTTCAGTAGCACTCACTGTGGGCTGTTACCAGCTCTGCCTCTACTGCCTGTGGGGCACCTTTATGTGCCGCACTGGGTTTAATGGTTGTAGTTTGTTGTATTTCAATGAAAATGTGTGCTATTTTTGTTGTAGCAACTGACACTACTATATACCCACTGGTTTGCTTTTACTTGTGCCTGCACCTCCACTATAATTGTATCTTAATTGTTGGTACAGTGCACTTTGCTCAGGGACAGTTATGTCTCACTCTTTGTGGTGCAGCACATGTGCAACATTTTTTACGCAACTGTGGGAAAAACACTCACTGTGAATAGCCTCTAAATGGATATGCCATACTTCTCAATGTGTTTTTTTTCCTTGGGAACTTCCGTAGCTGCACTTTTTTCCACAATCCTCAGTGTATTTTTTCCTCAACTGCATAAGTTTTGTGTATAGCACTCAGAGCAATTTACACTTTTTCTTCCATAGCTAGGCAACTTTTGGGGATTTAGGGAAGATTTTGTACCTTCAGTGTTTTTAGTGAATCCAACCCAAGTTGTAGATGGCTACCACTATGGTGTCATCAAAATAATAGCATCAACTTTGTAAAAGGTTGTTTATATACCTGCTCGTCATTAATGATTTCAGTTCTTGATGAACCATCTGTGTCTTCTATAATCTCTTATTTCTCCATGTTTCTCTCAACTGTTTCAGCAACCTTTTAAAGTACCCTCATGATCTGAGCAGTCACTGTCAGTTTCTACAGTGCCTTTTTTCTCCAAGCCATTCTGCAGCAGCAATCTGTTTGTGTGTTCCTTGTAACCGACTTTACGTTTATCAGCTCCAAGTTCCTTTTTCAGCTCCCCAATCATCTTCTTCATTGCTGCTTTCTATGCCTGATCTTCCTTTTTCCTTTTGACTGCCTCCATATAGATAAACAGGTAAGACATAAGACAACATAGATAGGAGCATAGTACTGTGTCTTACCATGCAGGCAGTGCTCACCACCCTGGTAACCTGTGATTGGGTACAGATTCAACTGTAGTGGTGTACAGCAGTGGTGGGAGGAGTGGGAGAGGATAGAGTATCCTTTGATCTGCTCTTTTCTCAAGGGGGAGCATGGTTCAATAGTTCACACACTACAATGAAGTGCAGAGACAGTACACCATATCTGCCATAATTGGAGGATGGCCTGTGGAAGATGTGTTGCATGTGCACGTCTCCATGTATAAATATATTTCATCCCATATATACTCACAATCACATCATAGCATTTGCAAGTGCACTGGAGAACATCACGACTAAAATTTCCTGCCAGCAGGAATAAGTGGATTGCCACCGCCTGACCCATACCTAAAGCAGCTTGACTCAAACATCTTGATGTGCTGATTTCTTATGGAAAAGAGACCCATCCCTGCCACGACCATGGGTTCAAGTCTGTGTGTGATAGTTTTAGTCATTTAGTCTTGGGGACAGTGGATGACCAGGCTGTATCCAAAGGTGGGTGACGTGTACCAGATTGATGCATCACTGACATTTGTTTTTGTTACAAACAAATACATAGGCATATCACTGTCTTAGGATGTATTTTTCCAAAATTATTTCACATTCATAAAAAAAACAAAATCCAGCTGTGATAATGACTAAATAAAACATTCAAATAATACTTTGGCAGTTCATTGCAAATTATCTTTCCTATTCTATACCTTACCCTTGCTCAGCTTTCACATGGTGCCAGGTGGTGCTTTTGCCTGCTGGACACACTTTTTCATATGTTATCTCTCTGATAAGTGGTGGCAAGTTCCATACCCAACAACAAATGTTGCTGCATATCATAAACATCAGCATCATCTGTCGCTGGTCGTGGTCAGTGCCACACGGCAGCCCTTTGTTACCTGGGCCACTTACCAGAGCCTCCCAATAAACCCCATACCAGTCATATTCAGACCTGTTTTGGTAATGTATGACCTATTTTGTGGGTGGGGTGAATCACTTTGTTGGTTATCCTCACCCTGGAACATTCTAGGGGGGGAACTACGTCTACACTGCCTCTCCCAGTGCAGAATCTCAGTACGCTGAAGATGCACACTCATGGACATGTCAGAAATGGCTTTTAACACTTTCATGAAAATGTCCTACCTGTGCAGTAGCCTTGCAACACAGCAGTCACCAACCACAAGTAGTTTGGGTGGAAGGGATTTTTGTTTTATGCTTTCCTTCCCCTGGATTCCTCATGGGCTCTTACTCATCTGAATGCTTCTTGCCATCCACTGTGCCTCATGCTTGCACTGCCTGCTACTGTAACCCCAGGAATGATACCACAGTGGAGCGTACTATGGAGCAGGATAGCAACCCATGGGATGCTCAGTCCTCCTCCCCCTCCTGGCCCCCCAACAACCCTAACTTTCTCCCAAAACAGGGCCATTGGTAACAACGGGTACTACACAGTTAGGGCTTATTGTGTATGTATCGCAATGGCTTTCAGAAACTTGTTGTAGGACAGTTGCACTATCATTCCAACATCACAACGATACTGCAACAATTTCTCACTCTTAATCTTCCACAAGATTTGTGAACTCCTGACCTTTGAAGAAACATTTGTGACTAAATAATAGCTCCACTTAATGACCGTGTTTCTGACATGCAAGGCGATTTCTCCACTACAAACTGTGTTACCAATTCCTTTTTTATTTCCCTATAACAGATACAGCTGTTATTCAGCCTAGAGACCAACAGATTATTGCAGCAGAGGTTGCCAATAAAGTGGAGGGAGCAGAGCAACAGACAGCACCAAGTACAGGCTGTAAAAGTCTCATGCCACTATCTCCTCATCAAGTCAATCCAAATTTTATTTGTTGGGCACCCAGTCCCGGAGCCCATGGACGCTGTACAGTTAAATACATAAAATAAAGATATTAAAATACATTAAAACATATGAAATCAGTAAATACACTCTAAACATCTGTTGATGTACAAAGGGTACAGTACAGGTAGCAGGCCTAGGAAGGAATACAGGAGAACCAGCTTAAAACAAATGGCAGTAAACCTTGCTAAAATTAGCAGGCCAGGTCCTGGAATGCTTGTTCGAACAAATGGGTCTTGAGGCAGGCCTTGACTACTTCAACCGAAGGGGCCTCCCTAACAACTGGAGGAAGTGAATTCCACAGGACAGGGCCCTTGACACTGAAGGATCTGTCAGCGGAGGTTTTTAGCCTCGCCCTGGTAATCACAAGGAGACCTCTACAGGAGGAATGGAGGGAGTGAACTGGGGTGGCATGCATAAGAAGGTCAGCCAGGTATCCAGGGCCAAGTCTATGTAGGGCCTTAAAGGTGAGCAAGCCAACATTGAAAAGAACCCACCACCTGACAGGCAGTCAGTGCAGTTCACAGAATAGCAGAGTGATATGGTTGTATTTTGACTGTCTAGTCAACAGCCTGTTAGCAGCGTTCTGCATTAGCTGCAGCCGGTGGATGTCTCAGTCCCCCCAAGACCCTGACGTGGAGCGCATTGCAGTAAACCAGCCTGGATGTCATAAAGTCATGCACTAAGGAGGGGAGGGCCTCAGGTGGAACTAGGGGTTTGATCCAGGCGATATTCCTTAGAAGTGAACTGAAGTGGATGAGGAATGACACCTGGGAATCAAATGTCAGCACATCATCAAGAATAACACCCATATTGTGCACCCTAGGAGACCTTCAATGGATATGGCCCCAGGACCAGTCTGGTTGCCGCACCAGAGGACAATCTATCACACCTTCTGTTCTACTCCACCACCGGTACCTTCATCTTAACAGGGTTCAGCTGCAACCAGCTGGAGGCCATGCAGTTGTTGATCTCATCAAGGCACTTATTAAACACTTCCACTGCACTGGATGTCCTAGGGGCAAAGGAAAGATAGAACTGGGTGTCATCAGCATAGCAATGAAAGCATAAAATGTACTTCCTAATGAGCTCACCCAGGGGCTGCATGTGTGATCAACACTGGGGAGAAGACTGAGCCCTGAGGCACAAAGCAATACAGGAGGCTTGGGGAGGAGGAGAAATTCCCCATCACCACCCATTGCCTCCTGTTCACGAGGAAGGAGTCAAACCAGCAGATAACAGTGCCAGCAAATCTGAAGTATTCTCTCAGGTGGTCAAGCAACACAGACTGGTCCACCGTATCAAAAACTGAGGAGAGATCAAGGAGAATGAGAATTGATCCTTGCCTTTGGTCTCTTGCCATGGGGAAGTCATTATGCATCTGAACAAATGCAGTTTCCATGCTATGCCTCGCACAAAATCCAGACTGGGGTGGCTCGTATAGCTGAAAGATCCCAAGGTGCTCCTCAAGCTGCTGTGCTGCAATCTTCTCAACAACCTTTCTTAGAAAAGGAAGGTTAGAGACAGGATGATAATTCCCCTTGATATCAGGGTCTAACAATGGTTTGTTCAGAAGGAGCCTCACCAGTGCATTTTTCAAGGCATCTGGAAACACCCCCTCCAACAAAGAGCACCGGGAAATCAAGAGAAACACCGGGCTGACAAGGTTGATGCATCCCATCAAGAAACGTGTTGGCACAAGGTCCAGTTCACAGTACGTGTGCTTTAGTATGGAAGCCACCACCATTGACCTCGTGTACCACCACTGGTTTAAATTCACCCCAAATAGGCAGAGTACCCCTCTGATGCCCAAGGCAACCACTGTTGGCTCTGTTATGGTACGCTGGTAGAATCCCCTGCCAAATGATACACACCATGTCAGAGAAAAAAACAAGCAAATTCTTCTCATAAAGCATTGAAAAACATTTTCTTCGGCTGTAGACAGGCTGGGTGTAATAGCATGTCCACAGTCCAAAAAAGCATGGTTGGTTAGTTCACCCCTGCAGAAATCTCCCTGGACATGAACTCGGCCTTGTTAAGGTTGATTGCCCCCTGTTACTAACAGTGGTGAGCATGCAGGGTCAGTTTATCCACCTCCAGCCTGGTCTTCTGCCACTAGCACTCCAAACTCCAACCCGCAGTCTTCATTGCCTTGAGATCCCCTTCAAACCATTGTGATCTCATGTGAGAGGATTTGGGTCATACACAGAATGGTGCAGGGGAGTCGAGTGCACTGGACAGCATCCATTTATAGGCAGCTAGTGCTGCACCTAGTTCCCCCGCATATGCATTTTCCACACTAGTTAGATCAGCTACCACCAGAAATCCCTCTGGGTCAATCCTCTCAAAGGGTGATAGATGACCATCTCTTCAGTGGGTGGGCTCTAGGGGGAGGCCCTCAACAAGAACTCCAGCATGCAATGATCGAACCACTTACACTGAAAGTACTCACCCCTTGATTTTCTAACCACATCAGTACCAAAACAAGTGTATAGGTGACCATACACAACTAAGGCTGTGTTCCTATCTCGGGCATGTGATGACGTCATGCCAGCCCCTTGATTGCTGCTATCAAGATCTGTATGGCATCATCACATCCCTCAAGGTAAACATAGCCTTGTTGTGTATGGTTAGTATTTGATATGTTATGAATTTACCTTGACTTGTTTTGCCATTTCATCTTCCTCATCATCATCATTTGAACATAGTCTTTTATTTGGTCTTGCTTTTCACTTGCCATTTGTGTGTTCAGTCTTCCATATGTCCTCACCATTGATGAATTTCTCTTGTTTCTCAACCAAGGAATTGTTATCATCTAATGCAAAACTACACTGCATTAACCACTTCAGTCAGGCAATCAAACTTCAGTAATTTACTGTATTCAGTAATTTATTTTTATTTATTTATTTATTTATTCAAGTGTTTCACCAGCAAGAAATGTTGACCAGTGTACAGTAGGTTGTTTCCAGATGCAATGGGGTGGGGGAGTGGTACAAGTAATAGCTGCATGAACACATACAGAACAGTAATAAATGAGCAGCAGTCATAGAAAACACATTACATAACATTCATTCAGATATTAAACAATATTTACAACATAAATTCAATGGTACAGTGAGTACTTGGTGGCAGCAATATACTCAAACTGAGATGGGTAGGCAGCCAGACTGACAAAAGAGCAAGAGCTGCTCAGGCTAACTGGGACACCCCATATGAACCATGGCCTGAGGAAGCCAAATCCTGGTGCTAAGTGTTAAGGGGAGACTGGCAAGGTCTGTGTGAGGTGAGAGGTTGGTGAGTTTTGGCAAGAGTAGGTAGAGGTTGTGTAATCATGTAAAAGGGAGGAGATACTTTGAGTGAGGAGGCATTGTGGATGAGGGAGCAGAGAGCTCCGCATTTTAGAAAGAGAATGCAGACTGACCAGTGGTAGTAGAGTGGTGGGAGAATGTGAAGGATTTTAGGTCACTGTTATAGAGATAGTAAGTGCATTGGAGGACGTGCATATGGATGAAGAAAGATAAGAGTGGAGATTACCTGTCCATAATTTAAAGGGGGAAATATGAGACACCAATCTAGACTCCAAGGATGGGAGTGAAGGGGCTTTATATAGGTCACAGTGGCGAGTAGGAAGGGGGGGCAGGACAGAAGAAAATGACAGAAAGAGTTGAAGAGGGTGTCCAGGCTAGCCACGGTACTTTTGGAGGTGGCACTGTAGACTGTGTATGCATAGTCAAAAGGTGAGGAGGATCATGTTCTCCACTATTGCATGATGGGCAGTTTGATGAATGCAGTCCTTGTTTCTGTATAAAGCACTAAGCTTTGGGTTTAGGTTCTTTTGTATTGCATTCCCGTATGCAGATAACTCCAGATGGTGGTCAAACCAGATCCCAAGGTATGTAAAGGTAGTGACGTTTTCAATAAGTGTATCGTCCCTGGTGTGGAAGGCAGGGATGGGGTGGGGATTTAAGTTTAGATAGCCTGTGTCTATTGCCGAAGGACATGTAGACTGTCTTTTTGGCTTTCAGGACTGATTGGACTGGAACCATCACTGGACCTTACTTAAAGTCATGTTGCAGTCTACCCTTTGCATCCACGTGTGAACTATTAGACATGTAAAGGATGGCATAGTCTACATTCCGTACATGTGGATTTCAGATCTTGATGATTTAATAAATAAATATTCTAATGAATAATACATACATACATACCACTAATCATCAACATTTTTGCAGGGTATTTTTGGAATTTATGTTTGTCTTGCTGTCTACGATGGTTGTTACCACTGGTCCATTTAACAGACACACATTCTTGGTTTGTGTTCAGATCACTGGGGCACTTAACAATGTCTTTTTCAACATTCTCTGCTGCAGTATCATCTATTAGACTAGAGCTTCCTCAAATCTCACCTCGATGGATTTGTCTTGGAAATAGTATAAAATGAACTCCATGTTCAAGTAACGTGTTTCAGTGGTACCTAAGAATATAAAATAATTTCTCTATTCTGCTGAGGGATGACCAGAAGAAACTGATATACTGAATCACTTTATTCCCTCAGACACACATGTAATCAGTAGCTTAGAAGCACCTTGCAATGATTAATCTGCAGGGGAATCCAATCTATATTATGGCCAAATGCTGACCAGATGCTCCTGTGGCCCTGGGAGTAGCATTCATGCTGCCATCTCATGAGCCATTTGTATGCATCCCATGGTATGTTATTAAGTCTGTCCCATACCACTGCAACCTTTGGAGGGAATTTGGTAACAAACAAGACTGGTGTTAGCGTCCCATGCCCCATGCCCTCCTCATATGAAATGCTTCAAAAGTATAATATGCTGTGCATTTCACTTGGAAATTACTCATATTGTTAGAGGTGAGCAGTACATTTTACTCAATGGCACAATAGATACACATTCCTCACTGGTAGGGACACTACGTAAGCAATAAGGCACAAAGGGGTGTGTGTAAAACATATTTTACAGCATGGCCAGGGGCATAGTAAGGCACAAGGCTGAGTGCCGAATGACTTCAGCAGCTGGACATGCTGGAGTGTCTTATTGCGCTTTTAAAATTTGCACTTTTTGTTTACTTTTTACTGTTGGGAAAAGCATGTTTATATGTAGGAAGCAATAGTTTCATTTGTGCGCATTTGTGATAAAATAGTCTTTCCACCCACTGCAAGTGATGTCTGTGACAAGGTTGAATAGGACTCTGTCCCAGTTGTTATGGAGAGTTTGAATGCAGGGAATCTGTTCTGTTCTTTCCTTTCCTGTCTCTTGTCTGTCTGGTTTTGCAGCCAAATTTTCCTGTGAGACCTAAGATTTGATCACCCCAACAGTCTCACAATTCTTTGCTTCTCGCTATCTCTTTACCCTCACTTGCTGCTTCTGTCTTTTCCTCCCTTGCATATCTGCTGGTATAAAAATATATGTGAATCATTATGTGGAAATGTAACTGATATTGGTATCCCTTTGTTTAGAAATGACATAATGTTACTGTTGAAATGTATATAATTATAGTTTGAGATGATTGCAAAAAGCGATTGGGAACTCAAGGGGTTAACCTGAAATGCAATTTTTAAGCCTTTTGTAGAAGCTGTGGAAAAGGGGCCTCAGTTCTGGGACATTGTATTCTAGCTGCACCTGCCTGATATTTACAAGAACATTTTAGAAAAAAAAACAGGATGCTTGTTAATAATGACGGTTGCAAGGACTTATAAAAACAAAGCTGCAATTTCTTGCAAGAGACACAGATTGAAGCAAAACTCAAATGTATCTTCTCTGTTTATTCTGCTTTTGTAAATAGTTGTACTGAACACATTTATTTTTTTATGTTACTACTAGTACTAATAAACACTTTTAGCGAATTCTACAGCTGCTCCTGTTTTTTTCTATGCTTCCTGACCTGTGCCTCGATGACAATGTCATTGATGATGTCATTGTATTATTGCCTACTTTCTTTTTCCTGTTTATTTTTATCTGTTTTTCTCCACATTCAAGATATGGAATGTTTATCATGGAATACATGGATTCAAAATTCTGCTCAGTTCCACTAGCAGAACGTTTGTCTCCTAACATACTGTACACACAGACAACAAAGACATTTGTTACAGCCAGAGACTCAATTATCTCACTATCAGGGCAAGAAGAAGATAGTTTCCTGATGAGCAGGTAAAGATAAAAGTGAGATTTTTCACTGTCAGCAAAGAAACAGTTTTAGTGAAAACTATAAACAATACTTAATGTTTCTAATTTGTTTATGTATATAAGGAGAGTGTGATAATCAGGGAAACAAGATTTAATTAATTTTGTTTTATTTTTTATTTATGGTAGTTTTATTTGCATGGCCCAGTTGAAGTTTTTTTTACAGTTTAAAGGTAGCAGTCATGTTTGTGGTGGAAGATCAGTTCTGGCTGTACGGGGCTAACTGAAATACCTGTGTTCCAAATGCCAGTTGATCAGGGTTCCAGACTCTTCACTGCTGAATAGTCCTTTTTTTAACCATGTGTAAATCATATTTTACACATACTGTAAATAAGATCCAATACGATTACTGGATTTTACCCTACCACTTTATAAATCACAATATCCCACATTTCTTTCTGGGATATGGCTTTGGGTGCTTCATTTCTTAACAGCAGTGCATGTACAAAGTGGGGCACAAAAGTTTGTGCTTTGCTTTGCAATAACAAATGTGTGCAGCAATGCTGAATTTATCTGAATATATAGACATTCTGCCAGCTGGGAATTGACCTAGCGCCATTCGATAGCACCCCTGAAACATTGAACCTCAGTGTCTTTGCACTATCTCAAAATCAGCAATATTCCAAAGTCCACATACCAATGAGTTGACTGGACATGCAAAGTGCTAAGGAGCTATTTGCATGCCCATTATGGGATCATCTGCATATGGAGCAAGGCAGTTTTGCATGTCACTGCACTTGATTCCTCATCCCTGAGGGTTATCCCTGGTGCTAGTTACACCCACACCAGAAACCCTTTCCCTGGTGGTAGGTGGTCCCCTCTCGATCACCTGCCTGAGTTGGCTAGTGGTCCCACCTCCTCAACCAATCACCATCTAATTAATAAATGAAGTCCCTGGTTAGTGGTCCCTCCCCCACCCGATCTCAAACACACACACACACACACACATTTGATTCCTCTACTAGCTAGCAGTTCCTCACCCCACCTGATCAACAGCCTGATTTAATAAATGACAGTCCTGGTGGCCATCAGTCTCTCCCCCCACACAATCATCCCCCTGATTTATAAATGATAGTCCTGGTGGCTAGCGGTCCCTCTCTCTACTAAATCACCCACCCCATATCTCTCTCTCTCTCTCTCTCTCTATATATATATATATATATATATATATATTGCTCCTGCTCCTACTCGATCACCAGCACAAGATTATCTCATTGATCTCTCTGGAGGCTAGAGGTCCCTCACCCCAACCCCCAATATATATGTAATTGACTGATCTGGTGGCTAGTGATCCCCTCTAATCTGATCACTCACTGATAATTGACTGCCCTGGTAGCTAGCTGCCCTCCCACCACCCAAAACTTCCCAGTACATATAAATGATTTCTCTGGTCGCTAGTGGCCCATCCACCCAACTCAATCACTCGCACAATGTATATAATTGATTTCCCTGGTGTCAATTGTGATCCCCATCCCGATCACCTCTATAGTGACAGTAAAACATTACCTGGTGGTCTAGTGGACCCCCGCCACCTCATACTAGCCTAGAGCCAGTGACTGGCACAGCCCTCCTCTCCCCACCATGGCTGGCTTCCGAATGAACGCTCCATGAGTGCACTGTATACAGTATGCACTCATCGACATTGACAGCTCAAAGTGAACTGTCATTCAATGAGTGAAAACTGTATACAGATGACACTCACAGAGAGCTCAGAAGGCAGCCAACCATACTGAAGAGAGTAGGACTGCGCTGGTTGCCAGTGTGGGCTAGGGACATGGGGTGTGTGGGGTGGTGGTGGGTTCAATAGACCACCAAGGAACAGTTTACTGTTACTATGTAGGTGGATCAAGGGTAGGAAGGGGGCCCCCTAGACACCAGGGAAATGTTTATATATATACACTGTACATGTGGTTGTGAACGGGGGTTATACTGGACACCAGAGAAATCAATTATATACATCGGGCAGGAGATCGGGTGGGGGGATAGACCGGTAGCCACTAGCCGTATCATTTACATATAATGGCCAGTTGATCGGGTTAGTGGAGTGACAGCTAGCCACCAGGGCAATCTATTATATGTATTGGGTAGGGTGATGAGGTGGAGGGAGGGCAGAGGTATGCGCAGTCAATGAACAAGGGGGACCAAAAGCCTTAAAAAGCTAGGGGTGTCTGAGCACATGCCCCCTCCCCCAGAAAAGTTTATAAAATATCACTTTTAATGAGGGGGCAGGGCTAGGGTAGAACCACCCTGAGCACGCCTATGGGGAGGGGCTGCTGGCCACCAGGAAAATCAATTATAAATAGAATAATAGATTAGTGTATATTACAAGTATGTCCCCAGAACCTCTCAATGGAATTATTGGCTTGCAATATACACTAAGCTAGTTGTTATTCATTTTAACATATCCAAGTTCCTTTTTTTTGTACATTTTGTTACCGGTGGTCGGCTGCCACGGTAAAGGACTGCCTCGGTCCTGGCCAACTGCTGCACTGTATCGCACTGTGTCTTTCACTCTCTCCTCCACGCTCCACCAGTCTCCTTCCTAAAAGCACGGCACAGAAGAATTGGTAGGCAGTCCTCCCTGCTCTTCTTTTGGGCAACAGGAATGCCAGATCAACTAGATAATTTCATTTTGGGGCAGACTTAAAAAAAAAAACAGGGAAATTCCAAGGACCCAGTTCAGTCTCGCTAAGTGAGAGATAGCTGCTATGTTTTAAGTGTCGTTCTATCTATTCAATAAGGAAAAATGACCAATCAGGAGGCATGCTTTGAAAGACATTGGCTGGCAGGGTTGCGGTTGCACTGTTGAGATTTAGTGATAATACTATCGTTCAGGTCCCAAACTATACTATTACGGCACCTGAAGGATAGTATTATCACTCATGAATGGTAGTATTATCACTCCTTTTTTTAAATGCTTTACTACGGTATTATTTTAAGAATCCATTATATATCTATATATATATATATATATATATATATATATATATATATATATATATACTGTATATATATATATACACACATAAACATACAAACACATACACACATCAAGGGATTGGTGGGGGCACCACTAGTACCAGGGAAACATTATTATTTCACGTTATGCTGGTGATCAGTGAGGAGGGGTCATTGGATGCTAGGGACTACAGTGTTGGAGATTGGGGCACCACCGCATGTCCTCCACCAACTGCAAGGGTTGCACGGGTGTTAGGTCATGATTTCGATCATTGGTACATGTGCTTTGCAAGCAGACAGAGCAACAGGTCCTTGTGCAGCACACATAATTTGAATATTGAACTGTGCCAATAGTCATATGCCGACCTTCATTTACATTGTGCACCTCTTCGACTACTGCCCGGATGCATACCCAGGTTGCAAGTAGTAACCAGCCCTTTCAACACAGTCCATTCATGAAAAACCTTGTTTGCACTGTCAAACAGTTTTGTGAACAAGCAAACTTGTGAATATCGGGACCCAGGAATCAAGGAGCCCATACAAGTATCCATGGCAGCAAGAACAGAGTTTACTGTTAATGAGCAACACACTGCATGAAGTATTTAAGTTTTTAGGTTATAAATATAATGTAGTGCCCCCCCCCACCCCCCACTGCACAGGTTAAGGTGGTGTCCCCACAAATAAAAACAAGTTCATAAAAACAAAAAGTACCTCAGGGTCCAATGACCAAAAAAATTAAAACATAAACCCCTACACAGACAAAAAAATTGGATTCCTTACTGATTGTGACTGATTTTAACCCCACTGCTAAAAAGAAATTCACAAAAGAAAAAAATTAAAGAAACTTACTGCAGGCTACACAAGTGAAACTGTAGTCCCTGATTCTGATTCGTATCACCCCCTTCAAACAAATTTGCAAACAAAAAGAAAATTAGGGTTTGTTCACCGACCACTACCTGTCTCCTGCACAAAATGCTGGAATGTTCTGGTGTGCATGGATCATAACAAACCCCTACAGCAGGTAGCATGCTCTGAATATTCTGTACTGTCAATATCTAGGAGTACAGGAATAGGAATAAGAAATGCTGAAAGCATTGAAACATTTCTTGATTAATGGCAGTACAGCCTAGAGGTCAGAGTAATGAGCTTCGAATGAGTTTGGTACATAATGCAGACCTGGTGCTACATTCACAAAAATGCATAAAATGCAGCACAAAATTTGCATTGCTGTTTGCAATTACCCAAGTGGTAAAAACTTCTATTCACAAATGGATAGCATAGTGCACTATATGACTGTGAGCAGGGGTAGGTCAAGGCAGCGGGAACCTCATTATTGCTATCTGTAACCCCTCTAGCACTGCCCCAACCTGCATTCCCATTAATGTCCCTGCAATGAATAGCGCCAGTGTGCTATTCATTATTCACTAAGTCAGCCATGCAAATGAGCCCATTGGGCATGCAAGGCACTAGCTGGAAATCTGCATGCTCGTTATGGGCTCATGTACGTGGGCTGTGGGTGTCCTAGCCCCCCAACCCTTGCCCCATGCAGCCATAGTCATTGGTGTCAGAATGTCATGCCACACTGTGCCAGTGACCATGTTGATGTGTGTTCTGCCTTGAAGACTTGTACCATTTGTGGTGGGGGGGGCAAAGGGACATTCACTCTGAAGATAGACCACTGCTGCAACACAGTGCTACTCGGTCATCTCGTTTTGAGGGGTTTCAATATGACTGCCATTCACTGCTGAATTCCCCTGACAAAAATGAGTGACACACTGGCCCTGAATACTGCTCTAGGGAGCAAAACCCTAAGTGTGCATGTAGAAACATGTAATGCACGGCCAGGTGAAGCTCTTCTATCAATCCTATTGCTCCATCATCTGCACCTTTGTTATAAATAAAAATATCCCAGGTAGTCTAGTGGTTCCACCTCTCTCCCCCCTGATGTCCCATCGTCATCCCTGTAGAACAAAAACAATGCCGCTGGTAGACTAGTGTGGAGGAGAGCAGTTTCTGGTAAAACCCGTCCCTGTAAAAGTGGACTTTGTGGTCATCTGGTATTCATATTACACTGTGGAAGCTTATGTGTCTGATGATTTGTGCTGCCTGTTCCTGACTTTCGGTTAATGGCTGGGGGGGTGGACAGCATGTAGATTTAAAGTCCAGTGGCTATGCCCTCACTTAGCCAAATGGAATGGCCAGTGGCCTTTTCTTGCAAGTAGTGCCACCTTATACCATTCCCGAAGCTGTGGCTACCCTGTTGGTGGCCCTAGTAGGGATTTTAGGAAGTCTGGTCACAGTTGGAATTGGAGATTTGGCCAATAAAGCAAACAACCTGCTCATTTGTTACCAAGTTGTGCAAAGTGGGATTCAAGACAGGCCATGCACAGGGTATTTTGATAGGAAGTCAATTTGCATCCCAGAATTGCCACTGACCTTTTGCCACCTTTGCACTTTGTTTGGACTCCTTTAGGTAATCTAAATAAACCCCAGGTCCCTTTCTTCCTTGGTGCAAGTTATCCCCCCCATTCCTGTAGCTTTCCTCAGAGTTCCCTCTTCCCATGTGCATTATTTTGCACTTTGAATTGAACCTTGTTTTGCCACACCTACGACCATTTTTCAAGCTTGGTCTTGTGTATCCACCCTGTTGCTGATATTGGTAATGAAGACATTAAATAAGATTGGTCCTCGGAGTGATTCTTAAGATACCCCACTGGTAACACCCCTCTCTCCAGATTGGATCCTGTTTACCACTACCCTCTGCCTCCTGTTAGCCAGTTTCTCACTCTGTACTTTATGTACATATACTATGTACTATGTACTCCTGTAGTTTCGATCTGAGTAATCTAGGCCCTTCATCGGTTATGTGTAACCTGTCACTTGCGTAGAGGTGCTCATTCACCCATGTGTCCCCCCAGTCCCCCAGACATATGAAACCTTTCTCCCTGTACCACTGCCTTAGCCAAAGGATAAATTATTTTACTCTGAGTTGCCTGGCTGTGCTAGAACAATGCTCTGGCAGAACTTCTGAGAAAGCCATGGAACTAACCAGCTGTTAATACCCTGAACCGCTCTTGGAAAACATCCACCTCATCCACAGCTAAGTCATTCATTGCAAGATGCAGCACTAGGTGCGGCTTTCCTCCCACTACAGTGATGTAGTCTTTTATCCTAGGGAGCACCCTTTTGGCCACCATTCCTAAGTCACAAAAGACTGACTTCCCCTTGAAGGCAACTTTCCTCCTTTGCCAGTGAATCCTCTTTGTGATCGAGTCCCCATACACTACAACTGCTCCCTCATTGTCTATCCCTGAGAGTGCCCCACCCCTCCTGACCTGTCCTATTGCACTCCCTCCTCCCAGTGTAGATGGTGTCTCTTGCTCCTTACCCCCTCCAACTTGTCCTCCCACTCCCTATCTCCCCTCCTTGCCTTGCACTCTGCTAGCCTCTTTACCCCCTTTTGACCCTCATCAGGATACCTACTCTGGTGGGATTCTGCCTCCCCCTCTCTGACTCCCCTTCTTTTCCAATCTCCCTTCCCCTCTCCCCCCACTTGTTGCATATCCTCCTTGATTCTCCTGTAAGTTTCCCATTTGTGTTTCCCCCTGCCTTGTCCTCACACGTGCTTTCCCTGTGTGCCTTCCACATGTGCCACCTTCTTGTTCCATTCTCTGGTGTGGACCTCTGGGACTCTCTGCCCTTCTACCTTCACTCTCTCCTTTTTGCTTAACTCAGCCTGGGGCCAGTATCTGGTTGACTCCACTGTATAACTCCTGTTGAGTACCCTGCCCCCATTGCCTCTCTGTCCATAGGGCCCTTGACTCCTTCCTGTGCTTGCCACTCCATTCTCCTCCTTCCCTTTTGTTCCCTCCTCCACCCCCACAGTTCTCCTGCCTTCTGCAATGCCTCTCTGTCCATAGGGCCCTTGTCCTCTTCCTGCACTGGCCCCTCTAATCCATTCCCTCCCTCTCGTTCCCTCCTCTGCCCTCACAGTTCTCTTGCCTGTCTGTCCTCCCACCACCCATCCTCACTGTGCTCTGTCTCACCTAGCTAAATACCTTTATAGGTCTGCCAATTCAACCTCTAATCTCAGTTTTTGACAGCTAGGGCATTCACCTAGCTTCCACAGAGTTCTCATGAATACAGCAGCCTCACAGCCATTACAGCCTACTATCCTCCCTCCAATGGGTCACCTGCTGCCTCTTGTTCTCTGGTAAATTACTCCCCTTTCCCCCAAGGTGTCTAACTGCTGTCACCCATTCACCTGCCAGCCCATATTGTAATGATTTCCTACCCTGGTCAAATCTGGTTCCTCCCAACCTCCCCACATCTTTCTTTCTGCTCTGACCACCTGCTAGTAGCCAAATAGGCCTCAAGTAATTTCAGAACAGTTTCAGTAATAGTAATACAGGATTTCCCACTCCTTTCCAAAGAAAAACGCCTAGAACAACCATTTTTTCTCAGTTTAGCACTTGTTTCAATTAATGCAAGACATGACCCGTGTAAGCAATTTCAGAACAGTCTCAGTAACAAACGAAAGTAATAATCACCCACAACATGTCCCACTCCTTTCCAGTGTCCACTGCCTAAAGCAAGCAATTTATAACAGTTAGCAACTTGTTTCAATTAATGTACAATCCCCAGAATAAGCTAGTGTATGAGCTGGTAATCGTACTCTAAACCACCTCGGGAAATCAACTGTTCCTTTAGAAGCTCCCTACCTCTAGCTCCTGTGTATTGGAGTATCCCCTGATGGGAGTGGTATCCAGCCTATTTAAGCAGCAGTGCAATGAACAGCTTTTTTGAAAATTCATTTGTAACTAAAATTTTAAGTCTGTTCCAGTTTATTATGATTCCCCCATTGTAATATATATAGTTTTTTTTTTTCCTTTTACAGGCTCATGCAACTTGCAGACCAGCATAGATAATTGTCAGGATCGTCATTTGTAATGAGAGTGCATTAGAATCGACAGTTGTTATGATAATGATAACGCATCTCTGATTTCCCACTGTGCATTGTTTTTGTTGTTTCTGTTTTCTGTGTGCGTTCACAGTACTCACATGCTGTAGTGATGGCACACAAAAAAGCAACAACCATAGCCACACACTTGACAGCACTCACAAGAATAAATAAAATAAAAAAACACATCAAATAATAATATGCCAAAACAGTGTTTACATTAAGAGCCCTTCAGTATCAGCTTAGAACAGTAGACAGGTTGAGTGGTTTAACGGGTTTATGCAGTGGCTCCAGGGTACCAGGCTAAAGTCCAGTTTTAGTGGGGAATCCAATAAATTGCCTAATAATCCAAGAGAGATCTGAAACTCAAAGTCCTTCTGCTGCTGGAAAACGCAGATTACTCGAGCCACACTGGAAACTGTGGTTCAACATAAGCAGGTTTCAACCTACCCTTCCCCCAGCTTATAATAAACAGAAATGCCTAATCCTTCTTTCCCATTCAACACAATAAAAAATGAATGAGCTGGAAGCATGGCTGCTTTACTCCAGCTGCCAGCTCTTTACGGCATAGTTTGAGTAAACTGCATTTTTTCAGCAGCAGCAGCATGGACTTTGGGTTTTGGTGTTCTGGTATGGATCGGGGCTGGCATTTTATTATTTAATGTGGAGCAGAAGCAGCCGCAGACTCTCCACAACACAAAGGCCCAAATTTTTAAAATCCAGTCACAAACTGCGACAATGGCAGCTTGCACCGAGTGCCAATGTGTCCAGGACCCTGAGCCCAATTTTCAATGGGACAGGGTCCTGGCGCTGAAGTCTCTTTGCTGGCAGCAGTGGAGGTGGTGCACCAAACCAATGGTGCACCCAGAAGGAGTGCCACAACCTCTACGGGGTGGTGGGGTGGCAGCTGTGCCCCTGGACGTATGCAGGGTGCTGCCCCCCACCATGCCCTGATGAGCCAGGCCCTATCCATAGGAATCCCTAGTCTAGAGGCCTCCCCTTCCCCACCGCAATATGCTCCTACACATACCCATGCCTAACCATCAGCCCCTGGTGATCTAGTAGTCCCCACCAGATCATAGCAACTGGCAACCCTTCACTCTGATAGTTCATTCGGCAGCCAGCCGTGGTGGTGGTGTGCGGATGGCTGAACCGGTTTCTGCATGAAGTCCCAGGAATGGGGGAGGGGTATCGGGGTGGTGGGCACTATTTGCCGGGGTGGGAGGCCACTAGATTACTAGAGACTGATGGTTAATTACGGGTATGCGTAGGGGCTGTTCGGGGTGGAGAGGGGTGCCAATAGATCACCAGGGACTGATGTGTAAATGTGAGTAGGTGTAGGGGCTGATTGGGGTGGTGAAGGGCCCACTAGATCACCAGGGAGTGATATAGTACTGCTGTAATGCTACCTTTTAAGTGTAGGGGCAGATCGGGGCTGGGAACACAGTGGCACTCAGAGGACATCTCCCCCATGGGATGTCTAAGTACTGTTAGACCAGCCCTCGGTTGGTCTAACGGTACTTACCACTTTGTCCCTGTGGAGAGCTTTGAAATTTGCAATATCGGGGATGTGGCACTCAGGGAGTGCCGCAAGACCCCTAGCACTATGCCACAGCCACTTTTGTGGTGCAAGGCTGGCATTAGCATGCTTGGTGCAAGCGGCCTGCTGATTGATGCAAACTGCTTTGTAAAATTGCACAGGGCCTTACCCTTGGTGCAAGGAATTTGTTGCGTCCATCATGCTGGACGTAAGCACCTTGCACCAATGTAAGGGCTTTGAAAATCCGGCCCAAAGTCTTGTTGGCAGTGCACTGTGTGTTAACTTCAGCAGTGAGCGAGATGCTGGTTATTTGATTCTCTAGCAAAAAGGGCAGATCAATATAGGTTTCCAGCAGCTGCCTGCAGTCCTCAGTCTCCCTCTCAGTAACTGCCATTAGTCTGGGCTATACCTGAGGAGGAAGACAAGCAGTGGGAGAGACAAGATAGTCCACCCTCCTGGTCCACAGCTACTCCTTGCAATGGCCTCAGTCTTCTCAACAGCAGATCGACATGGTTACAGAGTGGGCTCCAATATTTTAAAAATTAAAAACAAAATGCTGCAGAACTCCATTCCAAAGGTTCGGCAACATTGTTGGAAGCATGGAAGAAGTGATGTTTACTTCCCTGCCTCACTCACTCACCTAGCCCTCTCCCTTCCACAGTTGCCCCCCCCGTTCCTCTTCTCCCTCCCTCCCTGCTGCTTTTCTTTTCTCTACTTATTTTGCTTTGTCCAGGTAGCTTATATGGTTTGCTGCATTACTGTGTGACATTCAGTTAGTATTGTGAAGGGAACCTGCATGGGTAGGAGCTCCTGAGTTTGGCACTGCTCTTGTGGCTGGATCTAAACTTCTCTGCCCACTTTTAGGTGCAGCAGACAGTAGTGAGACACTACTGACACAGCTATAGCTGCCTGCCCCCCCCACCCCAACTTCAGTGTGCAATACAATGTCTGGGTGGGGATGGAATTAAGAGCAGCCAAAGTTTTATGGAATGGAGATGGGAATGGGCCAGACAGATAGATCAAGTTGGTATGCATCTCTGACTGTAAGTCTGGCAATCACATGCCTAAATGACAAATGTACCATTTTTGCCAAGCAAGCAAGTACAGTCTCTGCGTTTTTCTGATTTCTTGTACCATTTTTGCAGGTGACCGTCATAGAAAATTACAAAAACTCAGAGACTGTGCTTGCTTGTCCCTTGCAGTTGCAAAACTTTTACATTTTTCATTTTCATTTAGCCACGTGATGTGACTGCTGCCAGACTCAGATGCATACCTGACCACTGAACTGAAAAAGTACCCTCATCCCTGCTTCATTGGCCCCTGGTGAAGGGAGGGGATGTCATTAGCTCCACTTGCTTCCCTGCTGCCCCCACACACACATACATACATTTTGTATCTGCTCAGTCAAGAAATCCAGGGCCCTGTAGGTCATCACTCACACTGTACAGTTGAGTGAGTGAATGAAAGAAACGTCACGGCAGTCAACCCTGACAGCATCACCCCCTCTACTGACCTCTCTGGTGATCACTGATTAGGCTTCAACAGCAGCAGGGAACTGTGGGGTGTCTGATAATATAGGCATCTGTCCTGGCTGGCAGCAGAGCTAGCTGGCTGACAGCAGTAGCTGATGATACCTGGGAATTAATACTCCCTTCACTCCTAAATTTCTCATTCTAGGGATAAAGGAAGAATTTGGTGCCCTAAGTAAACAACAAAGTGCCATTAATTGGTCAGCAGCTCTGACCCTCAAAAGAATGTTGATTTCTCATTGGAAATCTTCAGAAACCCCAAGTTTTAAAGAATGGATCAATAAAATGAGTGAAGTAATCAATAATGAACGATTGGCATTAATGGTTTCTGGTAAAACTGATGTAACCCCTCACCCCTGATTTTTTGCAAAATGACAGGTGGCATGCTGTTGAAACTGACAGCAGTACCTGGTGGGGACTGGGTTCGGGGAGGATTAGGTTACTCAGCACAGGGGGCCTAGGTTTGGCTACTCTGCACAGGGGCACCCAAGTAAATCCGAACTCAGGAAGCAATAACTGTAATGTCCAAAACCAGGATTGGGATTCTACAGTGTGGCTTTTATTCACATCCAAGCTGAACAAACAAAGCACAGACGGACCCCCACGGGGCTACATTCCTGGTAATGCAGATTAGAGACAGCAGAACACTTCTTCACATTTCCAGCCCTCAGGCTCTGAACCCACCAGGCACAGAGCCCGGACTTGCACGCAGCTTTGGGTACACAGCCCGATGTGTACACCACTTGGGTTTTCCCCACTGGGCCGGCTCCCCCGCCGGCCACTTGATCCATGGTCCATTTTGGGAAATGAACCAATTTTCCTGTTGGTGTCTCCCCAAACCACCTTAGAGCCTTCAACTTCTAGAGGGAATTTTCCTTCCAATCCCACATCTGGGTACTTCCCTCATCACTGGCCAAGTGCATGAGGCAAAGTAGAAATCCACAGAGCAAATCCGTAGAGGTGGACCTGGTCACTAAAGATGGGGAGCCTCCCATCTCCAGCTCCCACAATCCATACTCAGCCATTTCTCTGGAAACTAAACAACTCTTTTCTGAAAGCTTGGCAATGTAGATAACTGGGTAGACGTATTATCACATCTCCTCTACATGTCTTGACTTCCCATAAGTGCTGGACTTGAACATACATTTACTTTTGGCTAAACCTATTACTCTAGGCCTCACACTACTTCAGTAGTTTAATCCCCACTATCACACAAGTCCCAGGGTGAAAACATGGGCCCTTTAGAAAGGAGCAGAAACTCATCCTCCGGTTGCAGGTGCCCCACAGGTGAATCACGAAATCTTCTTGTTTCCCAAAAACTCTTGGACCAAATAAGGCAGCTTCTCCACTAGCAGAAAACCAGGGGGTTACCCTTGGAATATGCAGGACAACCTTTCCTGCCCCATCCCCTGAGGGATGGGACACTGAGACCCGATTCAGCGGTCTCCACCACTTTAAAACTAGCTTCTGTGTGTCTCTCTTTAGGTGGAAACACACACCTTTTTCCTAAATGTAGCCCTATGTTAGGGCTGAGGCTCCAAGAGCCTAACACAGAGCTGCTGTGCTCCTCTCACTGCAAGCTCCAAACTCCAACTGACCTACAGACTACTGTTCAAACCTTCTAACATTCTACTCCAACTCCCTGCTGCAGATTCCATTGTGGCTCATGCAGCTGCGATAGTTCTATGGTGATGTCATCCCTCAGTCTCAGCTGAGACTGAGAACAGAGTGAGACAGTGTGAAATCCATTTAACTGGAGTTTCACAAGCTGCCCTCCCTGCCTACCACTAGGTCTTACTGGGATTCTAGTAACCCCTGGTAACAAGGGGGTTACACTGAACTGTTTAATAAGATTTGGGCCCCCTTTCTGAAACACCTTAGTACTACTGTACATGAACCAAAGTAAGAAAGTATTCGAGATAAACTTTTCTTTATTGATTGTTTCTATTTTGCCAATATTTAGTCTGATTTATGACACCAGTTATATGTTAACTCTTGTGCTATAGTGAATGTCTTGGTTAAATCCTACACCTATATATGTATGAGACCTAACAATTAGTGATGTAGTTATCAAATTATTTACCTGTACAAAATATGTATTCTATGAGTTTATTGTAACCTGTGTTTTTTTTTTATTTAATAACATCTTTAAAGTAAAAAAAAATCCCTTGGTCTCTGGCTTCCTAAGTATTCCTATCCTTTAAAAGAAAACAACATTTCCTTCCTAGTGTACTGTCCTTCCTGTCCTGTATAAATAAACCAAGATCAGATCCATGTGGTCATGTTGGATACTTGTTTTACCAATTAAACCAGAATTTGCTGCACTCTCATCCTTTTTTAAAAAAAAATACTTCCTTGTCCCTTAGTCTGACTCCCTCCTGCCTTGTATTAATAAAGCAGTACCCGGTGTGCCAGTTAAACTAGTAGACCTGGTACTGCTTTATTAACATAGGACAGGAGGCACAAGGAAGTGTTTGTTTTCTTTTAAAGGATGGGACAGACACCTATATTATTTGTCATGATCAGTCATCACCAGAGAGATCAGGAGAGAAGGATGAGGCTGGCAGGGCATCACTTCTTTGTAACAGATGGCATCACCAGTTTTGATAAACAAACTTTCTCATTCTCATGCCAAAAAACAAATAATGTTAGTACTCATCTAAAATTGCATGAAGTCTATCTTCAGTAAGACTCAAGAGACACATATTTATGAAAAAAAAAAAGAATGTGTGTGCCCAGCAGCCCAAGTTATCTACCAATTAAATTGTACCCATCAATTTCCCATTGTGAGCTTGGCTGGTGCTTCATTATGTTGCAACTTGCACTGCTGCTAGACTAGCACATGTAAGAAAGAAACTTGAAAAGTAATGAAATCAGACCTAAAAGACTGAATTGTATATCTGGGAAATGGGTCTCACCACTATTATTTTTCATTTGTTATCAACACTTCAGCCTGTAGTAGTGGTGAACAGAACAGAAACATAACAGTGTTGATAACCATTCCGAGATTTACAATTCAATGTTTTCATGTCCTTGTTGTGGTGCAATTGGGAATTATTTTTAAATACTGAGTCTTGGGCGATCCTCAAAAGCTCTTTTTCTAAGGACTTCACTGCAGGAAATGAAAACCGCTAAGTTTCCAAAGCGATGTTCTTTGCCTTCTTAGGAGCTGCAAGCGTGATTTACTCCAAGCCACCGATACATCTTTTGGTTCTCTGCCCGAATGCGGCACCCCTCCACCGGCCCTCCTAACTGATGTGGCTTTTGGCTTCCCTGCCCCAAATGCAGCACCCCTCCACCAGCCCTCCTAGCTGATGTGACTTTTTGATTTATCTGCTGCTGAATGCTGTTCCTCCACTGGCCTTCGTAACCAATGCATTTTTTTGGAGTGCTCTGCCACCAAATATGGAACCACTCCAACAGCCCTCCTAGCCGATGCAGCTTTTGGCTTTCTTTTCTGCTGAATGTGGTCCCCCCTCCACCGGCCCTCCTAGCTGCCGATGTCACCCTTCAGGTACAACAGCAGCATTTGGGAGGGGATGAACACCAGTGACTAGCCCCGATAACTTTCACTTTTGGAAGCGGCCACAGCATGCATACCATAAAAAAAACATTTGAGTGTGATTTTCCCTCACAGTTTTATTGCACTAACCCAACCTGCTTGAGAGAAAGCAGGGACTGAGAAAACCTTGTGCAGGCAATCTTGGGATGTCCTCTGTCCATCATATTTCTTGCAGTACTGTAGTCAAAGCATCTTTAGCATATTTACATACTGCAATTTATTTGGGGGGGGTGGGATAATGCTTTTTTGCTTCTCTGTTTTCTTTATGCGCCACTGTCTCCTACTTCCCCACAGTCTCCAGACCTCTGTCTCTCACCACTTTCCTGCCTCACACACACACACACACACACACACACACACACACACACACACACACGACTGTTCCCTTATCATTGGTTGTATGTACAGTATGTGGAACTCCAGCATTCAATGATTTATCACTATGTGGTCTGTCATCATGCCCTAGCAATGTGACCTAGCTAGCAGACTGGGACGAAAATAACAACTGGCAGGCATTAAAGAGAGAGAGAGACAGATAACAACATAAAATGGAGAACGGGGTGGTTAGTGATTGTGGTTTGCTGCTCAGGGAATAAAGGACCGTTGTGGTGTTAGCAAAGTGTGTGGGACAATGAATTAAGGCTGTGGTTATTGCCTTTATTGGGGGGATCAGGATGGTAGTCTGACCCTAAGTCAGCGTATTAGTACAATGGATGAGGGCTGGCACTAATGGAGGCATAACTCTATCTAGGTGGTCACCTACATTTTAGGCAAACTTTGCCATGCTTATTCAAATTGCCACATGCACAAGAGTCTCAGGTCTTACTAACAGCAGAGATGACCAGCAGCTGCATGATCCTGGCAGGCACCACTGTACCAGACATAAACACTAATGAAAAAATGTGGCCATTGCATTTACCTTTCAAATGTTTCACCATGCACATATGCAGAGGTTACCTCTCAAATGTTTCACCATGCACGTATGCAGAGGTTACCTCTCAAATGTTTCACCATGCACGTATGCAGAGGTTACCTCTCAAATGTTTCACCATGCACGTATGCAGAGGTTACCTCTCAAATGTTTCACCATGAATGTATGCAGAGGTTACCTCTCAAATGTTTCACCATGTATGTATGCAGAGGTATTTTTTACTTTTGTGGGTCTGATATTTAACATTTCTGAGGTTTCCATATTTTTTTGCCCAACCACTACTGCAGGCCTTCATACTACCTACACTGACCTTTTTATAAAAGTGGGGCAAGCAGTAACCTCTGTGGTGACTCCTGTGTCTAGGGGTATCTGGATGGAACATTTCCCTGGAAACCACCCCCTGTGTTTTTACAGTTCCACAAGTGTGGAAATTGAAGCACTGCTGTAAATATCCCTGACCGCCAACAGTGCCTGCCTCAGCCATGCCACCTGGCCTCTCCTAGTGCAGGACCACCTGTTTATGTCTGCTAACAGCCTCCTCCAGTATATGCCACCTCCATGTTCTGTGTGGTGTCATCCAACCGATTTTTTTCATCATGCTATCTTGATTGCCCCATTGACTCAAGGGGGAAACACATTGTCACCTTTGTTGGTCAAAAAATATATTTTGTTTGCCATCATTATATGTATGCAAACTCACTGCATAGGCCTTTTACTGTAACCCATTGCTTTATTTTCTTTTGTATTAGCAGGTGCAGAATGTGTTAAACACTGTATCCTTTAGGGAATCATTGGACACAGGGCAGGGCACATAGGAATGACTTTTCAAAATGCCAAACATTTAGAGACAGGTGCACACACAGCATGTAGTAGGCCATCTACATTCACAGCTCCTGGTTTGGTCCAGACCAGATCAGTATGTAACCCCTAAGTGGCACTTTCCCAAGGGCTACTACCCCTGCCTGCTTGGCTAGTAGCAGGTTAAGGGGCCTAGGTTCAGCAACGGGTGCCTCCGCCTGGAGGTCAGGGTAGGTAGTGGTCAAACTAACCTGGGCACAGCCCTCTGGGACACTGTAACCCCCTTCTTTCCCTTCTAGTGGCCTGAGCAATATATGATAATCACTTTCACAGTACCCCTTGTACACCATACAAGTATTCACACTGTTTGCACTTACCACCAGGGCTGGTTCCCCTGGCTCGACCCTGGGGACCCCCTGTAAAACAAGGTTATGCACAGCAAATAGCAACAGTACAGTACTCTTGGCACAAACTGGACCACAGTCAGGTTAAATGCAGAAAAAGTCAGATCTGATTTATTCAGGGGACTTAAACAAGGAAGGAGCATAATCAGGTTGATTGGCTTAAAGGCTATATCAAACTGTTGTGCATGCAGTTTAAGTCCCCACACAGTTACACCTCCGGGTACCTAGGTAGGGAGACAATGGGCTAGCCAGGAACGTTGCAGCTGGTTGGGCCCTGTGATGGAAGAAAGCAACATGCACAACACAAACTACTTATAATCTGGAGCCAGAGGGCTCAGTTCGTGAAAGAAAAAGCAACCAGACAATCAGATGACAACACTTTAAATTTAGTTGTTGTTGCAGGGAGCTACGCTGATGTTTACTCACGATACCCAATACTAGACACAGGCAGGATGGAATCAAGACTGCAGGTTGTTGAGCTGGAGTGTCCAGAGAAGCAGGGCCCACACAAATCACCGAGGCATTGTTCCTGTTCAAGTGTTGAGCAAGGGGCTGATCCCCAGGCAAGTCTCTCATTGATGGCTTTCTCTGTGCAGCAGGTAGTCAGGCTGGACCAGTGTGGTAAGGCCCAGGCCCAATGGAGATGATTTTGGATTCAGTCCATGGGGCTAGATGCAGCTTCCAGCAAGCAGAATACAGTTCAAACCACAGTGGGGAACCAAATCGCGACCCACTAGCAGCACACAGCACATTTACATGTAAGGAAATTCTAATGCAGCTTCCAGCAAGCAGAACACAATTCAAACCACAGTGGGGAACCAAATCATGACCCACTATAAGCACACAACACATTCACATGTAAGGGAATTCCACTGTACCAGGCAAAAGGGTCTCCGGTCACAATTAGAGTCTCTGTACAATCCGGGAGTTCACAGGTGGCTAGAAGTCCAGACAGGCAGATAGCATTCAGAAAAACTTTGGTCTTCTTCAGGTAGGAGCCTGGTCACAATTTAGTGGCTTACTTCACTCTCCAAGTTCGGATTCAGTCCAAAAAAGGCACAAGTTCCCTCTCAGGGACAGCAGGCAGGCATGCAGGCCAAAACTCAGGCTATTCCACAGTTCTCCCACACAAATCTACACTGGGACTGCTGCTTGAATCATTCAAGCTGTTATCTCTTCACTTCCCAACTCAGAACTAAAACTAGCTACAAGCAGCTTGGGAATTTCCCCAAGAACCAGAAGGTTCGATTGGCTTATCTGTCTGTCAGTCACAAAAAGAGCTCCCCCTCCAGGTTATTTTAGGCACCAAAATGCAAAAACTACAGTTCCTACAAGTTTTGACACAACCAAGCCCCTGTAGGCAGGGTCCATTTTAGAGTCCTGACAGTACTGATTTGCCCATTCTGACAGTCCCAGGCCAAGTTGGTGGAGATAAACAGAACAGTCCTTGCTGCAAAGAAGGCAGGTTAGAACAAAACTGCAATAATATTACTACTCTAGCAAATGATCAGCAAACAAGCACATCTTCTAACAGAGCTCCCTTTTAGATTAATTAAAACTGCAATCCACACAGCTCTTAAAGAGACAGTACACAGAGGCTATACCGGCACTCTCTGGCAATAAATTTAATCTGCTAAAACGCAGAACACCAGCCTGGCAGTGAACATGCAGACAAGCTCAAGGAAGACTTTTCAGGAACCCCCATTTGTAGGTGGGGTTGCAAGTAGTAATCACATCTGTAATTCAGCATAATCAGACACTGTCCCTGAGCAACTGGTTACAAGTTCAGTTCCTATTAGTATCAAAATTACATTCAGCATATTTACAGTTTGGTCACAGTTCATCCAGCCCATTACTTTGCATTATAAAATGGGTAGGCTAAACCAGCCAGTCAGAGACCTAGCTCACCATGCATGAAATCTGTTCCAAGCATGGCTAAAAAAAGGTCAGAGAAGCAGAACCACATTTCCAAACAAAATCAGGAGCATTAGAACTTTGGCGTTTAAAATTCTGCCATCTTCTATTCCCTCCCTAATGCTCCTGTTAGACTCATATTTTAGTTCACACCACTTAGGCCACCTTTGAGAAAACATTACCATTATGAGTGAGGTGTATTAAAAGTCTGAGAAATTAATGTAGTCCCTCACTTGGTGTCTCCTCTCTTCTCCTATCCCATTTCACTTTAACCCCCTACAGTCAGTGAGAAAAAACACTGTCCCAGTCACCCACATAAGCTGCAATCTACCTGATGCTGTATCCGGCCAGTGGAGAGAAGTGGTTGGCACTCAGTCACTTGTTACCTCCTGCCTTCACCCACAAACTGTCACTTTAATTATAATGCGTCTCCATTCAGGAGGGAGAAGAGAAAAGCTCGGTCAATGAGTTAGTGGGAGCGACTGTGCGCACGAGTGCAGGAGATAGAAACAGCTGCTGGTGGGAGATACATGGACTCGGGTAGTCCAGTCTTAAATGCTTCAGCAGTCATTTAAAAAAATGGTGGCTGAGGGCAGCAAATTTAAACAACTGCTGGCTGGAGGTACATGACTCAGTCTAGCATAGTCCATTCTTAAACGCTTCAGCACTCGTTTGAAAAAAAGCTTCAGCACTCGTTTGCAGCACAGGCTGTGCAGACTACACATAGCAACCCAAAGTCACATAAATGCAAATGACTTCATAAATATTTATTTATTTATTGAATTTTGTTGACCTGGTAAGCCCACTGGGCCTAGAAGTTCCTTTTTCAGGGGTGACCGGGGGGAAGGGGGATACAGATGGTAAGCAACTGAAATTGAACCAGATTAAGCTGTTGGAGATATTTTTAGTGAATGGGAGAAATTTGGCCAGGATACTGGGGAAATTCCCCTACTCTTTTTCAATAAGTGCCATGGGATCTTTAGCATCCACCTGAACTACCACTAGTCCAGGCAGATGGGACCTCGGTTTAACATCTCATCCAAAGACTGCACTTCAGAAGTGCAGCACCCCCCTCATGCTGCACTACAGTGTCAGTATTGGGATATTAACCCAAGTATCAGATGTGGGAACTGAACCCACAGCCCTCTGATCTCCCGGCCTCAGAGGCGAGTGTGTAACCTACTGAGCCACTGACACTGCATTTAATATAATGTCCACAGAAGGACTATTTTATCATAGATTAGCAGCATTAAAACTTTTTTCTACACCCAAGCAAGATTTTTCTAACTGTAAAAATTAAAATAAATATAGAAACCCATTTCATAAGTGCAATAAGACATTTCAGGGTGTGCATGGAATATATTTTACCAAACCGCAGGGGCTAAAGGCACTCGCCAGGAGCCTCATGCCTTATTATGCCCCTGGCCATGCGGAAAAATATGTTCCTTGCACACCCTGTCATGTCTTATTGCTTACTTTCCACATAATGGTGGCTCAGTTCCTAGTTATATACAGGTGGCATTACACAAATACTGGAAACCATGAACTTGCCACCTCAACTAGAAATGGACACCACTTGTAAATAAAAGCTGTGTTGTCTCTTATTACGGACAATCACATAAAAGCAGTAAAACAGCACAACATTGTTCCCACCTGGTGCATTTCAGTCAGTGTCCTTTAACAAAGGGTTTGCTAAAGGACCCTGTCTGAAATTCGTCGGAGAGGCACGGTGTTGTGCTATTTTGTTTCTATGTGATTGTCTGTAATAAATGACAACAAAGTGGTGTCCGTTTCTGTTCGAGGTGGCGATTGACCGGTTCCCAGTATTTGTGTACCATTTGCCTCTCTGACAGCACTGCCAACCCTGTGCATATTAGAGTGAACTGATACAGATGACATTCCACGATATCAGCATTTACTTTTTGGTGCCCCTTGCAGATGAGAATGAGATAGAGGACACTGGAGTGTACCTGGCCATGTATGGCATAAAAAAGTGTGACATGGTGCCTCTGGCAGAGGACAAATGAAGGGGTGTACTCTTCAACATACTCACACAGAGCACAGTAAGGCATAGGATACCTTGGTAGGTCTGCCCCATGCCTCCGCAGGTATTGGAGTCCTCTCCCAATGTAGCAATAGTGGCCCACCAACTTACCAGGTCCATCCTCTGACTCTGGGGTTCAGCTCGATGGTACCCACTGCCTTGCTCTTTCACCGTTCATACAGGCCTTCTGCTCTATAGGGAATATACCCATACTATCACAGGAAAATATCTACTACTTCCTCTCCATTTACAGGACTGCAGGACTGGTGGTTTTAGAAGCTATCAGGAGAACGTCTATGAGGGTGAGTTCCCAATAGGTTCTCGCTGTCCTCAATTTCAGACCTAAGGGCATGAGCCTCCAGAGACCTGCGACAGAGGGAACCAGTGCCACCTGGACCTAGGAACCCTGCCATCAGTACTGAGCTAGAAGGACCCTCAGCCAGTCACAGCTAAAGAAATGCACCCTGTAGTCACTAAACAGGAACATGCACATTGGCACCCCTAGACTGGAGTACCGTACTAGAAGAAGAACTGCTTTTGGAGGGCAGGAGCAATTTTTTGTATTCCCCTAGTGCAGCAGAACACTGCCCGGGAACCCTCCCAACCAGTGATGAATTGCAGGTCCATTGCTGGCACGTAGAAGTTACTGTCACTAAGCCGAAACACGCTGTATAAGCAGGAAACACCACACTAACATTTCTAACCCAGTTAAGAAACAAGGAAGGCAGTGGTGAGATTAACCTTGTAAGTGCACTTTGATCATAGTCACATTACTTAACTTTTGCAGACCATATATATTACATGGCCTCACTATAACAAATAATGTCTTTTTGAATAATTTTTTTTTCTCCAATCTTCCGGCCTGCCACCATGCAGACTGGTCTGTCCAGCCCGGTTTTCTGATTTCTCTGGGAATTCCTTGTGCAGTCCTGGTAACAGGACGCATATCTCAGGCAAACATGAGGCAGAAAAAATGGGCAGACTGGATGGGCCTTGCAGTTTATCTTCTGTCCACTTGGATGATTCCATGTAACAAATTCCAGTTCTGTATGAGGTAGCTTGTGGAATGCAAGATTCCTCAGATCCAATAGGCTGAAACAGTGAAGCTGCTGCTGTAGCTCCAGATAGATACACAGGGTGAGTTTGGCTCTACAAGTCCACTTTTGCTTTATGGATATGTTCAAAGGTAGAGAAGAAATGTTCAGCTTCAACTCCAGCACACACACAGTCTCTAGTCCGGCTGGACCAGTTGCTGCAAAGTCCCCATGAAGCAGAATTTCATCTTGCTGCAAAAGTGGCTGAACCTCAACAGATCTCGACAATATGTGAAAACAGAATGTGGATGAACTGGACTCAGATGAAGAAGCACAATTCAGGGGTGATGCCATGTGCAGCAACAGTGTTTAAACAGTCATTATGTCCTTGCACAGCACTGGTGCCTAAATGCAGGTAGCAGCACACCTTGTCAAATGCAAATGCATGTATGCATAGGGTTACAGAACTATGAACATACAAAATTTGCCAGCAGATAAAGGCCTAGAGGTCTATCAAGTCTGCTCGAATGTGCAACTAGCACCCCTTATTCTGCAGCTGCCTCTACCTTCCGTCCTTCTGCTCCATTGACATTCCCCCTTGTCCTGTCCCATCCCCTTTTGAAGCAGTCCACTGTTCTACTGGATACCACTTCTGCAGGTAACACATTCCACCCAGCTACCACCCTCTCTGTAAAAAATTGTCTCCTCGTCTCCATCCTGAACCTTCCTTCCTCCCTCCAGTCTCATATCATGGCCCCTGGTGTCCCTCCCCTCCCTTACTTTGAACAGCACCTCTGTACCTGTCTTGTTAATTCCTTTCATGTACTTAAAGGTTTCAATCATGTCCCCCATCCCTCCTCTCCTCCAGCGAGTACATGTTCATCTCCCTCAGCCTCCTCTCTTATGATAAGTCCCCCAGCCCCTTGATCATCTTTGTCGCCCTGCGCTGCATCCCCTCCAGTAACTTAATGTCCCTCCTCAGATACGGGCACCAGTACTGCAAGCAGTACTTTAGGTGCAGTCTAACTAATGACCTGTACAGTGGCAGAACTGAAACAGTCAATCACTTGCCAAATTCTGAATGAGTCCCCACATGTGATGCAACACACATTTCAGGCCTTCTTAACACACTGACCTTTTTGGCAAGGAGTGGCATGGGCAATAACTTCAGGGGTGGCTCCCCTGTGTATGAGTATCTGGATGGTACATCTTGCCAGGAGTTACCACTTGTGTTTTGTACAGTTGCCCAGGTTTGGACTTTCTCAATGCCCCTCGAGGCATAGCAGCTGTACCCACAGTTCCTCTTTTACAAATGCTCAGTTTGTAATGACTTGGTTTGAACCCTCTATCTGGGCAGCAGTCCTGCCCCTCCATGATCTGTTACAGATATGCCCCCAAGTCTGTACAGCCCCTGCTCCTTCAAAAACAAATGTCTAGCTCTCGCTAGATAAGCAGGAAGTCAGTCAAATTCAAGCACTTCTGGAGGTGTACACTTTATTTTAATCTTCTGTTTATCACCCTGGGTTGCTGGCAGAAGGCACCCTGCTCTCTCATGGGAGAGCTCCAATCCATCCCTGACACTGCGTTTTATTTATTTAATTTTTGATAACTGGGTAGGCTTTTTGAGATCAGTAATAGACCCTTTTTCCGGGGCTACCCTGGATTAATTACAACTACAAGATATATAATTTGCAGTAGAAAATTCAACATACAGTTATTTTCAGTTTACAGGATGTGGAGAACATATTTTTTTTGAACATACGATGCAGAGCAATTATTGTTAGTTTACTTACATACATTACCTAACATCATCTATCTCATACAGACATCATGGAAACACTAAGATCATAGTTGACTATCAACGGTTACAAGTGCATTGGTTTAATTCCAGCAAGTGCATTTTTAGTCCCTTTTTGAAGCCCCCTAGTGATTGACATTCTTGGAGATTTAATGGAAGCATGTTCCAGATGGGTGAAATGAAGGACGAGAAAGCCCTAGATCCTTGTGAGGACTTTGGGGAACCATGAGGCACTGTCTGCTTGAAGACCTTAGTGTCCTGCTATTTGTTTTAGTTTGTAGTAATTCTGCCAGACTAGGTGGAGCAGTAGCCAGCTTGAGTTTATAGGCTAGGCATAACAATGGATATTATAGTCTACCTTCCAAGGTGGGCCAATTTAGGGCCTGCAGGACCTGGCAATGGTGTTCTCTTTGGGGTACCCCCACAGCAAATCTGCTGACCCTATGGTAAAGGGTTCTAAGTTTCTTCATCTCAGTGTTTTTAACAGAGAGTAGCATGAGGGAGCCATAGAATAGTTTGGGTAGCAGGGTACCTAGGGCAATCTTGGCATGTGAGCCCAGGGTAAGATAGGGACTGAGTCAGTACAGGAGACCAAAGTTTTGGTTCAGTGTTTTTGTTAGCTGATCAATATGGGTCTTGAAGGCGAATTCCTGGTCTGTGGTGTGACCTAGGTATGTTAATGACTCAGCTACCTCCACCCTTGCCCCAGACGATAGAGTGAGATTTAGTATATTTGATCTACTAAGCCCAAGGCTTTTAGGCCCAAACAGGAACCCTCCTTTTTTTTTTTTTTTTGCTATTCAGGACAAGTTTATTATTGGACAGCCATTCCTCCAAGTTCTGCAGGTCTTTGGATAGCATTCTGTTTAGATCATCAGGGTCCTCTGTGGACCTATAGATCACTATATCATCTGCATAGAGGGTGACCGTCACATCACTACAGAAGGCTGGCAATTTGTTAATAAATAGGGAGAATAGCAGTGGTCCCAGGATAGATCCCTGAGGGACACTATCTCCTACAGGGATCTTGTCAGATATGGTATTCTGCCATCTAACTAGTTGGGACCTGTCCAGGAGATAATCAGTAAACCACTGCATTGCCAGACAGTTAAGACTGATCTGTTTCAGTTTGGCCAGGAGCAGCTGGTGATCTACCAGATCGAATGCTTTAGTGAGATCAATAAAGATTGCACCGGTGAGCATTCCCTTACCAAGTGCAGAAAATATTTCTGTGGTGAGATTAACCAAGGCTGTGTCTGTTCCGTGGTTCTTTCTGAAACCATGTTGGGCTGCGGTGAAGATATTATGTCTCTCCACATATTCCATGACCTGTGTGTATGCCACCCTCTCCAGCACTTTACTTAGTGTTGAGAGTAAAAATATTGAGTGGTAGTTTTCCACTGGCTCTCTGGCTCCACTTTTATGGATTGGTGTAACCAGGGCCACTTTCCAAAGAGTGGGGACTTCCCCCAGTGAATCCCCCACAGATTCTCCGGGGGGATTGTGGCATTAACTGCACGCATGACCCCTAGCATAGGCTGCGGATCTGCGCTGTACCACATGTGGAGGTTGAAGAGAACTGCAGAAGGCGCACAGTGTGATATTTGTGGAAACGTGCATGGCACTGTCATTGTTGTCATTGCACATCTCACCTCTCTGCTGTAGGACAGGAATCTGAGGGTGGTAGAGGAAAAAAATATCATGCTCTCTGAACTCCGTTCACAGCCCTGCAGCACACACCATCTCCATAGGTCCCTCTCTGAGCTGTGATAGCCTTCATCCGCAGCAACCCTTATATCACTCTCCCTCCCTGGTCAGTTGAGACCTCTCCAGCATGCCCTTAACACACTCTCTACATGTCCCTCCATCAACCACACATTCCAGACCCACAACACAAACCACCCACCCACACTCATTGTTTCTTCCATCTAGTTTCCCTCCACAGGCTGTGACACTACTCACTCCCTCCAGAGCCCAAAGCAGTAGTCCCCTTTTGTTGCTTCACCTACTTGCTAACCTCCTTCCACAGCACTGGATTCAAGTCCCACCTCACCAACATTACCAATGTCTGTCTATGACCCTACAGTAATTCCCACACCATCTCTTCCTCCATGTCCCCCTTCACCACACAGTGCTCAGAACACTCTGTTCACTTCACAGTCCTCCACAAGATCCTCCTCTCTCCACAGTCCCTCACCACCTTGTTATCCATGGTCCAGCATCTCTGATTGTACCCCACCTCGTATACAGCAATCTATATGTAGATACATGTACTAACCTTAGTGCGAAGACACTTATCGTATAAGCATAAGTGTCAGGATCTGTGTTCTACTAATGCATATTATGCCTTATTATGTTTAACTGATATATTTTAGCTATGAGAGATGTGTTTTGCTTTATTTTTACTATATTCTCCATAAGTAAAGCAACAGTGCCATCTTTAGTAATTGTGCACCATTACAAGTACAATTGACCTTGGGATAATAAGTGGTCCATTGTATTGTGTTATCTTCTGCAAGCTATACAACTTCTTATACTAGTTAGAATAGTTACTCAGGTCACCTGTTTTTTGGCCAATTATATACATTTTATGTATCTTCTTTAGCTGTTGCTATGATTATTATCAGGGTATAAGACCCTCTCTAGCACGTAGTTTCTCTGAGAAGAGAGACTGCATTAACTAGGTAAGGAAAACTGGTAGTTCTCCAAGTGATTACACTGTTGGTAGTAAGCCTGTATTACTGATCTGTAATAAATTCCATTTATTACATGAGTACCACTTGTCTGTTGTCTCTTCCTTTTGTGCCATTCCACCAAGAACCTGAGACTTCTGTCTTTGACAAACTGACTACTATTCATTCCATCATTCCATCAGACACCTTGATGGGAACATTTACAGAGAACAAACTGAATTACCCTCTTTACTCATCTACCACTCTGTTCTACAAGCTTGGGTCACACCGCATACCAACTGCTGTGCCAAGAATTAATATTATTACCTGTGGCGCTATGACATATTTGACATTGTTAAACCTGCATGTGGATATTCCCCGGAACATCTCGACTGGTCCAATACATTCGGTGATGATCTGCTGTCAACCCTGACTGACGAATCTTCACAAGCTGCATCTTCAGTGCCAGACGCCAAACCAGCTGCATCCCGAAGCAACCTGGAAGAGGTACACTGCTTCACTTCATGGTTCACCAACCAGTCTTTCGCCTGTCCTATACAGCTACAACAATGAAGGGTTCCAACTGTACGAGTTACCTACGGTTCCAATGGGAAGTACTGTGTAGTGACAAACCATCAATCTTTTGCTTATGGTGCCAAAACTTGTGCTATTAATGCTCCTAACTTCTGTTTTACTCCACAACAGAAAACAGTCATAGGTCACACTGTGATCACTCCTGTTCCTTTCCCTGAACCAAATGTTATTGATACTGATCTGCAATACTTGCTTGCCTTGTCTTAATATCTGCCCATGTTTAATGTGCACATTGACCCTTTGACACTATCCTTGCAATCTCTTTTAGCTAAAAAAAATTTGCATTTGATTTATATCAACGATTATATTTCTAAGGCTGGTGATGCTTAATGATCATATTCACGATGGTGATTTAAGCACTGATCTATCCAGTACTTGGTTAGAATTTGCTTTTAAAGCTTTTGTTATTATTCAAGCATTTTTGATTGTTTTTCTGATACTAACCCCTTGCTGTCTGTGACATACTCAAAGATAACATCACAAACAACTCAAATTCCTTTACAAGACTCGTGCGTCAGGCTTGTAAATGACTTTTGTAGCTCCATCCCGCTACTTTCCTGTGGTTGTTGCCTTTTCTTCTGAAGGCAACAATGGGGGGAATGTTATCCATGATCCAGCATCCCTGATTGTACCTCACCTCGTGGACAGCAACCTATATGTAGGTACATGTACTAACCTTAGGGGGAAGACAGTTATCGTATAAGCATAAGTATTAGGATCTGTGTTCTACTAATGCATATTATGCTTTATTAAGTTTTTGCTGAAAAATTTTAGCTATGAGAGATGCTTTTTGCTCTATTTTTACTATATTCTCCATAAGTAAGGCAACAGTGCCATCTTTAGTAATTGTGCACCATTATAAGTAAAACTGACATTGGGATAATAAGTGGTCCCATTGTATTGTGTTATCTTCTGCAAGCTATGCAACTTCTTATACTAGTTAGGATAGTTACTCAGGCCACCTGTTTTTGGCCAATTATATACATTTTATGTATCTTCTTTAGCTGTTGCTATGGTTATTATCAGGGTTAAAGACTCTCTGTAGCACGTAGCTTCTCTGAGAAGAGAGAGACTATATTACCTAGGTAAGGAAAACTGGTAGTTCTTCCAGTGATTACACTGTTGGTAGTAAGCCTGTATTACTGATCTGTAATAAATTCCATTTATTACATGAGTACCACTTGTCTGTTGTCTCTTCCTTTTGTGCCACTCCACCAAGAACCTTATTAGGTAATTTATTATCAAGTTACAACCTTCACTGTCACTCCCTTCATGAACCCTCGGACACATTCCTGCTTGAATTCTCTGCCTGCTTGGCCCCCTCACTGGACAACTATCATCCCTGGCCCACCAGAAAACTCACTTACAGGCACATGGAGCACCTTTTAATCAGTAGACATGCTTCGATTCTGACCACTATTGACACCTACTGTCCTAGCCTACTGGACACTTTCCTCCACCACTCCCCAGCCACCTGCATGTACTTCCCAGCCTAGACAACCCCTCTTCTATACCCCACAAACAGCTTACTTCCTAGGCCCCAGGACACCCCTCTCCCTCCTGTCCCCCCCAAACAAATTACTTCCTGGCCCCACTTGCTGGGCCATCTGGACACCTCCATCCTCCTTGGTTCCTGGACACCCAGCATACAACACTCTTCACCCACATTCACTAAGTTGCTGCAGCTTCTACTCCTGAATTCACCACCCATCACCGAGCTCTAGCTACTGAGATCCTCTAAACATGAATCACTTGTGCTTGCCTACTGTGCACAATGACCAGCCACTGATGATGTATGGCAACTTATTTGTGTCACTCACAGACTCAGAAATCATATCAGCTCTCTATCTCTCTTTCTCTGCATATAAACATGGATTTTGTCAGCAGAAAAGGACCTTTAGGCCCATCCAGTCTGTCTCTTGTCCTTGCCTGTTCAGTCACCACTGACCATTGTTGGTCATAGCTTAACTGTCAGTCCTTTCTCCATTCCCCTACCTAATATGCCCCATGCCTATCTCACACATGCTTGAAGCTCCCCACAGTGATTGCACTACTATCTCCTCTTGCAGGCTGTTGCAGTCATCCACCACCACCCTTTTTCAGGAAGAAGTATTTCCACACATTTCTTCTAAACTCGCCCCTTAGCTTCATTGCATGCCACCATGTTGGGGGAAGGGGGTGACTAGTGGACTTTAAGGCACGGTTATTTGTCTTTCCTGGGGCTTTGGGACTTGCAGTTGATCACTCTGTTTTTAGCAGGTTGTTCTTTCCTTTTTCTTTTTCTTCTTAAGCTTGTTGTTAGTTTTGTATTGTACCCCTCTTTTATGCTAACAAACATTTTTGAAGTGTTATCCCTGTATTAATATGTTTAGTGTGCTTCTCCTGATTTGATGTGTTACTGTATGGTGCCCAGAACCTCCGATATTGGGAGCCCTATAAATAAAAACTTACTTGACTTGTTCTAGTGCCTTGCTTTGTCTGAAACAGACACTCCATGTCTACATTGTTCACTCCTTTGTTGTACTTACATAGAAATACAGAAATTGTCAGCAGATAAGGACCATTAGGCACATATAATGTGCCCTACAGCCCTACAGTTGTTTGTGACCTGTAACTGGTCATGGCTTATTTCCACTACCACCCACACTTAAGGTTCCTGTATGCCTGTCCCAGACTTATTTAAATCCCTCCACCATGCTTGCTCCCACTACCTCCTGTGGCAGACTATACCATGTGTCTGCCACCCTCTCTGTTAAGAAAAATGTCCTCACATTACCCGTCCACCTACCCCCTTCTAATCTCATGTCATGGTCCCTTGTTCTTGTACTCCTTTTATGCTATAAGAGGACTCCTCATGCACCATGTTAATGCACCTGAGGTACTTAAATATTTCTATCATGTTTCTCTCTCCCCCTTTCTTTTCCTCCAGTGAGTACATATTCAGGTACCACACTCTCCCTTTATATGTTTTCTGTTCAAACCCTGTACCATCTTACTCGCTCTTCTCTGGACTGCCTCCACCCTGCCAATGTCCTTGCAAAGGTGTGGCTTCCAGAATTGCACACAGTACTGTAGATGAGGCCTTAGTAGAGTTTTATACAATGTCGTCATCACCTCCCTCCTTCTGCTAGTGATACCTCTTCCTATGCACTCCATCATGCCACTGTCCCTCCCTGCAGCCTTTGCACTCTGATTTTACACCTTTAGGTCATCTGAAATGCTAACCCCTAGGTACCTTTTTTCCTTGACGATTTTCAGCTCCTCAACCACATCCCATAGGTCTTTCCAGTGGTCCCTTGTCCTAGGTGCATTATTTTACACTTCTTGGCATACAACCCCAATTGTCACACCTCTGACCATTCTTCAAGCTTCCCCAGGTCTCTCCTCATTTTCTCCACCCCATGTGGAGTATCCACCCTGTTACAGATCTTGGTGTCATCCACAGTCAGACCTTCCATCCAGTCCTTCTGCAATGTTGCTAATGAAGATATTGAACCGGACTGGCCCAAGGACCGATTTCTGAGGTACCCACTGGTCACCACTCTCTCACTGGATTGAACCCCATTGACCATCACCCTCTGCTTCCTATCCATTAGCCAGTTTTTAACCCAATTTACCACCGTGTGCCCCATGCCCAGACTACCTATCTTGTTTACCAGCCTTTTATGTGGGATGATGTCAAAAGCCTTCCTGAAATCAAGGTATGTGAGTCCCCCCAATGCACAATTTACTTCCTTTGTCACCCAGTCAAAAAAATCAATCAGATATGTTTTACAAGTCCTTTGTGCTGCGAATCTGTGTTGCCTCGGATCCTGGGCACTGTTGGATTCCAGATGTGCCACTATTCACTCTTTCAGCAGTGACTCCATGATCTTCCCAACCACTGACATGAGACTGACTGGCCTATAGTTCCCTGCCTCCTCTCTACTACTGCTTTTGTGCAGAGGAACTACGTGTGCTCTCCTCCAGTACTTTGGAACCACTCTAGTGTTAAGTGACTCGGTGAACATGGCTGCCAGAGGTCCTGCTAGCTCACTTCACAGGTTCCTAAATGTCCTCAGGTATATACCATTTGGCCTCATGGCTTTGTACACCTTCAGTTTTGTGAACTCTTCTAAGACTCTATCCACTGTGAATGGTACATGTGTCCACCTCCCCCCCTTGCATATGTTGCCCTACTGTGGTCCTTGACCTTCACCATCTTTAGTGAATAATGAACACAAGTATTTCTTCCTTGTCTAGGTCTCCATCCTTACAGTCATCTTTGTCCTCTTTGAGCCTTACAGTCCTCCCCAGTTTACTTCTTTTATTGATATACCAATAAAATGTCTTGTCCCCTCTTTTTGCTGTCTTCACTAATCCCTCCTCAGTCTGCATCTTTGCATTCCTAACAGATTTCCCTGCTTCTCTCAGACACTCCAGGTATTCCTCCCTGTCTTTCTCAATTTGGATCTCTTTATAGTTCCTGAAACTCACCCTTTGTATGCTGACCTTGTCTGCCACCTCTTTCGAGAACCATAATGGCTTCATCCTTTTCTTCTGCTTGGATACCAACATGATGCATTGGTTTGTCACTTCCATTATGGTTCCTTTAAGTGTCCCTCACTGCTTTGTACACCCCTCCTCCTACCTCACCATTTCCTAGGTCTACTCTAATACATTTCCCCATTTCAGCAATGTCTACCTTCCTGAAATCTAAAACCTTCACCTTTGTGGGACTTGATTGACTTACTGTCTCCATATTAAACCACACTATGTTGCAATGGTTGGCCCCCATTTGTCCTTCTACCAAGACTTTTGCAATTCTGTCCCCATTGGTCAGTACCAGGTCCGGAATTGTGATGTATCTGGTAGGATCAAGCACCAGCTGAATCTAGGATGCTTCTTCTTGTTGAAGCAGCTACCTGGGTGGTCCAATCCACATCTGGCATATTGAAATCCCCCAGCAGCATAAATTCACCTTTTGTTGCCATTTCATGTATTTTATCCACTAGCTCCCTGTCCACTTCCTCACCCTGTGCTGGAAGCCTGTATCAAACCCTTGTATGTATTGCCATGGCATTTCCAGGTTCAAGGGAGACTCACAGTGCCTTGGTTTCCCCCTATACCCAGCACCTGTGTTGCTTTTATCACATCTCTGACATACAGGGTAACTTCCCTGCCTTCTTTACCCCTCCATCCCTCCTGAACAGAGCATAATCCAGTACATTTATGTCCCACTTTTGATTTGCAGTGTACCAGTTTTCAGTTATTGTTACTACATCTGCCTCTCCTATCAAGGCCTCCAGGTCAGGGATTTTATTTCCTTGGGTGTGGGCATTAGTCACTGTTGCCTTTCATGCCTTAAAATCTAGATTACTTCCCCTGCCACTTTTACTGCACTTCTGCTGCTTTCCCCATACCAGTTCTTGTTTTGTGGTCCTAATACACCCCTTCCCCCAAGCAACTTACATTGTTTGTGCTGTCAGTTTATTTTCCTGCCTGTCTCCACTGGGAGGTGATACCAAGCCTTCTGAACCTTCTGGTTCTCCACCCTTGTCCAGTTTAAATGCATGTTGCTGAAGCATTTAAACATCTCACTCAGGATCAAGTTCCCCTTCCCAGATGAATGCAGGTCATCATTTTTATACAGGATGATATCCATCCAGGTGGGGTCCCAGTTCCCACGAAGTCAACCCTCTCTCTTCCACATCATCCTTCCAACCAGGAGTTCAATTTCTGGATGCGGAGTATACTGGCCTCCTCCTTGCCATGAACAGGTAGTATGGAGATGGAGTGTGCTACCTGCTTCAGACTACACTAACAGTTTCCTGAAATCCTCTTGTATTCTGTCTATCTCCACTCTGTCTCCAGCCAGGTCATTTGTCCCTAGGTGGGAGATCACAGCCAATATGGTCTGACTTCCTTATTTTTAGAGACAAGACCCCCCACCATAACATTTTGTGACTTCTTTAAATGAAGAGTGTGTGGGCAAGCTCTAGAGATTTTAATGGTGTCAGTTTTTATAAAGTTTTTTTCATACTTTCGAGTAACCATTGCGGCAAATGAAGACCACCAGTAAAGTGACAAGTTGTTAGTTGAGAGGTGGCCTTCTTTTCTGAAAATAAGCACTCTAAAGTATGAGAAACAAAACCCTTTAAAAACTGCCTGATTATACTCTATGGAGCTCAACCCGCATGCTCTCCATTTAGTGACGTCACAAAACATGGTAGCATGGGGGTGTGTCTCCAGGTAAGAAAGTAAAACCATTTTGGCTGAGATCTCCATATAGCACATTACCATAATTTATTTCTGTGAACACAGAGGGAAATAAATTCAACTGTATATCACAATCCATTTGAGGACTGGTAAACTTCTATTCATGTTTGTGGGGAAGGGAGAACTTCAGAAATTAGAGCATGCTATTTAAAGTTCAGCAGAAAAAACAACAGCTAGCTTCTAGGCCTGGGTAGGCTTTCAGCTCAACTCTTCTCAGCATGACTGAGTTCTCCGAACCCCAGAACAGGACTGCTTGAAACCCCTCCTTGCAGTGGGAGGACTCCAGTTCAGCACTCACATCTATCTGCTCAAGAATAGATGACTATAGGCTTGTCAGTCACAGGTCATTAAATCAATTGCTACATCTTTGGTGCCAAGACCAGAGACCATAATAATCCCATAGTGCTGCAGTGTCTTCTCAAATGCATTAGTACTCCTGTTGGCTGATAGCAGTTGTCAGACTTGATCCACATGGCGACATCCATCTGTTGACATTTTTTATTAAGCTGCACCACTGGTACATGCCCTGTAGTTAGAGTTCCAGTTTATTTACTGGAAAACTGCATTGAGCTTGCTCATTTTGAAGGAGCTCCTCTTAACTCATTCAGGCCTAGAGACGTCTGTAGGCGGTGTCTGAAAGCATAGCCCCTCAGGACAATAACGCCTGTAGACGTACTCAACTGACTTTCACTCAGGCCCAGAAACGTCTGAGGAAGTCAGCAGTTTTTACCTAACTATTAAACAAACCGAATTGCTTAGAATTGAATGCATAGCACCGTTAGAAAGGTAATTTTGCTCTGAACAATTTTGCTGCAGATACTTTGTGTCTATCACGTATACTTTAGGAGTTATTCATATTTGTTTAAGGTATGGTGTGCATGGCTAACATTTGTCTCTCAAGCCTCAACTAAGCACCTTGAATAAATCTAAAAAAAAAAACAGTTTTTTGGTATTTCAGCTACTATAAAATAAAAACTAAATGGATTACAATTGATTGCATATCACCATTAGAAAGGATATTTTGTGCTGAATAATTTTGTCACTGATACTTTGTGTCTACCATGTATACTTTAGGAGTTATTTGCATTTGTTTAAGGTATGGTGTGCATGGCTGACATTTGTCTCTCATGCATCACCTGAGCACCTTGAAAAAAATCAGAAAAAAATAAGTTGTTTGGTATTTCAGCTAGTATAAAATAAAAACTAAATTGATTACAACTGATTGCATAGCACCATTCGAAAGATAACATTGTGCTGAACAACTTTGCCACTCATACTTTCTGTGTAGCACTTACGGTTCATGAGGTATTCACATTTGTTTGTGGCATGCTGATTGTGGCTTGATTTTGCTTAGAAAGGCCCAGGATGCAGTGCTAAGAGTATACAGGGCACAAGTGGCAGAAGTCTCAAAGAGTTCTTGTGGTGTGAATGAGTTAAGACAATTTGGTACAAAGTATACACAATGGGTTAAGGCTCTGAACTGCAGATCTGGAGACCTGGGTTTGAATCCCACAACTGCCTAGATGATGCGTACTGTGTGATCCTGAGCAAGTCACTTAATTTCCTTGTGCTCCCAGGCTGCATCTGGAAACAAGCTTCGGCATAGCGTGCTACTCCTGGCTAAACATGTTCCCTTTCCCTTTCCTTTCCCAATACAACTCAATACAATATATGGTATAATTGTAATACATCAAGTTCGAACAGTGTTTAGACAGGTAAACAATGCACAGTAATACAATATAATACAATTACATTACTGAAATGTTGCCTGTACTTTCTTCGCAATTGCCCATTTTGTCAGCATACTGTACATCCTGCATCTGTAACATCAAGGCAATCCACCAGGTCATGTTCGGGTACAAGGGCTCTACTTTTGTAGGTGGCATGAAGCAAGATATGGAAAGACTCCAAGTGGTCTTCATCTGGCCTCCAACACCAATCCCAGGCAGAGGTCAAGGCAGAGCAGGTTTTTTTTTTAACTTTATTTTATTAAAATTTTCAATATTCATACAAGAAAATACAGAAACTTTCTCTTAATACAGAATGATACAAGATATGTGTTTCCGGGTAACCGAGAATACAGTATAGGCACAGCTCACAGATAAAGAGATGCTCTCACTTAGATATATCTAAACCAAAGAAAAACAAAATGAATGAGGTGAGTTACACCATCCTTGCAGGAGGTGAAGAAATGGTCGGGGAGATCCCCCAGAACTATATATATATTCACTAGTGTAATGATTTCTGACACTGCATTCACAATCTGCAATAGATCCACCTCAAGTACCACATAAACCATGTCCAGAGGGGCAAACTTGCAGAAATAACAAATAAAATAAAACTCTGTGTAACCACAGCAAATGCAATAGTACACTCATTATCAAACACAATACATATTTTACATTAGTCAGAAAAGTGAGAGTCTTACAGCAAAGAAAAGCATGTAAATTTAAGTATAAGAAGTTTGAGACCTGCTCACAGGACGTACCAAACAAGCAATATTATGTTCCCCTCCTACTGCAAAACATCAATAATTTTTATAGCCAGCAGAACAGACATTTAAGATTCATATTGTCATCATATGAAATGTCCATAAGCTCTAGAAATCTCCAAGTTATTAAAATGACAGTCCCTTAACACGGTCCTTGAAAATCGATCATGTAGGTCCAGAGACTTCGTCATCCAAGACTTGTTCCTTCCTGGGAGAGAAAGTCTCTAAAAATTGGGAAACCACTTCAGCTTCTGTAAAAATATAAGGTTTACCTTTATAGGTGAAACGGAGGCATGCAGGGAAGAACAGGTTAGCTAAAACTCCATGTTTACCAAGATTTTGTTTCAGCTGGAGGAGAGCTTTTCTTCTACTTTGGGTGTGGGATGCCACGTCTGGAAAAACTGAGATTTTCTGTCCCCCAAACTGCAGCTGTCTCATGTCCCTGGCAGCTGCTAACACCGTTAAGCATTCTTCTAGGGAATCCAGCATTACAAGCACCATCGATGACTGCGCCACCCCTTCTGTAGGTGTCTGATGTAGCAGGAGTCAAAAAATACATTTAACATGTACTGACTCTCCGGACAGGCCCAATATAGTACTAAGTATAGATTCCATGACAGATTTTAAATCTTTAGGAGTTACCAATGCGGGGAACCCCACCGCTCTTATATTAGCCTCCTGAGCTGATTTCGAAGGGTTTCCACTTTATTCTCAAGGAATTTGGAGTCTTTAACCTGGGCCACGGTGTAACACTCCTGACAGCTATTAAGATCTGTGATAGCCTTGGAGTTCTCCTCTACTCCTGCTTCCAGCTTCCAAACACATTGATCCATAGCAGACAGGGAATCATTCATTTGATTGACTTTCTCCTCTATTTTTTGTAGAATAGCAGAAAGCCTGTCTGGATTCGGGTCCTTCAGCATTAGAGCAGATGCTCTGAGGGCCAGCTGAGGGCCAGGTTTCGGGAGCATATATTCGACCACAGATTTAGAGTTGGAAGCAACATATTTGTTGGCTTTTTTGGTCCCATTTTATACCAGTCTGCTGCCTGGTCACAAACATAGACAAACAGACCATAGGGTGATCAGATATTAGTGAGTTTTAGATAAAATAACTTGAGCTTTGTGACAGCTAATCTAAGGCACGTCTGTTCAGCTTGCCAGCTAGCTCCACCCCCCCAAGGCAGCATAGGTTAACCCTCACTGAGCTGGCTCTAGCCCTAAGCACCACCTTTTCGGGGTGATGCTACACATGGGGACACTGTAAATTATGAAGGCACTGAAGGACCACAGACCCCTGGACTTGACTGATATCAATTATTTCAGACAACCTGTCTCAAACTATACAGTGTGTGTGTGTGTGTGTGTGTGTGTGTGTGTGTGTGTGTGTGTGTGTATGTCGGTGTACGTGCATTCAAGTGTGTGTGTGTGTCTGATTGTGTATGTTCATTGTGTGAAATTTGCCCTTCCCCTCCTTCAGACCCATCACCTTGCTAATGAAGACTATTTAGTTTATTTTCAAAACTGCATTGATTAACACTTTCAATCAGAATTTTAAATTCACATCACAAACATGTCAGGTGTCATTTTAAATAGCTTGTTGTACAGCACTGTTTGATTAGCTAAATGTCATCACTGGTGTCAATCTATAGATTGTAAGAGAAAAAAACACTGTTATATTTACGTGAATTTGCACATTTTTTTTATCAGATGGGAATGTCACAGAAAAGAGGACAGTGCAAAAAGTATCTTGAGGAGAAATGCCAAATTCCACGAAGAACGAAGTATCGATGGTATCAAGTAATTACCTTATTTTTATTAACAGAATTAGTTATTAACTCATCAAGCTTCTCAGTCCCAGAAGGTCAGTGGGAATTTTGTGGTGACCATATATGTATGGCTCTATATTGGGATGTCACTGGCAATTCGCTGTTAAGAGGGACACATGGCAACAAACACCACCAGGAAGTAACCCCCAGTCCATAAAATATGCACACATAATGAAAATGCACTGATAGCTATCCACCACCTTAACTGCTTACATTCTCCAGTGCCTATGTGAGTGTGCCACCAGAACTTGCACCAGTGAATTATAGCAGATTAAACCACCTCCACTCCCAGTTGATTCTGCTGATACATCACACTTTAGCTTGAAAAGTTGTCACAGACTTCTTTCTTGCATCTTTCTCATGACAACCTCAATGAATTCACCAACATTGTGTTCTTGTTCATAAAGCCAATGTGTTAATTCTGTAGAGGTACAGTACTTGTACGTTTCTGTGATGTGCACCCTCTCCCTGCTGGTCTCCATTTGTATATGCCAAGGTGCAAATTATTGTCATACACAGCCCCCCATGTCAGGAATATTTCTCAGTCACCCATCTCTGTAGCAGAGGTGTAGTCTGTGAATCGCAACTTGTTCTCATGGATTTGCCAACCCCCCCCCGCACTGTAGTTGGCCGACATGTGAGTAGTGAACAGTAAAGAAAAGAAATGGAGCTCCTCGATTGTGTACATCTCCTTTCAGTCACAAACAGTGTGCCTTACAATTCAATCAGCAGTAAGGCAATGACCGGAATAGAATTACTACTGTTTCTCACACATGATTTGTATACCATACGGTGCACTACAGCCTTCTTGAATCTAGGATCAAACATCAGTGCAATTGTGAAAGTGTATTGTCTGTTCACCGCTAACCTCTCAGTCCACCACACTCAGCCATCGCTGTGCCACAGTGGTTGTCAAATAATCAGACAACAGATTACTCCTTATTTAAGAACCATCTCAAATGTGAGCCTAAAAGTGCCTGCTGAAGTCTAGTTATAGTCTGACGATGTGTCTGTCCTTTGCCTGATGCTCAAATCACACAGTCAAATACTTAGGTTTACCTAACATTACTTCCCCTTGACGAACACATGCAGTCATCCTGTAACTCTTTTTTCCAAGAATGTACACAAATCTTTCTGTCAACCTGGCATTAAGTAAGTTATACACTATGGCCCAGATATTCAAACTGCGCCAGGCTGTGGCGCAAGCTTGGGCGCAGCTCAACTTGGCTGCGCAGGGGTGTAGACTGGGCGATATTCAATGGAGCTGCACCATGGCTCAGCAGCATTGAATATCGCACCCTGGTCACCTGCAGTGTGCATGGCGCAGTGGCACTGTGCCAGCACAAGTGGCCAGAGTGGAGCATGGAGATGCGCTAGTGCAAGTTCCATTGTGCTATGCACAGCAACTGCGATATTCAAAACTTGACATGCAAATGGGGCCACAATGTATGTAAAGCACAAATGGGGCCATTTGCATGTCATTATGGCCCAATTTACATGCAGGTGCACCGATCCCAACGACTTCGCCTGGCGCCTGCCAGGCTGCAGCCGTCAGGGACCGACACCCCTGCAACCGGCAATGTGCCACACAGTCCGATTGCGGGCATTTGTTAAAAAGAGAAGAATTCTGTCCAATATCCCTGGTGGTCCAGTGGACCGCTATGTGCCCGATCACGGGCGTTTGTCAAAAGAGAATAAATATTTCCAATATCCCTGGTGGTCCAGTGGACTGCTGTGTGCCCGATCGCCGACATTTGTCATAAAATAAATAAATATTTCCAATATCCCTGGTGGTCCAGTGGATCCCCCACCCTACCCCCACTGCCCCGCTCCCCCCCGGTCAGCGGCAGTTGGCAGCATCCTCCGCTTGCCACCCGCCGCCCGCCAAATGACACAGTCGGTAAGACTGTGCCCGATGGTCCTGGCGTGAGCCAATGGGTGTGCAACCCATACCATACTACAATTTCAGATATGTGGATCTGGAATGTGTGGTACATATGAGCTCCACGCCCGATGGCTCACACTGAACCAATGGGCTCTCTACTGCTGTGTCAGGCGGCGGCGGCAGGCCAGTGAGGTGCTGCCACTGCTGACCGGGGGGAGTGAAGCGGTGGTCAGTGGGCAGGTGGGTGGGGTCACTGGACCGCAGAAGTGTTAAATGTTATTTATTTTATGACAAATACCCTGTGATCGGGCACCGCAACGTCACTGAGACCCTGCGTGAAGTATATTATTCTGCTTTGACAATGCGCCGGTAATCGGCACTGAACATCACTGAAGACTACCGAGATATTAAGCCGATATTGTTATTTATGACGAAATGCCCGCGATGGGCACTGGCGATCACTGGACCACCAGGGATATTGGAAATATTTATTCTCTTTTGACAAATGCCCACAATCAGGCACTCAGCGGTCCACTGGATCACCAGGGATATTGGAAATATTTATTCTCTTTTGACAAATGCCCGTGATCGGGCACACAGCGGTCCACTGGACCACCAGGGATATTGGACAGCATTCTTAGTTTTTTTAACAAATGCCCATGATCAGGCATGGGGGGGGCACCACCAGGTGCAGCCCGAGCATGGGTGGCCACCCACAGGTGGCGCTGCTGTGTTGCACCCTGCAATGTGGCAGCTCACCTGTGGGTGTCCATCCGTGTTTCTTTGGGATCAACTTTGTGCTGGGCGCGGGTAGGGGTTGCATATGCATGGCTCTGCACATCCCGGGCTGAATATCAGGCTGTGCAGAGTATGCATGGGCACGCCCCCCCTACCTGCCCCTGCATACATTACTGATGCGCTCTGGCGCATCGGGATTTGTGCCATGCACTTTTCTCTTTTGAATATTGCACTGGGGCGCATCAGTGGTTTGCAGCCCTTTTGAATACCTGGGCCTATAGATATAAGGCTTAGTGATATACAGTTGACAGGCTTCTGTATCCTAATGTCAATGCCAAACATGTGGCTAACTAAACTGTATCAAAGAATACTTCTTTCAGTGTAATGCACAGCATACATGTTGTACCTGTCATGTACTCATCACACCACTTGTCCTCTTACAGAGTAAAGAAGCTGAATGCATACAGTTTCCTCACACTGACAATATGAAGACAAATCTTATTGATCACTCAGATGAAGAACGGCAGAGTGGATGAAACAACACAGTTACAGATAATTATGCAGAAGGAGCATATGAGGGACTGCACCAACAACAGTCCTCAAATTATGGGAACCAAGACATACTGTCACTGATCATTCCAGTGAAGAAGAACAGGGTGGACTGAACACACAGTGGTCATCCAATGGTAGTGACCAAGATGTTACAGATCACTCCACTACAGATGAACAGTGTAGACTGAGCACTACATGATCCTCAAATGACTGTGACCAAAACGTTACTGATAATTGCGGAGGAGAACAGGGTAGACTGAAGACACAATGGTCATCCAACAATAGCAACCAAGATGTTACAGATCACTCCACTGTAAATGAACAGTGTAGATGGAGCACCACACGGTCCTCAAGTGACTGTGATCAAAACATTACTGATAATTCCGGTGATGAAGAACAGTCTGTAGTGGGCATCCTATGGTCCAGAAAGGATAGCGACCAAGTTGTTATACATCATTCAAATGAACAACAACACAGTGGAGTAAACACACAATGGTCCACAAACGATACCAACCATTACATCACTGATCATTCTGATGAAGAAGAATGGGGTGGAATGAACTCACCATGCTCCATTAATGATAATGATAAAGAGGTTAAGGATCAGTCAGATGAAGAGGAACACAATGAACTGAACACCCAATGGTCCACCAACCATAATGGACAGGGTGTTGCAGATCATTCTGTTGAAGAACAGCATGTTGAAATTATCAGTCCATGGTCCTCAGAGGATAGCAATCAAGAAGTTGCAGATCACTGTGACAAAGATCAGGGTGCACTTAACAACCAAAGTTATGCACATGATACTGACCAAGAACATTCAGGTACTTCAAGTGATGAGGAAGTAGAGTGTATGACTGAAGAAAACATTCATGGACACAGGAATTGGACAGATGTTGAAAATTAAGACAATGTAAATGAAGAAGATGGAAATGTGGAGGATAGAAATGAAGATGGAAACAATGATGAAGGAATCAATGATGATGACCGTCAGGTGATTTTCTTGTTGTTGATCTCACAGTTTACGGTATGACTTAGTAATGTAGAAATTGTCAGTAGATAAGGACTGCTAGTCATGTCTACTCTGCATGTAAGCCCTGTACTTGATTACAACTTCTGACACTCCCTCTGCTTTAGCTCTATGGTTCCCCTATGCTGGTCCCATGCATGTTTAACTCCTAACCCCCTGCTTGCTCCCACCACCTCCTATGGCAGACCATTCCATGCATCGACGACCCTGTCTATGAAAAACAACTTCCTCAGATTCCCTTTTAACCTGCCACCTTCCAGTTTTGTGCCATGCCCATTCATTCCTGTACTCCTCCTGTATTGGAAGATGTCTCCCCCTTCACCTTTATGCCCTTGAGTTACTTGAATGTTTCTATCATGTCCCCTCTCTCCCTCCTTTCCTCAAGCAAGTACATGTTGAGGTATTTTAATATCTCCTCTTCTGTTTTCTAGTGCAGTGCCTGTACCACCTTAATCACATAGCTCTGGGCCACCACGATCCTTTCTATGGACTTGTGACAGACTTGCAATGGCGCAGCCTCCAGAACTGGACACAGTACTCTTGTTGAGGCATCATTAGTGTTTTGTACAATGGCATCACTACCTCTTGCCTTCTGCTAGTTATTCCTCTGCCTATGCACACCAGCATGCCACTGCCCCTCTGCCTTTGTACTCTGTTTGGACACCATAGGATTGCCTGAAATGATATGCCCAAAGACACTTTCTTCCCTGGTGATTTGCAAGCAATCCCCCACCCATCCTGTAGCTCTTAGTAGGGTCCCTCCCTAAGTCCTTTCTCATTTTCTCCTCCCCTTCCAGAGTATCCACCTTGTTACAGATCTTAAGGAAAATATAAAAACTGCACTCCAGAGAATAATTACACAGCAGCATTAGTAGCTTCAAATTTAAAATAATATTTAATACTGAGCCAACTTGCTCTACAAGATTAATGCTGGTCAAATACACAGGCTCAAACACCCCAGCTCTTCACCTTCTCCTAAAGGCTTCATGAGGGGGCAATATTATTGAGGCACAAATTCATTTTTATAGTCCCTTCTAGATGACATCAGAAATTTGTTAGCAGCTATTCCTAATTAATCAATTACATCAAATACCAGTATAACACCAAAGTTTAAATGATTTTGCAAAACATAATCATCAAAAAATGTATAAAATTAAAAATAACTTTACACTTACTACTTAAGGGCTGCACCTATTCCATTAGTTATACACATCATAATTATTTAACTTCAGTCTCTAACAACATTGGAAATGTCACTGTGAGCACCATTATTTATTTCAAAAGGTACAACAATGTGGAGACTTTCATTCCCATTTAGTAATCTTATTCAGTCCTTCTTACTGAACATACACCAGCTCATTTATAAATTTAGTAATACACCCAGGCTTCTTTTAAATGGACATTTGTAATGTAAATGACTGTAATGTACTATTAGAATTGTGGCAAGATAGCAATGCAAATGGTAGCAATGCTGATGTTATATCAGAAGTTAACAATAATAGAAAAGCACTGTTTAAAGAGAAATCAGTTTTTATGCTCTACAGTCTTTAATAGTTCTATTTCAGCATTTAAAAAAGTTGTGTTACAACAGGTGAAGACAGTATTGGAAACAAGGAGTCCTACTAACTACAACATTACCCTCTTGGACAGGAAAGCATTAAAGGAGCTATCTGAAAATAAAGCTCTGGTTATCAAGCCCATGGATAAAGGGGGTAATGTTGTGGTTATGGATAGAGCTAAGTATGAGAACATGGTGTATGAACTACTTGATGTGTCTTCAGATTATACTCAGCTACCGGGCAATCCTATCTTAGAATACAGGGTAGAACTTGGCAAACTGCTACAAGAAGCAGTAGAATAGAGATCTATTTCTAATGAGGAATGTAAATATATTTATAATTAATGCCCAGTTATGCCCACTATGTACGCATTGCCAAAAGTACATAAAGATTCTGTTTGCCCCCCTGGTAGACACATTATATCAGGGGTAGGCTCACTCACTGAGAAACTAAGTAATTTTATTGAATTTCTTTTTGAAGCAACCTGTGTGTTAACTCCCCTCACACTTGAAGGATACAGGAGACACTATTAGAGAGTTTATGGATCTAGAATGGAAAGACAGCTATATGTGGTTAGCAATAGATATCAAAGCCCTATATATTTTGATTAGACATGAAGATGGCATTAGTGCTTGCAGATATTTCCTTGAAAACAATGAGTTTTTTTCAGTTACACCAACTGAGTTTTTGATGAAAGCACTAGAGTTTGTGCTAAAACATAAGGGGTGGGATATTCAGACTGCGCCAAAAAGATGCGCAATAGTGGGAGCAGGTGCAAGAGCAGTGCGACATTGCGCAATGGGTGTGATATTCAAACCAAGAGCAGGCCAAGGTGCATCTGCACAACACAGCTGAATATCACACCAAATGCACCATGGCACAACCAGGGGCATGCAGTGGATCAGGGCTGATGTACACTATCACATCCAGGGATGCGCAGGAACAAGGGCAGGAAGCAGGAGTGCACTAGCCATGGATGTGCCATGAGTGGAGGAGCATGCAGCAGGCCAGACAGAACAACCCCCCCAAGGCCCCCCATGAGCTGCACAACCAGAGGTGAGCTGAACAGACCACCAGCCCATGTACCCCAGCACCAATCCAACAGCAGACGCAGGCTAGCAGTCCACACCCACAGGGCAAGGTGCCCCAGCACTCTCCCCCGGCAAACAGTGACTGCAGCACTAGAAGGGCCAGGACCCTCCTGTGTCACAGCACTACACCAATGTTGACCACCCCCGTACAGCAATCCCAAGACACTCAGCCAAGAAGCATGACCAAATAGTGCATGGCACCGAAGGTATGCCACCACCACCACCATGACAATGTAACCTGTGCCCCATGGCGCCATGCATGACAGCCCCACCATGACCCCCCCACAGCAGGTGACACCAGCCACTAATGCCACCGCAGCATACACAAGGCCTCCCTGCATGGCCCCCACAGTGGCACAGCAAAGAGGTCAACCTGCATCAGTACCCGAGGGACCCCGCATGTGACAAGGCCCACCCTGGATGCCACCACCAGCAGGATGGCACCCCACACACCCACTCATGCACACACACTCTGTCCCTGCACTGGCCTCACCAGACAGCACAGCAGCCCACTGTGGTGCATGGAGGCATGCACCACACAGGAAGCAACACAGGGCATGAACAAATTCCCCACCTGGTCCCAAGGGTACTCCATCACATAGCCACACATAGCAGGGCAACAGATGCCACTGTCGCGAGTCCAATGGTGCTGTGTACCCACAGCCTGCACACCACCATGGCGCTGGTGAGCCAACCATGTAGTGTGTGCACCATGAACCTGTCCGCCACCAGCATGCAGCTGGAGCACATGTGACAGACAGCAGACCACAGGCCAGACCACACACCATAGACAGCATGGAGGGGGACAACAACAGCACCACCCACAGTGTCACCCGAGGCAGACGTGCAATAGACCAGGAGTCAGAATGCCAGCTGCCAGGGTGCCATGCCCAGAGGGTGGCTAGCATGGACTGCCACCAATGTCATGCCAGCAGACATGCATGTAGTGGAGGGGTCGGCATGACTATGCATACCACAGACACGCAAGGGGCACAGCCGCATGGGCCAGGCACACACTGCCAGGGGTGACTGGGACATAGCGCATGCACCAGAGACTGCTGCACACAGGCATACAGTGCACAGGGCACAACACATATACCACAGACAGGGACCATGGCCCCCACCCAAACCAGCGGAGGAGCTCTGGCAGACACACCCACGGCCAGGCCGGCATCACCCCTCAGATGCCATGCATACCACTGCAGCAAGGCACCAGACGCCCGCTGCAAATCAGAGATAACCACAGTTGTAGTATGAAAAGTATCTATATTGCAAAAGGTAATAGATTCAACATGAACTATATACAGTGCTGTATACAAAGTGGGGGAGGGGAAGTACAAGGCTACAACTTGGGGGGGCAGGGGACAAAGGGGAATAGCAAGGAGGGAACAAAGGGGTATGAGGGACAGTCCAGGAAGGGGAAGGAACAGTGAGGGCGCCGCAGGCCCTACTGGTGGCCCATCTCATCCCTGCACTCCCTGTGATGCCTTCTGTGCCACCGCCTTTCACTCCACTTCATACCCTGCAGCAGCTACAGTGTGGCCCAGGTAATCTGCAAGATCTCCTGAATGTGACGCTCCAGGGTCATCCAGCGTTGTCCACCTAGGACAAGGGAGCAGAGACAGTACATGTGACTGGCCAGACCACCACAGCCCACCCAATGTGCATGGCATACAGCTGTGGCCTGAGCCCCTGTGATGGCATGCGACCACCCACAGTGGGTGCGCCCACATGACCCACCTACCCAGGCACCTAAAGCCATGCAAACCACTGCACACCCCCACAGCCTATGCACTGCACAGCACCATTGTGGCTGTACAGTGACATGGCTATGCAGTGTGATGGCAGAGGCACAGCCAGGCACCCAGTGCATGCACAGCCCACCTGAGACACCCACCCACACATGCAGACCCACAGGACAGTGCAGAGTGCACCATGGGGCATGCACAGCAGTGGGGCCATGTGCAGGGAGCCATGCCCCACCACCACCCCTGCAACTCACCGTGCACAGATGTAAGGGGAAACATGGCACTCACCTGCGTCATGATCAGCAGGGTGCTGCTGACCCCCGGCACCACCACTGTGCCCTGCCTGCAAGGCCACTCCTCCAGTGCCAGCCTGCCACCCTTGGTCACGAGCCAACCGGGCCCTACAGTGATCCTCCGGGCCTAGAGTGGAAACATGGAGAGGGTAACATCAGTACAGGTCAGTAACATAGCCCCCCCCTTGCTGTGTGCGTGCCCACATAGCCCAGCCATGACATGGTGGCGCAGGGTGTACATGAAGCACCCCCAACACCGGCAACACAGGTACGGGCCCCACTGCGGCATGTCCTGATGACCACCGCGATACCAGGACAGACAGATACTATCAGTGTTGAGAAGGAGCACCTACCTGGCTGTGGCATGGCGCCCCGCTGGGCATGTGCCTGCAATCACCCTAGGCGGTCGGTGTCCCACCGCTTGTGGTCCCCATAGTGTTGGTGACACTGCTCAGCAGTCTTGCTGCTCCCTGTGGCCTCCTCAAGGCCCTCTGCCACCTTCTGCCACATTGCTGTCTGTGGCCTCTGGAGGGGTACCTGGCCAAAGAGGGCACCTGCATGAGGCTCCACTAATGCCACCAGGTTGGCCAGCTCAATCACCATCCACACTGGTGCTCTGGTGCATGGCATAGTGCTGTAACTAGCAGGCACAAAATGGTGCCCTGTAGCACACGTGCCCCACGTGCGGAAGCAGCACAGTACTGTGCTGCCAGTTGCTATCGTGCTGGCACTGGACTGTGCAATGGAGCGCAACCATGTGTACGCATAGTACCTAAAGGGCAAAGGTCAGCTGCAGGGTCAAGGGTCTGTCCGTGCAAGGAGTGACACAGCACTATTGGGAGGCCCTGCGTGTACAGCAGTAGGGTGCATGTGTGTGATGTCATGCAATGGCCTACCACGCTGTGGTGCCATGGAGCCCACGGTGCACCATGGCATGAGCACCCCTCTGAGCATATAGCGCACTTGCACCACAAGCACAGTAGTGGCCATGCCCAGTACTGCCTCCTGTGCACAGCACATCAGCAGTGCCGCTAGTGTCGGCATCAGCACCGTGGGCATGCATGGTGCGGTGCAGATTGCACACGTCACAGTGGTGCGCCATAGCCTGAGCATGCTCAACACTATTGCACAAGGCACAACAGTGCGATATTCAGTCAGGATATGCAAATCAGCTCATGAGCCATTCCACGGTGCATCCACTGCATTTGCATCCCATTACAGTTGCGCCTGCCCTCATTTGCATGCGTTGCACTATAAAAATGCGACCTGAGGCTGCATGGGCCATGGATTGGTATTGCAGTCCTTTGATGTAGGTGGCATGCTGTTGGGATGTGGTGACAATGGTCTGGGAGGGCTGTAGGGGACTGCACAGTCCAAGGTAACACCTGTCCATACCCCAGGCATGAGCATGATCGAGCAAGAGGATGAAGAGAAGCAGGGAAGGGTGCGAAGGAGGAGGCCCAACTTTACCAGGGCAGAATCTGATGCCCTGCTTGAGGCATACCTCGACAGGGAGCCACTGCTTAGTGGACAGAGGGGAACACAACAGACCCATGCAGCGGCGAGGGGTGAGGTGGCATGTGCCGTCAACCAGCAGGGCAGCCACCAGCGGTCCATGCAGGAGTGCAAGAAAAAGGTTGGCACGGACGGGAGGCAGATAAAAGATAAGATGGCCACCATCAGGGAGGCACGTGCTTCCACCAGTGAGGGCCAGCAGGACGTACCCCACCTGACGCCACGGGAGGAGCAGGTGGCCAGCAGCATGTGATGTAGTGCCATCGAGGGTGTTCCTGGCGGTGGCTTCCAGATGGGCAGTAGCCCATCACTACATGGTAGGTCCAGCACTGGCAGTGTGTGGGTGGTAGCCCTACTAACAGTACTGTGTTCCTTTACAGCTCCTGACTGTCTGCATGGATCAGCGGTGGTGGGTGTGTCCACCGAGGGGAAGGCCCTGGACACGGTGGAGTGCCCATCCACCTCCACAGGTGTCCGAGGGATCGACCATCTGCAGCTCTGCACGTCTGTCTGGACTGATGCCAGTGCTGCGGGTGCAGACATGGCCCTGCCTGTGTCCCAGAGTGACACCGCCCTCAGTGTCCAGTGTGCTGAGACACAGATTGGGGCTGGCTCCAGCACTGATGATGACGTGACGCACGTCCTGGACAGTGATGTATGTGGGACACAGGGTGGCCCCATGGATGGCATCTGCCCAGGTGGTTCCGCGGGGTAGTGTTGGCGTGGCTGCCTGCACAACAGCCCATTCCCAGGCTGCGTCTGCATGCTCCAGTAGGGCAGTACTGGCATGCGGCCAGGGTGCTGGGACTGTTTTTGCTGCTGCGGCCGTGCCAGTGTTGCCTGGCAATCGGCAGCCAGAAGGGCAGTGGCAGCAGATGACCATTGTCAATGTGGGGACAGGAGCGGGAGCAGTGGCAGTGCACTGCGTGTGGACATACCCCAGAATGGCAGCATTGTGCAGCACCCACCATTGAGGGGTGCTGTGCAGAAGGGCCAGGAACACCACGGGGGACAGTATGCTGGACATGCAGATGACCCCTATGACCCTTTGGATGACAACAGCCATCTTTTCCAGGCCTCAGTAGATCAGCAGATGTGGCTCGTGGTGGCAGTGGATGCAATCAGTGTGGTTCTGCACCAGGCAGAGGAGCGGCGCAGCAGGGACCATGCCTTGCTCCTGGCAGAGTTGGCTTAGCAGCGGGCGGATGTGACCGCTGCCATTGACAGGGAGACCACTGCAATGGTGACTGTCATGGCTACACTGGCCAACCAGTTGGGTGCCCAGCCACCGCACACCCCGCAGAGTGCTATGTCCACCCCCAGTTCCTGGTGTCATGCGACTCCTGCTATGTCGACCCTGGGTTCTGCTGTGGGCATACCTAGCACGTCTGGTGTGGGCATGTTTGGTGGCCTGCGGACCCCTGCATGGACATGGTTGCGTTCACGCAGCCTCACCCCTGGGGGCCCATTGGTGCCACCCCATGAGGCCACTGGTCAGCCTGGCACAGCTGGCAGGTCTCTGTGGGGCCACCCATGCATCTGTGGTGGCCGTGGTACTGTGTCGCATGACTGACCTGTCCCCATCCATGGATACTGTCTGCCACTGCCCTGTGTGCACTGTGGTGTTCTTTGTGCGATGCATGGGAAAGGTGCCCAGCCCTGCACACAGATGGTCCCTGTGCACTCCTTCCCGGCTGCTGGCCACTGTGGCGTGTGCATGATGATGCCTGTGTAGCGCTGTCCGCCACTGTGCAATGGTGCTCAGCATCTGAGGCACACACAGTGCCAGCCACTGGGCATGGTTGTGTGTGGTCTTGTGTGGGTGTGGGGATGCCTGTTGGAGTGGGTGTGCCTGTTGCCCTTTGGGCATGTGTGGTGGTGTATGTGCTTGTGTGTGCATGCTGTGTGTAGCCCTGCCCATCCCTGCCTTTGTGTGCAATCCTCCTCCATTCCCATGCCCCTGATGCCGTCCTCCCGTGGTGTCCACCCCTGCCTGTCTGTGGGTTGTACCCTTGCCCTTGGTGGTTGCACGTGGCCCCGTTGCTTACCTGTGTTGTCCAAAGTGCTCCTCCGTGATGGTCTCCCGGTGCTGCTGTGCCATCGGGCCAGCTGGTTGTCCCTTCTCTCAGGGGTGGCTGCCCAGCACCAGCTGGACTGGCATCATCTTAGTTCCCACCGCTGTCCCCCTCCTCAACAGCTATCCCACAGTTGGTGGCCATGTGGTGCAGGATCCAGCAGGCCAGGAATAGCCCACAGGCCTTTGAGGGGCTGTACTGTAGGGCACTGCCTGATGTGTGCAGGCAATGGAACCATGTCTTCAGCAGCCTGAACACCTGCCCGATGACATTCCATGTTGTGGCGTGTACCTCATTGTACCGTTGCTGCGCTGGGGTCATGGGGTGCCGGTATGGTGTGAGCAGCCAGGGCCGTAGCAGGTAACCACAGTCACCTGTGCATAGAGGGGAGTCACTAGCATGGTGGTCTGCGTCACTGTGCCATGGGCCATCATGGCCATTTCCCATGGCACCCCTGCCAATGCCCCACACCTCCCCCATGTCTGCACCCATCATCCAGCATGCTATGCATACTCACCTACCAGATGGCGAGTGGGGATGTCCCCACTCTCAAACCTATGGCACAGTGCAGACTGGTGCCAGATGAAGGCATCTTGTGCTCCTCCAGGGTGTGTGGCACAGACATTCATTATGCACCCCTTGGCATCACAGACCACCTGACAGTTGACACTTGGGTAGCCCGTGCGGTTGATGTATGCCACCCCCTCTGGGCCAGGTGGCATGCGGATACCTACATGGATGCAGTCTATGTCCACGAGCATGCCAGGCAACCGTGCTTCCCTGTGGAACTCCTGTATGGGTGCTGTGCACTCCGCCTGTGTGCTGGAGAAATGGATGTACTCCGCAGCATGTGGCAGCAGTGTGTTGAGGAATTGTGTGAGTAGGCGTGACACAGCTGACTGGGTTATGCCTATCATGTGCCCTGCTGATCTCTGGAAGGTGCCTGTGGTGAGCAGGCACATGACGGCTGTGACCTTTGTCTCCACAGACAGTGCATGGCTCCATTGTGTGGGGTCCTGCATCTCATCACTGCACAGCTCACAAAGTTGCCTCAGAATCTCCCAGTTCAGGCGGTACCGGCCCATGATCTCAGTGTCACTGTACTGTTCGAAGGTGATGCGGGCTTGGTACAGCCTGTTCTGGGTGAACCGCCAATGGGCCCTTCCATGGCTGCACCTCCCTGCTGCCTGCCTTCTCACACCCATCATTACTGCCTCCATCTGGAAGGTGGCACTGGCCATGTCCCTGGCTGGTGTTCCCTCTCCCCCGGGTGGCTGTCTACCTGGTTCCCCCTGCTGTGTGTTGTTGGTGCTGCCCCTGCACTGGGTTCACCTCTGGCTGTTCACCTCTGTGTGCCCTGCCTCTTACCACTGCCCTCCGTCCTCTGTGGCACTCTCTTGCCCTCTCACACACACACACACACACACACACACCTCCTCTCTCACTCACGCACACCTCTGGTTGTCCATGTCCACCTCCTGACCCCACCTGCCCCTTGCTTCCTGTCTTGCCTCCCTGCCACTCTGTCTCCACGCTCCCACTTATAGCTCCTCTGTGGTGCATTCATCCTCCCCTCTCTTGCTCCCTTTTATTTTGGCTCATTTCCACTGTCGTGCAACTTACGCTTGCTCTGCTACTGCGCAGGTCGCCTACTGATGAATATCGCACTGTGCATATTATTCCTGGTTCTGCCCCCTGCAGTTGCACATGCATTCATTTCTGTTGCACGGTGGTGCATTGCATGTTGTGCTGCACTGCCGCTCCCACTGAATATCGCACTATGGCCCATTCCTGCTCTTGCGCGGGCACATCCCTATTGTGCATGGCGCAACTGCTCTGAATATCCCACCCAATGTATTTATTTTTAAAGACAATTTTATTTACACTCATGTGGGATTGCCATGGGAGCAGTAATGGCTCCGTCTTATGCAAATTTATTTTGGGGCTTTGGGAATTTAAAATAGTGAACAATCCTGCCAGTTATCCATTCTTTAAAAATATAATTAAGTGGAAAAGATACATAGATGATTGTCTATGTGTCTGGGATTGAACTGAGGCAATGGCTAGTGATTTTGTCAAATGGCTAAATGTAAATAATTTGAATATTAGGTTTACTTATAATATGACAAGGTACCAATTAATTTTCTACACCTGACACTTACTGGTAACCACACTACGAAAACAGTAAGCACTAAGAGTTATAGGAAAGGTACAGCAACCAACTCAGTCATTAGCTATAACAGCGCTCATCCTGTGAAACTAAAGAATTCCATTCCATTTAGTCAGCTTCTTCGTATTAGAAAGAATTGTACAGGATAATATTGATTTTGAACTACAAGCTAGGTTTTTGGCTAGGGGTTATAGTGAGAAGTTACTTACAGAGGCTTATGAGTGAGTTAAAGGAAAGACTCAGAAGGATTTAGTAGAAACGGTATAGAAAGACAGGTACAGATGTGAACCTTTCCTGATCACATTCTCTACACAATACAATAACAAGGCAGGCTCCATTGGCAATATTATCTGGAAGAACTGGCCAGCTCTGCGTGGGGACACATCAGTGAGAGAGGCGGTGGATCCCAAGCCCAGGATGACTTTTAAAAAAGCACCGAGTATAAGAGATAAAATTGTATATAGCCATCAATCGACTGAGAAGCAAATGACATGGCTGCCACAGAGACCTCTAGGTAATCATGTATGCCAGAAATGTAATATGTGCAAATATGTAGTGACAGAAGACAGTTTGCGAGCATTCAATCAGAATGAACACAGAATACATGACTTTATAATGTGCAGCACAACTTTTGTAGTTTACCTGATTTGATGCAGTTGTAACTTGGAATATGTGGGCAGAACTGTCTGTTTTTTCAGAGAAAGAATACAGGAGCACGTTATATGCATTATAAACAAAACAAATGACAAGGCGATAGGAAGACATTTTCTGGAGAAGCATAATTCTGACCCTAAATGTATGAACTGTATGGGGGTTGAATGTGTAAAATGTGTTATAAAAGGAGGTAATCAGACAGACCTGCTTCTAAAAAGAAAAAGTTACTGGATCTATAAATTAAACACAGTCAGTCTGTATGGATTAAATGAAATGTGGGCTCTAAAGCCATATTTGAAATGAAAATGCTAGGCAGAATATCATCATTTATGGCTACACTTCAGCAGGTGTTTCAGATCCCTTTTTATAATTTTATTTTGTTACTGAATCCTTTAGAGTTCTGCACTCTGTTAATGGATACATGTAGTAGCCAAAATTGCTGTGTGGAGATATTTAAATACGCTATATGACAGTGAATTTAATTTCAGTAAAATTAGCCCCGATTTTCTTTTGTAATAAGTCTTTTCAGTATATATCTCAAAGTATGAATAACTTAATACACTTCTGGTTAGAGAACTGAACTTTAAAATTAGCCCTGAGTGTAATTTGTAATGTGATTATAATTCGAAGTGTTGGGACTTTCCAGGGGCTCTTACTCTTCTGTACTGGAGATGTGAGTTAGCAGCAGTAGTATAGATTACTGTGTGGAGATATTTAAATACATTGCATGGCAATGAATTTACTATTTAAAAAAATCAGCCCCAGTTTTTCCCACGTAGGTGGTTTACAATTTAAAGTTGTTTTTAGTTTTTACTCTATGAAGGGAATAATCAAATATTTGGCTGGTCAGTGAATTGATCTTTAAGATTAGCCTCGGGTTTCTTTTATAATGCACTCACTACTCAAACTGTTAGGATATTTTCATACATTGTGTGATCAGTGAAACAAATTAAGAATACAGTCTCCAGTTTCCTGTTGAAGGGTGTCTGTTTAGCACCATTGGGGCTACTGTCCAAACTAATATGAGACTGCATTGTGGTCCCGGTCTGAAGTAGTTCTTTCCCCTGAGGTGGTGCACTGCAGCTCATTTTTGATTAATTAGACAAAAACAATAAATCACGTTTAAAAGAATCCTGGGTTTATTACTAAATTTGTGAACGAGCTGTTGTATGTTCAGTAAGAAGAACTGAATTAGATTACTGAATGGGAATGAAAGTCTTCACATTGTTGTACCTTTTGAAATAAATAATGGTGCTCACAGTGACATTTCCAATGTTGTTAGAGACTGAATTTAAGTAATTATGATGTGTATAAATAATGGAATAGGTGCAGCCCTTAAGTAGTACATGTATAGTTATCATTTTTATTTTTATACATTTTTTGATGATTACATTTTGTAAAACAATTTAAATGTTGATGTTATACTGTTATTTGATGTAATTGACTAATTAGGAATAGCTGTTAATGAATTGCAGATGTCATCTAGAAGGGTTTGTGTCTCAGTAATATGGCCCCCTCATAAAGCCTTAAGGAAAAGGTGATGCGCTGGGGTTTTTGTGCCTGTGTATTTGACCAACACTAATCTTGTAGAGCAAGTTGGATCAGTATTAAATATTATTCTAAATTTGAAACTACTACTGCTGCTGTGTAATCATTTTCTGGAGTGCAGTTTATATCTTTTCCTTATACGCTTTTGGGATTAGCCTCCCCTAACTGCACCCACCAACCAACAACAGGATACAGAGACAAGGTTTGGAACTTTGATTGTTACAGATCTTGGTGTCATCTGCAAACAGACAGACCTTTCCCTCCAGCCCTTCTGCAATGTCAATAATGAAGACAATAAGCAGGACTGGGCAAAGGACTTTTAGTGCTCCCTGGGGTAGCTGGCTGGTCACCCATCTCTCCTTGTATTGCATCTCATGTACCACTACTCTATGCCTCCTGTCAGTTAGCCAGTTTGCTACTAAGTTTACCACCTTATTCCCCATACCTAGGCTCCCCATCTTGTTTAATGGCCTTTTATGTGGGTCGGTATCGAAGGCCTTACTGAAGTCGAGGTAGGCAATATCTACTGCACCCCCTTGATTTACTTCCTTTGTCACCCAGTCAAAAAAAAAAATCTATCCTATTTGTCTGACATGGCCTCCCTGCTATGAATCCATGTTGCCTTGGATACATAGCACCATTGGCTTCCAAATGTGACAGTATTCTTTCTTTCAGCAGTGCCTCCATGATCTTGCTGACTGGCCCATAGTTCCCTGTATCCTCCCTACTACCACTCTTGTGCATAGGGGCCACATGTGCCCTCTTCCAGTCCTACAGAACCACTTATGTGTTGACTGACTCAGTGAACAAGGCTGACAGAGGTGCTGCTAGCTCTATCCTTGGGTGCATGTCACCAAGCCCCATTGGGTTGCCCACTTTCAGTTTTTATGAGCTCTTCTAGGACTCTGTCTGCTGTGAATGGAGTATCACCTACTGCCCCTTCACATCTGTTACCCAGTTTTAGTCCCTGATCATCCCATCACCTCAGTGAATACTGAACAGAAGCATGTGTTCAGTATTTCTGCCTTTTTCATGTCCCACTCCCTACATACTCCTGTGTTCCCTTTCAGAATTACAATGACCTCCCAAGTTTTTCTTCTTTTACTGTTGTACCTATAGAATGTCTTGTCCACTTTCTTAATAATCTATGCCAAGCTTTCTTCGGTCTGCACCTTTGCACTACTTACAGCCTTCTCTGCTTCTCTCAGATTCATTAGGTACACCTCCCTGTCTTTCTTCCTCTGAGTCTCCTTATAGTTTCTGAAACTTGCCCTTTTGGCCCTTACCTTGTCTGCCACCTCCTCGAGAACTATAGCAGTTTACTTCTTTTCTTGCCTTTCTTCTCCATTCTGATGCAGTGGCTTGTTACCTTCCCCACGGCACTCTTCAGGTGTTTCCACTATTCTTCAATTCTCCCTCCTTTCTCTCTCCTCGCCTGGGCCTCACTGATACACCTCCCCATTTTAACAAAGTCTGCCATACTGAAATCTAAGACATTTGCCTTTGTGTGTCTAGCTTGTCTAGCTTGTCTCTCTAACCCCATGATAAACCATACTAAGTGGTGGCTGCTGGATCACAGCTGACCTTCCACCTGGACATCTTTGCTTCTGTCCACATTAGTTAGTACAAGGGCAAGAATTGTAACATCTCTGGTGGGATCAGTCACCAGCTGTCTGAGTCCTGTCCCCTGTAGTGAATCCCAGATGTCCCGGCTCCTGGATGAAGCAGCTGCTGGGATGGTCCATTCCACATCTGGGGTATTGAATTCGCCCAGCAACAATACCTCCCCCTTTGTTGTCATTCCATAAATTTGATCCACCGCATCCCTATCCCCCTCCTCCCCCTCCACAAGTATGTAGATCACCCCTGTGTGGATTGCTGAGCCATTGCCTGGCTCAACTCTGGTCCACATTGACTGAGCCTCCCCATGTCTTCTCAGTACTTCTGTTGCTTTTATGCCCTCTCTTATGTACTTTGCCACCCCTCACCCCTGTTACTCCCCCTATCTCTCCTGAATAGTGTATAAACTGGAACATTTGCATCCCAGTCATAATTAGTTGTGTAAAAAGTTTCTGTTATTGCCACCATGTCCAGATATGCCTCTACCAACAAGGCCTCCATGTCTGGGATTTTATTCCTCAGGCTGCAGGCATTTGTTCCCATGGCCCTCCATGTCTTGTTGGCTGTCCTCCCCCCACTCCTGTTTCTGCCCTCTTGCCTTTTTCCTGCAAATCTTCTTTAGCTATTAAACTGCCTTCCTATCCTTGCCTTTCCCTTTTTGTGTGTTGTTGGTGTCCCTATCTGCAGTCTATCTTCATTTCCTTCACATCCAACTTCTCTACCTTGCAAGGGGTGGGCTGTCTAAGTGTTCCTAATCCAGTGTATCCCACTAGTTAGTTTAAATGTTCATCCAGGATGCATTTAAACCTTTCGCTGTGGACTGACGTCCACCTCTCGGAAGGATGCAGTCTGTCCACCTTGAACAGGGGTGCATTGTTCCAGATGGGTACCCAAGCAACAATGAAGCCATAACCCTTCCAGCTGCACCAGCCCTTCAATCAATTGTTGAAGTTGCTAATACAGAGATTCCTATCCTTACTCCTTCCATGGACTGGCAGCACCTCCAAAAATGTCACAGAGCTTGCTACCTGCTCCAGCCAGCCTCTTAACTCTGTGAAGTCCTCCTGTACCTGTTCTAAGCTTACTTTGCCCTTGGATAAGTCATTTGTCCCCATAATGACCTCCAGCCTAACACTTTAGCGATTCTTATTATCTGCTCTCCCTCCCTCTGAGCTGTGTTTCCTGGAAGGCATTTTACCTCTCTCTCCTCCCTCCTATCTTTGCCCCAAACCATCCCCTGGATAACTGTGTCACCTATCTGGAGTACCTTCTTCTTCCTTTGGGGTCTTCTTCTTCCTACCACTGCATCTTCTCTCTGGAGGACTCTCACCTCCTCCCCGGTCTCAGTCTTGGGTTCCCGTGTGGGACTCTCCTGCTCCTTCAGAACATCACAGGAGTTGTCAAGCCAGAACAGATAGGAAATGGACCTCTGCCCACCCTCTCTTAGCCTTTCCGAGCACCTAGTTGTCCATCCTGCCTTCTGCCCTGAAGTTAGTTCCCCCTTGCTCTGGAGCACCTCTGCTGCTACCCGATATACTCTCAACTGCCATTTGTTCAGGGAAGCCGCCCACTACCACCACTCCTCATCTGCTCCATGAATGCAGCTGGCCCTTCAAGGATCTATTGTATGCTACTGTCAGTAACAGACGTGTAGTATTTGAAAGTGTAACAAATGAATGATTTTGGAGATCCTTTATATTTCTTAGAATATATTTATATGTTCTTCATATAATGTGTGTTGATCATAACAAATCCACATTAGTTATATTGTTGTGTGTGTGTGTGTGTGTGTGTGTGTGTGTGTGCGTGTATGTGTATGTGTGTGTGTTGTAATGCATAAGGGTGGTCTATCGTACTTCCCCAATTTCTACTTCACACTTTTTAGAATAATTCAGTGATGCACAATGTCCCATTATTTTGTGAGTATGGTGAATACGATGTACACATACTGAATGTCATTGATAGGTTGTCATGACACCTTCCATGGCGTCAAACACACCAGTAGCAACATGAAATATTATAGGTTTCAACCACCGCTATGGACTCGTAACTGGTGTACATCACCTGTTATACGTTTTTACAACAAGCATCATCATAGTATATGTGTAACTGTATCAGTAATGAAAACAGTAGCACCGGAATATATTTTGACAGATGCAATGCTTTGTCTGAATTAAAAAATTACAGTTGTCTTAGATGTATTTTTTCATTACCACAGGGGGACCACACTGATGATTTGGAAGAAGATGAGAGGATCTATCCAGGTGCATCCCTTACCAAAGCACAGAGCTTACTGTTGCTGATGACCTATTTTTTACACCACAACCTTACAGGCCAAGCCCTTGAACACCTTCTTCATCTTTTTAATAAGCATTTTCCAGGAATAACACCAACAACTAAATACTTGTTTGAGAAAGCTTTGGTAATTCTTCAGGAAGCATATTGTGCTTCTAGGGCTAGATATTCAGAGGAGTTGCACAATGCGCATCTGAATTGCACTGACGTAAACACAGAAATGCACCCCAGAGCCATATTCAAAAAGCAAGCATGCACATGTCCAGCGTCACTGCACAACAGTAATGTATGTGGCACAAGTACAGGGGTTGTGCCCATGAATATGCTGCACAATGGCATATGTCAGCCGAAACACACAGCGCAACTGAGAAGCAGCCCACAGAATGCACCAACAGAGTTGAGCACATATAAAGGAGGCTGAACTATACACACAGAAGATGCAAAATGCAGTGGAGCATAGGCCATGGACACAGGACCATTCCTAATGGTGCAAGTGATGAGGGGGGTGAGCAGGAGGGTGGAACAGCAACGTTGCCGAGGAAGGGCCCAGTGGCGGTATGTCCAACGCAAACAGTACCATGCTCGGCTCACACTCAAGGACTACCGGGACACCGAAATAGTGGACTGGTACCATCTGAACAGGGCAATTCTGAGGCAGCTATGTGAACTGTGCCATGATGAGCTGCAAGCACCCACCAGAAGGAGTCATGCCATGATGGTGGAGACCAAGGTGACAGCAGTAATGTGCCTGCTCACCATGGGCACCTTCCAGACACCAGTGGGTGCAACCACTGGTATATCACAGTTGGCCATGTCCTGCCTCCTCACCCAGATTCTCAGTGCTATGCTGCCACATGCTTTGGAGATTCCCAAGCACAAAGGCAGAGTGTACAGCAAATATGCAGGAATTCCACAGGGTGACACGCATACCTGGCATGATAGGGGTCATTGACTACACCCATGTGACCATACGCACACAACCTGGCCTGGAAGGGGCTGTATACATCAGTAGAAAGGGCTACCCCTCTGTCAACTGCCAGGTGGTGTGCAATGCCACTGGGTGCATCATCAATGTGTGTACCACACACCCTGGGAGTACACATGATGCATTCATATGGCACCAGTCAATCCTGTGCCAGCAATTTGAGAGTGTCGTGATCCCCATGGGATACCTAGATGGTGAGCAGGTCCTGGGAAGAGGAGACAGAACAGTTCTGCAGGGCACCAAACAGCTACAGTATGGGGTGATGGGGATTGCGGACAGTGAAAGATGAGGGGACAGGACATGGAATGTAAATGGAAACAGTGCAGGGGAGCATGGACAGTGGTGCCCACTCATGCCGAACACAGATGCTGTGACATGAATGGTGGCACAACAGCTGTGCAGGGGAGGCCATGGCCAAGGCACACAGGGTGATGGAAGGTGGTGATGTGAACCGTAGTGGGTACTTGTGGAAACAGGCAATGACAGGCATTAACCATCACATGTGTTCCCCTCACAGGTGACAGTGCATACTCCCTCTGGCCCTGGCTGCTCACCCCCATCTGGCGACCATCCAGTGCTAAGGAGGAGTGGTACAACAAGGCACACATCGCCACAGCAACATCATAGAGCATGTCTTTGGCATGCTCAAGATGCTATTCCGTTGCCTAAATAGATCCGGTGGTATCCTACAGTACAGCCCTGTGAAAGTCTGTTGCATATTCCTGGCCTGCTGCATGCTGCACAACATGGCCATTGACCATGGGATAGCTGTTCAGGTGGATGAGGGCAACTGCAGAGATGATGATGAGGAGGACCAGCTGAATGGGGGTGTGCAGCCACCCATGGAGAGGAGGGACCCCAGGCTGGCAGCCCATGCCATGAGGCACAGAGACACCATTGTCGAAGAGCACTATGGGAACTGTAGGTGAGGACCACACAGGGCAGATGTGTATGCACGGCACCCTCACACACACACACACACACACACACACACACACACACACACGGACACACAGAGATGCATGCAGCGATGCAGGCACACACATACACAGCACACACATGTGTATACACAGGCATGCACACCCATGCCCATACCACAGTGGAGCAGCGCAGGCAGATGCACCCACCCATGTGCCATGTGCCGGACACACATGTGGCCGTACACAGGCTGGCACACACAGCAGTACCACCACAGGGTGCACAGCAGGGTACAGGGGACCAGATGGGACACACAGACAGGTGCAGTTGGTGAGGAGTCATCACACACAGCAGTGCAGCAGGCTGTGGCATGGATCAGAGGTTATGCGCTGGCACACAGACAATGCCAGCACAGTGCTGCTCTCATCACACTCACACCACATGGCCCAGCACACATGTTAGACATGACCCAGGCCACACATATGCAACAGCACACAAACAAGGCCAAGCCCAGACATGTGTGCAATAGACAACAGCAGCAGGTAACAGGACCAGACAGCACACCTTGCAGGACTACCATGCTGAGCCACAGCCGCCAATGCCACATAGGCAGCCATGCCCTGACTGTGTGGCAGGCACAGGCTGCTCAACAGTCACAGGTGGTGTCACCAACACATCAATGGGGGATAGAGGCCTGAGAATGCAACCGGGTCCTCACGGGTGTGTACAGACCGGCAAATAGACTATTGCCGGGTGTGTCTGGGATGGGCATTGCAGTGGATGGCGACAGCCTTGCTGGGGTCACCAGACACCCTGACCATGGTGTGGACATAGCTCTATGGTTAGTCCTGCATGCCCTGCTGTGCCCAGTGGATGCCAGTGATGCAAAACCAGCTGTGATGGTCAAGGCTATGCGGTCCAGCGATGCGGTCATGGCCTCCCACAGTTGCTGGATTTCACCAGTCAGCTGAGCATGTCCAATGTCTCCAAGCTCAGCCAGTTGATGCACCTCTACCCGCAAAGCACGTATCTCTGCCCCGAAAATTGCCTGGTTGTCCACAGATGAACACAGCAGCCTGGTGTGCTCATCCCATCAGTTAGTGCCAGGTGGCTCATGGCGCTGCTGCTGATATGCTGGAGGGGTTGCGGCATGCTGTGTAACATCCCTCTACTGGGAATGCCGCACAGGCATCAGCGCAGGTGGCGGGGAGTGATTAGGTGCTCCAATGGTGGCCCCTGGGGATGGCTGCACATGACCCCAGCAGCCCGCTGCTGCATACCAGCAGCCTGCTGGACCTGCCCTGTGGCACTGGCATCCATACCAGCACACCAACCATGGTCTGCACCAGCAGTGGCACCACATGCCACTATGTGGCCATGGTGTGGGGGACCTGCATGTCTTAAGTACTGCCTGTGCTGCCTGCCACCACCTGTGTTGTCACCTGACACTGGGGCAGTGTCACTATTCCTGTGCTACCCAGGATCAGGGTGAGGTCATCATCACTGTTACATGTGCCCTCCTTCTCTGTTGCAGGCATTAACACTGGTAGGTCATCCGGAAGAAGGAGGTCTGCCAGTGGATTGTCATCCCCCAGGCCAAGTCCCATACCAAAACAGTGCCCCCCGTCTGTGGCCAAAATGCCGGATGATGTGGATGGCATGGCATCATCAGGTCCAACGACGCCTGTGCCATCCCACACTGCACCTCTGAGGTGTGATGGAGCTGGAACACACAATGTGTGTTGTCACCAGTGATGTTGTTGCAGTGCATGTAGTGTTGTGTACTGTGTAATGTCCGCAAGTGCGACACAGGCATGCCAGGCCACACCAGCGGCTGTCTGTGCAGCAGTGCACTACAGGTCAGCCATGTCACAGGTTTGGCAGAGGACATGTTGACCACGATGTGTAGCCAAGCAGCACTGTGTTGCACCTGCACATAGCCAGCAGGCATGGCCTCACAATACAGCCCCCCCTCACCATGCCCTGTGCAGTGTGTTGTGATGCTGACTGTGACTACTGTGGCCCTGCGTGTGCCAGCGCACACTGCAGCACCTGCACAGCCATTGGGTGTGAAGGGTGATATGCACCCCCTGGACCCTGCACCACCCTTCCATCACATGCCCCATGCAGTGGACACACTGCACACATGGGACAAGGGACAGGCACGAAGTGCCCATGTGCAGCGTGCACCACACCATGCCACAATGGTCACAGGTGTGCAGCACACCCGCAGTGTACCAGGCATGCCAGTGGCATGCACATGCCTCTACCTCACACCCACTGTCATTCTCACAGTGCTGTGATGGGCTGCCACCTGTCTGGAATCCTTCTCCCGGGACACTGTCAGTAGCTTCTCAGCTGATGGTTGCTGCTACAAGCTCCTCCCCCTCCAACAGGATGGGTGCTCTAGCTGGTCCACCACCCATCCTATTGTGGGATGCCCTGATGGCAGCAATCTTTTTCTTGATGTGCCTTCTGTCAGTGCCCATCTTCTTTTTGCACTTCTGTGTGCTGCGATTGTGGCGGCTCTGGGCATTGACATACATTGCCACCTCCTCCTACCCAGTGGCACGGTTCTGCATGGCCCCAGTGGCCCCACTCAGTGGGTCCTCCCTCTCCAGGTAGGCCTCAAATAGGGCCTACTTTTTGTCCTTTGTGAAGTTTGGCCTGCACTTCCTGACAGGCCCCTGCTCCTCAGCTCCCTCTGAATCTGACATGATGCAACCTGTGAAGAGTAGGATGGTGCAATAATGGGCAGCATGGTAACAGTCCTTGACACAGTGCAGCATTGGCTCACAGTATAGCAGTAACAGTGATCCATCACAATGTGGACAATCTTACCTTAATGTCTGCAATACCTGTCAGTGACCAGTGCTGTGTGGTGGCACTTATATGGCCCAACTCATGCAAATGAGGCAGTGCGCAACCTGCAATGAGATGCTAATGTGAGTGACTGCGCTTGGCATTGGCTCATGAGGCTATCTGCATACTCCGGCTGAATATTGCAGACTTGCTCCTTGTGCAATGAACTGTGATATGCACAATGTGAATGTGCCAGAGTAATCCACAGGCACACTTCCAGCACATGCTCAATGCGCATTAGCTCTCATTCCATGTGTGGAGGCGGTAGGGTACAGTCCCGTATGCATATTGTGCAGCTGATTGCCCTGCGTATGCCTATCCTGTCATGCATGCATTCATGGGTGCATGCTGCGCATGCGACACAGATGCGCAGTGGTGACGTACTGTGCACCTGACCCCACTGTGCATTGCCAATGACCACACATGGGCGGTCACTGCACCTTTCCATGCAGCATGTGTGGTGATGCGTGACCTACACAAAATGGCGACTACTCTGACCTACACGTACACAGTTCACGGACATGACTCTGAACTCCAGCCTGCACTTCTGGCAATGCGCATGTGTGGCATTGCACAATAGGCCACAGTTGTACATGTCAATCGCACATCTACCTGCTGCGCGATCATGTGCTGTGTGTTTCTGTTGTGCATGTGGTGCAGCAGTGCTGCATGTGGTTCCAGTGTATGCCACTTTGCTCAGGATGACCTGTGATCTGTGCAGAATGTATGGCATGGTTGGCAGGACATGGGGGACGGGCCAGGAACTGGTCAGAAGTTGAAATGGCCAACCTAGTGGCATTGGTGGAATCCCTGGTGGACCAACTGTTTGGGTCAGGGGATCTGCAGGAGGCCCGGTCCCAGGTGTGAGTCCATGTGGCAGAGGGACTGGAGAGGCACATGGGTGTTGCCCAGATGATAGATCAGTGTTGCCACCGATACAGAGAGCTTTGGTGCCGTGACCCTGAGCGGCAGATGAGGCTGCAGGACCGTGCCCACCATAATTCGGTCCCACAACCAGGTTAGTGTTTCTGTGTAATGTACATGCTGCCACTGTCCAGTATTCGTGCAATTGGGTGTGCTGCATGTGCGTCTGCAACTGCACACGGGGGTCCCGGCACTAGTGGGGTGTGTGTATGGTGTTGTGGCATCACTGCGCTCTGTGTGCCTGTGTGTTGCATGGTACCAGTGACCTAGACACCATACCCCTCTCATGGGCTGGGGTCACTGCACAGGTTACGATGGCGCAGTGTGCTTGTCCAGCCTGCGTGGATGGGGTGGTGGGTATCTGTTCATGGCATGCCACACATGTTCCTTTCTGTGTTTCCTTTACAGAGCCACAGGTGTGCAGGAGTGCAAGGAGGCCACCGCTCAGGTGGACCAGCACCTGATGACGGTGCTGCAGCAGGGCCAGCGAGACAGGCAGCAGGTGAGTGTGTGAAGTCTGCATCAGCCATCATTGTAGGGTTTGGGTTGGGTGGGGCCAGTACATCTTCAGGGCACTGCCACCATGCAGGGCTATGGCATGTGTTGGTGCTCTGTCACTGCTGCCTGTGATAGTTGGTAGTGTGGATGGCCTCATCATGCACGTGGCCTCTATGTGGTGGTATTCTGTTGTTGTCACAGGTGGTGCGTGTGTCCCACTGTGCACGCATGCTGCTGCTGGCCAGATCCTGTATTGCCCATGGGGGCAGTGGTCCCACACTGTGGGGTGCCTGTGCACAGGTGTGGGTGCATGGTACTCTATGGCATGCCACCCAGTATGTATGTGGGACGCTGCCCTGGGCTGCTGTGGCTGTCCACTGTGCACATGCTGTTGGTGGCATTGTCCATGGGGGGCACTGCTGTTTTTCTATGCACACACAGACCTTGGGATGGCATCTGCTGTGTGGGGCCTGTCACTTAGTGGCTGTTCTGTGTTTCCCTTTCATAAGATATCCTGGGCCAGGTGGTGGACATTGATGTGTCGGCGTCCTCGGTGGTGGACTGCTTCAATTGCAGCACATCACACTGCAGCTCATTTCTCATATTGCAGCACACATCCGGCTGAGCCAAAGACAGTTGGCAGCTACCAGGGAGTTAGTGGTGGAGGTCCGAAGGCTGTGCTTGGCATTGAGACGGCTATGGCAATAGCCAATAGACACTGCCCTTTCCCTCCTTATTTCACCCTCCCCTGCCAACTGACCCACTTGGATTGTTATGTGTGTTCCCCTGTACTCCCTACACTGCCCCCTGACCATACCGTTTGATGCCCCTATTTAGGTTGTTGTGCAGTTTGTCCCTTTGCCCATTCCTGTGTTTGCCCTGTTGGCACCTCTGTATCTGTTTGTTTTGCTTTGTTTTACCTTCTACAGTAAAGTGTTTTGTAACATATGCTTGTGTGTTTCCATGTCTCCGCATGCATGCTGCTGCACCATGCTGCACCATGCTGCTGTTGTTCATTGCTGCGGTTAGGCCGTTCCCTATCTGTGCCAGAGCTGTCCTCTAAGTGCGATTCTGTTGGGTGCACAGTGGCCTGTGTGCCACTTCCCTGTGTGTCATGGTTCCTAGGGTGTGGTCTCTGTGTCTCCCCTGTGTGTGGCACTGTGCCTTGTGCCCCATCTGCCTGTGCAGGGCTATACACCCCCAGCTGTGTTGCTCATCCCGGTGAAACTGTGCTGTGTGGTGCTGTTTCCTGTCTCCATGTGTGTCTGTGTGGCATGTGCGACATGCAGTGTGGTGCCTATGTGGCAGGGTGGCTGTGGCACATTGTACATGCATGGTGCCTTCACATAGTGGCTTTGACATCTGCCTGTCTCATGTTTGCTGTTGGAACCGTAGTTGTGGAGTGCCCAGTCCCTGCATCTGCCTGTTCCATGGGTGTTCCATGCTATGTCACATTGGTCACCAGGGTCTGTGTTGGGCTATGTGCATTGTCCATGGCCATTGGACTCTGTGCCTGTCCTGTACTTCATGGCCATTGTCCCCTTGTGGTTCGATGCGGCTTCTCCTTGTAT